>CM070532.1:23440000-24040000 GCA_036346145.1 Olyra latifolia
TGGTCGCGGACTCGCGGCCATCGTTTTTGCTTCAGTGCATCGATGAGGGCTCCAAAAGAACCACCTACTACTACATGTATTTTCGTAATATAACAATGATGCATCTTCCTAGCTACTGCATATATCCAAACGTTTGGGAGCTATGTGTGTGTAGGAGTTCCATGGAGTGATCATCATATATGTTATCACTGGTGGGGCTCGAGAAGCTCGGCAAGGGGCAACCATGGCGAGGCCAAGGCATCTCTTGAAGCTACGTCATGACGAGGACCCTTATACAGGTCGTCAGTCGCCCAAAAGTTGTTCCTCGAGTAGAACAAGTAACAATGTCGACAAGAAGAAACATATGTCGCTCCAGCCACTCCAAAATGGTACGTATGCTCCAACCTCTCCAACATGGTACGTACGTACATACAAATCAATGTGCATACTCGATCGAGCTCATAAATTATGTGTTAGATAGCAGTGAGATATCTATCTATTATACTATCTATCTTACCACGCTAATCCTAAAATATATACAATACTGTTAATCATTGTGGGCCCAAATTACAATGACTTAGATTAAAAAAAGAATCCATATCAATTGAAATTCAAAATTAAAAATAATATAAAATGAGTTTATATCAACTACTATAGGGTTTAAAAAAAGAGTCCATATGAACTATAAGAAAAATTAGAATTAGAATTAAATGTATATATGTAACATCCCAAAATTTTGGGTATAATTTTTTTCCTTTTTGAGCGAATTAAAACATGAGTTGCATGCATTAAACATGATAAGTTTTCTAGAGGTCATTAGGACATTTTCTTTATTTTGCAAAGCTTTCTATAAATTTTTATGTAATAAGTGATACTTGTTTCATGAACTAAAATCTTAGCTACTACAAACATTTGGAATTATATCATTAAATTAGTAAGAGTTCTAGATATAACCTTTTGAGGTGAATTCCATGCAAATCTCTTTCGAGGCTTTCCCCCATGATGGGACATCCCTTTCTTTTGCCGTTGACCATGTTGCCATTGACCACCCCTTTGACTCGATTTATTCTATGGAGACTTGAGTCCGGGGACAACCTATACCTTATATTTCAGTCAGGGTTATCTTTGACACCACTTTCCAATGTATGAAGGTTATTTGACCTAAAGCGTGTATCGAAAACTCGCATACACATTCATATACAATTATATTTACCTCTAACCATAGTTGTCTTACTAGAAGGGTAACCCCATCAAATGCACGCTATTTCGATTACCTTTGAATATCCGAGAACTTAGATATTCCAGCCAACACATCTTTTCTATATGAAATACTGAACCTGATGACTAGAGGAGGGTGAATAGGAGCCAAATAAATTTTCTCGCAAGGAGATGAATGATGCTCTTCACCCAACACGCTTCAAAGATGACAACCTATAAGAAAAGCCAAGAAAGGTTCTTTCTTTGTTCAAGATCTTGGGAGAAGAGATCAATCTGCGATCATGCTCATGGATGTCTTTGTGATCAAAAAGATCCTATGATGATATCCCATGAAGAGGCATGAAAATTGACCCCAAAACTCCTAAGAACAAGAGCACTCAACAGCTATACGTACCCCTAATTGCACAGGTGAGAAACCGTGCTGGAATGAGAGGAATTTCAAACCATATTCCTGTTTATTGAGTGCTCAAACAAAATAAATCTCAGTCCAAAGAGGTTGCACTTAAGACAAAACACTCCACCTAATAAAGGTGCTTTAGGAAAAGCGGGCAGGAATATTCTAGGAGAAATCAATTCTGATCACAGGAGTGGTTGTTGGTTTTCTTGCGCTCTAAAATTATGGAAATTTTTCTCCCTATGCCTTGATGAGTCGTGCAGCCTCTAGCCAAGTTTCAGATTAAAACTCCTCACAGAAAATTAAGGAAAAATCATGAACCAAGAACTGTCTAGAACTCACGCACAGAAAGTTTGGGCTCGGTATTCACCTCACGGCTCCAACGAAGAATTCAGATGACTCCAAAATTTTTTCACAGGTAGATATGGAAGTCACGGACCTTCTCCCATAGAAATCACTCAAAAAGGATTTTTTTCTTATTTTTCTAAAATTCCTAGATTACAGACTGCGCGAGAGAAAGTTTCTGGATAAGATTGCAACTAGTTAAAGAACTTGATTTCTATCCTTTCCTAGATTGCAAGAAAGGTTTCAAACCATATGTGCAACCTCAAGGCATCATAGATTAGCAGCAAATAGAAGGAGGTGAGGCAAATAAACTAGTTGCAACCAAAAGTAAGAAAGAAACTAGATCAAACACATGAACAACACAAGAACAAAATCATAATTTGAGGAACTAGTTTCTATTGCTTGAGAGGGTTTGTTCACAGCCACACCTAGGTGGGCAAAGCTCACAAAAGAGCAAAATACAAACCACAAAATCTCAGCCCAAGACTTGGTAGAGGCAGCCCCTTCCACCCCTCCTTATATAGGGCAATCGGGTGAACCTCCACCCTTGATTGCTTCCTTGGCTTCCAAGTAGCCTCATCAAGGGATAGGATTCATCCACTCAACTTGCCAGTTATATGGGCCTAAACCACTCACACAAAGCCCAGCATGGGGGCAAATATGCCATACATGGGTTTTACACAAAACTCAGTTAACCCGATGTAACGGGTCTTCATCTGTCGGACTTGACCGCTCTGTTTCCGTGCCTTCGAACCTCCAACGCGAACCGAAACCATTGAGCCACCTCAAGTCCTTATCCATGGCGTCCTCATGAGCCCCAAGCTTGAGCCTATCCGTCCTGCGACATCGTCACCGTTCTGGACCTCGATCCACCCAATCTAATCTCGGTACAGTCGCCGACCACGGTTGCCTCCAAGCCTGCGCCCACAAGAACCAAACCATTTCCCACAAGCAAAAATATTTTCTTTCCTTTGTTTCCTGCATGTTAGTCCAATTTCATCATCAATTCAAACATATATGACTACATGCCCACGTTCCCACTCGAACTGAAACCGAAACCTTTTAAACCAGTGCTTCCCTCAGCAAAATAAAATAAAGATGAAAATTTTTAAAAATACTTCCCTTACTCAAATGAAAAATTCATAATACGAAAAAGATACGTCTCGAAATTCTCTATAAACTTTGTATATAACATTTTTCCATCCGAGCTCGGGAAGACCCTCAAAAGCGCAAAATACTCTGTCCTAGCATAAATAACCGAACCGGCTCAAATTAATCTCAAAAACAAACTCCTCTACCAAATCAATTCAAGTCACATATACTCATTACAACATGAAGACCTCCACATGGTCTCACTATCTCCTTCTTGATGAGTATATTGACAAACATCAAAAGGCATAAAGAAAAGTTTGTTTTGAGATGGTAAAGCAAATCAAATTTGTAAAATCATACTTGGATCAAAGGAAAGAGTAATTGGTCAACATGTCCAAGTAGACTCATGTTTTCACAAAATGATTCATTTATAATAAAAAAATACCTTTTTCAAAAATACTTTCCCCCTTTTTACAATATAGGCATCAAGACAATGTCAAATGCGTGAAATGCAACCTAAGGGGCTTTGTAAATTAGGCAAATGAACATTAGGCATGAAATGCACTTAGCTAGCCAAATAGCAACCTAACCCACTAGCTCATATTGAAATGATTAAATGATATTCATGCTAGGTAGCAAAAGGTAAAGAAATTTGATTTTGCATGATTTAACTAGAAACCTTGCATTTGAAAAATCTAGAAACTAGAATAAGTGCAAATGCAAAGATTCAAATGGTCATGCAAGAATTCAACTTGTGCAACACATGGGAAGATTTAAAGACACATGTAAAGACCTTCATGCTCACCTATTGCTACTATTTTTATCTTTTTTTTTTGTTGTTCATAGCAAATTCAGATTTTGTAGAGTGATCCCTAGCAAAGCACATCCCCGACTAGGAGCCATCGACAAAAGCCTCCTAGGTCACTCTCCTCCTCATGTTTGTTTATATTTTTTCTCTTTTTTAAAATACTTTCCACAGACATTTTCAGTGTTTTTGTATTTCCATGTACAAAAGCACTCTGAAGGTCAAAACATGAGCAACATGTTCGATCCCAAGTTGCAACAAGGATTCGAGTTAGACCAAAAGAATTCAAAGCATGCACAGGAGTCTAGTTAAAAGATTTAACAAGATAAAGTTCTAGATTCATCAAGATTTCAAGAAAAGCTCAAAATGTATTTAATTTTCAGCTAGCCTAGCATGTACAAGGTACCATTTTCAAAATGAACGAGCTAGCTAGAAGTTTCATTTAGAAGCTAAAATGCATTTTACACCCGAACTTCAAAAGCCTAATAGACAAAGCCTTGAAAATAAAAATAAAGACTAAATGTAATGCAAAATGCACTAAAATCTCCAAACCCCCCCTCAAACCAAGAATCATGCAAACAAATGAAAACAAAAGAGATAGGGAGCTGGAGAAACTCATAGGGCAATCTAAAATCAAAGATGAGAGACAGATAACTCTAAAGGCTCAGAAACACACTCATCTACCCCAAGCCACAGACTAGGAAAGCAAGCCTACAACTCGACTATTAGAGAGACTAGACACAGATCCTGTCTACCCAGGGGACCCAACACCTGCTAGACCCAAAAGCATATGTGAAACTCAATTAGCTAGAGCAGAGGACATTGCTCAACTCCTTCATTTAAAAGAGCGAGTATGTCCGAGTGTAAATGAGCAAATCAAACCGCACTTGCGAGTTAACACCCACCTAATGCATGATTAATGCGAGAGGCTCCAAGGAAAGGCTTAGAGGTTGTTTTGTTTGCACCAAAGCTAAGTATGAAGAGTTTTATAAATCAGCCTACACTCTAGCATAAATTTTAATGAGGGAGATCTGAGTAATTATTTCAAATATTTCCAGTTTTGTAGCCAACTCATCTTTAAGTCACCTAAGACTACTCATACCAACTCTACCCACCCAAAACCTAACCAACAGTCCTCCAACTGTTCATCTCCAAACTCCTACTATCTGTTCTGGGATTTGACATTCCTGTTGTGGATCACTACTCTGTGAAGTGCCTGATCGGTCTAGCTGCGGTGCCAGCCCATACTCGGTTCCCGGCTCCCGGTGATAAGTGACCTAGATCACCCTTGTGACGACATGATCCTGTCTTCGCCTCGGACCGAGGTTTGTCATGACGCTCTCCAGCAAGCCAATAGGCCCCATGCCGCACTACCGCACGATGACCACGTGTTGTGTCTCCTCCGGATGGCAGCGTTCCTAGCTACGCGAGACACTCCGCGCTCTACCTGGGACATCCATTCCAGTCTTTCTAGCACTATTCACATATATCATGAACCTCTTCTCGATTCAGCTTCGGAGGCTTTACGCCTCAACCGGAGTGCTCACACTCCCATACCAAAATCTCATCCCATTCTGGGCCTCTGCCTACCACACAATACTTGACCCAACCTCACTCAGTCCTCTGTGGACCCAACATACCACTCGAAACCAACACACACACTGACATGCCAGGCCCAATGTTCAAAAAGTTCCAAAGTCCAAATTAATAACATGTCCGGTGAATATCGTTTCACCATTCCGAGGTATTCTAAACCTAAATTATTAATAATAGACCTAAGCACGTCTAAGCGAGTTTTATCCCAGACTTAGGAATCTACAATCATATCATTTGATGGTTCTAGTTTGATTCAAGGATGTGATCATTAAGACAATCAGTTCAGGGTAGCAAAAACATCGAGCAGTGGCACGATATCATCATGATTATCAAGTGGGTATAACATAACTTAAGAGCATGCAATTGTGACTAAAACAAAGTAAATTTCATAAATTGGGTGGAGCTATGATCTAGGATGTTAACTCGCCTTGTTCTTGAGAGTAGTGGTCTTCCTGAGGGTCTTCGAAATGTCCTTCTGGCTCTTCGGCGTCTAATGATGGAATAATTCGGCAATAAATGACCAAATGCAGCGAGGAAGAATGATGCATAAGATGCAAAGCACTTAGCCTAGCGATCGGTGAATCGCGATAGAATGTCTCAACAATATCTTTCCTACATATCAAGGAAGTTCCTTGAGTCTTCTAACGCTTATACTACTACTGGTGGATATCGGTGGCGTGAGTTATAACGAATCGATATATGATGATGATGATGATGCACTAATATGACCCTAATTAGGATACCCTAAATTTAGCAAAATACTTTTGTCTGAAGTATTTCTAAAAAATTATTACGGAGTGGATAACACAACATTACAAATTGTTTATTAGATTAACATCAATATTAAACATTAGGAAAAAGTCTAAATTGTCTTTATTAAGCATATGGTGTATAGGAAACATGATAAAATAGGTTACCATATTTTAATAATTTACTTTCGAGTTGGAAAAGTTTCTGTAAAAATTTGGGGATTTATTAAGTTCACATAGTATTTAAAATAGCTCAGGTTAAGCTACAGCATTATTAATTCTTAAGAACAATGGTTTAAATGCTTATACAAATTATCTAGAGAACAATATTGATGCTAAAAATTACACAATAAATTTGTTTAAATTCTAAACTATGTTTATGCTTCTCTGAAAATTTATCATGATTTTAGGAGTTCATTAGCTAATTTATTTAAATGGAAAGGTTGTTTATAATATTATTTAAAATTGTTTAAATGAGGCTTCTGAATTAAAACACAGGGTTTATGTGGTTTACTGTTCCAAGTCATCATTTTATTAGATCCAGCCTGCAATCTTGTATTTTCTGAAATGTTCTCATAATTTTTTGTGGCAATCTACTATTTTTAATAAATCAATACCATTTACTAGATTTTCTAAAGTCAGAAAGCTAGAAAATACTTTAAACAGTACTGAGCTGAGCCTAGCATTGTGCGGCTGGCTGAGCACGCTGGCGCAACCCAGCTGGCCCACGAGCGGCCCTGCACATCGTGCGCGTTTGTGCAGAGGCTCAACCCAACGGAGAAGACGTATTCCCACGAATACGCTTGCACTAATGCTGACGAGTGGGTCCAAAGCCCACCTTTTAGTGATTGATTAAACTAACCGCGAGAGATTTAAATAGTTAACCTACATGTCAGCGGCACGGTTCACAGTGATTGTGAACCATGACGCCAGCGTCCTAGCACCGCTTCTCGGGGCAGAGCTCCAGCAAAGCTCTAGCGCTGGACCGGCAGAGCTATAATTAAGGCTCTAGGGTTGGAGTTCCATAGCGCTACGGGTTCGGGGTAGCCAGGGCTAGACCGTGTCATCAGAGACGTCGCCGACGATGAGCCAAGATGGTGGTGCCATGGACAGAGGCGGCCGACACTATGGGAAGCATGCAATCACAACGAGCCTAGGCATTCTAGTCCTAGATCTCTGGTCGGGGAGTAACTAGAGACTACCAGAGACCTTACCAAGTGGATGGATCGGGCGGAGAAAGCTCGGTGCGGGCTAGCGATGTGGATGCCGAAGGTGACTGAATTAGGGGCGTCGGCGCGGGTCAACATAGCGGGTTCTCCGACGAGTTGTAGGGGGCCAGGACGTTAGGCATCCCCTAAGGTTGCTCGAGCTCAACGGGATTGGAGAATGGCTTGCCGAGCGAGCGGTAATCGGAAAGGGGGCGATTCCGGAATGGAGCTCCAACGAGCTAGGGCAGGCTAGAGCTCGATTGCGCGTGGTTGAAGCTTCCTGGAGGGTGAAGGAGACAGAGGAGGGACGGTAGGGGCAATTGCGCACTGGAGAGACTTGGCGACGAGAGCGGCTGCGGGGTGAGCAGGGTAGCAGTGCGGGCACGATAAAAAGGGAAGGCCAGGACGGGCGGGGGCTGTCCGGTCTGTGGGATGGGTGAGGCAACGCGACAAGAGTGAGAGAGCGGTGGCCAAAAAGAAGGGGACAAGGTATGGTCAGGCGGCGTTGCAGTGCCGGGGCAACGCACGCGGGCACGACAACTAAGCCACGGGGTGGAGGTTTGCAGGGGACGGGCGCCATGGGTCAAGGCGCAGGTGCAAAAAGCCAAGAACAACAAGAGAGGGGCACAGACGGATAGCGAGCAAAGGGAAGGAGGAGGGAGAGAGCCGGGAGAAGGGTGAGCCGACTAGCTAGCTGGCTCGATTAGCCTAGCTGGCCTAGCTGGGTCGACTGGCCGGTTGGGCTGGTTGAAATGGGCCAAGCCCAATTTGGGCAATTTGAATTGCAAATCAGTTTGGAATTTGAATTTTGATTTACAATTTGAACATTTTATAATAGAATTTGTTATTAGGGTATGGATTTTGGGTTTGATTGATTTTCAAATTCAAAGTTTGAATTTGAAAAAATGGACCTAAGGTCTGAATTTTAGCCAGATCATGTAAATGGATTTTTAGTTGGATTGAAATTGACCCTAGTTTTGATAAAAGTGGTATAGTTAGTGTCGGCGGTTGGGAGTACGGAGTCCCTAGGCGCCGAGCTTACTTGTTGAGTGTGAGGATCAACCGATCTCTTTCCTACGACGCCGGGGCTTTCGAGAAGGCGAACTTCGATCAGGCAGCCATCAGCAGCAAGCACACATGATTTAGGCTGGTTCGGGCCCCTCGAGTGGAGGTAACAACCCTACGTCCAGTGGTGTCTATATGAGATACGAGAAGGATTACAGGGGAGATGAGTTTTCTACAGTGGGAGGATGAGCTTTGGCCTGAGATGGTGCTAGCCGGAGCCCCTACGGTGTCTGTGCGTGTTTCCTAGCAGCTCACCTTTACATGTGCAGCGATGCGGCCGATTTATACATGGACGTAATCAGTGTTCTAGTGGAGATGACGCCCTATTGTCCAGCGGTCCGGAGCCTATCTTCTCCTTGCGTCATCGCCATCATTCACGTCTTACGGAGAAACGTCATGGAACAGTGTAACAAGACGCGGGTTGGTGGCCGCAGTCCCCTGCGACCTGACGTAGCTGTCGCAGACGGCGTCAGAGCATTTAATGCAGCAGAGTGAAGAGGGCCTATGCCCGGCCGGGGAAGGAGTGACCCGGACCCGGGTCCGAGCAGGATCGGCCGTGCCCGAGCCCCGAGCAAGGACTTCCTTGCTCGGGGGAGGCCCGCGTTTTTGCGCTTTAGCGTGTAATGATCCGAACGTCACCCCAGGCCCCGTCATCTAGCCCCCGAGCCTCGAGTGGTGGACCGGCCGGTCCCCTCTCGAGGCTCTAAACTGTACTGGAAGCCTTTTTGTTTCGGATGTTCGGACAGAACCCAGGCATTGCCCGATCAGCCGAGCAAGGGCTAATCGGGCAGGACTTTGGGTCAGCCGAGCTCAAGGCCATCCGAGCAGAACTTCGGTTTGGCCAAGCACAAGGCTACCCGAGCAGAGCTCCGGGCTTGGCCGAGCAAAGGCCACCCGAGCAAAGTTTCGGGCCGGTCCCGTGGAGGTTGGGACGGCTGGGGTGGTCCGGACTCCGAGCATGGAGGGCGCCGCTTCTTCGGGCTCGGGGAACATCCGCGTCGGCCCCCGGCCCAAGCTGAGGGTGCTGCTCGATCATCACCGTCGTGAGGTACTTTCTTGCTGCAAGTAACTTCTTGCTTGTAATTTTGCTGATGGCTCTTTTGCTTGTAGTTGTCCGCTGAGATGGATGACTGGGCCGCGAGCATTGAAGCTCGGTGCCAGGCCAAGGTGAAGGCGGTCGCCCGAAGTTAGGGAAGCCAACGAGCTCGCTGGGTCCGAACGAACTCGAGCATGCTTTGGAGTATGCTCGAGGTCTGGAGAGAAAATCTCGGTCCCAGGAGGAGCTTGATCGGGTTCGCAAAGAGCTCGAGGAGGAGCGGCAGTAGGCAAAGTGAGATCGAGAGGGTGGCGGCTCGTGAAGAGATCCCCGGGCGTGAAGCCCAGATCGAGGTTCTCCAGCTTCGAAGTCGCCTTGAGGACGTGGAGGCGAAGCTTCAGGCCCTGAAGAGTAGATCTAGGGGGTAGTGTGCGTGGTGTTACATGTGTTTGTAACAGACATATTTTATTACTGGATGCTTTTTGTCTGTCTTGCTTACATAGTTTAAGAGGAAAAAAGAAAATTTTATGCTACTACTTGCTGCCACATGCCCACCCAGCCCCCTCGTGTGATTGGGTCTTTAGTCGTGAATTTCGAACGAAAGACCGTGCACACGGAGGAACCAGGTAGGTAGGAGTACGCGAAAGAGGGGTCAAGCGCAGAAAAGGCAATGTCCGGCCCCTTTGTGCGGCCGAGTCTTTGCCCTTGGTTGCGAGCAAGAGACCGGGCACACGAAGCAGCCGGGCAGCCGAGGACGCACGAAAAAGGCGATGTCCAGCCCCCTCGTGTGGCTGGGTCTTTGCCCCTGGTTGCGAGCAAGAGACCGGCACACGAAGCAGCCGGGCAGCCGAGGACGCCCGAAAAAGGCGATGTCCAGCCCCCTCGTGTGGCCGAGTCTTTGCCCCTGGTTGCGAGCAAGAGACCGGCATACGGCGGCCGGCGATCGAGGACGCCAGCGAAAGGCGATGTCCAGCCCTTCGTGTGGCGGGTCTTTGTCCCCGGTTGCGAGCAAGAGACCGGCACACGGCGCCCAGCACCGAGGACGCCATGAAAAAAAGCGATGTCCGCCCCTCGTGTGGCCGGTCTTTGCCCTTGGTTGCGAGCAAGAGACCGGACACACGGCGGCCGGCAATGGAGGATGCGCGAAAGGCGATGTCCACCCCTCGTGTGGCCGGTCTTTGCCCTCGTTGCGAAAGCAAGAGACCGGCACACGGCGCACCGGCACCGAGGACGCCACGAAAAGGCGATGTCCAAATTTCTTCGTGTGGCCGGTCTTTGCCCTTGGTTGCGAAAGCAAGAGACCGGCATACGGCGAAGCCGGCAATGGAGGATGCGCGAAAAGGCGATGTCCAAATTTCGTGTGGCGAGTCTTTGCCCCCGTTGCAGCAAGAGACCGGGCGAAGGCGCGAAGTAGCCGCGAGTTCGAGTCACTAACTCCGGATTTCAATTGGGTTTCGAGATCGAAGTCTGCGAGGCACCGCCGAGAACCTGCCGGGGCGATGTGCTATCGGCTTATCCGAACAATGAAATTCAGGGCGGGGCACATTTTTCAGATCCGTCGGCCACTTTAGAAATCGGTTTAGAAAACAAGAACTCGAAAAAAAAGAGACCGAAAACCTTGGGCAAAAAGAACTCAGACTACCATTCCTCTTTATTTAACAGGCTTGGGAATTTCGAGAAGAAGTCGTTCGAAAATTCCTTGGTTAAATAAGGAGGGAAAGGCTAGCAAAAAGGGGGGAGGTTAAGCGTGGAACCTGCGTAGCTGGGCGATATTCCACGAGTTGCTAAGAATTCGCCCGTCGGGGAAGGCGAGGAGGACAGCCCCCGGGCGCGAAGACGAGATGACCGTAAAAGGACCCTCCCACCTTGGGGTTAGCTTGTTGGCGCGCGACAGGTCCTGGACGCGTCATAGAACCAAGTCGCCGTTTTGCAGAGTCCTTGGTCGGATAGATTGGGCGGCGTGCCTACGCAGAGCTTGCAGGTAAGCCGCTGATCGGACGAGTGCTTGCTCACGCTTTTCCTCGGATAGGTCGAGATCGAGCAACCTGCCCTGATGATCGTCGGCCTGTTCCGCGAGGTCCACGCGAGGCGACCTTAGAGTTATCTCGGTCGGAAGCATGGCCTCGGTGCCATATACGAGCCGGAAGGGCGTTTCGCCCGTGGCTCTGCTGGGGGTGGTGCGGACAGCCCACAAGACGAAAGGGAGCTCATCGACCCAGCCTTGCCGCAGCTTAGAAAGCCGGTCGAAGACCCGCTTCTTGATTCCTTGGAGGATCTGCCCGTTGGCTCGTTCCACAGCCCCGTTGCTCTGTGGGCGAGCCACGAGGCGGCAAATCCTAGTGTCAACGTCTTCGCAATATTCTTGGAACAGCTCACCGGTGAACGAGTTCCGTTGTCCGTGATCGCCGGTGGGAACGCCGAACCGTGTGACCACGTTATTGCGAAGAATTTTTGGCCGCTGGTCGTAATGCCAGAGACCGGTTCAGCCTCTATCCATTTGGTGAACGTGTCAATGGCGATTTAAGAGGTATCGCATCCTTCGCCTCTCGGGAAATGGGCCTAGGATGTCCAAATTTCGTAGAGAACGGCGGTGAAGGGAATAGTTTGAAGAGTGTAGGCTGGTTGGTGCACCTGCCGGGCATGGAATTGGCATGCCCAGCAGGTGGTGACGATCTCCCGAGCGTCACCCAACGCCGTGGGCCAATAGTAGCCCATCCTGAAGGCCTTGCCGATGAGCGTTCTGTAGGAGGAGTGGGCCCCACAGATATCCTCGTGTATGTCCTTCAGCAGGAACTTCCCTTCTTCTTGGGAGACGCACTTAGAGAGGATTCTAAGTGCGCCTCTTCGGTACAGGGCACCCTCCACTAGCCTATATAGTGGAGCTCTCCTGATAAGCTGGGATTTCTCGGCTTCAACCTCGGGCAATGTCCCGTGAGCCAAGAACTGGATGAATGGCGTCATCCAGGTGGCGTTTTGCTCGAGGAGGGAGACGTTGCCGTGCGTCTCTTTCGCCTCTTCTCCGGAGGGAATAGAGGGCTTTAGTAGGTGCTCCATGAGCACCCCCGTTGGGACGGGTTCTTGTGAGGTGCCCAACTTGCCAAGTTGGTCGGCCAGGGTATTTGCTCTCCTGGGCACGTAAAGGATTTCGAAATTCCTGAAATTCCCTTCCAACCTCCTTACCTCGCCAGTAACGCGCCATTGAGTCATCGGAGCTCGATACTCCTTGTTAACACGGTTTACGACCAACAAGTGAATCCCTTTCACGGTCGGTCCGTCGGACCCTAAGCACAGAGCATGCTCGGAGCCCGCCAAGAGGTTTTCATACTCCGCCGCGTTGTTGGTCGCAGCGGCGCAATTGTATGACGATCGAGTTGCTCTCCTTGAGGAGAGATCAGCACAACCCCAGCCCCCGAGCGCTCAAAGGAGCGCGAACCGTCGAAGAACATCGTCCAATGGGGTTCATCGGCGCGCTCGGCCACTTGCTCGGCTGGGGGGGGGATTCGTCCACTCCGCCACGAAGTCCGTCAGTATCTGAGACTTGATCGCCGTCCGGGCAACGAACTTGAGGTCAAATTCCCCGAGTTCTATTGCCCATTTGGCGATGCGCCCGGAAGCGTCGGGATTCCTGAGAACTTCCCTTAGTGGGAAACTGGTCAGGACCGTGATTGGGTGAGCCAGGAAGTAGTGGCGAAGCTTTTTAGAAGCCATGAGGAGGGCATATAGGAGCTTCTGGACTTCAGGGTAACGCTCCTTGGGTCCGTGAAGCACCTCACTCACGTAGTAAATAGGCGTGACTTCCTCGGCCCTCCTTCTGAACACGGCACTTACTGCTTGGGGAGAGGCCGCCAGGTAGAGCAGCAGAGGTTCCTGTTCCCTCGGGGTGACAAGGACGGGCGGGCTCGACAGGTATTTCTTAAGTTCTTTAAAGGCGTTGTCGGCTTCCTCGGTCCAGACGAAACCGTCGTGCTTGCGCAAGGCTTTGAAGAAAGGTAGTTTGCGCTCACCAAGACGAGAGATGAAGCGGCTGAGGGCCGCCATCCGGCCAGTGAGCGATTGGACTTCCTTTATGCTCGAAGGAGCCTGCATCCTCTCGACGGCTTCGATTTTTTCCGGGTTTGCGCCGATGCCGGACGACCCAATGACATACCCGAGCACCATGCCGGTGTGCACACCGAAAACACATTTTTCCGGGTTCAGCTTTATCCGATGTTTTCTCAAATTACAAAAGGTTTCCTCGAGGTCCCGGATGTGGGCCTCGGCTAAAACACTCTTGACGACTATCTCGTCTACATAGACTTCTAAGTTTCGCCCGATTTGATCGGGGAAGGTCTTCTGCATCAAACGTTGGAAAGTGGCCCCAGCATTTTTCAGACCGAAAGACATGGTCGATAGTAAAGGTGCCGGCGGGGTGATGAAGGCGATCTTCTCTTCATCCTCCCGCGACAGTCGGATCTGGTGGTACCCGAGTACGGCCCGTAAAACTCATCACCGTGCTTCGCCGTCGCGTCGACCAACCGGGTCTATGCGGGAGAGGAAGTTGTCCTTCGGACACGAGCCGCTGATGTTGGTGTGATCAACGCACATCCTCCACTTTCCGTTCTTCTTTCTAACTACGATCGGATTTGCCAACCACCGGAGTGTTCCACTTCGCGAATGAAGCCGGCCTTCAACAAATTTGTCCACCGCTCCTTGATGACATCGACCTTCCATTGCAGAATCTCCTCGGCGCTTAGCGCCTTGGTTTTACGGTGAACCGCCACCGTGCTCGATCACCTCCCTTGGGACCTCGGGCATATCAGATGGCTCCCATGCGAAGACGTCAGCGTTGGCCCGGAGGAAGGTGACGAGCTCGTTTTCCTATTTCGGATCCAAAGCGGCCCCGAGGTGGACCACCTTGGACGGGTCCTCATCGGAGACCGGGATGTGCTTTGTCTGCTCCTGGGGCTGGAGGACGACTTTGGGCCGAGCGGACTTGTGGGAATTTTGCTCGGGCCCGCGCTCCGAGAGCTGGCCGACCAGGGCCAGCGCCATCTCGTCGCACTCCAAGGCAGCCTTGTGGTTGCCCCTGATGGTGATCACCCCTTTTGGCCCTGGGAGCTTGTGGCAGTGATATGCATGATGCGTGGCCGCCATGAACTTGGCGAGAGCCGGCCTGCCGAGGATGGCGTTGTAGGCCGATTCAAAGTCAACTACCTCGAAAGTGACCAGCTCCATCCGGAAGTTGCTCGGGCTGCCGAAGGTCACGGGCAGGACGATCTGCCCCAGCGGGGTCATGGACGTGCCCGGGATAATGCCATGAAAGGGCATAGCAATATCTTTGATCTTGGACCGGGGGATTTGCATCTCG
The DNA here is from genome assembly GCA_036346145.1 of Olyra latifolia. Taxonomy (NCBI): domain Eukaryota; kingdom Viridiplantae; phylum Streptophyta; class Magnoliopsida; order Poales; family Poaceae; genus Olyra; species Olyra latifolia. The sequence continues at coordinate 23,454,835 of CM070532.1, forward strand.
TCCAAGACCCGGGTGGAGATCAGGTCCAGAGCGCTCCCCCCGTCAATGAGCACCCGCGCGACCCTTGTGTTACTAATGGTCGGGCAGAGCACGAGGGGGAGCTTCTGCGGCTTCGTCATTCCCGAGGGACAATCCTCTCGGGAGAAGGAGACGGTCGTTTCCGACCATCGGAGTTGTTCGGGGGCCAGGCCGCCTCGGTCTACGCGGCAAACCTCGCGCGCCGCGGCCTTCAACTCCTGTCGGGAGGAGTAGGCCGCGGACCCCCCGAAGATCACCGCGATGTGGTGACTTGGCTCGTGGCATTCTTCGCTTTCCTGGCCATGCGAGTCGGAGCGCGGCTCGGCTTTTCGGTCGGAGCCACCCTTCCCGGCATCCGGAAGGACGGGCATGGGCCCACGGCCGTTGTAAAAATCCTCGAGCCGAGCAACCCAGGTGCGGCAGTTGCGGAGGTCATGCCCGTGCACTTGGTGCAGCGGACAGAAATGGCTGCTCGAAGATCCCTGAGGCCCACGCTTCTGTCCGGGGTTGGTCGATCGCTGACCACCCACTTTGCCCGGGGAAGGGCGAGGCTTCTTTGGCCTCGGCGTCTGTCAGAAGGAGACGATCGCTGGGATGGCGCCACCATTTTGGCCGCTTTCTTTTCTTCTTCTTGGCCTTCTTGTCGGACTTCTTTTTGTCCGAAGATTCCATGCTCGGCGCGGAGGTGCTGCCGACCCAAGAAGCCGCTCGCTCGACGGCCTCCTCGGCATTGATGTAACGCTCACGCTGAAGAGCTCACCGCCGAGGAGCCGAGTATATCTCGAGATCTTGGGTGAAGCGGACGTTCTTAACGCTTTTGGTGAAGGCTTCGACGACCGCTTCGTCTGGGATGCTTGGAATCGTGTTCCGTACCCGAATGAACCTCTGGACATAGTCCCTGAGGCTCTCGTCCTCCATCTGGACCACTCGTTTGAGGTCCTGCGGCATCCCCGGGGACAAAGACTTCGAAATTCGCCTGTTGTGCAGACACCGTGCTGGATGGAGCCTTCCGCCGGTTGAAGAGCCATGTCCGGCAGTTCTCCAACACGGCGGGAAATAGTTCACCATTACCCTTCATCACCGCCATGCCGTGGATTTGGTGGTAGCATACACCGAGAGAAATTCGTCCGGGTTTTGAGTCCTGTCGAATCGCTCGATGTGGCCTGGTTTGAACTTGGGCGGCCATGCCGCGCCTCGGAGGGCGCGGAAAAAGCGGGGCACCCGTGGCCCGCCGTGTGTCTTGTCCGCGAACGTCACGATCCTCGTGCCCTCGGAGAGGGCCGAGGCGCGAGAAGACGTCGCCGCGCCGAGCGTCGGGGGTACCCGGTAGGGTTCCGCCCTGGTTGGTGCGAGGACGGCGCTCACCGTGAGCGTCTCTTGCCCGGGACTCGGGGTGACCCCGTTCCCGGGCGGAGTCGTGAGTCGAGCCGCTGTCGTGGCGACGCTCGCTTCGCCGACCATCGATCGAGGGACGATCGCTATGTCGGCGGGATGTCCTATCATTCCTTCGCCGGTCAAGGTCCCGGCGAATGTCGTGACGAGAGTAACTACCCCTTGGGGTTCGGCTCTCCCGGGAAGTGCTCCGGGAGTTGGTGGTGCAAGGGAGATCGCCGCCAATCGCTTCCAAATTTTTCGCCACGGGCGACGCCTAGCTCGGCGGCCGGTCGGTTCTGGCCGAGGTCACGTACCACGTGTGCTAAGGCCCGGCGGCGCTGACGGCTCCTACCGACGGATCGGAGGAAGGGACGAGTGGCGACCCGATCGCGGGAACGGGAGCTGGCCGAGCTCGCCCGGTCATCGCGACGGGTTGCCGAGTCCGGCCGACGAGCTGGCTATCGATCCTGCTGCGGGCGTCAAGCGGCGACGCGATTCGTCGTCCCGAGCCGCGGAGCGGGACGCTGTCGGTGCCGCCATGTGGGTTTCTCGCGAACGCCAGCATGAGGGTGTCATGACCGTATCCCCGCGGAGACAGCCTCGTGGTCGGAGTCGACGGGATGTCGGGATATCGACCCTCTCGTACAAACCGACGCCAAGACACGACGGTGTCTCTGTCCGTGACTCGAGAAACATGAGGGCTCGAAAGTACTCGAGCCCACTCACCACGGGCGGCAGACATCCATGGGGGAGGGAGACTCCGCCACGGTGTGTCCTTCCGGATCGACGATCCGGGCGACCTTGGTATCGGATCAATACTCGTCCAAGTCGTCGAGGTCGTCGAAGCGAATATCTTGGTTATCCTGAGAGTTCGCCATTCTCAAGAACCTTTGCCTGCAGAAGCTAATCGACGATCCCCACGGACGGCGCCACCTGTCGGCGGTTGGGAGTACGGAGCCCCCAGGCGCCGAGCTTACTTGTTGAGTGTGAGGATCAACCGACCTCTTTCCTGCGACGCCGGGGCTTTCGAGAAGGCGAACTTCGATCAGGCAGCCATCAGCAGCAAGCACACATGATTTAGGCTGGTTCGGGCCTCTCGAGTGGAGGTAACAACCCTACGTCCAGTGGTGTCTATATGAGATACGAGAAGGATTACAGGGGAGATGAGTTTTCTACAGTGGGAGGATGAGCTTTGGCCTAAGATGGTGCTAGCCGGAGCCCCTACGGTGTCTGTGCGTGTTTCCTAGCAGCTCATCTTTACATGTGCAGCGATGCGGCCGATTTATACATGGACGTAATCAGTGTTCTAGTGGAGATGACGCCCTATTGTCCAGCGGTCCGGAGCCTGTCTTCTCCTTGCGTCATCGCCATCATTCACGTCTTACGGGAAACATCATGGAACAGTGTAACAAGACGCGGGTTGGTGGCGCGGTCCCTGCGACCGACGAGGCTGCAGACAGCGCCGAGCATTTAATGCAGCAGAGTGAAGAGGGCCTATGCCCGGCCGGGGAAGGAGTGACCTGGACCCGGGTCCGAGCAGGATCGGCCGTGCCCGAGCCCCGAGCAAGGACTTCCTTGCTCGGGGGAGGCTCCTTGCTCGGGGGAGGCCCGCGTTTTTGCGCTTTAGCGTGTAATGATCCGAACGTCATCCCAGGCCCCGTCAGTTAGAATCCTAAAAGAATTTAAACCCCTGGTCATTTGGATATTGGATATTAGAATATATATATATAGAGAGAGAGAGAGAGGATGGCTAGTGTGCTATGGATAGCATGGATCTCTCCGTGCTATCCACGGGGTTTACAAATTCTGAGACTGAAATAGACGATCCGAACCATCCATCTTGTTCATCTCGATGAAATCTCGCTACACACCAAATTTCAATTTTTTTTGAATTTTTTTACTATTTGTTTCATATTTTTTAAAACTGGACTTATTGAAGGGTCCACAGCTAATTAGATCAGCGATTTTCAAAAATACGAAACAAATAGTACAAAATTCAAAAAAAATTTGAAATTTGGTGTGTAGCGAGATTTCATCGAGATGAACAAGATGAACGGTTCGGATCGTTTATTTCGGTCTCATAATTTGCAAAGCCCGTGGATAGCACGGAGAGATCCGTGCTATCCATAGCACACTAGCCATCCTCTCTCTCTCTCTCTATATATATATATATGAATGAATGAATGTTTATATACAATTGTATGAATGTAGTTTAAAACCAAAAAAGATTTTAAAATTAGACCCAAATGCATGCTTATAATACAATTTTCTAGGTGTCCAAGAATTGGGCTGTTACACCAAGCCACAATTGTTGTTGGGGGCGTCGCCGGCGGTCGGCGGGCATGATGGGATGCTACAGACTCCAAAAGGCACAATGGACACAACTGCAGACAGGTAAACAAGGTACCGAACATCAAAAATCAAAACAAGCCGAATAACGCAGGCCCACCACCCACCCGAATCCAATGCACACTAATCTACTGACAATAGATCTAACGCACCAAAAATCGCCATTTAGCTAAAGCGATTTTCTATATAAATGAAATTAATGAAGCAGGCCAATTATTTTGACCTCTTTCATGGTACGCAGCAATGATATATACCTGGGTAGTTAGGTGGTGGTACTGTTTACACCCCTGACAGTTCATTTGGTGAGTATCTCGATATTTTCTTCCTTAAGTGTTAGAGGCAAGAAAGTTAATTCCAGATTTAATTCGTTAGCCTAATTCCTACCGACTCAATATGATTAATTAGCCGGATTTCAAAGTGACTCAACTCCCTAACCTGTTTCTTAATTTCTAGTGAGACTTCCTAATTCCCCTTTCTTAATCTACTAGCGCTTCCAAGCGACTCAGTCGCCTCAAACAATGGCGGATGGCGCGGATCTTCATGGAGCTCTCGACGCCAGGAGAGACGTCACTGCAGCTGATCGCTGGGATGAGGGATGAATTCATTTGCTACATTGATGTAGCAACAAGTGATCGTAGGGGCAAATCATACTAACTTTTGATCCATATAATCGCTTGTGTGCTATATATATCCATAGATCAATTCATGATGGTGTGCTAATTTAATGGAATAAAGTAACCTTATGGTATATTAAATTAGATCCAGAGCGATGGACGGCCTGTATTCATTTTATTGTACCATAAAGTTCCCTTATATTTTAAGAGCGACTATATGGTTGGTAGGATATTGATGATGGTTTATGTAATCCTGATTTTATTTAATCTTTTTTTGTTATTTTCATATGATTTTATTTTAATCTCTTGGTATGTTTATTTTTGGTGCTAATCCAGTTTCCCGTTTATGTTCTTGTTTCTAATCAAGCTCGTTTTTTAATGGGCAGCACTACTGGTTTGGATACTGATGATGATGAAGCATTTCAATTTCATATATGGCTCCTAAATTCCGAATCCTAAAAGCAAAATCCACAAGGACAACCTCCAATCAAGAATCGGCGAAACCAGAAAGTGAATGAACAGCGTAGATTGCGGGTGCCCATTCGAATCGAATGCGGGGGAGAGCAAAGTACCTCGCCGCCGTTGATAGGGCCGCCTCCGTTGGTAGACTGTGCACCACACCTTCTTCATCCGCCTGACCTGTGGCATGTCGGGTCCAATCGTCAGAGGCTATAGAATGAATCCCAATCTAATTAATGGTATTGCTTGGATGTGGGGGCGTCTGAACCTTCAGATGCGGTGCGTCTCACTCACTCTGGTAGGACTCATGTGGTTCGCTCAGTCACTCGCTTCCCATTCCCTATTTCACTATCTCTCTCCACCACCCAAGCATACCTTGCCATCTCCCTCTAAATTCCCATCTATAATCTCGCATCACCTCTCCCATGGTCAAGCTCGCCTCTACTATCTTACTCGCCTACTAGCCCTATATAGATCGAATTGTGTGTTGCTCTCGTGCCGACATGGAAGACGCTTCCACGTCTAAGGCAGCCGAAATCATGGAGACACCGACTTCGAAGAGCCCATGAGCCGCCTACTCCTCTCCACATGCCGCATCTCCTTCGTTTTTGACCTCGCCGAGGATAGCATGTCCTCACTGTAAGCCTCCGGCTCCTCCACCTGACTCCAGCCGTTGGCTCCACCAAGCTCCCAACTGCCAGTCGGCCAGCCCTTCCTCGACCACGTCATTCTCCGTCGCACCTTCGATGGCTACTTCAGCTTCTACCTCAGCGAGCAACACGCCATCTGGTTACCAATCTGAGTTCCAAATCCAGTATTCGCGGCAGGTTGAAAAACTCTGCCAACATGGCCAAGGTCAGCCCCTCCATGCCAGCTCCGCTGCTAGAGAGGAGGAGGAGGGGACCATCGAAGTTGGTGGGAGGAGATGGTCAGAGAAATGCATCGTCGATTTTGCTGAGAAACATTACCCATGTACGTCTAAAATATCGTTAATAAATATATGAAACATTTTATTTGTTTCTGTGAAACATCTGTAAAAATATCTGAAACAATATTTTGTTTGCCCTCGTGGAACATATATATATAAAAAGCTAAAACATTTAGGTTGCTCTTATGAAACATTGTGTTTTCTCTTATGAAACATCCGTAAAAAATATCGAAACATTTTGGTTCACCTTGTGAAATATACTCGTATGGATTGAAACATCTATTAAGAATCGCTGAAGCATTTTTCACAATGTTTCGAACGTTAACGAAAAATATTTTATTATTACTACAAACATGTTTCTGGCAGAGCATCCCATAAAATGCTTTCTATCGAACATTCGGTGCGAAGTCGCACCCTTTTTAATTAATCAACTAATCACCCGCTGGCTCACATGTAATAGGTGCATTAGCTAATCACTTAATGTTAATCCCCATAGCTAATTCTGTTGCATTTCGCCTTCCAAAAGAAAGTTTCTATTGCATTTCCGCGTCGCTAGATAGCACACGGCCCCCTCTCGATCTCTACCAAGTCCGAACCAGTTCACTAATCACTGCTCCTTCTCTCTCAACTAACTCCATTATCCATTGTTCCACATGCGAAGACTGACTCGGATCCATGCAGCGACCTCCTCTGCCTATATAAACAAGACAACTCCCTCTGTACAATCCACTTCTTGCTTCCTCACGCGACCCACCACCAAACCCTAGCGCAGCGCTGATGGAGGCGGCAGCACTGCTTGGGTTCCCGCCGGGTTTCTGCTTCAACCCCGACGACCACGACATCGTTGAGAACTACCTCCTCCCTCGCCACCGGGGCCAGCGCCACCCGTTCAGCTCCGTCATCATCGACGACGACCCCTTTAGCGCGCCGCCGTGGAAGCTCCTGCGGAGGCACAGGCGCAAGGACGACGATGCCTTCTTCTTTGCGGCCGGGCACAAGCTGAGCGGCAAGGACAGCCGGCAGAAGCGCACCTGCGTGGGCGGCGGCTACTGGTTGGGTCAGAAGGTGTGCGTCGATGACGAGAAGCTGCGCGTCCGCGACACCGGTATGGAGATCCGCTGGAGGAAGTACATGCTCAATTTCCATGCCGCCGGCGAGAAGGGCAGCACGGGGTGGGTCATGCACGAGTACGCCGTGACGGCCCCGCCCGACCTAGCCTCGTCGCCGCTGAGGCTGTACCGTGTCCGATTCAGCGGCCACGGCAAGAAACGGAAGAGGGAGCCGCAAGATTCGGGCGACGACGACCGTGCCGGAGCGGTGGAAGATGCCGCTCTGTATCACATCGAGGAGAGCCCGAGCACGGCTTCCGTGGTGGTTGATCCGGAGGCGACATCGCAGCATCGAGGCTGCTCTACCGCCATCGTAGGTGATCAGACGATAGACTTTGAGATGCAGGAGTACATCAACCGCATCATACATGAGGTGCGGACTTCTGGAGACGACGTCATCTTGCCGACAGTGGAGGATTCCGGTGTGGCAGCTGTTGCAGAGCCAGCAGGGATGTCATGGTGGGATCAAGGCTGCTCCGCTGCCGTTATGGGTGATCAGATGCTGAACATGACGCCGCTGGACGACATCCACCAGAACCCACATGAGCTTTGTGCCATCTTGCCGGCGTTGGAGGATCCTGGTGTGGCAGCGATCGCAGAGTACAGTGACTCCCCGCCGACGATTGATCCTAGTGCACCACCAACAGGGACGTCATGGTGGGATCAAGGCTACTCTGCCGCCGTTATGGGTGATCAGATGCTGGACATTTTGTCGCCGGACAACAACGACGAGGTACTGCAGTACTTCCACCAGAACCCACATGAGCTTTGTGCCATCTCGCCAGCGTTGGAGGATCCTAGTGTGGCAGCGATCGCAGAGTACAGTGCCTCTCCGCCGACGATTGATCCTAATGCACCACCGGCAGGGACGTCATGGTGGGATCAAGGCTGCTCCGCCGCCATTATGGGTGATCAGATGCTGGACATTACGCCGCCGGACAACAACGACGAGGTGCTGCAGTACTCCTCCACTGCCGTCGAGGACGAGCCGATCTTTGACTTCGAGCTGCCGGAGGACATGGATGAGCTGCTGCAGTTCATCAGCGGCTTGGATGACATTCCAGTACCTGACCAAGGTCCTGGAGCACATCTAGATGCCCATAGTCGAGGCACAAGCTTCGTCGGCGTCGGCGAGACAACCGCATGACCAAGAACGGAGTTTTGCTGACATTTGTTTCGTCTGTAGTGCAGAAGCTTCTTTAGTTGATGTGCACTAGTGTTTCCTTAAGAAGTTTCTTCATTTCATGTGTTGCCAGCCTGAGATTAATCTTACATCTCTGTACTAGTACTGTTTCCTTAAGAAGCTTCTCTAGTTGAGCTGTACTAGCTAGTGTTTCCTTAAGAAGCTTCTTCACTTCCTGAGCAGCATGAGGTCATTGTAGATTAATGTATCTAAATGTTTTGGATTGATTTGTTTCCTTCCGAAACACAATTAACACGATCCTTTATGTTTCATTAGTAGCTTAATTACATGTGATCTACTCTGTTTTGTTTGGATCAGCACGCTTGCCTACTTTGTCCCGTTTGTATCATCGATCACGGCCGATGTCTCGGCCGCATTCGGAAAAGAAAATCCAAAATTCGACCAAAATCCAACTATCCCATCCGTAGCCCAACAATTAATAGCCCAACTCTGTGAACCTGTAAGCCCAATAGAAGCCCAACTGTGAGCCTGTAAGCAGTGCCAGCAGCAGAATTTTATTTTTTTCTATATTTATTTTTATTCTTTATTGTAAAAATAGGTGCTTGCTCGCATTTTAGACAAAAATAGATATATGTCACCTGTTAGAAGGGCGATCGTCCAACAGTTGGACGATTAAATCCTATCCGCAAACATTAATCCTCTTTGGGCCTTGGCAATTAGCAAGGATATAATCTTAGAAGGGAGGTATGGTTCCCCGGTGTCGCCGCAGAAAATGAGGCAAGGAAGCAATCCAAGCATCGCCGCAGATACGCCTGTCGTGCTCTTCACCGGCGGCCTCTAGGCGGTCGGTGAGGGAGGCGGTGCCGGATTTACGGTGGGTGAAGTTAGTAATAGCAGTGGTTTTAGGTCTGAAATAAGAGTCTTTCTCTCATCGGCAGGGAGTTGATCACGTGGTAGCACCGGTTTTCTTCGGCAGCTGCTCCTTCGCAAGTTGCAACAGCGATATCTTCAATGGACTGGTTGCTGAGCTTGGATCTTCGATACTGGATCTGGCAGTGACGTGCTGGGCATAGCGGCACTGCAACGAGTGCGCCTTAGACACAGATTCAGAATCACGATGATTAAAGGAGGAGACGCAAATACACATTTTTTCACGTCGAAGTAAATGCATGAAAAAAAGAAAAATGTTCATGAAGCAGTTACCTGCGGGGCACAACATTCTATCTTCTTGCTATGAATAGGAAGAAGAGCCTCTTCGGCATTTCCAAAACACCCTGGGGACGAAGACTCTCAATTGGCAGGGACTCGGTGATCCAAATTTTGACTTGACCTTTCCATTTAACACAAGAAGCAGACGGCTGAGAGCATTAGAGATTGCAGGCCAATCAGTCTTAACACACAGGGTTGGAAAGCTTTTCTCAAAGTTGCTAGCGAACAGATTGATGCCTTTGCTAATGATCTAGTCTTGGATTCGCAAAGCGCGTTCATCACCAAACACATGATCCAGGATAACTTTTTATATGTCAATGTCAATAATATCGTCTCAGAATGCCATAGAAAGAAGAAATCTTCTCTGACCCCATTAGCTGGGAGCATCTGCTCGAGTTTCTCCAAGCATTCGGATTCGGGCAGCACTAGAGGGATTGGGTTGCAATGATCCTCGCGTCCAGCTCATTAAAGATCATGCTTAATGGCATGCTGGGCAGTCTTTCCAGCACAGAAAAGGGATTCGGCAAGGCGATCCGCTATCCCCAATGTTGTTTATCATTGCAATGGAGCCAATGGGGTACACTTTCGATGCGGCTGAGAGGGAGAACCGGCTCAGTTTCTTGCCACTCAATCAAGCTAGGCTTCGTTTGTCTCTCTTCGCGGATAATGTGGCTATATTCGAACACAAGGACAGGAGCTCTGCCATTTCATTCAAGAAGGAGAGAAACTGTACAACGATTAGAGAGAAAGGGAGGGGTACAGGGGAGGGAGAAAGAGGACAGAAGGGGAAGGGGAAGAAGACGACCCAGCCGAGCAATGGCCATAACACACCAGCACGCAACACCTAATACAACCGCCTCCGCGGCAAAGCACTGCTAGGTGCGCGAAGAACACCGACCGATATCGCCACGAGGGATGCATGGCCAAAACTCTAGTAACACCGCTATCGACTGAGAAGCGGAGCACGCGAAGATCAACTTGGCTGTCAACCGCCACCGCCGCACAGGATGCTCGGATGAGACGACAGAAGAGAGGAAGGGACATCATCCGTCACCGCTGCACGGGATGCTTGACCAACAGCGCCAGCGACTACCACCACCAACCGCACCCCAGTGCACGCAGAGTCTGAAGAAGAAGGCCGCCACCACTAGGCGGGAGGCTCGGCCCAGGACGACACCCGCCCACAACAGGGTTGCCACAATCATAGCCACCAGCCAACCAATAGCGCGAAAAATCTGTAGAGCGACGCCTTCAGCAAGGATACAACGACAAAGTCACCGCCGTCGCCTGCCCAGACCTAGGTTTTCACCCGAAGATACTCTAGAGGGTAGGGGCACCACAACGAGGCCTCCAAGGAGAGAACGACACCCGAGGGTGCCGCCATCGTCGAGCCAAGCAAGAAGCTGGACAGGGCTTTCACCCGGAGCACCTACACCCCGCGAGCACTAGGAGGAGGCTGAGCAGGCCTATGACCGGAGACCACCTGCCGGACGCCAACGCTTCAGGAAACCAAGGGGGGAGGGGTCCCAACGCTGAGGACTGTCAAGCCGAAGAACAGACACCGTCGCCACGAGGGGGAGGGGACAACCGTGACGCTTCGACGCAGCCGTCAAGGAGAAGAGCAGACGCCGCCAACGAAGAGGAAGGGGATGACAATGACGCTTCCCTTGACGCTCCACAGACGTGCAGACCGTTGCCACCACCCGAACCGGACAGTTCCGAAGCCATCAGAGCAGACTGCCAGGGAAAGGAACGGACGCCGCCGCCACAGAGGAAGGGGACGACGGCGACGCCTCAGCCCAAGCCACCAAGGAAAGAAAGGATGCCACTGCCACAAAGGAGGGGGACCGCGACGACACTTCACCAGGCACTCCACCGCTAACAAACCCAGACCCGACCAGAACCGGCAACCTTGATCGATCTGCAAGCATAAGCACCTTGAAGGCGAGCCGCTCACCGAAGACAACACCGAGGACCACAGCCCTCGGCCCACTGCTCAGAACATCTTCTAAGGTCGGAACTGCCGTTGTCGAGGGAAGAGAAGACACCAGGCCAGCACTGCCGGCCACACAACCGTGGAGCACTCCCGCTTCCGGCTGCACCGCACCCATGGGGTGGTGTCCCGGGAAGGACCGCAGGGAGGGGAGGGTGTGATGACGACGAGACGGCGTTGGACACGGAGGAAGATCGAGGCGAAGCCGGAGCCGACGAGGACAAGGGGAGGGACGACGCCGACCGGAGGGCTCCGCCCGATCTTCTGGAGCCCGGCAGTGTGGTGGCTTACACCGACCGCCGCACCACCGCCGGCGGCGCCCCACACCGGATCCACGAGCTGGGACGCCGGATCTGCAAGCCTCACCACCGGATCTGGCTCTCCTGCGACGGGTCGCAGAATCGCCACGACGGCCAGGCGGCAGCTCTCGCAGAACAAGCCGCCGAACCAGCCGACGCCGCACCTCCGAGCCACCGGATCCGGGCAAAGCGCCGCAGGATCCGGCCTTTTGGCCACCGCTGCATGACCAGCCGCCGAACAATGCCGGTCGCAGCCCAAGCTGCTGCACTGGAGAGAAGAAAAGGAAGGAGGAAGAGGAGGAGAAGGGAAAAGGAGGGGCCGCCACCGCCATGACCGGTCGCCGGCGGCGGGCGGCCGCAAGGGCAGGAGGCGGAGGTTCTGAGCGCGCCAGCGTCGCCTCCCGAGCCGCCCCTGAGAGAGCGACGCGAGGGTCGCTTATGTGGCTATATTCACCAATCCAATCAAACAGGAGATCTCAACTATTCAAGATTTAATGAAAAAATTTTCAGACAGCTCGGGGCTGAATGTAAACATGTATAAGAGTGAGGTATACACGATTGATTGCAATGAGATCGATTTACTTGATGTTCTTGGGAATTTCCAGCGGTCATTTCAAAGTTCCCTTGTAAGTATCTGAGATTGCCCCTAAAGCTGACAAGGCTGAGAAAGGCGGACGTTCTCTCTTTGATTGAAAAAATCGGTGTCAAGCTAGCGGGTTGGAAAGGAAGATGCCTTTCAAGAACGGGAAGATTAATATTGATAAAACTCTGTTATAACCTCTGTGGTCATCTATCACGTTTCCGTGTTTCAGCTACAACAATGGGCAACAAAAAAAAAAATCGGCAATCCGAGAAGAAGTTTCATTTGGTGAGGTGAGCAAGAACACAGCGGAGGGCACTGCATGATCAATTGGGAAAACGATTTCCGTCCAAAGAAGCTCGGCGGGCTAGGAGTGAAGGATCTAGGCATGGATGGAGTGTCCAGACAAAACCAAGGCTTGGTACCCTATGATCAGACCGACACCAATCAATCTTTTCGAAGTTTCTACCCAAGTGATTGTAGGTGATGGCACCAAGGCAATGTCCTGGAACCCATGCTGGATCAATGGACAATCCCCAAAGGAGATGGCCCCTGAAAGCCATTGGCTAAGCAGGAACAAAACAAGTACCCTGCAACAACAACTAGTTCATGGGGATTGGGCGAGGATAGCTCAAAACATTCAGAACATGCAACAGATGGCTGAATTTTTGAGGCTGTTGCAAGTGGTTTTGGCTGTCACTTTGATCCCAGCCGAACGGAACAGGATAGTGTGGAGATGGTCGGCAAATCGAGAGTACACTGCATCTTCTGCCTATAAATTTGTTAGGAAACCGGCGTGTCCGGCTTGGTTTCCCTAACCAGCCAGCACGCGTGTGGCAGGTTGGGCCCACCCTGACTTGTGGATTAAACCGAAACCCTAACATATTCACTATATATATATACGAGAGGATTTGATCTATTGTAAACGTGGCAATACCTGAAAAGCAATTAATAAAGATTGTTTCTCTTCACATCTCTGTGTTCTTGTGTGCTTTTTATTTATGCATAATTGAAGACTTAGACTACACCCGGTAGCAAGGCTGTATAATAAAATTCACTTTGCTGATGCATTCACAAGAAATAACTCTCAACGGTATGGAAGGCTAGTACGCTAAACAAAATCAGATTCTTTGCTAGGCTTTTCATACAATATATAATTCTCACCGCCGACAAGTTAGCTCGCTCGTGGCTGGCCACATAGAAATCAATGTGTGATGTGTGGTACTTCTCCTGAGAAGACAGAGAATCTGTTGTTTCATTGCGTCTTTGCAAGGCAACTCTGGAGAAGAATTCTTGGACAGATGCACATCTCGATCCGTCCCTAACGCGGGAGTTCGGTTTCCCTACAGATCGATTGATGAGTGATCTTCTGAAGGAGATAATCCTAGCAAATCAGCTTTGGGAGGCGGATGGGATTCTTTTCTATACCATTTGGTTCTTATGGAAGGAAAGAAATGAGCATGTTTTCCAAAAGAGTAAATTGCACCATATGTCATTAAAGTTGTCTCGCGTTTTCGCTTAGATTTAAAATTTTTAAAACCGGATATTTGGATATATACGAAGTTGACTTACCGTTCTAATTAGATCCAAAGTAGTATGGAGCTAGTGGTTTTGATGATGTGGGTTGCCTAGTCAGCATAATATACGCCCATATATCATACTAAATCCATAAAAAATTGAATTCAAATTAAAAATCTAAAAAACCAATAAAATTCTTAAGAAATCTAGAAAATCATGAAATTTGTAAAAAAAACAAATTAAAATTCTGTGGGGCCTGTTCTTCGCCACCACTTGATCTGCACTAGTCCCTGGATCAGTACACTAGTGCACACCATTTACATAGCCGGATCATTTCATACGAGCGGAAAATTTATATTACAATAATTACCTAATTAAGCCCGAAGGCTAATAAATATTACAACACGGCACATTGGCCCAAATTAGTTTAAGAACAACGAAAGATCAGAGTGCGATAAAAGATTCAAAAGAGTCTCTTGCCGGCTATGTCTAAGCAATCGACTGGAGAGACGTCCTAAGCCTTGACTTGATCGTCAGCGAACTTCTGTTCATCGTCTTCATGGAAGGCGTAGTGGTCTTGCTCATACTCAACATCTAAAAGAGTATATGTATGCGAGGTCAGTGTCATCCAAACACTGGCAAGTTAACACCCCCACCTAATGCATTATAGTGATATAGGTTCCAAAGGAAAGGTTGTGGTTGTTTTGTTTGTAGAAAGCCAGAGTTTTAAATCAAAGTCTATGACTTAGCAGTTTTGACCAAAGCTCTACTTTCAGTGTGTTATTCCAGAGTTTTACTTCCAAACCATAATCCATCCCATCCATGGCAGTTTCCATGCACTCTGCCAAACATCTCCTTCCTTCCACCATCATCTTCTAGGTTGGCGACCCGTTGTGAATCACAACTCTACCGGATTTGCCAGTCCAATAAGTGTGATTAAATCACCCTCAGGTGACGTCCCAAGCCAGACCTTCTTAGAGTGGGGTTTCCCGTCCAAGGGCTGGTTTCGCAAACCACCACGTGCGACCCTGAACTCCTACTACCGCGCGATGGCCACGCGTTGTGTTGAAACCACCCTCTCAGGCTAGCGGCAGCAATCTTCCGCTATGCGTATGTCTCCCCGCTCCTGCTAGGGCGAGCCCACACTCCACCCTATCACTGGGTCTACCCTGCCCAAAATAACTTCCTTCTTCCGCTCTCGTAGCCTCTGCTACACCACTGTATCGGACCCCGTCCGTACCGAGCCATAACCATATCCACAACCAAACACCACACACTGGCATGCCAGGCCCATTATCCAGTTATCCATGTCATTGCATAATCATTTCTAGTGAATATCGGTTCACCGTTCTGAGGCAATTAAGCCTTAAAAATAATTAATGGACCTGAGCAATGTCTAAGCAAAATTTTAACCAGACTTAGGAGTCTAATAGATTTTAAATCATAGACTTAAGAGTCTAATAACTATTTTGTTCCTAAACCAGGTTAATTCAAGAATTGATCGTCAAGGCGATAAGGTTGTGATTCAAAGCAATGATCATCAACACAATCATTATGGGTATCGATAGTTCAATAGAGCAGGCATGATATATCATGAATTTAATAAAGTAGATACTCATAATTTAAAAAGCATGCAATTGATACTTTAAAAGGAAATAATTTAATTAAAAACTGGGATAAATATGATTTAATGAATGTTAGCTCATACTAGGGAAAGTATAGACTCTCCCTAGTAAAAGCAGCACTCTTAAAGGAAGGTTGTTAACTCGCCTTGGATCTTGCGTATCCAAAACCTAGGTCTTGATCTTCGGGCTACTCCGCGTGATCCTCGGAATCTATCGCAAAGAGGCAAACAATACAAATAAACACCAAAATATGCTGGAAAGACGATGTATGAAATGCAAATGTGACAAGGGTCATGGCTATCTAGGTGTCGCTTCTTGGTACTGAGATTCCTAAATAAGTTTCTCTACTTATCGAGGAAATTCCATGAACTACTAATATACAATAATTCACAAAAAGATAATGGTGGTAGGAGCGTTATGAAGATAATATGCGATGATGCATAAAGCTAAATGCTACCCATAGTAATTTACCCACATATTAGCAAAATAATTGTAGATGGAAAATAATTTTGTTTGAAGTATTTCCTTCAAAATAATAACTTTAAATGAGTTCACTAAATATTTGAAATAATTTAGGTTCAATTACTGCATTACAATTCCTTAGGGAAATTAGTTTAAAAGCTTTAACAAGTTATCCAGGGAGTGATAGCAATGCAAGAATTGAATAATAATTTTAATTAAATTCTAAACTAAGTTTATGCTACTCTGGAAATTTTTCATGATTTTTAGGAGTTCACTAATTAATTTATTTGAATGGAAAGGCTATTTATAAAATACCCAAAAAGGAGTTTCTTGAATTAAGCAGAGGGTTAAAAATGAGTTACTATTCTTAAGTATTTTTACTAAAGCCATAATGTCTTCTAGTATTTAATATAATTTTTCTAGAATTTTTGGAGTCATAAAACTATTTTTAATAATTCGATTTTATTTACTGGTATTATCTAAATGGATAAAAGGCTGAAAAATCCCATGTGCACAATGTTGGGCCGGCCCAGGGCGCAGCTCGCGTGAGAGCACAGGCCGAAGGCGGCTTTCCAGAAGCACGCAAACGGTTTATAGAAGGCGCAAACGTACTTTACGCCTTTAATTACCGACCGGTGGGACCGACGGCGCGCATGTCAGTCACACAACGGTGGCACCCAGGGAAGGTCATCGTCTTCTTCCTAAGTTCCAGACGGACAGTAGGCAAGGACAGCTGGACGGAGGTCGACGCCGGCGGAGCTTGGCTCGGTGGCGCGAGGGAAGGGCCAAAATGGATTCCTAACCTCAGCCCGCAATAAGAGGTGCTAGCGGCTCAGGGGATGAAGCAGCGGCGCATTGGTGCAACATGCTAGAGCGGCAGCCAGCGGCGACGAGCGCCACGACAACGAGCAAAGGCAGGAATGAGCTAAAACGTGGGTCCTAAAGCATCTACGTGAGGAGTGGGCTCTACCTGCATGGTCGGTGCGACTGGAATTGGCTCTAGGCTGTCCAACGACGTGAAGGCCGGCGGTTCGGAACAGGGACCATGGCGACGGCGTAAACCAGCGGGACCTAGAACCAGTGAGGGGTGTGGGTATGATCAGCATACCCCGGAGATTCTTCGGATGTAAGGGATCGGCGAGAGACTCACCGTGGAGGGGGAGATCGACAATAGGGTAAAACACAGCCAGCGGCGACGCATCCGGCCTCCCGGGCGGTGTGGGGCCTCTGAGTCCGATTGGACTGAGGACGTCGTAGAGGCGGCCGAGAGCTTTTCCATAGCCTCAGGGAGAGGCGGAATGGTCCACCGGGTGGGCGGAATCGCGTCGCCGAAGTTCTCACCAGACTTTGGATTAGGAGGAAAAAGGAGAAATTAAGGACGTGGAAAGCCCATGCGGGGCTTAAGAAGCTGAGGGGCAATGAGGGAGGAGTTCGGCAACCCCAATAACTATGTCAGGACGCCTAGTCAGTGGCTTGCACAGGCAGCAGAGGCCGGCGGCAATGGCAGGGGTGGGGAGCCACGAGACGGCTCGGGCAAGAGGAGAACGCCACGAGGCGGCTTTGGCAGGGTTCGCGTGCCACCACGACGCGGATGAGAGTCGCGGTTCAGTCCAAGGGGCAAAAGGGTGAGGGATAAGCTAGGTTAACAACAGAGAGAGAGAGCGGCTGAGTGAGAGAGGGTGCGGGAGGGAGAGAGAAAGCGAGAGAACGGAGAGACCGAGAGGGACTCAGGGGAGAGAGAGTGAGTGGGGGGTGTGGCTCGGTCCTGTGGGCAAAGGAGGGAACGGTGAAGAAGTCAGCGAGAGAGAGATGAGTGAGCCGAGAGAGAACCGAGAGAGAGAGAGGGAACAGTGAGAGAGGAAGGTGGGGCCCACCTGGCAGGATGCCCAATAAAAAGAGAGGTTTTGATACTTTGTTGCTGCTAAAAGAGGTATATATATATATTTATATAGATGAAATCCTTTTTGCTACCATTATGGAATTTCAACTAGAATTTTGAATTTGAAATGAAACGTGTTTTATAATTTGAATCTTATGGTTCCGTTATAAGGATGTAAATAAGTATTTATATATATATACCTATATTGAGAGGTCTAGAGTAAAGCGCTATAATTGGGGAAAAATGGGCAGAAGTTTCTAGGAGCTAGGCCAAAGGGTAGAATCGTGATTTCACCTAGGCGGTTTAATCCTATAGGCAAAGTTGAATATTTGGTTTGTTACTATTCATAATCCAAAAATTAGATGTATTTATAAACTACAAGCCGGTTAAATAGGCTAAAATATTTCTGAAAATAGAAAAAATGCCTGGCGTAGTTTTGCATTTAGCATTTTTAGTAAGAAAAATATTTTTCTTCCACTCAAATTTTAAAGTTTAAAATTTGGCCCAAATTGGGATGTTAAAAATTCATAGAAAATTTAAAACTAAAATTCTTAAAAATAACCTAGAATATCCTAAGAGTCCTAAAAAATCTTAGAAAATCCTAAAGTCCGTAAAAAATTTTAAAATTTGTTTATTAAATCACCAAATTCTAGGGTTTTTTTAGGAATTGTTAAGATTTTTTATGAATTGTAGTATTTTTAAATTTTTTAATGAATTTTTGGGATTTTGAAGGTTTTGTTTAAGAACTTTAGAATTTTTTTAGTTTTTACAAAATTTATCATTTTTAAACAAATTTTAGGGATTTTTAAAAAGATTTTTTACATTTTTATTTTTTTATAAAATTTGAATTTGAATTCAATTATTTTATGGATTTAGGATGACACGTGGCCATTTTTAGCCACTTGTTATATTGACTAGGCAGTCTATGTCATCAAAATATCTTCTCCATATTATTTTGGACATAATTAAAAATGGTAACATTTTGGACATAATTAAAAATGGTAACACAATTTCGTGTACCCAAATATTTGGTTTTAGAAGTTTTAGATTTAAGCGAAAACGCAGAACAACTTTAAAGACCTACAATGTAATTTACTCTTTTCAAAATAAGTACAGTACTATTCAGGGAGTTTCTTGAGGAGGTTCCTAGCATGTAACCTAAGGCTTCTCTGGTGATTGCGTAGCCCATAGGGCGATGGTGTGGCCTTTGTTGTCGGCTGCAATCTTGTAATTGATCCTTGTAAGTACCTTTCTTTCCTGATCCCGCTAATAGATAAGGCAATTAATTGCTCTTGTTCGAAAAAAACAAGAATCAAGTACGAAAAAAGAAAACCAACCAGGACAAGATAAAAAGAATGCTAGCTAAAGTACTTATGAAACTATTGGCGACGTAACAAGCAGGAGTCTATGATCATAAGAGTTTGAAGTAAAGACATTTATACAAGAGAACAATAAAAATGTATTCAGTCGACGGCGCACATCAATTCAATTGTTTTAAGATACACTGGCAGATGACATCCTATGCTGCCCTAATGAACGTCTTCTGCGCTCCCCAGATGATCTTCTGGGCTCCACCCGATCACTATCCAAAGGAGGTAATCCCTGACGCTGGAGGTTGCGAGGAAGTGATTGAACTTTTGCTACCAGCTTAGTCCAGCAAAAGTACCACCCAAAGCAAACAAACAATACCATGCAGCTAAATGTAACAACTCTCCATGGGAAGATGTTTTTGTCACTGTCATGCCCGTCTACTAGTGGGCGATCCTCATCAGCATGCCCAGTGGTGCTACCATCTTTCTCGGCAGTGGCAATGGTACCTTTACCACTATTACGTGGACACGCTGTTAAAAAAAGTCAGAGAAAAGTTAGTAACTCAATTCAAATTATTTACTAATAGATTATTATTAACTACTCTAACAGAACAAAAGTATCTACCTCTCGCACATGTTGTAATTGGGAAAGACCATTTTGTGACAATATGGTTGTCCTTTCCCTGACATAGAACATATGATGTTACCAGTTCAATGACACTCTTCTTTTTTATATAGCGACACAAGCAACATGCTCCACTCTCATTGCTAGCTGGCAAGATGTCAATCGCATAAAGCAACGCGTTGCAGCATGACGTTGAGGGTGGACTCCAATATTTCCCATTGGTTTGTATGCATGAGAGCATAGCAACGCTTGTCTTGTCAAAACGACAACTACCCATCTCATTAGCTTCATCACGTTTGGACGGAAGTACTGGAGAGGCTAATGTAAGGATGAATAACAGGAAAACCCAAATCTGACATATGTTAAGAACTGTCAAATAGAAAAAATAACAAATTCAGAACAAGTGAAACAAAACGTACTTATATGATAAAAATCCAACAAACCTTATATGATAAAAATCATTAAGTGAGCAGTAAAATATACTTGACGTCCAGCAGCCATAGTTACTTGAACAGTTGAGGGAAAGACATACCTCTCAATGGTGGATTCACTGCTTTTCTAGTGTGCTTTGTAGAAATGCCTAAGTTTGCAGCTCCATCCGAACTGGTGACCAGTTTCTTGGCTAGAGTACACTTTCTATCACATACATCTTCATCCTTCATCTCAACTTCAGTAATCTGCGAAGAAAAACCAAAACGAAGTAAGTTGATATCTGTTCAACTCCTTTATCAGCTCAACAAACAGAGGAACAGAAATGAAACTGAAAACATGCTACAATACTTGCTAGAGTAGATCTAACAATAAATAGGAATAATAAATCTATATGCAAACGAACAAGATGCAAAACATGCTTTGCTCGCTCTTCAGATGCAGACTTGAAATGCCAATCAGTCAGATGACCAACTAACTAGGCCAAGCACCATACCATGTAGGGGATATTATTAACTACATGTCATTACTACATTCAAGACAAGATGTGCTGCACAAACTCCATACTCTCAGACTGAAGACATTTCTGGAAACATAAATGCACCCATTTTTTTTCATCTGGTAGCAACATCTCTTTTTAACGTATCACTGTCAAGACAAGCAACTAACCAGGTGGAAAGAAAAAACTCACAGATCTTATGTGCGGGCCTACATAATGAACAACTTCCTGGTTTTGCAAGACGTCCCTACAAAGGAAAAAAAACAGATGTGTGCAGATTTAGAGCAAGCAACTGGGAGAAAAATTAATTATGTCAAATAGTACAGGTCAGCCAGGGCACAATTTTATTATTTCACCAGGTATATAAACTGCCAATTATACTCATAGTCTCAAAATGGTAATATCCAGGTTTCAACCAGATAAACCAAATATATCCAGGTATATATCCAGGTATTAAGTTTGTGAAAGATAAACCAAATATATTTTATGGTCATTTCCAAACAACAGGACCAGGTGAAAGTGAAACAGCTATTCGCGCCATCAAGTTTATAGTTGTCTGTATATTTGGAAGCACTAGCAGACACAGGGATTGGCAGACACTCTATTCTATTGTTCTATTGATTTGACCTATCTGAGGTCATTAATTGAACTCAGGAAAAAGGGACTTAAATCCATTATTTTGATAAACCAAGCAGAAATGAAATATACAAAGTAATGAACAATCCAAAGCAAACCAAATTTAATTGAACCAAAATCAACATACCCTCAATGCTTTCGAAAAAAAATCAACATACCCTTTCTTGGTAAAAGATTACTCCGTGGTGCAAGGAGTGTGTAAGATAACTGTCACTTTGGAGTAGATATATTCTTCATGAAATCATGGACATGGAAGCGAAGCATAATACAGCAATTGCATCTGTTATTTTTCAGGTGAGGACTTACCAGATACCATCACATGCTATAACAAGAAACTGAGTATCATCAGTTATATTTTCCTAACAGAAAAAGGATCAATTTCCATTAGACCATATCCAGTGAGGCAAACTTACACTAAACACAACTTAGTTACACATACAGAGCGAATTTCAGGAGAAGAAGTCAAAGTTTGTCGACTCTTTTTCTTCTTGAACCTCATATTGCCTAACAAGTAAGGAAGCAGAACATCAGTTACAATGTGATAGGTTGTGTAACTCCATTGACAACCAAAAAAATCAGATAAAACTGTACCAGTAACTATTGAGAGCGCGATTCCATCATCAATACAACAGGCACCTCTAGAATGGCTAATGGAATATCCTGAGTGTCGTATTCTCTGGAGTTCATTTGGAACATTTGGTATGTAATAAGTGGATAAAGTAATTGCTTTCAATACAATGGAAATAAATTTAGGTACCATTATAATGCGTCTATTATGAAAAAATAGCTTGCTGATTATGTACGTCATATCAACCAGACACCTGACAAGAAAAGTAGTCACCTCACCTGACCATTCCTTGACAGTACACAACAAGAATCACCGGTATTGCCAATAATGATCTGGTTGTTTCATATTTGCATGTGCAACAAGTGCAACCATGGACAGAAAAAGAGCCCATCAATTAATTATCTAGAAAATAACCTGAAAAATGCTCTTTTCACTGCATTAAGCAGATTGCAACTAAACTCTGGATGGTTGAGAACCTCAATATGAAAGTGGTTCGCACAATATTGTGCTACAGCAGGTCCTGAAACAGAAAATAAATAACTCAGATGATTGTCGTACATAACTATTGTAGTAAACGCTACCTGTTACCAAAAAAAGGATGAATCATCAAAAGAATGTAATGAATGCCAGAAGCTGAATATCCCTTCAATAAATATCATAGATTTGAACTTTTTGCTCATAGCAAGATGAGATTGAAGGCCAAACCTCCATGGCCATCATAAACAGCAAAGAATGATGTGACAGTGGGAACATCAAAATCTTCCAAAGTTTCGTCCTGGAGAATAAGAAGTCTACCAATTAGACTTTAGTTTTTCTTCAAATTGCAGGTCAATCGCGTATTCCGTAAGGCTGGAATGCTACTCACAGCAACTTGTACAGTTGATACGGCATAACCAACTCTGCCAGTCCCTCCCCACCAGTTAGCGTGCCTAGCGGAGTTTGCTTTCCTGAAACATAACAATATGAATACAATCTCCCAGAAATTTGAATTTGTGTCAAGAAAATTAGAGGAAAACTCGGGTTGCACATCGTGCAAATAGCAGAAAGAAAGCATTGATGAAATACAAATAAAAAGGCTCTTGCGGGGTTTAGGGTAAGGACACGAGCGGAACCATGAGCGTAGAAGAGAAGAGAGCAGGGACGGGGAGGAGAGGAGAGGAGTAGAGTGATCTCACCTCTCCAGTGGCTTCTCTTCACCAGCAAAACTGGCGTCCATGCAAGCAAGGAGGGGATATTGTAGCAAGCGCCACCCACTCCAAGGCCTCCACCTTGCTTCGACCGGGCCGAGCCGCGCCGCGCGGGTGATCGGCTCGCTCTGCGACTGCGGAACGGCGCGGCGACGCTGTCTGATCGCGGGAGCGCAAGGCGGCGAGGCGAAGAGGAGGCGGAGGCGGAGGCGGAGAAGACGACGAGAGGTGGTGGCCTCGGATTTTGTGTTTGGAAGGTTCGGCTCGATCGGCTAGAGTGGAGTCGGGTGGAAATGGGTCAACCTCACCGTCCGCGGTGGCCCACACGCCGGTCTCAGACTCTCAGTCGCGTCACTCCAGGTGTGCCCGGCGATCGCAGAAAACATGTCCTCAGCGAGTCAAGGGCGGTTCTATTTCGGAGTTGGTCTCTCTGCAAAAAAAAAAAAAAAGTGGTAAATAATAAAAATAGAGTTAAACGTAAAATATAAGAAAGAGATATAAGGATTATAATATAGGGCCAGCTTGTGTTGGAGATAAAATAAAAACAGAATAGGATAGAACCAGCCTTACATACGAGCTCAATCCTCTCCTCCTCTTCTTCTTGTTAGTCTGTATTGTTAGAAAAAGACTCTTTATAGTTATAAGACTGTCCGTATTGTTGATTGATTAATTTAAACCATTTTAGACCTGTAGGCATATAAAACTTTAGAGCAAATTGAACCGTAGGTATTTAAAGTTGTCATGCGTTTTCGCTTAAGTTCAATTTTTCAAAACCGGATATTTGCGTACACGAAGTTGTCTTATCGTTTTAACTAGATCCAAAGTAGTATGGAGAAGGTGGTTTTGATAACACGAGCTCTCTAATCAGCATAATATGTGGCCAAAAATGACCACTTGTCGTTCTAAATCAATAAAAAAAATTCAAATTAAAATTCATAAAAGAAATCTTAAAATTCTATAAACTCTAAAAATGTAAAAATTTTAAAAATACAAAATCTATTAAAATTGAAAATTCATGAAAAATCAAATAAATTCTAAAACTCATTTAAAACTTAGAAAATCTAAGAAATCTTAAAACTTATCTAAAATTCATAAAAATGTAGAATCTAAATAAAATGGAGGAGAGCAATGGAGGATATTTGGCATTTTATTTAGATTTTATATTTTTATAAATTTACAAAAGTTTTAAGCTTTCTTAGGATTTTATAAATTTTTAACGAGTTTTAGAATTTATTTGATTTTTACTTAATTATCAAAATTTTAAATAATTTTAGAGATTTTTAGAGTTTTTAGAATTTTAGGATTCCTTTATGAATTTTTAATTTAAATTTATTTTTTATTAATTTAGAACGACAAGTGATCATTTTTACCACATATTATGCTGACTAGGCAGCCCTTATCATCAAAACCTTCTTCTCCATATCAGTTTGGACCTAGTTGAAACGATAAGGCAACTTCGTGTACGCAAATATCCTTTTTTAAAATTTTAGACCTAAGCAAAAATACGGAATAATTTTAAGAACCTACGTGTGATTTATTCAAAACTATACGTAGAGGCAAACCCACCGCTAGAACTAGGCCGCTGTCCAGTCTTGAATTTTGTTCGCCAACTAGACACTAGTTCCTCAAATAATATTTAATAAATCAATTAAACCTCGAATCCCACATAGAGCACCCTCCTCCTATGTTTCTGTTTTTTCCCCTCCTCAAGTTTGTTCTTGTTATTGCTCTCTACATATGGCTATCTCGGAGTTACATACATGAATTAGGGACCAGTTATGCTCCGTTTGGCATAGCTCCAGCTCCACCAAAATTGGTGGAGTTAGTGGAGCACCCTATTGGTAGCTCCAGAAATTTATGGAGCTGAAGTTGTGGGTACATTGAGGATGTTTAGATGAGTCATCTTATTTACATTTTAAACTAAAAATATAAACTTAAGTCACTTTATTTTAACCTACAAGCTTCATATCTGAGATGGAGCTAGGAGCTAGAGCTGTGCTAAGCGGGGCCTTAGTTTCCATTTCAGAGCATCTCTAGCAAAGACTTCAAATTTCTCCTTTATAAACTCTATTCATCCTCTGAAATTCCTCCAGCAAAAACTTTATCTCTAAAAAGTCAAATGAACAGTGTTTTGCGGCTCCTATTGGAGATACTCTCAAAAGAGGTTTCTATATTAAAAAAAATCATGCTGAAATATTGGGATGTCACATAACCGCTCATGCTGAGGAGTCGCAAGGGGCTTTATTGACTGCTAGCTAAGTACCCGTGCTTTGCTATGAACAAATATTACATTACTTTTCATTCTGTCGTACTTGTTTTGTTTGGTTCACTCTCTTAGCTCTACTTTTAGCCTTGTACATTTGACTGTTACGTGTTTTCTAACATAGCTCTGTTTCTACGCAGATCATACCCTCTAATTTGGTATATCTTAAATTAATGGAAAGTTTCCTAAAATAAAACATGTTAAAATAAGAATGCTAGATAAATAGAATGATTGGTGTATCTTAAGCTAATCGGAAACTTTCTAAAATATTAATACACTAAAAAAAAGGCAAATCCAAATAAGTAGAAAATACCCTTACGATGTTTGGACCAGGGAGGAGATTTGAAGTTGGCCCTACCACACAATTAGGAAGAGTAAAGATAGTGCTATAATATGTTTTAAGCATTTAATCTGGTTTATATAGTGTGTTAGTTCGTGGATGAAAAAAATACATATTACAAAAAGTTAGTGTACCCTTACAAAATATAAATATAAATGGAACTAAAAATTGTAGAGTTGTATTAAAATTGCACTTTAGTTCATAGTACAATTTTAGACTTACTAACATGTAATTTTAGGTGAAAATTTCGGTCGACTGCTAACTAGAGGCAACACAAATCCTAAAACCAAAATCTAACTGACAGTCCACAAAGTGGTTAATCTTGTTTAAAAAATCAGTTGATTGACATTGGAAAAAAACCAATTGATTGATTAATAGTAAAAACTGTTTTTTTAAGGAACGTGACATCCCTTCTGCGTGGCTCGCTCAACTCAATGCACAGGCAAGCACGGCGATGGCTTTGCAGCCAACCGGCAGCCAAAAACCAAATGTATCTCGCTTAATCTGGAAGAGGAAGGCGGATAAGAAGAAGTGAGAGGTTGTGGTCTCGGGTTTCATGTTTGGAAGGTTCGACTCGAATGGCTAGAGTGGAGTCAGGTGGAAATGGGTCAACCTCACCGTCTCATCGTTCGGCGTCCGTGATGGCTGACACGTCGGTCTCAGTTAGAGCACCTCAACCTGTCCGGCAGGTTCGGTTTGGTTAGTGCTGAACCGGCTAGGCCCGCTACCATAGCATCCATGTGTAATTAAATATATATTTACCTGTCTATTTTCTTATAATATATAATTTATTTCTTCAATTTATAATGTATATTTCTGAATTACTAACCAAACATCCATGTTTGCTACGAATAAATATATTTTCATTATGTTATATTTGATTTGTTTAACACGCATTCTTTAGCCTTGCTTTCAGCTTTGCATACTCGACTGTGACGTGGTTTCATATCTCAACTCTACTTTTATACTCGACTGTATTGTGCTTTTGCACCCTCCAATTCGGTATATTTTAAACTGATCGAAAGTTTTCTAACATACAGTGCCATAAAATAAAGAAGTTAAATAAATATGTTAATTTGATATTTTTTGAGTTGATCGAAACTTCCTAAAATACAATATAATAAAATAATAAAGTAAGTTGGGTGAATAGATTAACCCTTATAAAATCTTGACCATCAGATAAGTGATGAAGGGTGGAGGTGGATGACGTACCACCATTCACCACCACTGAGACTTTTAATATTAAACGATAATTATTTTTTTATTTTTATAAATATTTTTGGGCTAAAATGGTTCACCCCGTTTGTAACCGAGGCGACTTGGTTTAGTCTATTTGTGTAATGAACCATGTCTGGCTGAGACCCGGACCGCTAGCCATTAGGCCGGTTTGTTCAGTAAATGGGGTTGCTTTGGAAATTGGAATGTATTGCGCTCAAACAGGAAGAGCACTGACTAAGGTTATCCGAGACGCTAGGCAAGCATACGGGGAAGGGCCCTGCCCACCAAGCGCCTAAGCGGCTAAACTGATTTGCATGCAGACAACGTTTTGGATAGTAATATGTGATTATTTCGACGATGCATATTATTATGTTATAATGTAGAAATGCATTTATATGCTACTGGTATATTTGAGATGTTAGAGAATAAATTATATATTTTTTAAAAGAACTTCTATGTGATCATGTCATTAATCATTAATTGCCATCTAAGACCACCTTCATCGTCATCTAGGAGTCGCCTAGGACCGTCTAGGCCAAAAGCGGGGCGGGAGGCCACCGCCTAATGACTAGACGCCACACTGGTACTGTCTATGCCCTATTTGGAATAGGTGTGGCAAAATACTGGCAAGAAGGCGGAATGTTTAGTTATAAACTTTGAGGGTGTGTTTGGTTAGCCCTCCGCACCCGGCCAAGCTCCACGGAAACGGATTTCCGTGCGTTTGGTTGCTTGGCTCCCGCACAGTTGCTGCATCCACCGATGCAAATGGCGCTCAGCCAGCTCATGAACGCCGCGCGCGCTTCATGAGCTCGCTCACGATGAAGCCGGTGACGCCACGTACTACTAACTACTAACTACTAGTAACGCTAACTTAGTTTGTACATTAACTTTTCAATCTTTCAAAATTTTTTAAAATTCAAACAACATCCAAATTCAATGAAACAAAAAAAATGGAACCGTAGGTTCAAGTACAAGGTATTGAAAAAATTCAGATTTTTTAAATTTTTTTATTTTCGAATTTATTGATTTATGTGCGTTTTTGAATTTTTATTTTTTGTTTTGGAATTTATTTTTGTTTCAATATTTTTAAAAGTTATCTCTTTTAAATTTATCCATCCCACTCCCCTCCTAGTGCAGCTAACCAAACAACATCTCTGTGCAGCCTGTTCAATCTCATACAACCAACCAAACAACATCCCCTGCATCACCTCAGCCTGGCTCCAATCACTGGTGAGCTCATCTTGACCTAAATTTGAAATGATCGGCAACCAAACACACCCTAAGAGCATCACATTAAAATCTGTGAGAAAGTGTTTCATGAAGCTGCATTTAATAGGAAGAAGTGGGTTTTGGTGCAAAAACTAAAAATGTTGGCCTCACATGTTTGAAGTGGGTTAGACTTATTTGGTTAGAAAATCAGTTTAACTTTGTTAGTCATTTTTTTTAATCATGAAGCCATTTCTAAAAACTTTTAAAAATAACATAAAATAAATGGACCAGCTTTGAGAAATAGATTTAATAACCTCTCAAAGTTCAGCTTAATATTCAGCCCACATCAGTCCAGGGTTTTAAAACCCGAAACCGGACCCGAAACCGCCGACTCACCGGGCCGGTTTTTCGAAAAAAAAAACCGCTATAAACCTGCGGAAACCGCTCAAATTTAAATTCAAACGAAGCGCGCGAGCCACCGGTTTCCTGGCGGTTTTCCGGTTTCTCGGCGGTTTTTATCAGAAAAATCATGGAAAATGGAAAAAATAAAAAGTGGTCTGAAAAAATATTAAAATGGGAAAAATCAAAATTTTGTTTCATAAAAATTGTTCTACTCAACATCTAGTTTTTTTATAAGATTTTTTAAATTTTTTTTAAAAATAAAAAATTTTGAATTGGACCGGGGAAAAACCGGCGGTTTCTCAAACCGCCGCACAGCGGTTTGGCGAGAAACCGCCGGTTTTGCCGGTTTTTCATCGGTTTTTAAAACCCTGCATCAGTCCGGCCAGCTTATTTATTCAGCTCAGCCATCCCAAACAAGCCTCGTCGAAATTGATATGAATCATTTTTCCTGATTTTTATAAATATTTTAGGAAAATAGCCTGTAACCGAGCGCGTCCTCCCCGTCTAGCACCATCACGCCGCCGCCCAAGATCCATCTGCTATTCTGCTCTGCCGACAATCAGAGCCATAGTCACTGACCGCCCCCATCACAACCCAGTGCCATGGGGGACGCCGCCTTCACCCACTGCCGCCCAGCCGCCGGGAGCTTGCACGTTGCGCCGCCACCGCCACCACCAAGCTGCCAACCACGTCCTTGCACCAATACTGCAATACAGGTCCTCCCGACGCTGCCTTGGCGGCTGTCCAGGTCCATGGCGACGCCAGTCAGTGCTTTGGCGGCGCCACCTCCATCCACTGCTGCCCAACCGCCGGCCGCTGGGGCAGATGGACGTCGCGCCGGCACTCACCATCCAGCCGTCGATCATGTCCTTGGTGCCAAGACATGTCTTCCCGATGCTGCCGACAAGCTGAATTTTTTATTTTGCAGCTCAACAGGAGATCAAATGTTTTTTACTAGAAGGCTAGTGTTCTGTTCAAGGAGCTCGAGCGTTCTGTTTTTAAAATGTATTCTGTTTTTAATTCTGTTTCAACTTTCAAGTGTTCAAGGCGCTCAGGTGTTCTGTTTTAAATTTTGTTTCAAGTGTTCAATGACAAAAATATCCGGAGAAGAATATTTGTTCTGTTCTGTTGACAGCAGAGAGTGCACCAGGTTGAATCAAATCTGCCACAACTTTTCTGCCCTTTAAGACAATTGCCGAATTTCGTACAACACTTTCAATGAGTTCTGCGGATCATGAACATGTATGGAGTTTTTCAAAATACAAACTATGGAGCTTCTTTCGCGCAATGCCTTGAGCGCATGTTTAATATTGTCACATGTCTCTTTCTTCTACCAAAGTGATGTTTGAATAATGCTTAACTAACTCAGCACTTCAGCAACCATCATTCCGTAAACTGTATATTTGGCGTCCTCAACAAAAACCAGAAGGGGCTTTTTCCTCCCCCAAGTGGCTTGGCCTAAAGCGTAGGCCTAATTAAATTGAAAAGTTGAACACTTTGGTTTTTTTTACTATGATTTTTTTAATTATGAAACCACTTCTAAATGCTCTTAAAAATAACATAACGAAGCGGGTCAGCTTTGAGAAGCAGATTCAAGAACCTCTCGATGTCCAGCTTATTATTCAACTTAGCCAACTTATTTATTCAGTTCAGCCGCTCCGAACATGCAGATAACTCGCAAAGTAGCAAGTGAAAGAAATACACAACGAAAGAGGTCAATCTTTCAAGAATAACAATATATCTAGGGATGAGGTGTCCAGGCATGCTCAGCAGTGTAGGGGAAGGCGGTGGCTCCTCACGTCGGACTAGGGTTTAAGGGCAAGAAAGGAATGACTAGGGATGAGCCATGGGTTGGCGAGCGAGGAATGAAGGTTGGTGGGAGCTCGTAGGCAGCCATGGAAAGAGAGAAATCACAAGGGGAGAACCAGTGGCGAGCGACACATAGGGCTAGATTCAAATCGATCCTAAGCGAGCTTAGGCTGTCTAGGCTCGACCTCTGCTTGGGTTCAGCTCAAATCAGTATCGAGCTTAGGGTCAGGCTTGAGATCGGGCTCGGTGGATGCTCGATTAGGCTTGAGCTCGGCTCGATTGAGCTGAAATGAGGGGGGTCAATCCAAAAAGAAGGGAGAAGAGAGGGCTATATAGGCTCGGTTGAGCTCGATCTTAAGCTCAAGCTCGGCTCGAATTGGTCGGACTAATTGATTTAGAGATAGGGATAGCTGGTGTGACGATGTTTGTCTAGGCTCGATCGGGTTCGAGCTCGAGCTCAGCTTGAATTAGACTCGAGCTCGGGTCTTGGCTCAAGATTGGCTCGTTTGGCTTTTGAGCTCGAAGGGAGCTCGGTCTGATCTCAAATAGTTCGTTGAGCCCGAGCCTTTGAGCCAGCCCTAGTGTCAGATGTGGGTGATAGTGTTGGGCCTGGGTGGAGTGAGTTGTTGGGCCGTGGGCCTTGGGTGTGTCAGCCAGGAGAGGCTGTACTTATGCTCCCGAAGCCTCTCCTATCTTTTCACAGCTTCTGTCCCTCTCGTTCTTCTTCTTCTTCCAAATTCTGCCGTCGAATTCCTCTTCTCCTCCTCATGAGGTGGGAGGATAAGCATGCATTTATGTGCAAATTTGCCGCAGCGCGATCTCGCCAGTCAGATTTGCATCGTGCGTCCCGCCTATTCGCCAGATTCACAGGAAGCGTTCCTAATGTATCGCATTGATTTTTTTTTTATAAAGAAAAGCTGATCCTGTATAACAAACTGATGAGATGAATCCATATGCTCTCCAAGCCTAGAAGTTCAGTCAGTCTCTGCGTTCCACTGCAGCCATTCCGAACGGTGTAGAAGGGCCGCTCCAAAAGCCACCACTTCATCAGGTTTCAGCCTTGTGTTTAGCTTCTTCCCATGAAAGTAGTCCCTGAGCAGTTTTTGAATCTTTGGGATCATGGTGCTTCCACCAATAAGAACAATCTCATCGACCAAATCCTTATTATTCTCCAGTTCAGCAATCACCATAGCCCTCTCCACCAGCGATACAACTTTGAGGAACAGATCATGGTTCAGCTCCTCGAACTTCGCCCGGGTCAGCGACTCGGAGAAATCGACACCATCAATGAGTGATTCAATGTTCAGTCGGGCATGATCTTGAGTGCTCAACACCTTCTTGGCATGCTCACATGCTGTCCTCAGTTTCCTCAGGGCTCCCATGTCATTGCTTATGTCCTTGTCGTGCTTCTCCTTGATCAGTCTGATGAAGTGGTCCATGACCCTCTGATCAAAGTCCTCTCCTCCGAGGAAATGATCGTGGTGGGCTCCGAGGAAATCAAACACGCCGTCCGCGAAGATCAAGACACTCGCCTCGGTCATGCCGCCGCCGATGTGCAGGACGAGGGCGATGCCCTCGTCGCGCAGCTTCCTGTCAAGGCCGTAGGCGATGGCGGCCGCCGTGGGCTCGCGAAGCATCCTCATGCCATCTATGCCGGCGAGCCTGCCGGCATATCTTACACTGTCCCTGTGGTGGTCATTGTAATGCTGCGGAATCGTGAGGACGGCGTCGCGGATCCTGTGGCCGAGGTACGCCTCGGCAGTCTCCTTCAGCTTGGTGAACACCATGGCAGTGATGTCTTCAGCATGGAATGCCTTGGCCACACCGTCCTTGGTCCTCACTTGGATGTGCGGCCATATGTTGCTTCGTTTCACGAGCTTGTAGGGCACGGCCTTGACGACCCTCTCCACGATCTCTGTGTCGTACCTGTGGTATTCGCTCCAACTGTACATCACAATCTTAATTTAATTATCATCGATCGATCTGGATGTATGTATATAGCGGAAGAAAAAAGCAAGGATTTTTTTGCTTTACATTCTCCCGAGGAGACGCTTGAAACCGAAGATGGCAGCTTGAGGGTCGACGGCGGCGTGGTTCTTGGCATCGTCGCCGACGAGGACGGAGCCGTTGTCGGCGAAGGCGACCCAGGAGGGGATGCAAAGCTGAAACATGGTCTCCGGCTTGCCGCGGCCGTAGCCGGCGACGCAGGAGTTGGTGTTGCCCAAGTCGAGGGCGATCACCGTGCCGGGTGGGTACATATGCGGCTCACGAGGCGGATCGTCCATTAACGCGCTTGCCTGATGGACGAACAGAAACCCTAATGCTAGAGCAAGCAGCCAAATCAAAGCCCTAACAGCGCAACCTTTGCGAGTCATTGCACAGATGTCGATCGGCTGTTGTAGGCTTGCAGTTTATAGATCAGGCAGAGTGCATCTGACGAGTCCGATCGGTTGCTGGTTTCGAAAAATATGGCGTTAGCCAACCGGACACAGCTAGATGCTCCGTTCTTTTCGGCGGACCGCCGGCGGTCGGCGGTCCGCTACAGTAAAAAAATTTTACATTATTTTTAAAATTATTTAAATTTTTTTCTAAAAATTTATAAATTTGCTACAGTAAACCGTCAACCGCCGAAAGAAACAGACCCAGAAGCATTTATACCGATGAGAGAACTAAC
This sequence comes from Olyra latifolia, assembly GCA_036346145.1. Lineage (NCBI taxonomy): Eukaryota > Viridiplantae > Streptophyta > Magnoliopsida > Poales > Poaceae > Olyra > Olyra latifolia. Next base: position 23,487,564 of record CM070532.1, read on the forward strand.
CGAAATAAAATCTATACAAAACTCTACAAAATTAATCATAAAAAATATAAAAAATAGTTAGAGCAATTAGGTTAGAATCCATATTCAATGTCGGAACTGGGCTATATATTTCTGCACTAGTATAGATATTTGTGCTCGTGCACACCCAGAACAATTGTTTTACTAAATAAATTAAATAGTTAATTTATAGCGTAATCGACAACTGGCTCCTTTTCCAATATAAGACCACCAGTGGAAGTTCAAGCAAGAAGTAAAGATAAATTCACTATATTTGATACCCAAAGTACGTATCCACCTCCGAAACAATTTCACTGGCTCTGTTAGCCAAAACAATTTCACTAGCTTTGATGGCTAAAGCAATTTGCTCTCAACCAAAACACATTTCAAAAGTCTATTTTAAAAAAGAAAAAGTTGACACTGCCATGTGAAAACACATTACAATTTCAGTAGGTTTGATACCCAAACCAATTTCACAGCCAAACCACATTTCAAAAGTCTATTTTGCGGGGGAAAAATGTTGAGACTACCGTGTGAAAACATACCGCATCTTTTGGTCCATGTCCATTCGTCCCGTGTTGCCGTGTTGGTCACTAAAAAGCAAAGTCAGGTTAACTCGATCCATCAATTGATAAAACTAGATAACAGTGCTCCCCTAAATAATCAAATTGTGGTTTTAGATGGTCATAAAACTAAAACTCTGCCATGTGAGCAGAAACCGTCCAAACCATTGTTTCAATGGTGGCAACCATTTTGTGATTGATTTTACCGATTGAGAGACCGAGCTAACAAGGTTTTGGTTTTAGGACCAAAACATGACAAAGCACAAAGTTTAAGGGCCAAAAGAGAACCACTCTAGAACAGGGCAGAAGCTTAGTGTTGGGAGGTTGTCTAACCTCTCGATTCGCCGAGTTCGAGTCCTAGGACCGACTTAGACGTGTCTCCTCCTTTAATGGAATGTCGGAACTTGTGGCCATTTTGTTCGCTCAATGCTGTAAAAAAAAAAACCACTCGTTTTGGTTTTCAAGAACCAAAATGAGTTAAATTCGAAAATACATGAAAAAAGACCTTTTCCAATGTAATATATGTATTACGTGTCTATTTTTCATCTAATATACAGTTCGTTTCTTCAATTTTTTTTTACTATTTTCGGCCCAAACAGGTTAACAGCCCTTCCATCGGCGGTGATTGGGCCTGGCCTCCGACGCGCTGGGCGTTATGCCAGGAACACATTATAATCTGCCTTAACGGGCCGAGCTGGGCGTTATGCACGCAATACAATGCGGCCCAGCCGGTAGGGCGCTGCTGGCCTCTTAGGCTCCGATGACCAGCGGGCCCGGCCGTGCATAGAGGGGTAGCAGGGGAAGCTGGAGCGGCGGGATTCACGGCCGACCCAATGCCCATGGTGGTCTCGGAATGGCCGATGATGGCGGGCGGCGGTGGCGCACGGCGGTGCAGAAAAGCGGAGCGGCGGACGCACGGGGAAGGAAACTAGAGGTGTGCTCGGACCGGCCGGAAACGGACCGCCGGAGCCCCGGAAGAATCGGCCTCACGGCGGGGGCGCAAAGGGACGAAGCAAACCCGTAACTGAGGTTTGGGAATGGTATACCATGCTGTGAGCATGGTGCGAGATGGAGGAGTCGCCAAGCGGCTCACCGGAGAAGGAGTCAACGGTGAACTCCTCGGCGGCGACGAAATCCGAAAGCTCCGATCGCAATCGGCGGGGCACTTTGAATATATATATATATATATATATATATATATATATATATATATATATATATATATATATATATATATATATATATATATATATATTATATATTGTGCTATCCATAGCATAGGTTCTCCGTGCTATCCACTGAGTTTTGTAAATTCTAAAACTGAAATAGTCGATCCGAACTGTCCATCTTATTCATCTCGATGAAATCTCACTACACACCAAATTTCAAATTTTTTGAATTTTTTTACTATTTTTTTCGTATTTTTGAAAATCGCTGATCTAATTAGCTGTGGACCCTCCAATAAGTTCAGTTTTCAAAAATATGAAACAAATAGTAAAAAAATTCAAAAAAATTTGAAATTTGGTGTGTAGCGAGATTTCATCGAGATGAACAAGATGGACGGTTCGGATCGTCTATTTCGGTCTTAGAATTTGTAAACCCCGTGGATAACACGAAGAGATCCGTGCTATCGATAGCACACTAGCAAATCTCTCTCTCCCTCCCTCTCTCTCTCTCTCTCTCTATATATATATATATATATATAAAACCATTTTACTCTTCCTTGCGCTTTTATAATTGCAATCAACAGTTTGAAGTTACTCTTCAGTTTTTTACTTGTCGAGGCTCCAACATTAGAGCCTTCAAAGTGTTTGGTATCAAGTTACTAGTTGTCATGCCGGAAGCGCACTTGTTTAAGCCATGATCCTATGACTAGTTACCAATGTATCATAGTTCGATATGAAATGATTAAATGTTGTTGTTCAGCTGTGTTGCTAGAACAATTTTATGGTCTTTGGAGAGGTAGCATAAGATACCAACTACTACAAGGTATCATGTGAGGGGTATTTTTGGCATTTACAAAAATATATATCTTCCTCTCTCTCCTCTCTCTCACGCTGCACAGTCCTCTCTCCCTCCCCGATGGCGAGCTTGTAAGCAAGCGCCGAGCGGTGCGCTAAGCGGAGCGGTGGCGTGACGGTGGGGGAGACCGGATGGGGTAGCCGATGGTGGAGCAGGAGGGCGGGCGACCTGGTGCTACAGGAGGCCGAATGGGGATTATGGGGTGAAGCGGCGGTGGTTTAGGAGGCCGTGCGACGTAGTGCTTGCGGGAACCCAAATAGGGAGGCCTGGCTGGGCGGTGGCGTGGGACAGGGAGGCAGACTCGGCCAAGGGCTGGGAGGGGCAGCGCGAAGGACGACAGGTGAGGATTTGCTGAGGCGGGGAGGGGCAGCACGAAGGGCGGCGGGTGGTGCTTGACCGAGGGCGGGGCGAGGCGGCTCTCGGCTAGGGGCTGGATAAGCTGGCATGAAGGGTGGCGGGAGAGGCGGGGCGGGACGACGCTTGGTCAGGGGCTAGACAAGCCGGCAAGAAGGACGGCAGGAGAGACGGGGCGGGGCGGTGCTCGGCCAGGTGCGGGATAGGCCGGTGCGAAGGACGGTGCTTGACCGGCGGTGGGGTAGGCTGACGCGAATTGAAGGGCGGCGGCGCTTGGCAAATCCAACGGTGAGAGAGAGGGTACCCTTTTCAACAGGGGATAATTGATAATTTGCCTCGAAGTTTATCGGTCTTTGCTATTTTATCCAAAGTTGATAACATCTATTTAAAATGTCTTGAAGTTCATGTATCACTTGATGAATTGCCCTAGGAGGGTTTTACAAATTAAACTCACTTAAAAGACCGTTTTACCCCTGATCTAAGACACCCCAAATCAACATCACAAAGGGGCTGGAGCATGGAGGCATCACACAGAGGGGGCTTCGCATGGTGACTTCCCAGAAGTGGAGACTAGCGAGCAGAAGTGCTCGGCGCCATCGTCACACAGGCAGGCATCCTCCACAGACGGTACAGTGGAGGATGGAGGAGGCCAGTGGAAGATGGAGGAGGCCAGTGCCGTCATTCAACACAGAGAAAAAAAAGAGGAATTGTTGTTCAACAACAGAATCGGAGCAAAAAGGTAGGCATCCTCCATGACTTACTAGGACGGACGCACATTGCTCCCTTACTGAGCGCCACTGGCTGCCCCCCCCCGTCCCTGGACCTGGCCACGCCCACCAACGGCGTCGCCTGTGGCTGTGCGTTGCCTCGGCTCTTCTCCTGCTTGGCCCTTGGGCCGGCCAGGCTGGCGCCACCTCTAAAGCCCGGCGACGGGCGCCGCCACCATCTCCGAGCCCAGGCCAGTGGTGCCGCTCCCTAGCGCCGACGCCATCCGAGCCAGCCTCCTCTGGCCACGCGCCGTCAGGCCGCTGCCATTGCCTTGGCCGGGCTCCGACCGCCGCGATGCGCCGCCTTGGCCGAGCACTGGCCACCGCCTAATGGCTGGCCACGCCGCCAACTCGCTCCATGGTTGACCTAAGCCTAGGCCGAGCGCCGTTGCGGCGCCGACCGTCTCCGATCATCGGCCCTTTGCCGACGCACCGCTCCGTGACCGGCCTAGACCTCCTCCTTCCTCTCTCTCTCTCTCCCTCTCTCTTTCTGTGTGTGAACTGGGGATAATTGATGTTTTGCCTCAGGGGTAAAACAGTCTTTTAAGTGAGTTTAATTCGTTAAAACCTCCCTTAGGGCAATTCATCAAGTGATACATGCACTTCAGGGCATTTTAAATGGAGGTTGTCAACTTTAGGCAAAGTAGCAAAGGTTGATGAACTTCAGGGCAAATCATTAATTATGGCTTCGCCATTTTGCCACTCTGACCTACTGTCATAGACACAGATGGTTCCATGTGTTAGTGAGAGAAGAATGGCAAAATAGCGAAGCCACTCTTGGAGAGTGGTAAAAAAAACAATTTTTTCTTCAACCTGGGGGTACCAAGAGATAAAAAAAATAGAAAGGATGTATCAAGAGGTACCACTTGTTGATAGCCATTGGATCTAACTAGATCATTGTTGTGATCAATAGTACCTCGAGATACCCAGTGGTACAAAATGGTAGGTAACTGTGAAATTGACTTGAATTGTTTGGCAGATCAGTTGGTCCCCTGTTCAATAGGCCATCAAGGATCTCATGGGAAGAGGTGCCATCACAGTTGTGTCTACCCATGCAAGCGAGCAAATCTACACCAGGGCCACAAAAGCCTGAGGCATGTCAGAAAAGTTGTCCAATTTATGCAAAAAAATTTCACAAATATTTTTAATCATGTATCTAATGCATATGGCAATTTGCAACGTGATCAATCTTTGCCATCTTTACTGAGCTACTTCCCTTGTTATTATAACTTCGAGTTGGTAGTTCATGCTTGTGATGCCCCAGCTGGTTCGGTGTTGCTGCCAGCATTCTTTCATTGGTATTGTTAAGTAATGTGTAATCTTTCCTTGGTTCATGGCTACATCTCTTCATCTACATTATCCTTTTTTATAGACTTCTGGTCTCTGTACCAATAGGGATGCACACAATCATTACATAACGAAGAACTAAACACTTATTATGGAGAAAAGGCTAAAAGCTAAAGCGATATGAAAAATAGATTGTCACATTAATACAAGCAGGGAAAAAAATGGAAAAAAATCTTTCATCTCAGAACAACCAAACAATCCTAACATCTTGACCTTACCTAGATCAAATAGCAGAAATGCATATGAGATAAAGGTCCCTCCATTCTCCATGGCATGACACCAAAAATGTTTATGGAGAATCAGACTTCCTTGTAGGAACTTGGGGTCTGAATTTTTTTGGGGGCCTACACTTGAGCAGTTCTTACTCCTTTAAAGGTTTCACTCGGTGTTTAACGATGGCTTCACTATCTACCCTCGAGAATCTTAATCCACCTTTCATTTTTTTTAACATTTGATAGGGGCTCTGTCATGTTCACTTAGACCCTGTTCCTTTGGGCTTATCTAATCTGACTTATCTCGATCTTCGAGAATTTTTCGAGGTGGCCTCGAGAGTTGGATGGCCTTGGTTTTAAGAATTTAGGGAGCTTTTAGACACGTCTACGAGATACAAAAAACGGATTTAAAGTAATAAAAAAAAGTCAGATAAGTCAATATTAGCCACGTCTTATATTTCGTGACTTATCTGACTTTTTTTTATTACTTTTTGAATCTTTTTTTTATTTCGTAGGCGTGTCTAAAAGCTCCCTGAATCCTAAAAATCAAGGCCATCCAACTTTCGAGGCCACCTTGGGAAATTCTCGGAGTTCGAGATAAGTCAGATTAGATAAGCTCAAAATAATAGAGCCTTAGATGAAGAGAAGTAAATCAAATATAAAGATGAGGGAACTAAAAACAAGAGCTGGTTGCAAAGGAGAAAGCTTAAAAAAAACAAAACTACAAGGAAGATCACCCACAGCTGAAATTAATGCTGGGTGCTCTAGGCTCGAGAGCACAAGTTAGCCATGATCGTTAGCTCCGAATTCCAAAACTCGATTAAAAAGGTCATGTTTAATAAGCTGCAAAACCTGTGAAAGTGTGTTGTACTTCTGGTTGAAAATTCTTCTATTTCTTTCCTTCCACATATTCCAGCAAGGGTCCTTTGTTTGAGCTATGAACTCTGCACGTAATGCCTCTTATTGCAATATCAGCAAAAAGCAGCTCCAACATGCTAGTACTACTAGAATATTACCGTAATGTGGAAATTAATTAGCCTGGCATCAGCAAGCACGAGGCTGAAATCCAAACATGTTGGCTTGGAGATCATACACAACCCTGAATGATCTTGTTGCCCGACTCCCTAGAAGTTGGACGCCTCTGACGCCTGCAACATCTGGCCGGAACGCCAAACAGATTACATCGCCGGACTCTCGACGAAACACATTCTCCGGTGGCAGCTTCAGGGTGGCTCCCGTGAACTTCATCTCCACCGTTGGCAGGTCACTCCAGTCCAGCAAATCACCAGTAAAACAAGCCTTTGTTGTCTCGCGATCAGGTCGTCGAGAATATCCCTTGGCTCGCATCGCCGCTGTCATCTCGTCGTGGAGAGCGTGAAAAACCGGAGCCAGAAGGTACGTGTCGGCTGTTCCAGAGTCGACGATCATCATCCTCATCTGGTAGATGGACGGGTCAAGTCGAAGCCGTTTTCCGTCTACCATGATATCGAGCTGCTGGAGAGAGTACACCAATCTGTCCCCATACCCCATTTTCATGGCGGCGAACGCTAGCTTGTCCCTGGCGTACGGCCCAACGGAAAGGAACCCCTGGGCTCGATGGTTACCAGGGAAGCAGTAGGAGAAGGCACTGTAGTTGGTGTGCCGAGCTACCTGGTTGAAGAAGGAGAAGCTCTCATTCGCAAAGCCCACAACGCCGGCTTCGCGCCCGTCGAACCTCTCGTCTTGGCTGCACCCAAAGACGAAATCATCGACGACGACCAACTCATTTGCAAGAGTGAGCCTGAGCCTGTCTCTCCCCAGCCTGCCGACTGAGTACTGCGCCAATGGACCTGATCCGTACCGTAGGCTGTAGAGGCAGGTGTCAGTCTCCTCCATGCAACCGTACGGAACGTCGAGGCTCTCATGGATGTCGGCGCAGCCTTTACTCCAGCACCCAATCCGCCGGTACGTCGTGGAGTTGCGAGGGTCGAATATGTCTCCAGCCTCCGGCGCGTGCGCGCGGCACCATATCGGACACTGTCTGCACTGAACCCAGGAGAGGGTGGAGCCGGTGTCGATGGTGACGAGGTTGAAGACGGAGGGCGTGCCAAGGCTGATGGCCATGAAGAACTTGCCCTCGTGGATCGCGTCGTTTGCAACCACAGGGCTCGCCTCTGCCAAGCTTGCTGCTGCTGGATGGGTCGACGACGATGAGTCTAAGCAGGGGTGGTTTCTGTGGAACACTGGGAATTGGAAGGCGCCATCTTTGTTCAGACCAGAATCTGCTATCTCCATCGGTAATACATAAGTTTGATTCAGATCCAGTAAATCCCATGAAAATGAATACGAATATTGTAGGCAAAATCAGAGAAAGATAACGCTAGGGGAAAATGGTTTCGAAGGGAAATTTGAAAGTTGGGGACTTGGGATACATGCATAGCTAGAAACATTCAGAAATTAATTGTAGACAAGAGAAAGAGAACTTGTGATCGATCATGGAACACAAAGATTAATTACCGTAGGCAGAATGACACGCGCTAGTAGTGCTGGCGCATGGTAGAATCGTGTAGCCTAGAGCAAGCACTACCAAGACAACCAAGAACAGCTCCATCCAAAATATTTGTTCCGTCTCTGATGATATGCATCTGTGCTTCCTTTAAAATCAGGACATCACTCCTTCCTAGGTCTGTAGCGGTTGCATGCATGCAAAACAAGTTCATCACCTAACCAGCCTTCATATGTTAATTAATCACGTTAGTATCATGCATGTTTTGATTCATGTTCATTAATCACGTTAGTATCATGCATGTATTTGTCATGGTCATGCACAGTTTGCATGCGCGCGGCGCCCCAGGCCACTCACTCTCCCCGTTTCCGCTCGTCCACATCTTCACTACCAGCCGAGAAACGCGGCTTTGCTAGAAAAAATATATTACACCCAGTTGGCCCCTAGAATTCAATCGAATACAAATGTCATTGGATTCTAAATACAATCCTGGTTGGATTTTAATTTTATTGAAGGCCAATTACAATTTTTCTGTTTTGGTGCCACATGGAATTCTATCAGGTTGTGTGTTGCACTGTCTACCTAGGCCCACCAATTTACACAGAGTAGGTTCAGTGCAAACTAAATCATCTCCAACAAATTTTAGTTGATTTCACAAAAATTTTTATAGTATGAACACGATGATCAAATCTTAAACATTCTACAAGGCTATGGGGCCGCCTGTACATCTAATCCCGCAAATGTGTGCAAAATAGCTTCTCTATACACTAAATAACATCCAACAAATTCTAGTCAATTTTGTGAAGATTTTATGTTGTGAATGCAAGGCTTAAATTTTAAATAAGGAAATTTTATGAAATCAACTTATACAAGGTTGTAGATCCCATACATAGATCTAGTCCTAAAAAAGTGTATAAATTAATTTCTCTACATACACTATTACAGAATGGTTCATCCCCGACCCCTCATCACTGGCGGCTATTTTTGTCACTGCCAATGATGAGGGTCATAGGACCCCCGCGCGCCTTGGGACAGAACACCGACCACCAGTGATGTGATTGTATGGCTAATTAACCGCCAGTGACGGTTACATATCACTGGCGGTTCAATTTAACACCGCCAGAGATAGTTGTGTAGGGCAAACTGGCGGGAGTTGACGGAAAACGGAAACTTTCACTAGCGGTTAGTGTTAGAACCGCCAGTGAAAGGAAACTATCACTGGCGGTTATAAAGAGAACCGCTAGGGATAATTAGCATATTACGGGCGGTTACAGAGATAACCGCCAGTGATAGTTTTCACTACATAGTGCTCACCCTACCTCCATTATTGGTGCTCTGCTCACTCTGTCTTCTTCCTGTTCGACTGTAGCGGCGGATGCGGCAGCGGCTGTAGTTAGAATTGGTTCAATTCCAACTATTTTTTTTAAGATTCAAGTGGTTTTAAAGATCCAAGTGGTTTTTTGAAGATCCAAGTGCTAGAGGTTAGTGATGCTTTTTATTTTTCCTTGTACATCCGGTTTTTGAAGATCAATGAACCTACTCTAGATTAAGTGCTTTGAGATCTAGATATATTAATATTTGTAGGTTTGTGATGTATATGGAGAGTAGGATAATTAATATCTTTGGCTTGTGATATGCTTTGCATGTGTAGAATGCGAGAGAAAGTAATTAATAGGATAAGCAATAATATATTAATATGTTCATGAGTTTGTAGTCACAATTAATGGGATAAGCAACAATTAATTTGTAGTCATATATAGGAGGAATTAATTATTTTAGCTAGTTTTGAGCATATGCCAATTAATTAAACAATATGCAAACTATTTGTCATACAAGCTTTGTCGTCCTAAGGCAAACTTTTATTTATAAAGTATTTTATTTCGAAAGAAGTGTAACCATCTAATAATTAAAAAAAACCGTGGATACATTTTTGCAGATAATGGACAGATTACGCGATGGAAGAGTACGTGAATGGGGTGCAAGGTATATGAGAGCCACGCTGGCGGATATGCAGGAGAGTGGGGTTGACTTGATATGTTGTCCTTGTGTTGATTGCGATAACTCGAAATTGTATAGAAACTCATCTCAAATCGAGTTTCATCTCATTAAGCGGGGTTTCAAAAAAGGTTATTCTTGTTGGACGTGTCACAGTGAGACACAGAGTACAACTGAGGATGAAGATGACGCCTTTGAAGTAGTGGATAGTGATGATGCGGGTGTCGAGTGTGATGTCGGTGAAACATTAGATGAGGAAGTTTACGAGTTCGATAGAATGATGCCACTACAACAAATCTGGTCTATTGTGACGAAAACCTGGTGACGAATGGTGTAATTGTCATATTAATCCTTATACTACGACGGTTAAATCTATATCGTCATAAAGTTGGACATGCCTCATTTATTTCTGACGAGCTACAAAATAATGTCACAAAAAGTAAATGAAAAATCGTCACAAAAGTTTCGTTGATCTGGAGTCCGGAAAGGAACAAAAAATTGTGATACTATATGTGTTTCTATGACGATATCTATATTGTCATAGAAAGGATATCTCTTGTATGATGAAATATTTTGTCATAGTATTGGTAGGTTTGTAGGACAAATAACTAAATCGTCACAAATGGTAATGATGGGTCCTTTTAACTCTATATCATGACAAATATGTTATCGTCATAGATTTTGTTGCTATATTCCACTCACGAGAAAACTTTCCCCATTGTTGGTCTTTGCTCGAACCGAACTTTCTGCCTGCCTGGAGCAAGGAGAATATGGCGATCTGCTCTATGGTTTCCTTACTACCATTCTACCATGCTTCATAGTCTTCTCTAACCTCTCAATTGCAAGGTTCTGGCTAGGCAAAGGTTAGTTCATTTTATATTTAGAATTTCAACCCTGTTAGTGCTTGTAAATTATCATAAATTATGAAATATGAGCAGTGATTACTCTGTCTTGCTTATTTATGTGACTTCAGTCTTTATTTTATAGAATCATGGTATTTGATGTCAATTAATTATTCTATATTATTGGATCTGTTGCACTTGAACCTTATGCACCAGAGATGCTCGATGAAATGCCCACATGAGTCTTTTATTGTTGCTAAACATTTCTTTTAATTATTTGGTGGTATATTTTTTATAAGTGCCCCACAGCTATAGTCACTGGAATAAGATGCATTAAAGAAATATGTAGCCATAAACTTTTTTGAAGAGGTCTAGCCATATAGTTTGATCTTATATTATGAGGACTGATAACTATTTTTTTTTGTAGGCTCCAATGGATAGAAGTTGGATAAATGCTTTGCCATTCACTCCTGCCTATTTGAATGATGTAGCTCAGTTTATGCAATTTGTTCATGATCATTTTGATGAGACAAATGAGATAAAATGCCCTTGTCGTCAATGCCTTAATCACAAATAAGATCTCAAGCAGATGTCGAGGATCACATCCATATTTATGGTATGTCTAGGACATACACACGATGGATACACCATGGAGAATCATTAACTGATAATCAGTCTGAAAGTGATGTGAATGATGTTTCATTTAGCTACGAAGGAGAGCAAGAAGGACTGCATGCTGAGGGGGTTGGAACGGATAATGGTGATGAAGAAGATGACAAAGATAATTACAGTGGAACTCCAAGTTTAATTGAGGATTTTTACATAGCTGCAACTCATGGTGGAAATGGGCCAAATATTTTTAGTAATTTGATGGAAGAAGCCAAGCGTGAACTTTATCCGGGCTGCACTGAATTCTCAAGATTATCTTTCTTGATAAAGTTGATGCATATCAAGGTTTATAATCAAATTACCAATTCTGGAATTAATGCATTGCTTCGGTTGCTTTCATTGGCACTACCAGATGGTAGTACTCTACCAAAATCATATAATGAAGTCAAGAGTATACTTCGAGAGATTGGTCTTGGGTATGAGTCAATTCATGCATGCAAATATGATTGTGCCTTATTTTGGAAGGAGCATGTAAATGACAACAATTGTCCTGTTTGTGGAGAGTCAAGATGGAAAGACACGTAAGACGAAAAAAGTTCCCCAAAAGGTACTTAGGTATTTTTCAATAATACCAAGACTTCAAAGAATTTTTATGTCGAAGGATAGAGCAGGATATGCAAGGTGGCACAAGGAGAAGAAATTGATTGTTGAGAATGAAATGAGGCACCCATCTGATGGTGAAGCATGGAAAGATTTTGACAAAAATTTCAAGTCATTTTCACAAGATCCACGCAATTTACGGCTAGGTATTGCTACCGATGGTTTTAATCCATTTGGTAATATGAGCAATTCTTATAGTATGTGGCCGGTGATAGTAATACCATATAATTTCCCACCATGGATGTGCATGGAGCAGTCCAATTACTTGATGGCTTTACTTATTCCAGGACCAAAAGCACCAGGAAAAGATTTTCACATATATATGCAACCATTGATAGACGATATGATTCGCCTTTGGAATGGTGTTCCTACTTATGATGCATATGCTAGAGAAGTATTTTCTTTGCATGCAGCCTTTATTTGGGGAATTCATGATTACCTGCATTAGGCACTATGTCGTATGCGCACACAAGGGTTACTTTGCATGTGTGCATTGCGATGAGGAACCATGCTCACGACCACTAAGGCACAAAATTGGGTATGTTGGCCACCGTCGATTCCTCCAACATAACAATCCGATGAGAAAAGACAAAACATTTAATGGAAAGCAAGAAATTCAAGACAAACCAAGAAAATTCTCTAGTGATGAAGTATTGAAGCAACTAGAAAAAGTAAAGGATATCACTCCAGGTAAGCATCCATCCAATAGAAAAAGAAAACGTCCAGATAAGGATAAACCAAATTGGTATGTAAAGGCTAGCTTGTTTAATTTGCCATATTGGTCAAAATTAAGGTTACCACACAATCTGGATGTTATGCATATTGAGAAGAATATATGCGACAATACTTTAGGAACTGTTGTTGACATTGATGGTAAGTCAAAGGACACTCTCAACGCCAGGCTTGATTTGGAAGACCTAGGTATAAGAAAAGAGCTACATTTAAAGGATAATGGAAATTCCTATACCAAGCCAGCAGCATGGTATACTATGAACAAAGAGCAAAAGAAAATTTTTTGCCAGTTCTTAAGTGGTGTAAAATTTCTAGATGGGTATGCTTCAAACATAGCAAGATGTGTGGATCTTGATGGATGTAAAGTGCAAGGACTGAAGACTCATGACTGCCATATACTCCTACAACGTATTTTACCTGTTGGTATTCGAGGACTTGTGAGAAAGGATATATACGAAGCAATTGCTGAGCTAGGCAACTTTTTCAGGAACTATGTTCAAAGACTCTAAAATTGATGCATTGAACCAGTTAAAAGATGATATCCCAATAATATTATGCAAACTTGAAAAAATTTTCCCTCTTGCATTCTTTGATGTAATGGTCCATTTGGCCATTCACTTACCGGATGAGGCAATTCTTAGGGGTCCGGTGCAGTATGGTTGGATGTATCCAATTGAAAGACGATTGTGTACTTTAAAGCGTTTTGTTCGCAACAGAGCAAGGCCAGAAGGATCTATTGCAGAAGCATATATTGTAGATGAATGCTTAACATTTTGCTCAAGGTATTATGATGATATTCAAACAAGTTTTAGCAGGGAAGAAATGAATAAAGATAGAAGGGAAATATTTTATGTGGTGATCTCTCAGTCTTTGCACATGGTGCTAACCTACTTGGTGCCTCAACACTTAAATACTTGCATAGTGAATATGACAAGATGGTTTGGTATGTGCTAACAACTGTCCTGAGATTGATCAATATAAGAAGTAAGTGTTTACCCCCCCAAAACTACTGGTTTGTTCCTTGTATATTCTTAAAAATGCATGTGCTCATTATATCTCTTAAAATGCATGTACTCCTATTGCTAGTGTGTGTAGAGAAGCCTTGGAGCGAGAGAATGCAGATAATATTGATTCAAGAATTGAGAAAGTATTTCCAAAATGGTTTGAAGACCATGTAAGTATTTTTAGTATTTTTACTTTAACCTTGTCTTTACTAATAGAAATTGATGTCGCTTGTGCTTGCCTTTTAGATTGAAGGTTTACATTGTAGAGGGTCAACAAATATTAATGAAGATATTTATGCACTCTCACGTGGTCCAGACAAGCGTGTTAGATCATACTCATCTTGCATCTTGAATGGTGTTCGATATCATCATGTAGCACGGAGAAGAATAGGAAAACTCAAAAGCGTGGCATACTGCATCAAGGTACTCACAACAATGAAATCATTGACTTCTATGGGATCCTCACAGAAATTATAGAGTTGAACTACATATGGAACAAGAATGGAACCCGATCTGTTATTTTATTTCGATGTGAATGGTTTGATCTTGAGGGTAAAAGGTACCGTATGAAAAATGATGGATACTTCAAAAGCATTAATATTGAAAGTCGTTGGTACAAGGATGATCCTTTCATTTTAGCCACACAAGCAACACAAGTATTTTACTTAGAAGATACAAAATTTGGCAAAGTTTGGCGAGTTGTGCAGGATTTTGGTCACAGACAAATATTTGATGTGCTTGAAACTGAGAAAAGCAATAGTAATGATGATGAAATACAAAACCGGTCAGAAATTGCATACCAACAGAATAGGTCATCATTTGGAGTTTGTGTGGTGAATGACATTGATCCCAATACAGAAAGTTTGTGCTGTGATGATGACAATGACAATAACACTGAAGCTTCAATTTTTTCAAAAGAAATAGAGCAGCCTGATGGTACTAAAAGTGACAGTGAAGATGAAGATGACACTATTACGTCTACAAAGGGTAGATTTGTAATTCCCTGCTCGTTCGCTACTACACCTCTGAATCAAAGCAAGGGTTTCCCACCTGCCTGCCTTAGTGCCGCCATAGCACACTGCCAGCACCGCCATATCAACGCCTCTCCCTCGCCTCTACAGCCAACGCCTCTCCCTCGTCTCCGCCACCAACCCCATGCTCACTTGTTCTCCTCGCTGCCAAAAACCAGTGCTCCTCTCTCTCCTGATGTGGGGAACACTTGGATTCAGCCCCTTTTTTTTCCTTTCATCTCTCCAGACCATAAGAGAGGTATAGGGGAGGTTCCTCAACCGAGCAGCGGCCGAGCCTACCAAGGTTAGTGTAGGGGAGGTGGGGACGGCCAAGGAAGGGAGTGGGTAAAGGCATTGCCGGCCAATGAGGAGAAGAGGAGGCGAGGGAGGAGAACAAGAGGGGCAGTGAGGAAGAAGTAAAGGGAGGCTAAGAAGAGGAAGAAAGAGAAGGGCAGGAGAAGAAGGAGAGGAGGCTAGGATTTCATCGCGTGGTCTTCGATTTGCTCTTGGGTAATGAATTAGATGCTACGTGTTATGCTATTCTTGTTGGGATAAGGTCTCTTGGTCGGTTGGAGGTCATGAAGGACAAATCTGGGGTTTTAGTGCTTTCGTGTAGTGGTTTGTTTTGGGTTGTGAATGCAAAGTGAGCTCGTAGATGCTTCGACCTAGTTAGTCCTTATCTAAAGTGCAAATTTAAAGTAAGGGATTCTGTGTTCCTAGTGTTACAAACTATAATTATTAGAAACAATGCCACTTACGGACTATGAGAAGCGGCGAATGAGAACATTAAGAGGAATGAAGAAGTCATACGATCCCTTGGTTTGACTAAATTAGCAACATCGGTTCTTAGTTTGTTCACTAAGAAAAAATCTAATGACGAGCAGACCTTAGGTCATAAAAGCAAAAAGCATGTTGTTGTGGATGAAGGATCGGACCACGAATATCATCCAATACATGAAAATGGTAATTTATCCGATGAAGATCATGACACAAGGCTTGAGGAAGATGCAGATTAGCGAGGAGGTGCTTCGAGAGGAGACACACAAATCTACTAGGTCACGAGTTAAGGTGATGATTCTTTTTCTAACTATGCTAAGAGAGTTAGGTTACGGATGACTACAATAAAATCAGAAATTTTGTTCTGTAAACTAAATGAATATATTATTTCTCTACATTTTGTTAGTTCTTAGTACATACAAACATGTACAAATACATAATTGTTTTTGTATTGTTTTATATATTGCATTATGAACTTTTAGGGTTCACCAATGGCTCCTGGAAGTACTACTCAATCAAAAGCACCAAAAACCACCTCAAATGACATTACTTGTACTGTTGGAAGATGCACCAGATCACAAGCATCTCTATTGGGCAGTCCACAAGGTTCTATTGGAAAGATACTGCCAGACCACTTGAACACATCACCAGGAGCCGGGCAAAGCTCCCGACTGAGCAATGATGTTAGCGAGGGCAATTCAATTATTAATGCTAATGATATTATAGTCAATGGCAATGCAAGTGAGAGTGTTGCACAAGTTCATTCACATGATTGTGATACAGGTAACCTACATGAACAATTAGATTATGTTATGTGTGTCTGTTTCTTTTAGCATTTTTATGACATGTTCATTCTAGGAACACCTTCCCCTAAGATACGTAATGTCCGACGGAAGACTATGGGTCGTGGGCTTGAGAAGATGTGTGAACGACAAGGTTCTAGGTTGACTATTACTGCACTGAAGGAAAGATACGACTGAGCATCCAAAGGCAAGTCGCAAAACTAGCATCTGAATGTGGTGTTGCCCTTAGAGATCATCTCCTATATATCCATACTGGAAAGATTACAAGAAAGTCCACACAAGTGATGACATTGAATTATCAGAAGTTCAACCAGTAGATCAGATTTCAAAAGTACTAGGTGTAGTGGCGGTGAGTTAAACATACTAATTTCCTATTTACATACTGCACAATAATATATGCCCCTTAGTTTTCTAATACTTTTGTCGCATGTATAATTATTTTTTGTATTCCTCTCTATTTTAGACTAGACTAAATATTGTTGATGTTAACCAAAATGGACCAAGCAAAGATGCATGTGAAGACATAATTAAGAAGGGCGTAAGGCAACAACGCTATTTGCTGAAAAAGAAGTACTTCAATGGACACTCAAAAGAACAACTTTTATCAAGAGACCCACCACCAAACATAAAGCGACATGACTGGGAGAAATTGGTTGAGAAGTGGGCTGACCCAAAGCATAAGGTTAAATTGAGCATGTACTCCTATTAACATTGCAACTTGCTAATGGGATATCTAAATTCCAACAGCCTAATTGCATCTTTATTTCAGCAAACCTGTGAGAAGAACAAAGCAAATCGGGGCCAAGTCAAGCTTCACCAAAGGACAGGATCTCGTAGTTATGTTGCCCATCGCCATTCTCTTGTAAGCAAATATATTAATTTATTTATATACAAAGCATATACTATAGCATTACAATTTGCAACTCATAATACCTATGTCTTGTAGAGAGGGAAGTATCAAGATAGAGATCCAGATGCTATTGAATTCTTTGGGGAATGTATGACTAGCTCAAAGAAGGGCTGTACTGAATTTGCAAAGGAAGTTATTGTAAGTGTTTTCTCTGTTTTTAGATCTAATATGCATATGCAGATTGACATGCTAAGTTAATATAAACATGCTTGAACTGTCTTGCGACTTCCTGAAGAATGATTCATAAATCAATACAAATGCCATTACAATAAACATGGCTATTCCATATCAGTAGCTTACATTCTTATATACATCACTTATATATTTTGAACTTATGTAGGATCAAATGGATTCTGAAAGACAACGCATCCCTGAAGAAGGTGAAGAGCCAAACTCTCCTATTCGAATTGTTGCTAATACCCTTACCAAAGTAAGCCGTACAAGCCAATTCCTTCCAAACATGGGCATTGCTTTACCTTCTAAGAAGTCCAGTACAACAAATTTAGCTAGCAAAATCCGTGATGAGTATGAGGAGAAGCTACGAGTGCAAAGAGAGGAAGCTGCTAGGGAACGACAAGAATTACTTGACAGAATTTCTTCACAACAAGAAGCACTTAATTCTAATAGTGCACTGCTACAGTCAACACAACAAGATGTGAGGGACATGAGGGCGAGGCAAGCAAAAACTGATTTCATAGTTAGCCGTTTGTTGGAAGAACGTGGTATACAATTCAATCCTCAGTCTGGTAGTGCTTCTCCATGACAGTGCCCTGGCATCTCACCTAATGATTTTTAGAAAGTACGTGTTTGACTTGTGCATTTTGTGAAAGTTATGACATCAACAGTCCATGCTGACATAAAGAAGGATATTTTGTGAAGATTAAGCTCATGACTTGTGCATTTTGTGAAGGTTATGACTAATGGATGACTTGTGCATTTTGTGAAGGTTATGACTAATTAATGGACAGGATGGATTGAACTGTCCCTTTTGTAATGGTCAAAGCTACGATATTTAATGTATGAACATTTCTATGTGATTATTATATTTATGGAAGTACTGTATGGAATATGATGATGTAGTTATGTTAAAAATGTGATGATCTTTCTGGATAATGCGAAGCAAAATAATATCCAATATTAATGTGGTTTGTGCCAATGAAATCAATCTGTGATAATAATATTTCGTCATACAGTGTTACTTCTATGATTATAAATATGTATTTATGACGATGACAGTGGTCACATAATATATAGGAGGGTTTTTGTCAAGGCTATTTTGTGACGAAAAGGGTGTTATGTGCGATGATTTTGTCCTGCATTTTATGACAAATAGTTTTGTCACAAAAGATATCATTTCGAAGACAAAAAACATATCGTCATAGAAAGGTATCATTTTATGATGTTTTAGGAAAAAATCGTCATTCGGTACTTTTAGCGACGGCACATACATGACGAGTGGTGTGACGATGAAATTTTGTCACAAAATTTTTTTTATGACAGTAAAGTAGTATTCCTTGACGTTTCTGCTTGGTCAAGAAAGAACAATTTTGTTGTAGTGTGCGTGACGTCGAAACAGACTATGACACTACGGAAGAGTTCATTAAATTTAGGAAATGGTCAGAGAAGTCCGAGAGGCCAATCTTTCCTAGTTGCAAGGTGAAACACACTTTATTGGCGACTGTGCTTGAACTCTTACAGTTGAAGGCTAGGAACCGTTGGTCTGATAAGAGTTTCACGAAGCTCTTAAGACTACTGAAAGAACTTCTTCTCCAGGAAAATTTGATGCCAGAAACAACATATGGTGCCAAAAAAGTTATTTGTCCCTTAGGATTGGATGTGCAGAAAATCCACGCATGCCCCAATGACTGCATCCTATACCGTCACAAGTATAGCAACCTGCACTAATGCCCAGAGTGTAAAGCATCTCGTTATAAGAGAAATGTCAAAGCCCGTAACGACGACGAGGATCAGGATGCCGACCTTAATCGGGGAACCCCAGCAAAGGTTTTGTGGTATTTGCCAGTCACTCCTCGTTTGACACGATGGTTTGAAAATGAGAAAGAGTCTAGACTTCTCAGGTGGCACTCAGAGCATCGTAAAAAAGATGGAAAGCTTAGGCACCCTGCAGACGCTCCGTAGTGGAGAAACATTGACCGCAAGTTTTCGGATTTTGGTGCAGACCCTAGAAATTTAAAGTTTGGGTTGAGCACAGACGGCATGAATCTATTTGGAAACTGGAGCAGCAAGCATAGCACATGGCCTGTGAACCTATGTATATATAATCTTCCTCCTTGGCTCTGCATGAAGAGGAAGTACATTATAATGTGCCTACTAATCCAAGGACCAAAGCAGCCCGGCAATGATATAGATGTGTACCTTGCACCGTTGGTAGAGGAACTACAGATGCCGTGGAACGAAGGGGTCAGGGTATGGGATGAGAATAGACGAGAAAACTTCACGCTATGTGCAATGTTGTTTTGCACCATCAACGATTTTCCCGCACTTGGAAACCTTTCGGGCATGAAAACAAATGGAAGTAAATCTTGTCCTCACTGCTTAGATGATACAGCAAGTGTATGGCTCAGAAATTGCCGGAAAACTGTGTATATGCGCCATCGACGGTTTCTATGTGTGAATCATCCATATCGCAAGATGACCAAGCAGTTCGATGGAACCAGGGAGAATGGATTGGCTCCACACAGATGTGTGGCTTAGGAATTGCCCTTCAACAAAAATTTCCATTGGATCTTGCTGCTCATAGAACCTAGCGAAAACAAGGTTGTCTACCTCGACTCGTTGAGGATGAGCTCCACACATGAGTGGGAAGATTTAAAAGGCCTACTCAATGCGGTGTTCAAGAGTTATGTCAAGGGTGGGGGCAAGCACAATGCTGCGATGGGCATGGAACTTAGGCATATAGAGAAATTTCCGGTAAGTGTCTATTCACACTTTTCCTCATAATAAAATGAAAATTTTTTTAGTGCATGCCCTACTGATTATTGTGTCTTGTTATCTTTATACTTCCTTATGTAGTGCCACCAGTAGCCCGGAGGCTATGCTTGCAGCTTCTACGTTGCACGACATATGCAAATCATTATGGGATTATGACCAAATGAAGATCTGAACATTGGAGATACAAACATCGATTTCAATTCTCTTGCAGACATTAGAGATAGTTTGGCTATATTTATTAATACCCAAGTTATTGACCCAAATGGTCGTGTAAACAGTGGACGCCTATAGTTAACTATAACAGACATATTGTATGAAGTGCATTCATGTCCTGTAATAACTTTGTTATATTAATATATGATATGTTCCTTTGAATTTGATGTTGTTCTTATTTAAATGAAATGTAGATGTATACGGATGAAATCTGGATGTTTATTGATGAATCTGTTTATGGATGAATATGGATGAAATCTAGAAGTATATGGATGAAATCTATTTATTTGAATTCTGGATGTATATGGATGTATATGTATATGGATGAATCTGTTTATTTGAATTCTGGATGTATATGTATATGTATATGTAGATGAATTCTGGATGAAATCTGGATGTATATGTATATGTAGATGAATTCTGGATGAAATCTAGATGTTTATTGATGTATATGGAT
The DNA here is from genome assembly GCA_036346145.1 of Olyra latifolia. NCBI lineage: Eukaryota > Viridiplantae > Streptophyta > Magnoliopsida > Poales > Poaceae > Olyra > Olyra latifolia. The sequence goes on from CM070532.1 coordinate 23,508,275, forward strand.
ATGGATGAATTTTGGATGTGTATGGATGAAATTATTTTTTTGACCCTAGAAAAGATACCACTAGCGGTTCATACAAAAACCGCCAGTGATATGCACCGTCACTAGCGGTTTTAGATAAAAACCGCTGGTGAAGGTCTACATATCACCGGCGGTTTTTGTTACAACCGCCAGTGCAAATCTGTTATCACCGGCGGTTCCCACGACAACCGCCGGTGATATTATTAATATCACGGGCGGTTCTGTTACTCACCGCCAGTGAAAATCCCCGATTATCACTGTTACATAATCACTATCGGTTCGAAAACCGCCAGTGATGTGAGTTTAGAATCGCCAGTGATGATGTATTCTGCATTAATGACACTAAATCTTCTTCAACAAGTTTAGTTGCGCTCTATATATGACAAGTGTGAATATGAATATGGCCAATCATAAACAAGTTAATCTAGGGTCATTGTCTTCCTCTTGAAATATAGATTTTTCTCTGATTTCTAAGGAGAGGCATCATTTTAACAAAGGATATCTGACAAAACGTAATTGGTCAGGTAGTTTGAAGTGTAGCTTTTTTTTATAAAGAATGAGACGATACAACATTTATTCTTTGAATGTCACTTGGCTAGGTCTATTTGGTATTTAATCCAAATAGTCCTAGGTTTGAAAACCCCCCGGAAATATGTCTCATTTGGTTGGGAAACTAGATCTCTTGGTTGGAGTTAAGGATTTAAAATAAGGTTCTTGGGGTTACATCAGTTACTTTATAGGTTATTTGGTTGCGCTGAAATGATATAGTCTTTGATAAATGAAAAAAAATATTTTTTTACAGGTTATCTTCATGGGAACCCACTTGGTTGCACAACTGGGCATTGCTGTAGAGGGAGGATGAGCAAGAGGAAATCGTCTAAGCATACCTCACTCTTAAGGTTATCGACATGACGTTCTTCTTCGAGCATGGATGAAGAGTGAATAATAGGATTGCAGCTTAGTGCATTTTGTATTCCAGTTGTTAGGATAACTACTCTGTGGTTTCGGCATTTCGTATGTTGGTGTGAACTTCTATTGGCTGTATACGTTGTGAAGGTTGGAACTATTCCTGCATTAAAAAAAAGTTTTAGCTGATTGAATAAAAATTTATGAGGTAAACACGAGGTAAAAATTACAAAGACCAAACAGTTTTTTTAATGAAATTTTGCAGTAGGAATTCCAAATGAATGATATGTTTAACTTAGGAGTTGATTGTAGTTCTATTCTGCTTGTTGGAATTGGCTTTGAAACCATTAAGTCAATTCTACGTAGTAGATTCAAACAGCTGACTCATTGGAACTGAATTCTAATCCCAATATCCGACCTGCCCGAGCCTAGCTCGCTTGCCCTGGTCGTGTGCTACTTACTTTCGCATTTACTTTTTCTGTTTCATACTGCTACTCTCAAGTCAGACTCACCAAAAAGCAACAAATGAATACCCATGACCAAAAGTAAGGGAATTCAGAAAACCAATCAAACATTCTCCAATCAAGACCCCTAAGTGGGTGTTTTGAACGTTTTGATGATGATGACATGGAAGAGCAAAGAGGGTGTTTTAATCCCGGAATCTCGAATGTGGCAAAGTTGTGTAGAATCAAGATTAAGGACGATTTAAAATGAACTTGAGCATCGAGGAGGCTCATTTAGAATGTATAGGCCTTTTTTTATTTTGTGCCATGTTTCGAGAGGTTCGAGATGTGTTTTTGATCTCGTTGGAGCCTGTTTTTCATGTGAAACACACTAGTTTTACAGTCCTAGAGCTCTAGGTTTTTCTAAGCTTAGTGGTGAGGTGTACGTGGGTGTCATATGGTACAATGTACCAGACGTCACGTCATCGCATTTTGTCTAGAGAGAATTTCTATGTGCTGAGTTAGGCCTAGGAGTGTTATATGGTATGGGGTGTCAGACAAAACCTGGTCGGGTTCTTTTCAATAAGATGTTTTGGTTGACCCAGGAGCGTCGTATGGTACGTGATAACAGATGGCATGCCGTCAGGTTATTTCTAGAAAGGGTGCATTTCAAGTCCTAGCTAGGGCGCCGTATGGTGCGGGGTATCAGATGGCGTGTCGTTGGGTTATTTCCAGAAAGGGTGCATTTCAGGTCCGGGGGGTGCCGTATGGTACGGGTACCAGACGACACGCCGTTAGATTTCTTCTAGAAGTTGTGTGGGATGTTTGGCCAATGGGTGCCATATGGTACGGCCAGCCATATGACACGCTATCATGGTACTTCTAGAGAGGGTGTAGGCTATGTGTCTCTAGACCCATATGGTCTGGCTCTATAACACAATATATGAGAGCTGTGTGTCCTGTATGGTATGGGAGCGCTGTACCATGCGACCACAATGCGTTTGTTCTAAAACAGGGCCCCAATGACTAGTTTTTGAGCTCGCAGGCCCGTCCCACCATTCTAGCCTCACCTATTGTCCTTCTCTGCACCGTGAGGGCCGCTGGTTAGCCGAGCCTAAGAGGCCAACTCACTACCAGCTAGGCCACACTGTATTGGTCGGCCCGCTCGTAGGTTTTTCGTCTATTTAGTAGATCCAATATTCCAAAATTCATAATAAAAATTTTCAACCTCCAAATCCAGTAAAATAAATTTACTAAGATCATATAAAATACTAATAAACCTCTCAGTAGTTTTTTAAAATATTTTTTAAAATTTATTTAATGTTTCGGCATTTATTTGAATTTCATTTTGCATGCATTAGATGTTGAGACTAGAGGTGGCCAAATAGACGCCCGGGTCGGGCCATTAAGGCACAATTGCTATATGTTCCTGGCATAGGCACTCTCGCCATTGGGCTTCATCATTTTACCACTATACGAAACTTTACTTTATTAATTATCATCGTGATTGTTTACCATTTTAGCTATTTTGAAATGTTTTCCTTTTATCGGCCACAAGTCTTTCAAATAAGTTTGCAGTTTGTTTTTTGAAAATGAGTAAGATGCATGGCATTGAATTTGAAAGTTTTAAATTTCGTTGAATTTGCTCAAATTTCAATCAATTGCAACTTTGTGAAAATATCCCAAAAATGGGATATTTTCAGCTCTGCATTCCCTCCTGGGTCGCCTTCGCCGACAACGGCTCCGTCCTCGTCGGCGACGACGCCAAGAACCACGCCGCCGTCGACCCTCAAGCTGCCATCTTCGGTTTCAAGCATCTCCTCGGGAGAATGTAAAGCAAAAAAATGCTTGCTTTTTTCTTCCTCTATATATATACATCCAGATCGATCGATGATAATTAAATTAAGATTGTGATGTACAGGTGGAGCGAATACCACAGGTACGACACAGAGATCGTGGAGAGGGTCGTCAAGGCCGTGCCCTACAAGCTCGTGAAACGAAGCAACATATGGCCGCACATCCAAGTGAGGACCAAGGACGGTGTGGCCAAGGCATTCCATGCTGAAGACATCACTGCCATGGTGTTCACCAAGCTGAAGGAGACTGCCGAGGCGTACCTCGGCCACAGGATCCGCGACGCCGTCCTCACGATTCCGCAGCATTACAATGACCACCACAGGGACAGTGTAAGATATGCCGGCAGGCTCGCCGACATAGATGGCATGAGGATGCTTCGCGAGCCCACGGCGGCCGCCATCGCCTACGGCCTTGACAGGAAGCTGCGCGACGAGGGCATCGCCCTCGTCCTGCACATCGGCGGCGGCATGACCGAGGCGAGCGTCTTGATCTTCGCGGACGGCGTGTTTGATTTCCTCGGAGCCCACCACGATCATTTCCTCGGAGGAGAGGACTTTGATCAGAGGGTCAAGGACCACTTCATCAGACTGATCAAGGAGAAGCACGACAAGGACATAAGCAATGACATGGGAGCCCTGAGGAAACTGAGGACAGCATGTGAGCATGCCAAGAAGGTGTTGAGCACTCAAGATCATGCCCGACTGAACATTGAATCACTCATTGATGGTGTCGATTTCTCCGAGTCGCTGACCCGGGCGAAGTTCGAGGAGCTGAACCATGATCTGTTCCTCAAAGTTGTATCGCTGGTGGAGAGGGCTATGGTGATTGCTGAACTGGAGAATAATAAGGATTTGGTCGATGAGATTGTTCTTATTGGTGGAAGCACCATGATCCCAAAGATTCAACAACTGCTCAGGGACTACTTTCATGGGAAGAAGCTAAACACAAGGCTGAAACCTGATGAAGTGGTGGCTTTTGGAGCGGCCCTTCTACACCGATCGGAATGGCTGCAGTGGAACGCAGAGACTGACTGAACTGCTAGGCTTGGAGAGCATATGGATTCATCTCATCAGTTTGTTATACAGGTTCAGCTTTTCTTTATAAAAAATCAATGCGATACATTAGGAACGCTTCCTGTGCATCAGGGACTATTTTCATAGGAAGAAGCTAAATACAAGGCTGAAACCTGATTAATGGTTGCGGCTGTACAGTTGGGCTTAGAGTGCTTCGAAAATCAAAGTGTTTGATTCAGTTTTGCAACCTTTTACTGTGCAAAAGCATGAAGCGGCTGCAAATAAACCATTCCGATCAGCTTCTCATAACGTAACAATGTACCTTTATAAAAATACATACAAAACGTTATGATTTCAGCAATTTGGATATTACCATCGCCTTTGGAAATGAAGAACCAATGTACTATCACAAATTCTGCATCTGTTCAGATACCCCATGCCGTTTACTCTCAGTACATCGAAAAAAATTTTGTTAGTAAGCGAAATTCTTGTTAGCAGTTTGCTTGGGTATGTTTTTCAATGTCGTAGTGTCCCAAAGTCTTCAAGTACCAGAGGCATCATGTTGTACTTGCAAGAAAAGAAAAAATGAAGAAAAAACAAAATGATGCTAAGTTAAATAGAGCATGGATATAAAACCTACAACCAGAAGCTTTTAGCAAGTACACATTGCAAGGTTAGATAAAGCCAAATCAGAAACCTTGTTATTTTTTTCCTAGTGAAATGCTTTTGTACAGTGCTGAAGCTTGTACAGAGTACATACATAATGAACTATGATCTGGAAAAACATGTGCCATATTAGAAAAATAGACAGGCTAAAATAACTTCACAGCCTAAATGGTAATTTCAGTGTCATATCTCTGTTTTAGAAACAAAGAATAGGATCGAGCCTTGAATATAACAGAACAGGACATGACACGTCCAAATTAGAGAAGCAAACAACTTTAGATATCAACCTTAGAAGGCACAAGATATACTACTTCATTGTGGAAATTGCTAAATGGTCTTGGATTTTAAACACAAGCCTAGCATGATCTGGCTGTGTTATTCCATAGAATTTGAACCTCTCCCACACTAGCACGATCTGGCTGAAATGCTGAGCAAATTTTCACGATAAAAATTCTCCAAAAAAAATTTCTCCACTGGCAGATTCAAAGTAGACATTACAAAATTTCTGACTGTTGGTAGGTCATTGCAGTTTAATGAAGCACCAGTGGAAATAGACCAAATATGTTGTATAACGTAGTTCGAATTATGTAATCAAATTATCCTATACAACTTTTGCTTCATCCAATTTTATCCCACCAACCACATCTCCTACCATTGCACCACATACCGCCAACGAAACATACCCTTTGAGATTATAGTGATTGTACAAACAATAATTAAACCCTATCCCATCAACCATCACACGTTACGCCACTGCTTCACTGGCACTGCTTACAGGCTTACAATTGTGTTTCTATTGGGTTTACAAGTTCATATAGTTGGGGTATTGTTGGTCTACGAATGGGATAGTTGGATTTTGGTCGACTTTTGGGTTTTTTTTTTCCCGACTGCGGCCGAGAACGATTCTACAAACTGCCGAAGTTGGCTAGCGCGCTGATCCAAACAAAACAGAGTAGATCACATGTAATTAAGCTACTAATTAAACATAAAGATCGTGTTAATTATGTTTTGGAAGGAAACAAATCAATCCAAAACATTTAGATACATTAATCTACAATGACCTCATGCTGACCACTCAGGAAGTAAAGAAGCTTCTTAAGGAAACACTAGCTAGTACAGATCAACCAGAGAAGCTTCTTAAGGACAGTACTAGTACAGAGTTGTAGGATTAATCTCATGCTGGCAACACATGAAATGAAGATGCTTCTTAAGGAAACACCGAAACACTAGTGCACATCAACTAAAGAAGCTTCTGCACTACAGACGAAACAAATGTCAGCAAAACTTTCTTGGTCATGCGGTCGTCGCGCCGACGCCGAGGAAGCTCGTGCCTCGACTATGGCCATCCAGATGTGCTCCAGGACCATGGTCAGGTACGGGAATGTCATCCAAGCCGTTGATGAGCTGCAGCAGCTCATCCATGTTCTCCGGCAGCTCGAAGTCAAAGATCGGCTCGTCCTCGACGGCAGTGGAGGAGTGATAATCTGGCGATGACGTCCCTGCCGGTGGGTTTTGGTGGAAGTCCTGCAGCACCTCGTCGTTGTTGTCCGGCGGCGTAATGTCCAGCATCTGATCACCCATAACGGCGGCGTAGTAGCCTTGATCCCACCATGACGTCCCTGCCGGTGGTGCATTAGGATCAATCGTTAGTGGGGAGGCACTGTACTCTGCGATCGCTGCCATACTAGGATCCTCCAACGCTGGCGAGATGGCACAAAGCTCATGTGGGTTCTGGTGGAAGTACTGCAGCACCTCGTCGTTGTCGTCCGGCGGCATAATGTCCAGCATCCGATCACCCATAACGGCGGCAGAGCAGCCTTGATCCCACCATGACATCCCTGTTGGTGGTGCACTAGGATCAATCGTCGGCGGGGACTCACTGTACTCTGCGATCGCTGCCACACCAGGATCCTCCAACGCCGGCGAGATGGCACAAAGCTCATGTGGGTTCTGGTGGAAGTACCGCGGCACCTCGTCAATGTCGTCCGGCGGCGTAATGTCCAGCATCTGATCACCCATAATGGCGGTGGAGCATCCTTGATCCCACCATGACGTCCCTGCCTGCTCTGCAACGGCTGCCACACCGGAATCCTCCGCTACCGGCAAGATGACGTCGTCTCCATAAGTCCGCACCTCATGTATCATCCGGTTGATGTACTCGTGCATATCAGAGTCCATCGTCTGATCACCCACGGTGGCAGTAGAGCAGCCTTGATGCTGCGATGTCGCCTCCGGATCATCCACCACGGAAGCCGTAGACGGGCTCTCCTCGATGTGAGACAGAGCGGCATCTTCCACCGCTCCGGCACGGTCGTTGTCGCCCGAATCTTGCGGCTCCCTCTTCCGCTTCTTGCCGTGGCCACTGAATCGGACACGGTACAGCCTCAGCGGCGACGAGGCTAGGTCCGGCGGGGCTGTCACGGCGTACTCGTGCATGACCCACCCTGTGCTGCCCTTCTCGCCGGCGGCATGGAAGTTGAGCATGTACTTCCTCCAGCGGATCTCCATGCCGGTGTCGCGGACGCGCAGCTTCTTGTCATCGACGCACACCTTCTGGCCCAACCAATAGCCGCCGCCCACGCAGGTGCGCTTCTGCCGGCTGTCCTTGCCGCTCAGCTTGTGCCCGGCCGCAAAGAAGAAGGCATCGTCGTCCTTGCGCCTGTGCCTCCGCAGGAGCTTCCATGGCGGCGCGCTAAAGGGGTCATCGTCGATGATGATGGAGCTGAACGGGTGGCGCTGGCCCCGGTGGCGAGGGAGGAGGTAGTTCTCGACGATGTCGTGATCGTCGGGGTTGAAGCAGAAGCCCGGCGGGAACCCAAACAGTGCTGCCGCCTCCATCAGCGCCACGCTAGGGTTTGGTGGTGGGTGGCGCGAGGAAGCAAGAAGTGGATTGTACAGAGGGAGCTGTCTCGTTTATATAGGCAGAGGAGGTCGCTGCATGGATCCGAGTCAGTCTTCGCATGTGGAACAATGGATAATGGAGTTAGTTGAGAGAGAGAAGGACTAGTGATTAGTGAACTGGTTCGGACTTGGTAGAAATGCAATAGAAACTTTCTTTTGGATGGCGAAATGCAACGGAATTGATAAGACGGTCGGGACGCCACGCTGATAAGACGTCCAGCTAAAGCTTATAACGAGCCTTTCCTTTAGTTTCCTTTAGGGATTAACATTAACTGATTAGCTATGGGGATTAACTGTAAGTGATTAGCTAAAGCACCTCTTAAATGTGAGCCAGCGGGTGATTAGTTGATTAATTAAAAAGGGTACGACTTCGCTCCGGACGTCCGATAGGAAGCATTTTATTGCGGATGCTCTATAAGGAACATCAATGAAGTAATAATAAAATATTTTTCGTTAATGTTCAAAACATTGTAAAAAATGTTTTAGCGGTTCTTCAGAGATGTTTCAATCCATACGAGTATATGTTTCACAAGGTGAACCAAAATGTTTTAATATTTTTTAGGATGTTTTACAAGAGAAAATACAATGTTTCATAAGAGCAACCTAAATGTTTCAGCTTTTTTTTTACATATGTTCCACGAGAGCAAACAAAATATTGTCTCAAATATTTTTACAAATGTTTCATAGGAGTAAATAAAATGTTTCATATATTTATTAACGATATTTTAGACGTACATGGATAATGTTTCTAAGCAAAATCGATGATGCATCTTCTCCGACCATCTCCTCCCACCAACTTGGATGGTCTCCTCCTCTTTGGCAGTGGAGCGGGTGTGGAGGGGCTGACCTTGGCCATGTTGGTAGAGTTTTTCAACCCATGGTTGTCACGATTACTGGATTTGGAACTCCGAGAGGTAACCGGATGGCGTGTTGCTCGCTAGGGTAGAAGCTGAAGTAGCCATCGAAGGTGCGACGGAGAACGACGTGGTCGAGGAAGGGCTGGTAGACTGGCAGCTGGGAGCTTGGTGGAGCCAATGACCGGAGTTGGGTGGAGGAGGCGAAGGCTTACAGTAGGGATGTGTCGTCCTCAGCGAGGTCAAATAGGAAGGAGATGCAGCACACGGAGAGGAGCAGGCGGCTCATAGGCTCTTTGAGGTCGGTGTCTCCACGATTCCGGTTGCCTTGACGTGGAAGTGTCATCCATGTCGGCATGGAGACGACATGCAATTCGATCTATACGGAGCTAGTGGGTGAGTAGGATAGTAGAGGTGAAAGTGCATCTAGGCCCCTAATTATTTTGATGATTAATGACAACCGAATAAAGAGACTAATAAGTTTGTCAAGGGTTTATTTAGGTTTTAGTCCAAAAGGAGCAAATGTGAAGGATGTGGACCCCTCAATCAAGCTAATCGGTTATGAGAATGTTTTTTGAAGACTTGTAATTATTTTACTTTAATTGAGTCTAAGGACAGCCGTACTATAAAGAGGGATGCGACGAAATGTAACTCTTAGACCCCCAAAGTGCTTAATAGATGAATCTTAGTGCGTAGGGCAAGTCACACATCACTACATTTTCAGTCCAAAATTTCTGGTATCGGACTATCCGATGTTTTGTATCGGACTGTCCGATATACCCTAGTCCAGACTGTCTAATTTTTCAGAGTTTGGGGTTCTCTGTCTAGAAATGATTTTTTGTTCGGACTGTCTGATGTCTTGTATCGGACTGTCCGATATATCCTAGTCCAGACTGTCCGATTTTTCAGAGTTCCGGGTTCTCTGTCTAAAATTAATTTCCTGATCGGACTATCCAATATTTTGTATCGGACTGTCTGATGTTGTGCAAATCAGACTGTCCGAAGTTCCAGAGTTTTGGGTTCTCTGTCCTGATTTATCATTTTGTTCAGATTGTTCGATACTTGACATCGGACTATCCGATATCACTCAGTTTTGAACCCAACGGGCAGATTTTCACCCAGACCTATAAATACCCCTTCACCCAGTCCGAGCTAGGGTTACACGCAGCATTTACTCCACCTACCAGCCGCCACTAGCTCTAACTCTTGCTCCTCTCCCTTGCATTCAAAGCCTCCAACTACTTCCCTTCAATTCCTTGGCAAAATCAAGAGGGAAAGGGTTGAGAGGTGAAGATCCGAGTGCACCGACGTCTAGGCTTCAACTTTGAGCACTTGGGTCATCTTCAAGCTCATACTTCGCCGATCTATTACTCTTGGAGTTTGAGGGTTCCTAGACGGCTAGGAGTTTACCACGAGCCACCAGAGCTTGGTATGGTGCGCCGTGGAAGTTTGTAAAGGCCGGTCTCCGCCTCCGAAAGGGAAGGAACCAACGAGTAAACCAAGGGAGCTTTGTGCGGACTTGGTGAGAAAAGGTTGAGAAAAACCTGGGCTCAAGTGGGACCGAGCCTACCTTAACAGAGACGTAGGATCCCCTCAAGGGTCTGAACTTGGGGAAAAATTGTTTGCGTCTCTTTTGTCTCTTCTCTATATTTTGCATCTTGATCTAGATCTACCTTGTTGTGAATTTTGTTTTAGATCCTTGTGTTTTGCCTGTGCTACTAGTATCTCCTCATATATTTGGTGTATGGAATCATCTTGGTTTGAAAGAGAAAGTGTCCAGATTTAAAATCAACAGTCAAGTGTTGTTCCATATCGAACTGTCCAAAGTTCTACATCGGACTGTTCGATATTGTCTGCATCGGACTGTCCGATATTATCTGATGAAGTATTTTTCGCCTAACCCTGATTAAATTTTTATAACGCCTATTCACCCTACCTCTAGACGACATCCTGGTTCTTTCAATTGGTATCAGAGCAAGATCTCTTGTACTAAGCTTAACCGCTTAAGAGATTAGGATGTCGATTGAGGACAAGAGCGGGGACACCGTTGCGGTCATGGAAGGAAACCGTGAACGCACCGGTGCAAGCATTTCTTTTGATTATTCTACCCTTGGCACCTCATCGTCTTCATCATATATTTACGTGCCATCCGGTAAAATACCACACTTTGATGGTACTCATTACCTGGCATGGAAACATAGGATGAAGATACTCTTGAGGTCACTTCAGCCATGTATTTGGGAGATTGTTGAAACAGGCTTTCACTCTAAAGATCCCTCCAAGCTCACTCCCGAAGAAAGAAAAGGACACTACTTGAATGACCAAGCCACCAATGCAATACTCAATGCCTTGAACTCATCCGAGTTCAATCGAGTGGATGGACTTGAAGATACAAAAACAATTTGGGATACACTCTAAATCGCACATGAGGGAACCTCAAGCGTCCGTGAATCCAAACTTGAGATCATCAATGGACAACTAGGATGGATGGTCTTGGAAGAGGGTGGAGGATACAAGCACATATTTGATCGAGTGATGGTGCTTGTGAATAAAACTAAGGGACTTGGATGTAAGGATTGGACGGATAGGGCTGTGGTGAAGCTTATTCTAAGAAACATCACACCAACTAATCGACACTTGGTTCAACTCATCCGCGAGAAGGACAACTTCACCACACCCCATAACGTGCTTGGGAGAATCTTAGCGGATGAAATTATGAATGAGGAAGCACAAGCAGTGGAAGGGATCATGAGACCAACCAAGAACAAGGGGGTGACATTTAAGGTCTCCAAGGAGCCTATTGAAAGCTCAAGTGACGAAGAAAGTGAGGAGCTCATGAATCTAGAAGAGATGGCACTATTGGTGAGAAATCTCAACAGATTCTTCAAGAAAAATGGTTACAATATTGGAAGCCGTCACAAGAAGTACTCCGAGAAACAAAAGGAGAGATACTTAAGGAGGACATGCTATGAGTGTGGGAAACCGGCCACTTCATCGCTGAGTGTCCACACAAGAAAGAAAAGGAAGGAAAGAAGAAAGACAAGCACTACAAAAAAGACAAGAACAAGGGCAAGGATAAGAAGAAAGGGTGTGCTCACATTGGAGAGGAGTACGACACAAATTCCAAGTCCGAGTCCGATTCCAACTCCGATGATGAGGAAGTTGCTACTCTCGCCATAGCTACGCCTCCTACTACCTCTACATACAAATACTCAACCTTGCTTTTCGGCGAGTTGAGTGACGACGATGATGATGATGAGGCTCCAATTTGTCTCATGGCTAAGGGGCATAAGATAAAAAAATCCTTAATCACATCTCATCTTCATGATAGTGATAGTAAAAATGATGATATGGCTGACTTGTCCAAGCTTCTTAAGAAACTTGATATATCAAAAATGTATGCTATGAAAGAAAAAATAGAAAGGCTATGAAAGAAAAAATAGAAAGGCAAGAGGATCTTCTCGAGAGTTAAGAAGAATTGCTCGTTCAAGAGAAGGAGATAAACCTTGACCTTGAGAAGAGTCTAGCCCTTCAGAAGAAAAGATTTGAGGAGATGACAAAGGATCTTGAAATGATCAAATCTAAGGTGGCTACTCTTAAGATCACCAATGCTTTACTCATAGAGGACCTTGATTGTGCAAAAGATGCACACAAGGCTCTTGAAATGAAGCTTGTTGATCTTTCATGTAACACCCTGGCCTAACCGAGGCCCAAGATGCTACTAACACCTTAAAAACTACGAAATTTCGGCAGCACTTCCTCTAAAATCTGGACATCCACACAGCAGACAAAAGAGACAATTTATCACATATAACATAATATCATAGTTTGCTCACACCCATCCACCATACATCATATTTCAAGCCATAGACCACATCGGGCACCAGCCTTGCCACCATGCAAGGCCATAACCAAAGCATCTTACCTTGACCCCTAGTGCACATTGGAGACAACCATAGATAAGGATACCACGACCACAACTCAAACCACACTTACAACAAGATAGCATTTTTTCTAAAATAGTCTGCTACTACTTATCATTTAGGTAGTGGATTGGTTGTTAGAAGTAGGGTGTTAGTGTGAAACTACTTCCCCTGTGTCCATGCATGACAGCTTCACCTCTCACCTAAAAAAAACATAGGAAAACAAGCGTGAGTTCAAGAACTCGGCAAGTACATAATGAAATGATAAACACGAGATAATACCACATCTTTGTTGTTAAGCAATAATAATCCCATTCCGCTACTTATTTACCTATTCAGGTAAACTTCTCACTTATACTAGCATTATATGCATCATATTTGCCCTAGAAATTAGTATCACCAATAAGGGTGTGCTTAAACAACCAGGTTCATAAATTTCTCCTAATCTAACCCTTTATCACCACCTCAGGTTCCTTCCCAACATCACAAAGCTAAGCCCTAACCAATGCCCAACATATCCTGAACGAAAAGAAGACATGTCAAAGAAGAGTACGACCATTTACACTTGACCAAAAGAGCTTTGTGTAACTAACAGTTAAATAAGCCACCCACTCACCAAGACTCAGCAAATCCATAAATAAACAAAACGGTAAAGCGATTCATAGGACCATAAGTGTCCTTCATCAAGACAAATTCTGAACCGACGTCAATCTCAGCAAATACACAATTAAGCAAATACACAAGTAAACAAGGGATAAATATGAAAGAACATATAATCATAAAAGTGACAAATCAGTACCAGCTCTGAATCACATTCCATGTTCTCATAATCATTTAGTCGCCACACTCACATGGTGCAATGCAATGCAATGCAGTATGCGTCTTTACTCTGAGCTCATACCGGTATAGCAAGGGTTCACCCGTCGATGACACCCTTATCGCCCCGTCCTGTTTCATATGGGTCCAAATATAACCTCCACTCTCGTGGAGTGCCTACTCCCGTAGGTCTTAGGGCCCAAGTCATGGTCATATGGCTTTCTCACCGACCTGGCCGAGGCACTCCGGACTAGTCATATGACCATCCACCGACTTGGCCTGTGCACATGAATGCAAAATGATGCAAGCACATCACAATCATATTATCAGCGAGCTTTAGCAAGCTTACTTCATCCATTTGAGTTATATGCATAGATACCCCAAAGGGGACATAAAGAAACCTCCCAGTGACAGAACGAAGCAGGATAGATCACTTTGAATAAATATGCACTTGCGATTACTATGCAATTACAAGTACTAGTACCTAACAACTCGACATGCCTTAGAAACCATCTAAAAGTCGGATCTTGGTCTAGCCTATTCCCATGAGTTTAGATACGGCTCTCATACATTTGATGTCACACCCACGTCAAACAAGTATAATAAATATTCAAACCCATGCAAGTTCTCATCCACTTGATCCCATTCTCATATTAAGCGTTTATATCAAAGATCTAAAGCAGTCATTATAAAGGACAAGGGATTGATTAGGGATGGGGTATCACACCGTGATCACCATCCCACCATGTACTTGCCTTTTACCACATGAAGACACGTAGGCGTCATCCACGCGGCGCTTCCACCTATATTAAGTACACCATTCAGACACATAACCAAAATACATCAAAACTAATGAATAACCACACATCAACCCTATGAGTTCGATATACGATAGCCTAATCTTTTATGCAGCCCTACCAGAAACATTACCCTAACTATTAATTTCAGGAACTCATCCATAGCGAGCATAGTTAAATAAGAGTACACACAAAATTTGTCACATTTCCTTAGCTAGCTACCTGCAGCGATTCTTTTATTTACACTATAAGTTTGGATCCTGTGTATAGCATACTTGTCTATTTTTAGTATCTATTTTTACATAACACATGAAACTATCAAATCATACCACTTCCAAAATTATAAGGAATTAGTTAGCTTTACTTAGTTGTAAGAATAATTCAAATCCACCCATCTCTAGGTCTAAATATCACAATAAGACAACTAGGGCGAGCTGCAATGAACTATAGGGTAATCAACTTCCAGATACCCTAACCTTTAAACTACTCATCCGATCTTCGCATTCTAGGACTTTACAGAAAGCTAAGACTGAAGCCTACAATTTTCATAATAGGACTAAGTCCTAATTCATGGCCTAGTTAAGTCCATTTTTGATATTGAACCTAGTACAAATGTAATTCCTCTTTCTAAACTCAAAAAATTCCATTCTAGGGTTCTATAGAAGGCTACTGACATAATCTACATTTTCTACGATATGAACAAGTCCCAATTATCAATATAATCAAGCCAAATCGTCCATCTAAACTGCTGATCATGACTATCAACACATACATCGTGAACTTAGTCCCTTTTGTGCTAATTTCTCACTAATTCCCCTCTAATCAACGCATAAATATAACAAATCATAGGGGAATACCATCAATTTGTTACCTTCGGGCTCGAGGAACAAACACTAATCTCTTCCCCCTTCTCTACTTCTTCCACCTCTCAGATCGGCCATCCCTCTTCTTCTTCCTTGGCCGATTCCCTCCTTCTCCTTCTTGGCTTCTTCTCCCTCTCTTCCTCTCCTCCCTGCGCAGGAGCTCGGCTTCTTCCCACGCGCAGCCAAGTTGGCTGTCGGCGGATGGCGATTGTGGTGGCCAGGGGCTGGCAGCGGCAACAGCTCGGAGCGACGACCCTCCGGCGACGGCGACGGCTCGGTCTCCTAACAAAGCGGCGCGGCATTCCGGCGATCAAGGTCTCACATAAAGACGAGGACGACGGCGGCTGCCACGAGCAAGGAGGCGGCGGCACGACAGATCGTCTTGAGGCGAGAGCAGGAGGACGGCGGCCGCGACGGGACGGCAAGGGCGCTCGCGAGAGGATGGCGCCGGCGACGGTGGCGGCTGGGTCTGCCGAGGTGAGCGTGAGCAAGGGGCGGCGCTCGGTTGGAGGAGGTTGTAGGCGTCGGCGGTGGCTAGTGAGGTGAAGGCGCCGGCGGCAGTGGGGAGGAGGTGAGCCGCGGTGGGTCATGAGGATTGAAGACGGCTGTGGAGAGTTCTAGAGAGAGAGACAGACTGGGTAAGGTAAGAGAGAAAAAGGAGTGGGGTTGGGGCGGCGGGTGGCTGGGCCGGCTGGCCCAAGCCGGCCCCTCTTCTTCTTTTTTTTTCAATTGGTATTACATTTCAAAAGTACTCTCTCATCCTTAAATGGGGCAACATCTCCTTCTATTGCCTCCATTAGTAACGGATGTGCTAGATGTTATAAATTTGACATTGATGCTTGTACTACTAACTTTGAGACTATGCAAATTTGACATTCTATTGCCTCCTTCTATTGACAGACGGGGCCCAGCCGCTCACGCAGATACGTGTACGGGCGAGCGGCCTAACCAAGCAAGCACGCGGGCGCCGGCCCTGCAAGCTCACAGGCTTGCTGCTTGACATGGCCTGCAGCTGTCTCGTGGCCTCGCTCGTGGCCTAGCTGGCGAGCCGGCCTGATGGGGGGTAGACGCGCGCGGCCCAGCCAGCGCGGTCTGGCCTGGCTCGATCCCGACGGGTGGGGCCCAACCATCGGTGACTCGGAGCTGGGAACATGGCGGCGGTGCTCGAGTCAGCGACGGCGGCGACGCTCCAGTAGGGATTGGAGGCAGGAAAGTGGCAGCAATGGGAGGGGACGTCACGACGAACCCGCCAGTGGGGTATGCCTACCCAGTTCGGCGACGGCGGCGGTAGTGCTCGTGGCGGAGAATCACGGCGGCGCACGTGGCTCCGGCGAGACGGCGGCGAGGGAGAGGAGGTGACAAGATGTGCGGGCTTTGAGGTGGTGTGGGGACACCAAGGGAGGCGGTCCCAAGGGAAGAGGGCAAGCAGCGCGGCCCCGCGACGTGGCCAGTAGAAAGGAAGGGAAGGCGCACGCCGGCGGTGAGCTCCGGCGGCGCTCCGGCTAATTGGACCATGGGAATGAGTCCTAAGGCAGCTAGGAGCACTAAGGGAGGAAAGAGGAGGAAGGTTCACCTTGTGGCGGCGGCGAATCAGGAGGGAGACAGTGGTGGCGGTGGTGGAGACGACGGTGAGGGCTTCGGTGAGGAATCATGGCAACCTCCGGCGACGGCGGCGACTTGGCAAAAGGGAACGAAGGGAGTGAGAGGAGGAGGGTGTTGGAGAGGATCGGCCGAGGAGGGGCTCACCTGGCCGAATTTGGAAGAGGGCAGTGAGAGAAGGAGGAGGAGAGTAGGAGGAAGGACGGGGAAGAAGGAAAACGGCCGGGGAAGTTGGTGTGCTATAGAGAAAGGGGGACGTGTGGGAGGAGAGGGCAGGGGCAAGCTGCCACGGGGCGAGTTGCCCAGGGAGGAGATGCCACGGGGGGGGCAGTGTGAGCACGGGAGAGAGAGAAGTGAGAGAGAGGCAGTGAAGAGAAAAAGGGTGCACGTGAGAGAGTGTGAGAGGAGGGGGTGTCAGTGAGTGAGAGCGAAGAGACAGAAGAGAGTGACAAGGAGCAGGGACCCACTTGTCATAAAGAGAGAAAAGGGTTTTAAGAGATAGAAAAGTAGGTAAGGGTTTAAATAGGAAAATTAATAATTCATTTAATTAACCACTTAATTCGCAATTTAAATTTTTATTTGGATTAAAATTTTAATTTTTTGTTTCAAAAATCTAAGTTGAAATCACAAAGTTTACAAATCATCATAATAAGTTTTTTGTAAATAATTTGCAATTAATATTTTAAAAGCAAATCTTTTTAATTAAGATTTTAGGAAATTAAATATAGTAACATGCACATTATCCAAAAGATTTTTAAAATCGTTTAAATCGCATGCAATGATGCCATGCTTTTGCTTTTCAAAGGATTTTCAAACAAAGATTTTAAAACTCTTGAAAACATAATTTGCCAAGGCGATTAGTCCTGGAAATTTATGTTTCCACTTAAGTTTAAACATAAATCAAAATAAATTTATTGATGGGAACATTTTATTTTACCAAACACCTGTTTGATATGAAAAGGAAAATTTTTAAAGCCTTTTTGTTTTAGAGCTAGGATCTTTAAAATGGACTTATGCAAGCTTGGGCTTTTATTTGAAACGTGGAACTCGAAACTATTTTCTTTATGGTAAATAAATTATAAATATATATATTTCAAATAAATTCTTTAACTTGAAAATCATTTATTAAAGGTTTCGCTTTTGCAAGATTTTAAAATCTCAATTAAAAACAAACATCTTTGCAATTAAGTATGTTTTAAAAGTTAGGGTTAAACCCTTAACAAATCTCATTTAAAACTCTTCTTTTACTGAGGAAAAGAAATTATTTGATTTATAAGCTCAAAGTTATTGTAACATACTTATTTTCAAAAAGTTTTAAATTCTAGCGAAATTCATCAAAATGCAGTTACATGATGCACGATGGTTTTTAGTTTTTGAAAATTAGAATGTTACAAGCCGACTCCACGGTGGCGTTGTGGCCATGAGACGAAAGGGATGAGCGATATATGGCGCGGTCGAAAATGACGGCCCATGCATCGGCATGACCAGGGGCGCCGCCAGGACATTCAGCAGCATGGCGACGCTGTGAGATGCATCTGGAGACGGGGTCAGTGCAGCTCGTCAGTGGGAATGTTGTTTGGCGCGGTCAAAGACGCCAAGCGACGTGATGAGGTGTCGAGGTTGGTGGTGAAGGTGTGCGGAGCTCCGCTGGAGAGGAAGGGGGTGACGATGGTAAGAGGAAGGGACACTAGGGAAGGCGGCATGGATCCGATTGACCACTAGTCACATCGTTATATGATTCGATAGATTTTGTTACAATTTTTTTTACATAATGAAAATTACATTCTAGTCTTTACCTCGTGAGATATACACAAGCTCAAATAAAAATAAAATCTCAACTATAAAGGTAATACTACTACAAAAATGATCATCCGTGCCCCCCCAATCACTACCGGTTAAACTAGAACCGGCAGTGATAACTTATCACTGTCGGTTCGTAAGCCTCAGCGGGTTGTGTGCTTGAGAACCAGCAGTGATAGAACGCTTATCACTGTCGGTTCTTTAGGCCTTCGGCCCCCAATTTTCAACCGATAGTATCACTGCCAGTTCTAGACATGAGCCGACAGTGATAAGTTCTTTCACTCACTACCAGTTTGTGAGTGAAAGAACTTATCATTGCTGGTTCTTGACTAGAACCGGCAGTAATAACTCATTATTAGTGCTGGTTCTTGACAAGAACCGGCAGTGATAAGTAAAGGTTAAAAGGTATGTATATCCTTTGTAAGTAAGAACGTGAGATTGGGTGGGATGGTTAGAAGGGTAGGATAGATTGGAGAGATCGTAGGTTCGAGTCCTGGGTAACGTAACATTTATATTTCGCGCGAAAACGTGTCCTAATAACCTATAATAGGTGGTAGTTGATTAGTGTATAGATTTCGGGTATAAAAAAAATATTTTTTTTTCTATTTTTTACATAGTTCGGCAGAGACTATCACTGCCGATTTTTGCTCGAGAACCAGCAGTGATAAGGCTATCATTGCCGGTTCCAAAACCGGCAGTGATAACCATCACTGCCGCTTACGCAGTGCCGGTTCAAAAACAGGCGCTAATGCCAGTTCTGAACCGGCACTGATATGGTGTTTTGTAGTAGTGTAACACAAAAGAGGAAAAACCAAGCTAAAAGCTGCTTGAAATAAAATTCAAGCAGCTGAAACCCTATTATTAATCTTCACTGAACTCAAGAATGGTGAAGAATCTCAAGGTGATTGCCTCCAATGAAATGTTCGCCTTGGGTGTCGGCCAATTGTAGTACTAAGATATTGTCTACACATACTAGCTAAGTGCTCGTACTTTGATACAAACAAATATCATATTACTTTTCACATTGTCACACTCAATATGTTTGGCTCAAGCCATTAGCTCAGCTTCCACCTTGACTGCGTAATATTCATACCCTCAGCTCCACTTTCACACTCAACTGTGTTAGGCCCCGCACGTTGGGATGGAAGGCATATGGTGGATAATTTTAGTGGCATGGGCATATGGTGGGATAATTAATTTTAGTGATAGTGACATATGGTGGCGGTGGCATATGGTATGTGAAATTTAGTGATAGTGTAGGGAGATTTTATAGAATGTTATTGGTAAGTAATTTTAGCAAATGTGACATCACCACTAGACATTTTTTAACAAAGATATGTTTTCTAAAAAATAGTAGAGATATGTTAATCACTTATTAGTCTCCCGGTCTTGTCCATTGCTTTTAATTTGTTTTCTTTTGGAGATAGCTGATTAGCTGCGGATGTAAGATAAAAGACAAGTGATTTGGCTTGTTCAATGTTAAAGGTTGTTCTACGTAAGAGGTTATTGGACTCGCTTTCTCGAAATGACAATTAATTCATGTTCAAACCCAATGTCCCATTTTGCAAATTCATGGCTATCCCTCGTCCATCTAAAATTGTACAGTGAATTATATTGTAGTCCTTGCTAATACGCCTCTTTGTACACTTGCAGCTCTTAATTCCATTTATTACTTTGGATTATTTAAAGATAGACTATTGTGGATCATTCATTTCAATTTATTTGATCTAATGGCATAGTGATCTTTAACCTCTACAGGGTTAATTAGACAATAAGTATATCTGGATAGTATATATTTGACCTAGTGGTCCAACAAAATTTTACCTCTAGTCTGTTGCAGAAGTGCTCATTTATTTTTATATTTTTAGTGTTCATGTGGATTATAATTTTTTTAGATGGCGACACTTCATGTGCCATGGTAAAGAGCGACCAAAACTTAATGCAAGCATAGGCACGTTGAATTTTGGGATAATTGATGATATGCTCCAAAGTACTTGGTTAATTGATGGTTTTCCCTCCATTACAAGCCTCTCTATTGTATGCCCCAAAGTTCTTTGCTCAATTGATAAAATGCCCTATTTTGAAACTTTAGCAAAATTTATCATAAAACAAGTGTAAAAGGTCATTTTTACCCCTCATCCAAAACCAAAACAGAACTTGGCCCAATCAGACTAGAACTTGGTTGAACTCACCGCAACACTCGTCCCAATCCCTAGCGCGACCGCAACAGGCCATCCGGCCCGTCCCAATCCCTAGCGGGGAGGCAGCAGCAGCGAGTGCGGGAAGCCAGCGGCGGCGAGCAGCGACGCCACGTAGCGCGCCCTCCTTGTCGACGTCCCAATCCCTAGCGACTGCAACAGGACGTCCCAATCCCTAGCGGGGAGTCAGCGGCGGCGAGCGCGGGAAGCCCTCCTCGTCGACGTTGTCGACAACCTAATGGCCAGAGGGGTGCCTCACTGCCCCGCCGCTTCGGCCATCGGTGGCGCCGAGGCCATCGAAGGCGGTAGCCCATCTGCAGTGACAGCTAAGGTAATATTTTCTTCTTCCTTTCTTCCTTATTGTGTCATATCAATTGGTGGGTACTAAGGTTTTGTCATGATACCGTAGGACATTTCTGCAATTGGTGTTGAGGGATTAAATTCTTCAACTCTTGATATGGAACCGGAGGGATTGAATTCAACACTTGATAAGGTAGATTTGCCTTTGGGAGACAGCATAGTGGACTGGTTAGACATGAGCGAAGACAACATTTATGTCCTTCTTGGTTTGAGACCCATTGATATTGTTAGTGAACCTGCCAATAGCAATGTTGTTGTTGTTGATAGTGAACCTGACGATATCCCAATTAATTATGCCATGCCTGAGGAGGAAGACACGTTGTATGTCCATGATTATCAGAAGATTGAACTCGGTAGTACATTCTGTTCGATGGAGTCTTGTAGGTTGGCTATAAGACAATTTGCCATAGAGAATGAATTTGACATTGCCACAAAGAAATCTGACACTACCAGATTTGTTGGTGTTTGCAAAGTCAAAGATGCCCTTGGAGAATCATAGCCCGCATGTTGACAGACAACAAAACCATCAGGGTAATAACTCTTGTATATTTAATTTAGTGATCTCTTTAATTTACTAACTGTAACATACTTGTAACATATGAGGGACTTACATATGTTTTTTCTTATTTAGGTAAACAAGCTATTGCCTGAGCATACGTGTGTATCAAGTAGCAGGGTGAAGTCTACTATGGCATCTCAAGCATGGTGGCCAGCAGGGCATCAAGCATATTAAAGAAGAAACCAAACATGGGAACCATGGAATTGAAAGGGAAGCTTCAAGATGATTACAATGTAACAATTGGATATGACACAGTTTGGAAGGGGAGACAAAGAGCACTAAACCATATTCAAGGCATTTGGGAAGAAAGCTTTGGTCTGTTATACAACTTCAAGGCTGAGATTGAGTTAAGGTCCCCTGGAAGTGTTGTGGAGGTAGACACGAAGACGGTCAAAGGTAACGTGTACTTCCACAGATTCTTTATTGCGTTGAGACCATGCATTGATGGTTTTTAGCTGGGTGTAGACCATACATTAGTATAGACTCAACGGCCTTGAATGGAAAATGGAATGGACATTTAGCTGTTGTGACATCAGTTGATGGACATAACTGGATGTTTCCGGTAGCGTATGGGTTTATTGATGGTGAGTCTGCTAAAAATTGGTCTTGGTTCATGTCACAACTGAAGAAAGCAATAGGTGACCTACCTATTCTAGTTGTGTGCACATATGCATGCAAGGGCCTAGAAAATGCAGTGAAGGAGGTGTCCCCAAGCTGAGTAGAGGGAGTGTTTCAGGCATCTAATGCTAAATTTCAACAAAAAATTTCATGGAGAAATTTCAGAGCATATGTGGCCTGTTGCTATGGCCTATAGGCCTAAGGTAAGGTTTTTGATCACCACATGAACAAGGTTGTGGAAGCATGCCTTGCAGTGGATGAGTACATTCAAAAGCATCATAGCATGTCATGGATGAGGTGTAGATTCAACAAAGAAATTAAGTGTGACTACATCCATAACAATCTTGCAGAATGCTTCAATAGCTGGGTTAGGGATATCAAAGATTTACCCGTAGATCAGCTAGCTGACAAGCTCAGACAAATGATTATGGAGCTATTTGATAAGAGGAGACAGATTGCACAGAGACTACAAGGCCCCATACTTCCAGCTGTGATGGAAAATTTGAGTTCTAAGACAAGAGGCACAGTTCACTTGACAGTTGGTAGGTCTGCTAATTGGACTGCAGAGGTGTGTGACTCCACAAATGACACGAGGCATGTTGTCAAGACACCTACGCATGAATGTACTTGTCTTCAGTGGCAGCACACTAGAATACCATGCGAGCACGCATTGAAGTTTCTAATAAATCACAGAAATGTCAACTTAGAGGAATATGTGCATGAATATTACTCGGTGGAGAGGTTCAAGGCTGCATACCAAGCTGTCATACGGCCAGTAACAGATAAAACCCAATGGCCTAAGGTGGATCTTGGTTTTGGGGTGCTACCACCACTAGCGAAGAGATCGGTTGGGAGACCAAGAAAGCTTAGGTTTAAAAATTACCAAGAAAAGGTTAAAGTGAAAGTTCAAGTAAAGGGTAAAAACAAGTGTAAGAGATGTGGTGAGTTGGGGCATAGGCAGGCTACTTGTCCTCTCAATGGGACTAAAAAAGGTATAATTTTAATGTTTGGATATTTCACTGCTACTTTTTCCCTTTTACCTTGATGCATAATGCAAGTTCCATGGTCTGATCTTTATTTATGGTCATAGGAAAAGCAAGGCAAGGAGGAACCAAGTCAAATCTTGATTTTTATGTATGGTCTGCAAGAAAAGGTATTTCAGTTCGGTGTGTATTTTATTCTACACTACAAAACTACGACCTTACTAACCTTGATGCATAATGCAATATTTATGGCTGCCGGTTCACAGGAAGAGCTTGATTATTTTGGATGGACACCTACTGGAAAGAGGATTTGGACTGCATTAAACAAATCTTTTGTGTAATTTTGAGATGTGAAATCAGGTTTTTGGGACAGATGTAAACTCATATGATCTTATTCTGAGATGTGAACCCAGGTTTTGCTAATGCCGCTGGACATGTTGGTTTGGTCCAAGAACTGGGTTGATGTTGGCAAATCTTGTCTCGGCCACCCCCGCGCCTTCCTAGCTTTCTTGTGCCTGTACTGTTGAGCACATTGGGTTGGGTTAATATTCTCGGTACTGCATGTGGTACAGGGTACTTAGTGCTATGAATACGCAAGGGTACGTGAACGGGTTTAGCAGGTGGAGCGGGGAGATTACACATGTGGGCCAGCGCCGATGCAAGGCCATTGATGCGGGCAATAGCCAATGTGTTGAGGTAGAACCAGAGTTTTGTTTGGAAAAAAATTTGAAATATATTTTAGCTGCAGTACTATGTGACTCTACTTTCAAATCTACTCATGCGAGGTAAAGATCTATCACCGGCCATGTGGATAGCATTGCACAATCAGAGGAGGCATCGCACTATACTAGTTAGATGAGGGGTAGAAATGACTTTTACACTTGTTTTATGGTAAATTTTGCTCAAAGTTTCAAAATAGGGCATTTTATCAATTAAGCAAAGAACTTTGGGGCATTTTATCAATTAAGCAAAGAACTTTGAATTAACCAAGTACTTTCACTACTATAGAATTGGGCATCATAACCGGTCCATCAGAAGCGGTTTGGTGCGAACCCGTTGTAATCTTCGTACTAGAACCGGTTCGTGGGCAACGGGCGGGAGAGGGCTTCCAGAAGCGGTTTGAAACACGAACCGCGTGTAAAGTCCCACCTCTACAACCGGTTTGTGTTCCAAACCGGTTGTGGTTTTCCAGAACCGGTTTGAGACACAAACCGGTTGTAAAAGCAAGCTCTAGAAGCGGTTTGTGTCTCAAACCGGTTGTAGAACCATCCCGCCCAATATTTAAAACATCTTCCTCCTCCCCGAGGGCGCAGACTGTGAACGGAAGTGTTAACAGAAGGGCCGAGGTACTGTTCAAGGGAGGTCTTGCCCAATTTTTCAATTGAGGTGATTTAGCTGCAAATTAAGTGGTTCAAGGTTAGTAACGCCATGTTAACATCCTTCTCACCTAAGTATTGTTGTTTTTTGCATTGGATGTGGAGAAATGTTGATTTGTTCTTTGTTGAAAAGTGTGTGTTTTGTTTGCTAGCTAGCTTCACCAAAGTGAAAAGTTTCTTTGCTTGTTTGCTAGCTACCTAACTTGTTTAAGAGCTAGCTTGATCATCTAATTTTAGGAGTTGACATCAAAATGAAGTTGTTTGCTTTAGGATCCAAAATTTAACGATAAATTTGCTAGCTAGCTTGATCACCCTAATTTTAGGAACTAATTATTGGAGTATGAAATAAATAAGGCAAAAATTAGAAGGAAAAAAATAAAAAGGTAGAAAGGGAAAAATAATTAGTTAGATTTAGTTAAAAATTATAGAAGGATTAAAAATAATTAAAATGTAACAATTAGTTATTTATTTGTGCAATAAATGTGAAGGGTAAAAAATTTTAGTTAGGTTTAGTTAAAAATGTATAAAGATAAAAAATTACAAAGGTAGAAAGGGAAAAATAAATAGGTTCAAAATTGTAGAAGGATAAGAAATAATTTTAAAAATGTAACAATTAGTTAGTTTTAGTTCAATAAATGTAGAAGGACAAAAAGAATTAGTGTAGGTGGATTTTTTGTTGCAAAAAAAAAATATTGTCTTTAATTGTAGACCTGAAGAAGAACAAAAAGTAATTAGAAAGGTAGATCTAAGTGCTTGTGAGCTTTAGATTTTGAAATGTAACTAAATTTTTTAATAAAATATAACTTGGTGTAGATGAACCGCAATGGATGTACAATGCGGACCGTCGCTCCAGAGAGTTCATTGATGGCGCAGCGGGGTTTTCGGATGCGGCCGTTGCCTTCTTGCTCGCAGTGACTACATATGTTGTCCGTGTGTAGACTGCAGAATGAGAAGGAGCACTCCCACCGATGGCGGGTTATGAACCATTTGATCATGAGAGGATTCATGCCAAACTATACTGTTGGACCAACCATGGCGAAGTTGAGGGATTAGCCGGGTAGATGATGAAGACGACGAGGAAGAAGAAGATGGATTGAACAAGATCCCGACGCCGTGCAATCTCGTTACGTGGAAGATACACTCGGAGAGTTTGGTGATGATGAGCTGGACCAGATCTTTGCGTGGCGGAGAGGAGACTACACAGATGAAAGACAATTCGACAAGTTCCAACAAGCATGTTAGAGGACCACAGACTCCTTTGTACCCAAACTGTAAGCGGGGCCACAAAAAGTGCGCACCACACTGGAACTAATGCAATGGAAGGCCACGAATGGTGTCTCAGATAAGGGATTCGATGAGTTGTTATCACTCATAAAGAAGTTGCTTCCGGAAGATAACACTCTGCTTGAATCTACATATGAAGCCAAACAAGTCGTATGTCCTTTGGGATTAGAACTACAGAAGATACACGCATGTCCTAACGATTGTATCCTGTATCGCAATGAGTACGAGGATTTTGATGTTTGTCCAGTGTGCAAAGAATCGCGTTACAAGATGAAGCGTGACGACCCAGGTGAAATAGATGGGGAGCGTATGAAGAAGGGATCTCCCGCTAAGGTGGTGTGGTATTTCCCTGTCATCCCCCGATTGAAGCGTCTGTTTGCTAACAAAGCGCATGCCCAGATGATGCGTTGGCATAAAGAAGAGCGTAAGGACGACGGGATGCTTAGACATCCGTGATGGCTCCCAAAGTGGAGGAAAGTCGATCGAACATACCCTCACTTTGCGAGATGAGGCGAGAAACATAAGGTTTGGGTTGAGTACGGATGGTATGAATCCGTTCGGCGAGTTGAGCAGCAGACCATAGCACTGGCTGTTACACTATGTATCTATAACATTCCTCCTTGGTTGTGCATGAAGCGGAAGTACATATTGATGCCGTTGTTGATCCAAGGGCCCAAGCAACCCGGGAACGACATCGATGTCTATCTGAAACCATTGGTTGAAGATCTCGTAACATTGTGGGAGAATGGTGTACGGGTATGGGATGAGCACAAAATACAATATTTCACCCTACATGCATTGCTTGTTTGTTACCATCAATGACCGGCTCGCGCTTGGTAACCTGTCCGCCTAACTATAAAGGATATAGAGCTCGTGCAAGGCTTAGATGAAACGGACAGATGTACCTCAAAAACTCTCGGAAGGTTGTGTACATGGGCCACCGTAGGTTTCTTCTTACAAGGCATCCGCTATGAAGAGAGGCAGGAATTTTAACGGAAACCGGACCTTCGTGCTAAGCCCGAGCATCGAAGTGGGCCGCGTGTGTTTGCTATGGTCAAGGATCTGAAACTAGTTTTTGGAAAGGGTCCTGGAAGAAAATCTATACCGAATGAGGAAGGTCAAGCACCCATGTGGAAGAAGAAGTCAATATTTTGGGACTTGCCTTATTGGGAAGTTTTGGAGGTCCGTCATCACTTGACTTCATGCACATCACGAAGAATGTTTGCGTGAACTGTTAGGATACTTAGATATGTACGGCAAATCGAAAGATACACCGCAAGGTCGGAGGGATCTAAAACATTTGGAACCGAGGAACAATCTACATCCGTAAAAGACAGGGCAAAGGACAACATTATCTACATCCTGCGAGCTACACTCTAAGCAAAGAAGAGAAAAAAGCATGATAGAGTGATTGAACAAGTGTGAAGGTCCTTCCGGATACTCCTCGAATGTAAAGAGACTCATAAACATGAAAGAGAATAAAATCGCCCACCGAAATCCCATGACTGCCTTGTGTTGATGATACGCTTGCTCCCAAAGATGGTCGTGAGAGGTATTTTGCCGAGTGGGTCCGGGGACAATCACAAAGCTGTGTTCCTTTTTCAATGCGGTTTCGCAAAGGTTATTGATCCGGATAAACTAAGTAAGCTGCAGGATGACGTGGTACAAAGTGTGGTTAGCCTTGAGATGATCTTTCCTCCTGCATTCTTTGATATTATGGTTCATCTCACTGTTCATATTGTCAAGGAGATAGGTATTCTCGGACCCGTGTTTCTACACAACATGTTTCCTTTCGAGAGGTACATGAGTGTCCTAAAGAGGTATGTCCGTAACCGATCTCGTCCGGAAGGATGCATAGCCGAAGGGTATGGCACAGAGGAGGTGATTGAGTTCTGTGTGGATTACATTAATGATCTAAATCCGATTGGTGTCCCTATATCACGCCATGAGGGGAGGCTCCGGGGGAAAGGGACACTAGGTCGGAAAGCACTTGCATGCAAAGATCTTCTTACTTTTAAACAAGCACATTTCACGGTTCTGAAACAATCCATCAGAGTGGCCCTTATGTCCTTCAAAGACAAGAGTATTCTATGCCGCGAATTCCTGTGAAGGTCTCGAGGATTGGATAACACCGAGGCACATGGATTCATTCGCACTTGGTTACAAAACTACATCCTTTCGAAAGGGTCGACAATGAACAGCTTACAACGCTGGCTCGGGGACCATCTAGTGAAATCGTGACATTCAAGGGGTACGAGATAAATGGTTACACATTTTACACGAAATCCCGGATAAGATGAGCACGAACGAGCAATGGCGTCAGTATAGACGCCATGACAACACCGCAAGGTGGACACATATTATGGTTTCATAGAAGAGATATGGGAGCTTGACTATGGACCTTTGAAGGTCCTCTATTCAAGTGCCAATGGGTTAAACCGAGTTCAAGCGGCGTGAAGATCGACAAATATGGCATGACAACCGTAGACCTCACACAAGTAGGCTATAGGCGCGAACCATTCGTTTCGCCAATGATGTCGAACAAGTCTTCACGTAATGGACATGTCAACCAAACCTAAGAAGCGTATGACAAGCCAAAGCGACACGTGGTTCTTCAAGGCAAACGAAGGATTGTCGGAGTTGAGGACTTCACAGACGAGGAAGAGTATAGTCGGCCGACGAGCTCCCACCTTTTGCGGTGGATGTCGACATAAGTGTCTGAATGACACAGATGTCGATGTTCAGATATACGCCAAGATCATAACGAAGGCACACTTGTAAAGACAAAGTATGTTACTAGTTAAGATGTGCTCCTGTATGAAACTTGTATATTTGAAGCATATATATAGAAATTAAGCAATGAAATTTTATACATTTTTAAAAAATATGAAACACAAGTACTGAAATTTTAAACATTTTTAAAAAATATGAAACACAAGTATCTTGAAATTTTAAACATTTTTAAAAAATATGAAACACAAGTATTGAAATTTTAAACATTTTGAAAAAATATGAAACACAATTACTGAAATTTTAAACATTTAAAAAAATATGAAACACAAGTACTGAAAATTTAAACATTATACTGAAATATGAAACAGAAGTACTGAAATTTTAAACATCTCAAAAGTCAGTTAAATAAAAAAGGAGAAAAGCCCCTCTAGAAGCGGTTGGTAATACAAACCGCTTGCAGAAGGTAACCTCTACAAGCGGTTTGTATTACGAACCCCTTGTAGAAGGGAACCTCTACAAGCGGTTCGTAATACGAACCCCTTCTAGAAGGGGACCAAACAGAAGCGCGCAAAACAATCTGGATAGCCCCTCTACAAGCGGTTTGTAATACGAACCCCTTGTAGAAGAGACCTCTACAAGCGGTTTGTAATACAAACGCCTTGTAGAAGGGAACCTCTACAAGCGGTTCGTAATACGAACCCCTTGTAGAAGGGGACCAAACAAGCGCAAGAAGACATTCTCGATAGCCTCTCTACAAGCGGTTCAGACATTTAACCCCTTGTAGAAGTGACCTCTACAAGGGGTTGGGACTACGAACCGCTTGTAGGGTCACTTCTAAGGGGTTCGCTTCTAACCGCTTCTAGAGGGTCTATCCTATATATTTCAGCTCGTCTTCCTCGCGCTTACATCTCCCCAAAATTTTTCTAAGTCCCGAGCCGTCTCTGCACTCCTCTGTCGCTCCGCCAGATCTCCGCCGAGCCCCGCCGCGCCGACGCCTCTCCACCACCGTCTTGCGCCCTCGCGCCAGATCTGTCTGCCGAGATCCCACGCCGCGCTGCCGGCTCTTCACCGCCGTCTGCGCTGCCGACGCTGCCACGCCACCAGCGTCTGCTGCCGCCGTCGTCGCCTCACCGCCGGACCTCCATCACAGGCCGTCGACCTCTCGACAGGCCCCGCGCCCCAATCCCGGAGGACCTAGGTTGCCCACGCCCACGCCGCACTCTGCCTCTGTTTCATGTGTGCACGCAGGGTGTTCGATGAAACGTCCCAACGGGAAGCTGAGAGAAACTGAGAGAGAGAGAGCTAGAGAGAGATAGGGAGGGAGCTAGAGAGAGATAGGGAGAGATAGGGAGGAGCTAGAGGAGAGAGCTAGAGAGAGATAGGGAGAGATAGGGAGGGAGCTAGAGAGAGATAGGGAGAGATAGGGAGGGAGCTAGAGAGAGAGAGAGCTAGAGAGAGATAGGGAGAGAGCTAGAGAGAGATAGGGAGAGATAGGGAGGGAGCTAGAGAGAGAGCTAGGGAGAGATAGGGAGGGAGCTAGAGAGAGAGAGAGCTAGAGAGAGATAGGGAGAGATAGGGAGGGAGCTAGAGAGAGAGAGCTAGGGAGAGATAGGGAGAGAGCTAGAGAGAGATAGGGAGAGATAGGGAGGGCTAGAGAGAGAGAGCTAGGGAGAGATAGGGAGGAGCTAGAGAGAGATAGGAGAGATCTAGAGAGAGATAGGGAGCACTTTGGACCATACATATAGATTCGCTTTAGAAGCACTTCTATAATATCATATTTTATGCCGTTTATCCAAAAAGTACAAATATAATTAGTGATCAAAGTTGTATTTCAAAAACCGTGTCAATAGACATCACGTAAGTTTTAAAACCGCAGTAGTATCTCACAACGAAAAAACCATCAAATTTCACACGAATACGGCATGACTTGGATGAGAGATTAGTGGCCTGATCTGCAAAGCATTGGCTAATCCTTCTTTTATCTATCCTTTCTTTTTATCATATGCATAAGTTGCGATACTAATTTAACATTGTTTCGCAATTATGATATATAGATGGAGGAACCAGGCAATGCCAACGATATTTTCGATGAGAATCTGTTCATGCTAGACTCGATCGCGGAGGGTAGCATCAGAGAATACGACGAAGGTGACGCTAACGTTGCTGCCGATGAGGTTGTGAACCAAGGCGACGGTAATGCTACTACCTTGTGTTCGGTGATGCCGTGGACACTGGGGCCAGCCGAGGTAATGCCACAATAATGCCCCGGTACACGCCGCCTTTCGAGCAATCTAAACACACTCATATTTTTTCGTAATTTAAGCAGGTACATCGAGCAACCAATCAAACGAGGACCTAACAAGAAGCCGCTCGCAAAGCATGTATTTACCGATGTTAATTCCGACGGATGCCGATTGCCCTCTTTCAGCAATTGGGCCATTCAACAACGCTTGGTTTCCATATAAGGGACCACGCCCCAATTAGCATCCAGAATGGGTTGAAGTCCCTCAAGCTACCAAGGAGCTATTGTGGATGATATTAAGGACAATTTCTAATTTCAAGGGTTCAAGACAAAGTAAAGAAATACACTTTGAAAAAGATGGCAACCGATTTCAGTCTTGGAAGACGTCTCTAAATGCCAAGTATGTGCGAGAAGGTGAAAGGCCCGACTTCAATCTATTTCCTAAGCCGCCGATCACGGGAAACGTTTGAGGAATACAAGCCGTCACCAAGGCCAAGCCGCGAGCCAAAAGAACAAGATAAATGCACGAAGAAGAAGTACCACCACCATCTCGGCTCCGTGGTTACATCAATGCTATACCGAAATGGGAGAAGCGGAGGAAGAATTATTGGCCAAGGATGCACTACCTGCTATCGCTGATCGAATTTCGCTGCGAAATTGGTTCATGGCTCACGGGGGCCCTTGCAGATGATGGCGCTTGGTGATGGCACCGGAGTGCAGGATGTTGGGCAAAGGATCGTACAAGCCGCTCAACGCCTCGGTCAGTTCCTTAGTGACAGATAGGAGAATGACGAGTGACACGCGTTCTCCAAAACCCGGAGCACCGGACGGACAAGAGGTATTGGTTCGTCGACGCCATGGAAGCACGGATTCGCAAAGGATTCCCAAACGTCAGAGCCGAGCAAGAAGCAAAACCAGAGAGCTATACAAATACAGCCAATTGGAAAGGGAGCTAAGAGCTACCCGTGCTAGCATCGGCGACATAGTTGCTCAACAAGTGCAGATAGCCCTCGGCAAGCTTCAGGAACAGTCCGAGCAATCGCCAGATGCCATGATCACCAAGAGCCTCCACGCGGCGGAAAGCAAATGTAAGGCCCACCGCGGCACTTTGATGGGGATGACCTCGGCCATTTTCGATGGGCGACATCAAGGTTCGCCGCCGATGTGAGCTACATGTCCAGCGCGAAACCTCTCTATAAAGGTGGCTTACGGCATGGCGTTCCCGAGAGAGCCGGGCGGACATTTCATTGCAATGAGATACCCCGGTTACTCGAAAGTCGCCGTGGAGGAGGTGTTAAGCGCATTTGAAGATCTTATGCTCGATATTGCTGGAGGCGATGAGGTGGCCAAGCTTGGACAGCCCTCCACGGTATCATCCTCTGGCAAAACGGTACATCATGTTTGCAGATGGCGTGGAGGTGTCATCTCCACCGCGAGACATCGAGCAATTGGAGCCGGCTGGAGGAAGCTCGCCTCCTCCACAACGACAAACCATGCCTCCTCCAATGTCACCTCCACGCAATGCCTCGCCGCCAATACAGAGTACTCCTGCTCCACCACCTGCTCCACGCAGAAGCCCAATTCCACCAAAGACCTCCAACAAAAACGAACCCCCAAGGAAAAGCACGCCCACCATCTCCTCCGCGAAGAAGCTTCAAATAAGAAGGAGCCATCCTCCTCCCCGAAGGCCCACCCACCGATCAACAAGGTCAAAGGAACCTTCAAAAAGGGCATATGATATGACGCAAGAGGAGACAAGCAAAGTTGTTGCTGCAGAAGTTGCTGCCCACTTCGCACCTAAGGTGCCAGCGCCGAAGCAAGCAATTGATCGAAAAGCTTCAAAACACTTCGCGACATCCCATGCAGCGCCACTGCCTACGACGTCAGACCACGACCGGACAATAGTAAAGGCTACACAGAAGTCTAAACGGGCTAAGGCAGAGGCAAGAAAGAAGAAGAAAGAGCAAGAACAGCTTGAACAATTCATGAAAGAGGCAAACCTCGGTTCTGCAGCTGAAGCTCTTGGATTAACAGATGATATCCCAATGGCAGAAGTGAGATGGCAATATAAGTTGGGCCGGGAGTTGGTTAACCCTAAAACCATAAAGGATTTACCAACCAAGATGCGGCAATTTCATGAATGGTACATGGTAGAGTCCGCTCAAGAAAGAAATATGTTCCCCCTCCGTATCACAAACGAACATTTCTATCGGGGGACAACCAAATATGGCTAGAATTCAAGACGCCTACCGTTTTACCATCGACGCCACAACGTGTCTCTCATGAGTCGCTGGTGTCTGTAAGTGTCGCTAATAAGTTTACCATGTGCTTCCTCGCACGTAAAGTTGCAACTCTAATAGTTTTTCCATTTCTATGTAGAATGGAGATACAACGATTGAGAAGACTGGGTGACTTCAACATCGGCTTCATAGACCCAGAGATTGTCAACGAGGCTGTCATCGGATACAACCCAAAGGTTGTTGAGGAGTACATTCTGGATGCACTCTTAGCACAGCACTACAAACCATACATACTTTTGCCCTTCAACTTCGAGTACGTATATATCCGTTCCTCACAACCTCTCATTCCTAGCTTTTTAAAGCATACATAATATGACTAATTACATATATATGTTGAATATATTAATAGGTTTCACTGGGTCCTTCTTGTTATCATGCTTGATAATAGCAAAATCATTGTTCAAGACTCAAAAGGAAACCACAGAAAAATATCAATATATCATTGACGCTTAAATCGGTATGGTATATATTATTTTATAAGATGGTTTCCTTATTCTATTGAAATGCCTAGCTATTTAATTAATTCAAACTCTAATAATTACTATTCATGTATTAACGCATCACAGGGCATTCACAAAGTTCCGAAAGAAGCATAAAGGAGCTTTCAAGAACGAATTCACAGTCCAATTAAGCACTCGAGTACGTAATAAAGCATACTAATTAATTCATATTCTTTATTGATAGTTTTTCATCTCAATACTTGTATTCTTTTTAAATTTCATCATAGGTTATACAACAAACGGCTGGAAACAACTTATGTGGCTATTATGTGTGCCACTACATGCAAAATCTTTGCCACGGCGATGTGCCCAAAATAGACGACGAGGTGCGTGTATGTCAAAAATACCAAAGTAATGATGCATCGAAATTAATGATGCATCTCAATTTCTTAGTACTTACAATTTACATGTTCATAGAGTTATTTATTTCCTATTTTGGCAGCCTTACCTCGATGTGCAAGGTGTGATCCCGCCACCGGGTTGCAAAGAATCCAAGAACAACTTATCGGCTTCATTGTCGGCGAGATTATATCAACCAAAGGCGAGTTCCACACAAAGGGATGGAGAGATTGTCCTTCTCTAAGGACAGTGAAATATCGGAATCATCGAAGGCCACACATAGCGATGCAGCAACAAATGACCTCAAGATTCACCCTTGTGCTCTTGAAATGTATAAACATTGCTTCGATCGATGCATGTGCTCCTTATTTCATGTATGTACATATTTTTAATTCATTTGTATTATTGTGTAAATGAACTTAATTGTGGTTGTGTGAATGATCGAGTACACATCATATTATATTTTAATTGTGAAAAATATTGTAGTTGTATTTAATTTTATTGTCAAACTTCATATTGAAAACCCCCTCGTAACATATTCTATATTGAATATAATTTACGCCGGCCTCTCCACAAGCGGTTGGTAACTCCAACCGCCAGGAGAGGCCACACGTGGCGCCTCCCTTGCGCCACGAGGCTCTCCACAAGCGGTTCGTATGTCCAACCGCCAGGAGAGGGCACACGTGGCGAGGATGCGCCTCGAGGCTCTCCACAAGCGGTTCGTAAGTCCAACCGCCAGGAGAAAGCACACGTGGCGCCTCCTCGGGTGAGAGGTCTCCACAAGCGGTTCGTGTCTGAACCGCTTGTAGAGAGCTCCCATGTGGCGCCTCCACCACTGCCAGGAGCCTTCCGAACCGCTTGGTGTCCTACCACAAGCGGTTGGGAACCGCGAGTGTTACCCGGAGGGTATCACTCGCGGTTGCCTACAACCGGTTCCAAAACCGGTTCTAAAACCTGTTTCGAACCGGTTGTAGTACCTGGTTCGCTGGTAGTGTTTGGAACATATTATCAATTATCCCTTGAATTTTGGGAACAACTTTATGGCATCAATTTTTTTTTTGGCGAGCACGACCTCCCAGGCAAACAAAAGACAAATTAAGTTGGCAAGTAGGTTCCTTTTCCAAAAAAAAAAAAGTTGATACGGCTGGTTCGGCAAGAATCTTCTTAGCGGCGGCATATGACGCATACTACTAAATATTCGGCTGACCTCAATCTCTCGATTCCAGTGCTAGCCATACGGGCCGAATCCACCAAGCTGAATCGAACGGCTGGTACCGTTTATCAGGCTGGCCTAGTTTGATTTGGTTTCAAAACGAATTAGTTGGATTTGGTTTCAAAACGAATCAGTTTGGTTCGGTGAACCGTGCCTGAGCCTGATTCGGTATATATAGTAGCGGCCCGGTTCGTTACTATACGAACCGGGCCTATTTTCTAGAATTTTTAATTATTTTTTAGATTTTTCATTGATATTTTTAAATTTTCCTAATTTTTCTTTTTTTTAATTTTTTCCTGTAACTGGGCCAACCAACACGTACCAAACAGGCCAACCGCGCCGTCCTAGTTCGTTTGGTTCAATAAACAAATCGAACCTGGGCTCAGCCCCTGGTCTGTTAGCCCGGTTGATCCGGTTCGTATAGTAACCGGGCCCAAAACCAACTGGGCCAAAATTAACCGGGCCGAACTAGACCCGAATCGGGTCAAATCGGGCTGGCCTGTTGGCCAGGTCTGCTCAATTCGACTACTGAAAACTAACTGGGCAAGTCTCTTTCTTTTGTAAGACGAGGAAATGTGGTTGGTTTGGAAAGAATCGACTATAGTAGACAAGAATGCTGGCTTCGGATGTGTACAAATAATTATTCATCGAATTCCTTCTTCCAATCCTGTGAACTACAAAATTAGCTTCGCTGATATCTTACTTGTCTCTAGGGACACATAGTAACAACATTGAGGAGGCAGCTAAGGATACTTAGAGCAGTCCTAGTGCAGTTCCTTGCATCGTTTTCCTGCATGTGCGACCTAGACGAGAGTTGATATAGGCCTATTTGCCCCATCATCGAACAAGCTCATCCCCCTCTGCCGGCCAAGCTTAGCTCCTCCCACTGCATGCTCATCTGCCCTATCGGCAGACAAGCTGACTCCCCGCTGTTGGCCAAGATCCAGCGAGGTAGCCATCGCCTTGCACAGAGAGGCGCCGCGGAGGCCGCCGCACCACGAGCAAGGTTGCCAAGGACGACGCTGCATCACCAGCGAGGTCACTGTATGTAGTGTCACGCTACTGGCTTGCCGCTAGGCTGCTACGCGTTTCCCGGCAACTCCGCGAGCTTGTCGTCCGTAGCACCGCCCCCCTGGGAGCTTGCAGCTAGTGCTGGGAGTTTGGCCAGGCCGTCCGTGATGGCACGGGTACGGCCCGATTTTTTAGGCCCAAAACACGGCACGGCACAAAGCCGGAATGGGCTGGGCTGGCACGGCCCGAATGGCATGCCGGGCGGGGCCTGGAAATCAGGCACGTCGGGCCACCCGGCCCAGCCCGACTGTTTGGGCCGTGCTCGGGCTGGCCCGGCCCGAACCGAGGCACGATCAGTAAATAATTTTTTTTCAAGGTGTTTCTTTGCTCGTATGAATTTCGGTTCAACACGAAAGTTGTAGAGAATTTCGAGACGCATCTTTTTTGTGTTGACAACTTTTCATTTGAGCAAATTATGAATTAATAAAAAAATATTTAGTGTGCTGCCTGCTGTAGGGCCGGTGGTACCATACCTGATAATTTCTATTTTTTGAGGTCTTCCATTGCTCGGATGAATTTTCGTTAAACACGAAAGTTGTAGAGAATTTCGAGGCGAATCGTTTTTGTGTTGATAACTTTTTCATTTAAGCAATATATGAATTGATAAAAATATTTTTCGCCTGCTGTTTTGTTGTTTGGGCCGTGCTCGGGCCGGCCCGGCCCGAAGACGGCCCGGCGTGCCTTTGGGCCATGCCGGGCCTTGTTTTTGGCTGTCTGGGCTGGCCCGGCACGGCCCAAAGTGTTGATCGGGCCGTGCTGGCCCGTTTTGGTTCGGCCCGAGGCACGACGGGCTTGGACCGGGCCAAGCTAGCACGGCCCAATTCCCAGCACTACTCGCAGCCTCGCCCGCATGTGAGCTCTCTCTGATTTGCTCAGATGTGGAGAAGAGATGCACCAGGTAGTCGAGACTAGAGAGAGAAGAGATGTATTAAATGAGGTGAGACGTACTTAGAGA
The DNA here is from genome assembly GCA_036346145.1 of Olyra latifolia. Taxonomy (NCBI): domain Eukaryota; kingdom Viridiplantae; phylum Streptophyta; class Magnoliopsida; order Poales; family Poaceae; genus Olyra; species Olyra latifolia. The sequence goes on from CM070532.1 coordinate 23,545,462, forward strand.
TGCCATGCACTAGAAAGATGATATTCTTTACTGTTCCTTATTAACATGACAAGCATGGAAGCGATGGGAAGGAAATTTGGATTAGGAATGCTCCGATAAACAAATATTTTTAATGAGGGATTTTATTACGAATATCACCTGAAGTCGTTGAACATTGTTCCTTTTCCGATTAATGCCTCATTCATCCAAACGGTGCCTTTCTCCTCCTCCAAAGACAGAGGATGCGATTACGGTAGCTCGATTGACGGCAGAGAATCATAACATCTATCAAATCAATTAGAAACTAATTAAGCCGTACATATCCATTCAAAGTTTATGCTTCTACATACAAAACTGTTGTACAATTGCTGTCAGGCGAGCCATAAAGCAAGACAAAGGTTGAAACATTAGCTCAGAAGCACCAGGCGCGCGAGAAGCTAGCGTTTCAGCAACAAGGTCGGCATAGGAAGCATGCTCGGCTCCGGCGATGCGAACAAGTTCTCCACACAGAACACGGGCCACACGCCCAGCGGCGAGGCTGTCTCCTTCATGGCCACCGCCAAAGCTTTCGTCTTCTCGTCGATCTCCGTCTGCGCGTCCCTGTCGATCTCCACCTCCACGTCAGGCTCGTAATGGATGTCCCGGCGCTCTGTCGATGACGCGCGGCCTGGGCACCTGCTGCTGACGCGCTGCCGCTTGCTCGACGAGACCGACGTGCCGCCGGGATTCTTGATCTTGTTGCTGCTCGACGACGACGACACAGAGCTGGTGGAGAGTTTCTTGTTCGCATCCCACCTGTCGACGGCGTCGGCGCGGCCGGGGCTCCCGTTGCTGCCGCACGATGACACCGGGCTGGAGAGCTTGATCGCGTCCCACCGGCCGGAAATCCCGCTGTTGCTGCCGCCCCACGACGACGCTGGGCTGGTGGAGAGTTTCTTGTTTGCGTCCCACCTATCGACGGCGTCGGCGCTGTCGGGACTCCCGCCGCTGCCGCTCGACGATGATACGGGGCTAGATGGCTTCTTGTTCGTGTCCCACCTGTCGACGGCGTCGGCGCGGCCGGGGTTCCCGCTACTGCTGCCGCTCGACGACGATACGGGGCTGTATGGCTTCTTGATCGCGTCCCGCCCTTCGACGGAGTTGGCACCGCCGAGGCTTCTGCTCGACGAAGGCGCAGGGATGGAGGAGGGCTTCTTCTTGCTGGCGTCCCACCTATCGGCGGCGTCGGCGCGGCCGGGCCCGGAGGAGGGCGGCGCGAAGTTGGCGGGCAGGATGACGAGGCACGGCGTGGGGAGCAGTGGCAGCATCTGGCTCCTCGGCGGCGTAGGGAGCAGCGCCGGAAGAACGGCGGCCATGGCGACCTAGGAACTTGCGGATCACTCGTCGCGCGCTATCAAGAAGCGAGCTGTAGCGCGTGTGATCGAGTGCGAGTGCGAGTGCGAACGCGGAAGGGAAGAATTGGTAGGGCAGAGACGAGCCGGCATCCCTCTGGATTTTATAGCCACGCACGAACCCGCGAGAATGGACAATCAACAATGACCCAGCGTCGGACTCGACGAACTTGCCACGTGTCTAGGAAACGGACTCGAATTCGGATTATTAGGCGCAGATAGGCAAATGGGCTGCCATTACTGATAAGAGCGTCCTAAATTAGTTTTTCAACCACTTCAATTGATTACTTTACTTGGATTTGTACAGTATGTTTCATCATTAATTTACATAATTCTCTTCGCAAATCTACTTTTTCCTTGGATTCATGCGTAGTACTAATTAATCACAGGGTACAGGCCCGCGGCTGCAATTTCTTTTCTTTTTGTCATTTCACACTGCTACGTTGATCCCCGCTGTTCGTTGTGTCAATTCCAAATTCTACTTTCCTTCCCACCTAAAATCTCGTTGCTCTCCATTTTAACGCGAGATTCCACAATATGTCACCTTGTGTTGGCACCTAATTTTAAACATAGCCAAAGTTTCTAAAAACTACCAGGACACTTAGTCAAGAGATCGATATTCTACAAGAATTTTGATCATGCACGATCGGCTAAGAATATATAATTGGAAGGACTATCAAGACCAATAAGGAAGAAGATCCTAGAGTCAGAGTTCTAATCGGCTATAACAAGTTAGAATAAGAATTCTTATCCAACAAGCTGATTTACAAAAGTTATAAAAATGTAATGTTGTCCTAGATCGGCTACATAGTATATCTTAGACACATTTATAAATAAGTTTCTATTTAGAAAGAGTCCTAGTTATAAATTAAATTGGTTAGATTATATATAGTAAATTTGAGAGTGCAAGTCATATTGTATCGAGTATAAATACCCAACCTATGTATCAGGAAAAGGGTCACCAACCAATCAATCTACTATTTTAATACAATTGTCTTTTCAATTCCTAGAAGTAGCAGTAACTTAGTTTTGCTGTATTTTGTCTTCGATCGACTTGTTGCATATCGCCTTCTCGATCAGCTTTAGGATACACCTCAGAAATTGTTTGCAAGTATATACTATCTCGATTTAGTTCGATCTATGGGTTTGCATTGGCTTTTGATTTATTGAAATACTATCTTAGTCGATATTGTTGCGTATCGCTGTTTCGACTAAGGGTTAGATTTCACCCTCGTTATATGAACTAACACATTCATTGGTGATAGTCTGTTTACCTTTGTTTTATCGGCCAGTTTGGATTTATAATCTAATCAGTAGTCTGTTTACTTTCATTGTATTGGTTAGATTAATTTGTTCATCTAGCTAATAGCATGTTTGACCTTAACTCTACTATTTAGTTGATTCCATCAGCTCAATAGCAGATTGGTTACCTTTTGAATCTATTGGTTTAGATCTGATCTTAGCTGATAGTTTTGTTACCCCTTTGGAATTTGTTAACTCTTTTGGTTGCTCTTAAGATCAGACATGTTTATATTATTTTCATTGATCTAATCGGCTATCCAAAACTGATTACGTCTTTTCTTGCCAATTACAGGATCAAATTGGCTGGCACGCTCTGAAACCTACGTTCCAATGCTGTTGGGGATTCTAAACCCCTAAGCCCATGTGTGTTTAGTCGTGAACTCGTATACCATGTAATCTATATATGGCACTCATATACCAATGACACGTCGGCCTTGAACTCGTTGAATTGTTCCCTAACGAATGCATCCTAAAAAGAAGAGTACATTACACTGCAGATCTTTAAAGTGGTAAAGTGTTTCCACTTAGGCCCGAATCTCCCAAAACCTTGTATTTCTATATATAAAGTTGTGTTATTATTTCGATTAGGTCTAAATTAGTATGTATAGAGTGGTTTGATGACATGGCATTCATAGTCACCATCACATGTGGCCACATTGCCCATATATCATGCACATAGGTGACATGGACCGCCATGTCACCTTCCACCTGGCCCTATTTTATAAAAAAAATGAAAACCCTCAAATTCTTCTCTCTTCGACATGTCCTATTCTTCTTCCTCTTCTACCATCCTCTCGCCACGACCAAGCCACCCCTATCTCCAGTGAGCTCACCTCTCCTTGATGCCCACATCGGCCACCACGTCGTCCACCTCCATCATTGCCATCTAGCAGCATATGCAGGCGCTAGCATGACCAAATCACAGCATAGAGAATTGAGCTATCTATAATATGACAGTCGACTATAGCATGAGAACCAATGCATATTGTATATGTGGAAAAGTTTTCTAAAGCACATGTTTGGATGTCCAAATCCCCACCGGGATCCTACCAAATTACAGGAAAAGTTCATCCGGTGACTAGCTTCCCTGGGTCGATCTACAGGAGCGTTTGGATGACATGTGGAAGGGGGAAATCCCACCCCATCCTAGCCAAAACCAGGGGTTAGAAAAAATATACTGTAAGTAGGTGGAGAATTATTCCCGTCGTCTCTCCTCATGTTGGGAGCCATCGTAGAAACCTGGCTTCCAAAAAGCAAAGAGAGCTATGCCTTTCATCGCTCGGCACATCAAGAACACAAGAGAAGATCTATTCAACACAAAGAAGAGATCACAACATCAAACACCAAGATTATATGAGAACCCAACAACAACAAAGCATTGAACTTGAACAAATAAAAATGCAGCGTCTAAAACTGAGGGAGCTGTTAGGGCGCGGCTGCTCAAACCAGAAACTAAGCGACGGAGCTGCCTTTCAGATCGAGGAAGAGGCAGAGGTGGACAGCGAGGCAGCTCCTCCCGGCAGTGGCGGTGGCGGTGGCTCCTCTCGGCGGCAGAGGCGGCGACAGAGTCCAAATTGTGGGGAGTAGAACAACGTAGGAGAGGAGCCTACGGTTGTGCGGCGGCTCCTCTGGGCGGCAGGAGTGGTGGAGCTCAGAGATCGAGGAAGTCTTGTGCACGACTAGAGAACGATGGGGATTTTTTTTACACTAGGGTTGAAGTTTCTTTGGTTTCCAGACAAGTCCTGAAGAAAATTGTTATCTATTATATTGTATGAGTTCTCTTTAAACTTTTAGTTAAGAGACACTTTTAAAGAGAAAACAATAACCGAATTGGACCAAACTGAATTGACTATCTTTTTATGTCTGGCTTGATTTTAATTTCGATATTGCTCGGTTTTTAACTGGTGGGAAGCGGAAAATCGTCCCCTGTCTACAGACCTTGCCAAACATGGCGCACCCAACCTGGTTGGACCCGGAACCTTAATTATCGTGGAGTGCCGGTCGGGCCACATGATTAGCATTTAGCCACAAGGCCCAACCGTGACAAATGAGAATTTTTATTTTTTATTCCGAAGTAAACAAATAATATTCAGTTTATTTTTATTAAATAAATAGACGGATGTTGCCACGCGATAGGGCAGGATAGAAAATCCGCCAAACCAACGGGCGGGGCTTTATCCTTCCCACCCAATGGAAGAGCGGATAGGGCGATCTATCAGGCGGTCTAGCAGGCAAGGTAAATCCCATCCGTTGGTCGAACAGATTCTCTATCTTGCCTAAATAACGGGCCAGTTTTCTGTTTCGCCCAACCAAAGGGATATTTTGATACCAAATGAAGAATTTTTTCGTTTAATGCCCAAAAATCCCTAAATTGTGAAATGCCCATGTCTTGCCCGCAATATGAGAAATGCTCATCTGTCGTGGCACGATGGGGGCAATTATTAAGTGCACTGATGGAGAGAGACGAAGTAGAAGAAAAGAGGACACACTCATGTCACCTCGTGCAGCGTGATGTCATCAAGTCACTGCGACCGAGGGGATCCAAGGTAGTGCGCACTAAGTGGTTTGCAAAAATGGCCGACAACAATCGGTCCATTGGTGGAGACATCTCAGCATCTTTTCATCTTTGGATCTTATTCGTGCATTATGCACCGATGGAGAGGGACCGAAGGTGAGGACGAAACGAACCAGGATTGCATGGGAGCACCAACGGAGAGAGAGTAAAGGTGGTAGTGGCCACCTTTACATGCATACTCGTCCATCATTGTCGGCCGTAGACTTTTTGTTTTAACTTGATGCGTGACAAACGAGTTTGACATAGAAGGCTTCAAGCATTTACGTTATCATCCGTTCTGGACATAAGGATCTATTAAATAAAATTTTAAGCTGGTACACATAATAAAAGGCCATGGACTCACCCATTTAAGGCATAGCATTGTCCATTTAGTGGAAGAGAGAAAGAGATGTAGAGGTACAGAACAAAGTGAAAGAGTACTGAGGTTAATGTGCAGTAAGAGGTCACGTTGACCATGCTATCTTTAGAGAATTGAAAATGCATACAAAGTGGTTATATGCCATAAACGCGCTGTTATATATCAGCCTCTTAGATTGCACATTCACCACGACTGTATGAAGGGGTTGTGGCACTGGTATGAACACCAAGTGGCATCGTAGCTTGATGTCGCTTCCCACTCGGTGTCATAGTACACTAGATAGGCCTCCTATATTATCTGCCTTCGACGAAGAACTTCAGCGTTAGGTGTGCAAGCGTAGTGGCGACCATACAACATGTAAAGTCCTAGCAAGATCGGTTTGCATGATACTGCTGGTCAAAGACGGGCTGGTTACTCCTTTGACCCGTCTAAATGGTCTGCCTAGACGGCCTAGCCATCCTCTCCTGGTGGCTTGGTTGGGCCGTCCTACTATGTTAACCTGCAAGCGTTCGATCATTTTGTAAAGGTATGTTATGTAGATGTACGCTATGGCCGGGTATGGTTCATCCATCCATCTAGTCCATCCACGTGTTGGCTTCCGGCATCTGAAATTGAAGGTGACACAACAGGATATCGTTAGTGGAGTATGTTATGGGAAAACACGTGAAATTGAGATTGTACAAACGCAGTAGATGGCGCATCGGTAGAATCTTCACTCAGTGAACCCCTCACGAACATGGTCAAACCATTCGACCACTGAGCTAGCTAAACAATCACACTTCAGCCATTCGAGATATCCCTAGTGTAACAGACTGGAACACAGAAAGATTTGCCCCACTTGGATTGTGCATAATCTCCCCCTCCGCATAATAAATCTAGAAATATAAATTTTCTAACATTACTCTTGAACCAAAAACATCACGTACGAATTATTTTAGAAAATTTTTTCTTTTCTCAAATCTACGCTAAACACTGCCTAACAATTCATTTCCTCATATCTATTAAATACCTCATTACACTACTCTACCTCAGGTGTACCTTACAAATTACCCAAAAATAACTCGCACCTATTAAACATATAAAAAATTAACACACTGCGCTAATCAAACCTACTTCTATTTCTCAAATATCAAATAAACTACCGTCTACAATATACGCTAATTATACCTATGTCTAAACTAGATTACGTTGCACTAACTATAGTCAGTTCATATGGCTAACCTACCATGTTTTCACTAATTCGAAACTACAAAAGAAAAAAATTTACCTCCAAAGCAGGCCGCAGCCCCTTCTCCTCCCCTCCTTCCTCTCTCTTTCTCCTCCTTCTCCTTCTCCCTCCCTCGGCTCTCCCTCTCCCTCTCCCACTCTGTCTCTCCGCATGCGTGATTGTGCGAGGAAAGAGGCGTAGCCGCAGTTAAAAGGGGTGAAAACCCACCCGTTCAATAGCTAATTTTCTGCTCCGCCCAAATCTCGTCCTTTCAATGGGCAGATTTTCCGCTCCGCCCAAATCCCACCCAAGCAAAGGACGGTTTTGTATTGTGGGGCTCGTAGGCCATTCGGGCAATTCAATGCCCAACAGTCGGGTGAGATAGGTAAAACCCATCCGTTGGTCGAGCGGATTTTCTGTCCTGCCCGACGGTGTGGCAACGGGCGTCTATTTCTTTAAATTTATTAAATGGGACATTATTTAATTAATTTGGATTAAAAATAAAATAAAATTCGATAGATGAAACCAGGTCGTGCCATGCTGGACCCGTCCTGATTATATTGAATTGAATGTTTTGACATTTTTGAAATTTTTATTTTTTTAGCGGACCTAAACTAACCAGCTATGTGGAACTATCTTAGATCTTTTCAGTTCAAATTTTGATTATAATCTACAGGTGCATACTTGTTCTTTTTTTGCCAGCCAAATGCTTTGGTGTTTTATAGTAATTTTTTGATCTTAATGTTTCTTTTCAAAACTCTTAAAACTGTTTTTAATAATTTTTTGGCATCTCTAACAAGGACTCATATATAACTTTCTAGATTATAATCCAGAACTGATTTTAAGCTAAAAAGAACAAGAATGTCCCCCTATAGTCGAGGGCCAAGATGTTCGTATTCACTGTGTTCAATCTCTAGGACTGGCACAGTGTGTCCTATATTTTTTAAACTTCGGTGTACATAACAAGAGCTTGTGCTAAAAAGTGACATGGCTGAATTTCATGTAAGAGCATCCATATTGCTTCTAAGTTGGGATACACAAGTGGTCTCTATGGCCCAAAAGCTTTTCTCGCAACGAGACACATAACTATAATGAAAAACATAGATATTAATATCTATTTGATTTACAAGCAGAGTCTTAATTAATTATGATATCATGTATTCCTAGATGTTGCCTGTATGCTTAGAGTGTGCACCATGCAGTGTGTAATGGTTAGAGACAAGCTTAGAAACTCTACTGTGGATGCTCTTGCCACTCCCACACGGAGGGCAGCAGGTACATTGAGATTGGGGAGCAAAGAGCACATAGGAGATAGAGTACGTAAGGAGGGTATTTGGAAGTTGGATGTTAATTTCTTTTTTATGTGGGTCCTACAAGCTAGATCTAAACATGCGACAGTTTTTTATAGCCATTCAGTTTTTCGAATCTGTTGCTTTAAAATCTCATAGCCACTTCTCTAAACGCTGAAAAAAATAAATCCAGCAAAGTGGAACAAGGTTCTCGAAGCTACATGCCTAGCTTTAAAAAACTCTCAAAATTAACTTTTAATTAATCCAGTTAGCTCGGCCGAACCGAACTACATGGTCCACGTGTTAACCTCTATATCTGGATGATGTGCACAAGCAGTCCTCAGTCCCCACGGTTGATATCATGTGCCGACCAGAAAGAGACGCACAAACAAACCACATGGCCCATGAGTAGGGGTGAAAATGGACCGGATCAGATCGCATATTAGCCGTACCAGTTTCGTTTCCGTATCTTTTCACGGACCCGGATCCGGATATGAACCTTTTAAATATGAATACGAACCATCTCGAAAACGAAACTGGATCGAATATGAGTCAAATCGAACACGATCACCATTATTTTATCAGAACATTGTAACCCCATGTAACATCCCAAAATTTTGGGTGTAAAATTTTTTTTTCGCGAATCAAAACATAAGTTGCATGCATTAAACAAGATAAGTCTTCTAGAGGTCATTAGGACATTTTCTTTATTTTGCAAAGCTTTCTATGAATTTTTATGCAATAAGTGATACTTGTTTCATAAACTAAAATCTTAGCTACTATAAACATATGGAATTATATCGTTAAATTAGTAAGAGCTACAGATATAACTTTTTGAGGTGAATTCTATGCAAATCTCTTTCGAGGCTTTTTCCCTATGTTGGGACATCCCTTTCTTTTGTCGTTGACCATGTTGTCATTGACCACCCCTTTGACTCGATTTATTCTACGGAGACTTGAATCCGAGAACAACCTATACCTTGTATTCTAGTCAAGGCTATCTTTGACACCACTTTCCAATGTATGAAGTTTATTTGACCTAAAGCGTGTATCGAATACTCGCATACATATCCATATACAATTACATTTGCCTCTAACCATAGTTATCTCACTAGAAGGGTAACCCTATCAGATGCACGCTATTTTGATTACTTTTAAAGATCTGAGAACTTAGATCTTCCAGCCAACACATCTTTTCTATACCTCAGTTGTATATAGGTCTTGGCCCGTATAACTAGTTTATGTCGATTAGCTAGCCCTTCTAACATCGCCATTGTTTATCACTCTTTTGCCATCCTCCGTATTACCTTAGATTGTTCTTTTGTCCTTTCTGGATGGAGTCAAATCAATAGGGTCATAGCCATTTCCACCCACTTTCATCGCCAACACCGTTCCCGAGGTACCTCAACTATTTTAAGCTTCTATCATTCACACCGATGGGTAACTTTAAACCTCATATTACTCGAGATGTTACCAATCCCTAGTTGATCCAGTCTTAATCTTTGTGGTCAGCTATCAGATAAGTCTATATTGTCCGAACCACGATACCATTACCTTTAGTGTTATCGTGATCCGTAAAGCCGTGTTACAAAATACACTGTCCTCCTGTGGACACCTTAGTAACACAGGTCCATCCAAATTTTTTCCTAAAATAGAGCATTTAGCGGACCCCTTTCTATCGACTAATAATACATCTGAACCATCTCAATATTGCAACATCTAGTTGCATATATAATTTTCTTATGTTAACGAAGAAATCTTTATACATGTATAGCAATCATCCGTACTCTCGATAACCTAAGGATCATAATACAAGATCTATAAAACCCAAAGATAAATCACATGTATGTGACATGCTTAAGTCTACAAGGTCATAAGGGAACCTCAAGTGATTAGAGATATACCCCTAAATATCAAAACTCTTTGAAGCTATATATATATTATTTAATTTTTCATAGGGTCTTCTAAAATAAATAACATAGAATACATGATGAATATCATATTAAAATGCATAATAATTTTCTAGTGTTCTATAAGGAATAGGGGAATATCGCTATAATTTGATAAAACAAAACGGGTCGGTAAATATTTAAGCTAAGTGTAAACTGTATCCAAAATTACAGAAAATAGATATTCATCAACACTCAATGCAGATCACAAAAATGGAATCCTAATAACTTTTTGAGCTCAAATATATTTTTATTGTATTTTTCTGAATTATCAAAAACCCCTTAATATCTTTACAAGATTTCACAAAACCTTGGGGGCTAACATGCCAAATTTCCACATATCCCTATCCTTATCTTCCCTTCCCGTTGCCTCTAGAGCTAGTGCGCAAGAGAGTTCCAGAGAGAGGCGCTACGGGTAAGAGAAGAAACAGAGAAGAGAGGGGAAGAGAGAAGAAAGGGAGAGAGGAGAAGGCCGGCCGACGGCTTGGTCCGGCGCGTGCCGTGGTGGCCAGTGCTCACAGCAGCGGCTTGGCGTGGGACTCCGGCGGACGGCAAGCTACGCAGTAGATGGCGGCAATGCGGTGCACGGCGAAGCACGGCAGCGCTGGGCGTTGGCAGGAGCGAGGTGACCCGAAGGAGGACGGCATGCGGCGGCCAGGACGTGGCAGCGGGGCGGCGTTACGGTGGCGCTATGGCAACAGGGCGGGGCACAACGGTGGCTCACCTGGCGGGCTGGCGCGGAGATCCTCTCCGGCACTGGCATTGGTGAAGCAGCGGCGACTGGAGGCACTAGAGACGGCGACCGGAGATGGGGGAATGGGCAATAGCGGCCACCATAGAGACAGTAGCCAGCGAGGAGCAGCGGCGATCTCGTAGGCGACGAGTGGAGACGAAGGCTGCTCGTAGTGAGCAGCGGCTCTGCTAGGATGCATGGTAGATGGTGATGCCCGGCCAGGGCGACGATGGTAGTGACCCAAATAGGCGGTGTATGGCGGTAAAGCAAGCAGCAGCAGTGCTTGGCGATGAGCATAGTGGTGAGGAAAAGTGACGCCGCATGAAGGAAGAGGTAGAGGTATGAGGGTGCTCGACCGAGTAGCCAAGGTGGTGAGGTGCCTACGTAGGGCAATGACTCGACAATGAAGATACATCGACTACGGCGTCGGCATAGATAGCGTTGGCCGAAGCCCATGGTGGCTGACGGTTATGGCGGAATGTCGTGAAGGCACGGTGAGCGGAGATGCTGCAATGGGAGACATATGACGACGTACTGGCCAAGGAAGCGCTATGGCCAGAGCAACGCGTAGCAAGGTATCGCATGCAACATAAGAAGAGACGACTCCAAGCTTCGGAGCCGAAAGCTCCAACACGCCATCCGTGGTGAGTGTACTCTTAATTCTGCATATATACGAAATAGAGAGAATAATAGAAGAGAGGATGTTGATCAGAGGGGTGCAGCGGAAACGAAACTATTTAAAATCATGATCTACATAAATTCAAACTATTTAAACCGATTAAATTGTAAAGTAAGTTTTTCTAAAAAGAAGCAGCATCAACCTTATATTTAAAGGTGAGATAAGATTTTTTATATAACTACACATTTCTTAAATATCTTTTGAAGTACCTTTTTCGACAAAATCCCATACCCATATGCATTGTAAATATTTGGTGTATATCATCATAGTTTAGATTTTCACACAAATGTAGAGCTTGGTATTTCTTGCATTATAAAACATTACAAAGTCTTTTGGAATATTTTAAAATATAAACCTTAAAGTTCTATGCGTGTTATGTTGGTGTTAATTTGATAACTATAAATGCATTTGGTAGAACGCAGAGTCAAGTAAACACAGATCAAGTCACGGACAGAAGATGAAAGAAGGTTTGATAGCGTCGGGATAAGAAAGGACATAACCGATGCCATAAAAGAATTCCCAACGACAGCAACCCGCAGAAAGTCTTGACCTTAAAAGGCAAGTCATATGTTCTTTGATCATTTGTCAACTCCAGTGCCATGGAATTCTATAAAATTTGTTTTACATAGATATTTTAAACATAAGAAAAACCTGTTAGACAATTTAGGTATGGTTTGATTAGCGATAGTTATTTTCTGTTCATGGAGATAATATGCTCTTGTCAATTGTAGGCCATATTCATCTTAACAAGGGCCAAATAAAAAGGAATGAAATTTTCTTGGCGATAGGCAAACCCCATTCAGGACGATGAAGGGCCTTGTGAGCTTAGGCCATTTTCACCTTGACGACGATATAATCATAAAATGAACATCATTTAAAATCAAAATGTTGAGTTTGGTAAAATAGTTAAATAATATTAAGATTAATGCTATTGCATGCTAAGGGCAGAAGGAAATGATGACTTTAGTATGAAACTAGAGGTAATTGAATGATTGATAGTCCCTATGGGGTGAACTATGTCATATATGTTCCTACCCAAAACGCCTAAGGATAATACTCTTATGCCAAGATGACATAACACAATTACGCCTACCCATGTGACCGAGAAATCGGACTTAGAAATGTTTTGGACTATTGGATGAGGCATTCCGTGTACGCCAAGTCGCTGGTAGTAGGCGTGTGACACTATCCTACCAGCCAGGTCTCGATAACGGTGTTAACCACTCTTCCATGGTCCACAGGGTCCTATGGTCAAAGGGTAGACAGGGTATCGTCGGATGAAAGCTAGTCCAATAGAACAATTTGGATCTATGTTGTCTCAACCCTAGCTAAGTCGTGACTTTATATGGGTAAAGGTAGGCAGGCTCTGCAAAACTGAAACCCCTAAATCATCGATGTACCATGCTACCAGTATATGAAGCTTTGTTAATAGGTAATTCCGGTGATCTGGACATAAGTAGATTTAATTTTCTGTTATAATTACTCTCCTGTTATATATACCCATTTTTACATCATGTTCATATAGTGTACTTTTAGTGCTATGGGCAGACAAAAGATACAACATTGGTAACTAAAAGGTTAAAAATATGAACTTGGTGAATTAATCATGTAACAACATTAGCTCATGGTGGTTGAGAAATGACCAACCATGTGATTTGCTGAGTACTCGTGCACTCACCTGCTTTTCATGCGGGCTTTCTATTCCACCGGGCAGTCTTAGGTCAAAGCTATATGACAGAAGACCCTGCGGGAGACAGAAGGAAAGGGGCATTGGTCCGGAAGAGCGATGCGGAACCTAGGTCACTCCTATGCTCAAGCATTGCCTATGGGTGTAGAGTGGTTTTTCTAGCTGTAAATTAATAACGTAAGTATTACAGTGGATGTTTAGATTGGCTTTACAAATTATTTCAATTATTAAATAACTCATATTATGCTAGCTAAAGATGCAGGTTGGTATCTTCTCTAAGTGCAACTGAATCCTAGGCAGTTGTGCTACGTGGAACGTCTATATTTTGGACGTACCTCGACACCCCACGACCCTTATGTCCATTCTCAACAAGCATGCAATACAGATCAGAACAGCACTAGCTATGCGTACCTCCCAAGTGCAAAGTTTATTTTTTATTTTGAGACGAACGGCAAGAGGGCAAGACAAAAATAATTTGGTAAATATAAACTGAACCTTGAAAAAAACATTTCTCTATTTCTCCCATATGTTGTCACAATATCACACACACACACACAAGAGTTTCAAAAATCGACGACAAATCGTGATTTATCATGAAATCGCAGTGGAGCGATTTCAGCAAATTGCGAATTAAATTCAAATGTGATTTGAATTTGAAAATTTGAAAAAACCCAAAAAATTCATAAAAATTGTAGAACCGTGTATAAACACAATGGTAAAAAAAGAATCGAAAACAACGTTGGATTCATGTGGAAATTTGAATTTAGTTCATGGAAAATTACGAAAAAAAAAACTGTTTATACTTGGCCCAAGTTGGTCCATTAGCCTAAGTTTCAAAAATGCGAAAAATCGATGATTTCCCATGGGAAATCATGAAATCAAGGTGGAGTGGGATTGAAATCTCGAGATCAAAATCGCTCAAATTTAAAATCTAGACAGCTTTCAACACTTTAATAGATATATACTACATCTTATAGATAACGAAACAAGCATGGTGCATTGGTGGGAACCTTGGCCACCTCCCAGAAGGGCCTGGGTTTGAATCCTAGGCTGCTGAGCATTGCATGACGTTTTTTCCTCGATTTTTCGACATTCCTGCTCGATTTATCGAAGAAATCGGTTGATTTATCGAAGAAATCGGTCGATTTATCCCAGACCAAATTATCGAAGAAATCGGTCGATTTATGATAAAATCGACCGATTTCTCAAAAAACAAGCGATTTCAGATCGACCGATTTCTTAAAAAAAAAGCGATTTCAGATTTTTTAAACCTCTGGTTGATTTAAAATTCAAAACTCAAATTTCAACCGATTTTTCCGATTTGCGGCGAAATCACGAATATATATATATATATATATATATATATATATATATATATATATATATATATATATATATATATATATATATATATATATATCAATGAACCATGAACCCTTGATTTGTCGTACACCATATCAAAATCAGACAACTTAAAAGTCCAGCTATTCATAACGGAGCACAGAAAAGAGAAAATAACTACACAAATGAACTTGGGTAGGGCCATATAGGCCTAACTCGGATATCCGTATAGGCCCAAACAGACCCCAAAAATTTGTTTATAAATAAATGATCATGGGCAGGACCATATAGGCCCAACTAGGAATATTTAGGTTCGAGTCTTGTTCCCTTGGATACTAGCCTGTTGAATCTGAGTCTGAGTCAGAGTTAAAATATCCGAGTTCCATTCCGAGTCTAATTTGATCTGAAAAATTCCGATCCAATCTGGTTCAAATCCGATTCCGATCAGAACTATCCGAACCAGATTTCACCCCTACCCGTGAGCAAAGCGCAACCTAATTCAACACCAGTACCATCCTGATCAATTAATTCCCGAAAGCTAATGGCGACGACCTGCGCACCACGCCATCTAGAAGCTAGCTGATCCCGTCGACGAGCACCGGTCCACGCGGCTCGACCGTGCGCCTCGCATCGTGACGTCAGCGCCAAGCCTCGGTTTTTCCTTTTTCGTTTTTGCTCAGCCTTGCCCTGTCACAGACTCACAGGTCACTCCGAAGCTCGCTGTTTCCATGAAGAAAAAAGAAAGTGACTTCGATAGATGCCACGGCAGAAATATAAGTTTAGATATTTGTTACTTATGTGTCAATGACATATGAAACCTAGGTTTACATTTTATTGACACATAGATGTTAAATCTCGAAATTCATAACTCTGTGGTAGCATATATCTAATTAAAAAATGTGCCAACCAGAAAACTCTAGACGGGACAAAACACACACAAAAAAAGTCGCCTATATATGAAACTGAAAAAATCGAGGACTAAACCACTAAGAGCTAGGTGCATGACCAGAAAACCGACAAACTTTAAGGATCGAAACTCATAAAGATAATGGCTTGCACGCAAACAGGAAAACTCAAGGAGCGAATCGTACCTATCACTCATCACGGACGTCTCTTTGCGGATAAAAAGCTACGACAGATTATAGAAAAAATATCTTTGTCATTATAGAGTCTTCTAATACATTACATGTCATCACTTACAATCTTATCTCTTCTCTGCCATTACAATTGCTCGATTATTATGCTGTGTCATTAGCGTAAACTTATTTTTTTATTTAAGTTTTGTAAACATTTCAAAATTTTCAAAAAAACACAGAGTTATTAAGTATGCAACAATTTGAATGCAGAATTCTTTTAGTATTTTCAAGATAAACCTTTTATGTTTAAAACGTTTTTAGTGTAAATTTAACATAAAACTTTCATAAAAATAAAAAATATAGATTAAAAGTATTGCATATTTGATAACACTGTGATTTTTTTAGAATTTTTTGGTATGTTTACATAGCTTAAACAAAAAATATGTTTTTAACAATGGCATACAGAACAATATTAAAACAATTGTGATAGCAATAAAAGAGAGATGACACTAAACGATGGCATGTAAGAGACTATCGGACTATGCAATGGCATACAAAAATTTGACCCTAGATTTTAATCTGAAAATTTGGTGGCTCTTAAAAAGAAGCTTGGGAAGTTAAAAAATATATTAAAAAATAGTTTTAGGAGGTTTGAGAAGAACCACTAAAAACCATTAAAAAATGGTTATAAAGTGCTAGCTACAAAGTTTAACTTGTATAATTTTAAGGTGTAGAATGCCATATTCTTATTTTAGCTGAAAATAACAATGTCAGATTCTACCACTAGCTTAATTAATTCTTTTGAGGAACGCCACCTTAATTAATTTGAACACTAATACAAGTACTAGCTAGTACTAAATTTGTTTTGTTCACTGCTCTTAGTTGCCAGCACCATGGCTATGTTTCGTTAGCTCCTCCAAGGCTCTCCGGGGGGGAAAAAAAAAAGGAGGTCGTCTAGAAGAGTAGAAGTGACCCATGATTGGTGTGTGATGCATGCAGCATAACCAAGGCAAATGTGCTTTGCCGTATCTTGATTTTCCAATGATAACTGTCATATGCGTATCGCTAGTACGAACAAGGCGGGACCTTATCTCTAATCTTTTTTAGAAAAAAAACACACAGATTGATATCGAATATGTGCAGCTCTAGGATAGGTAGATGGAGGTTAGACATAATATTCTTTGATTGATATAGTTTAGTTCAAACTCCTAGCTGATCTAATGAGATTAATCTAATCCCCATATACCCAACAACGTCTAGGTTATCATGAAACGTTAATATCCACTCCATGCATGGAAAAAATGTTTTTTGACAATACAGATTTAAAAGTAAATAAAAAATGCAACACGTGAAAAATTCTAAAAGCCTGGCTGAATTCGCATTTGAAATACCAAATTCAAAATTTGGCATTTGAAATACCAGATTCAAAATTCGGTATTCGACATTTTAAGGAAAAAAATTGGCATGTGGGGCCGCCAACCAAGCGAGCCAATGAGAGCTAGATTTCAGCACTTGAGGTGCTGAAAACTCTATATGTGGTACCTCAAATGCCGAATTCTACAATATTTTCGAAATTTCAAATGAAGAGTTTTGAATTTGTCTCAAACACCTAATTTGACTGGGTTTTTGGCAAAGTGGTCCTTAGATGCGGGTGCAAACTGTGATATCCATGCTGTTTTGTTCTGAACAAATTACTCCTCGCTATTATATGCTGGAATGTTCCCAAGATACCGGTTATTCTGGAAGAGGTCCGGTCCAGGCCAATTCAAAGAGTCCAAATAAAAAGGTGAAAGAATAAAGGGCACATAATCTTCTCTCTCGAAGAAGTTTCCGATGCATTCTTCCAAATAGATGGCTGGTTAAACTACGGGCATTTAGAAACCATAGTTTTGTAATATATGAAAATTATGGTTTCATCAAACTCAGTTAAAGTCTGGTATTCATAATTAGAACTATCACCTATTTGCATATATGGTTTTTACGATGATAAACTTGATCAAACACAATATCTAGTAATCACATCTAACCCATGAAAATTTTAGTTAGAAGTGGAGTTTCAAATATTTCAAAAATATCATAGCTTCTACCAAACCAAAGTTTTCAAAATGGAGTCTTTTTGGGTATCCAAACACCCCAAGGTATTAAAAACCATAGCAATCTTATAAACCATGGTTTTGTTTACAAACTATGAAAATACTTTGTTTCCAAATACAGCCTAAGTGAAAAGCACCGCTTGGACGGCCTTGTTTGATGTAGCTTTAATCCGGTTATAGGATTTAATTTAAAAGGTTGTGCACTTTCGATAGACGATTCCGAGAAGCCGAAAAAAATTGAAAATTGGTACTGATGTCTTCGAGAAGAAAACACTATAAAATCATAAGAAAAAACCACAAATTTACGGTTGTATGATTTAATCTAGATTATTACGTCCATGCAAATCTTGTCTTGTGCACTCTCAAGTCATTTTTGGTCGATGCTTCGATTCCTTTTGGTCCTTGTTCTTCACCTGAGCTCGTCAGCTGGTACTCTCCTGCGCGCATTGTCTGACCTTAATTTCCCTCTGTGGCTTTGTGCTATATGGTGCTGACTTGCAAGAAACGAAGTCCGGCTAGGGAAGAAAGCTAACACGCTAGCTCGTATAGATCGCGAAGCAAAAACAAAATCAGTTCACTTATTATAAATTAGTTGCTGTAATGGTGTGTTAGCGCCGGTTTTGTCTTCCATAGAACGATACGAAATGGTGGCTATCGATCCCGCTGGATTAAACATGCAGAACGAGATCGAATCGACAACTGTAGCAAACACTGCAGGACTGTTATACACCGTACCGTAGTTACTATAGCAATTAATTTGAACGATCCAAACTTTTTTTTATCCAACATGTCATGTTTGAAGTGGTGTAGGCTTATTTAGTTAGAAAACCAATTTGGCTTTTTAGTCTAGATTTTTTTTATCGTAAAACCATCTATAAAAGCTGTTAAAAATAACGTAAACAAAGCAAACCAGCTTTAAAAAAGCAGATTTAAGAACTTCTCAAAATTCAACTTAACATTCAGCTCACTTCAATTCAAACAGCTTATTTATTCAGCTCTACCACTCCAAACATACTCTTAACCTTTGCCTTTTGTTCCGAAGGGCGAGAATCCCTGTTCCTGGAACCGATTTGTACTGCATATCTTGATTTTATTGTGGACTGCTCCATCGAAAACGCAGTGTCCTGGCACGATGCAACCCATCAACCAAACCGCGGACCTTGACACAGCCAGATTTGAAACGGTACTCCTACCGTACATGCACGGTCACGGAAGCGATCTGATTGATATGTGCCCGTTAAGAACGAGACAATCTATTGGTACTGGTCGAAAATGAGAAAAAAAAAAAGAGAGAGAGAGACAGGAATGCACTACTCTTTGGATTGAACTATACACAAGCAGTCACACGGTACCCGAATCGCTTGCGATTAGAGATCTAGATTGAGATCCGACTCATCGGGTTTGCACATGACCGTGATCTATCGATAGCTTTATTTCTTAAAAAAGTGGACGAAATCATATCGGAGCAATGGTTTTATCAGGTCGAGTCCAAATCAATCTCTGCTCTATCTCGACTTAACCCCACATGAGGAGCACCGTTTGAATCTACATCTCTAAATAGCCAGGAGGTTCCTATCCATTTGACCTTTTAGGGATAGAAAAACAGATGAGGGAACGAATGTTTTGAAGAATATAGCATAAAGTGTGAAGAAATTTTAGAGAATAGAGAAAATCTTTAGAGAATGTGGTGATCGAATAGTGTTATAAAGAATGAGATTATAGGAATCCTGTTAGGGATATGCTCTAAAGATGAAGCTACGTCCATGCCCAATAACCCTAATTAAACCCTAGCCTTCCATCCCCAGGCTACCCAAAATCCTCCTCCTCGATCTCACTTGCTTGGACGGCTTGGCGGCAGTCTGATCCTCCTTACGCTCCCCCGCTTGGCGTCCGTGTGCTACGGCGCTCAACACGCTCTGCCCTGCACATGGATGCCGGCACGAAGAGGGCTCGCTCGCTAGGTCAAGTCAGGTGGAGGCATGCATGGGGTTGATCGACCGGAGAATTGACTACATGTTCCATCTACATGCATCTTTATTTTGTTATGTGAACGCATGCACCGGAATTACACGCAAGCAGGAAAAACGCCCTCGTTGCAAGATTCTTTCGGTGTCACTGATATCGACGGCAACGCAACAACCGGTAGCTGCGTCAATCGCCAGAAAGATGTGCGCTTGCTTTCTTTCGTTCTTGGTTCAACTCTAAAGATGCATACCACAGAATTCCGTTTGACGTTAAAAAAAAGAGCTTTTTACGGTCGTGAAGAGAGATCTGGGAAGCATCACAATTTCTAACAGAATTGTGGACTCTCCCAAGACCTTCTCGATGTTAAGATACCGTATGCACTACAAATTAACACTAAATTATAGTGCCCCAAGACTCTCCTCAAGGACTATAAAAAATCTCTAAAAAAATAGCAGAGACATGAGCTCGTTCCTTTCCAAATGCCACTAATTAATCTTTCTTCTTAAACAAGAAAATGATGCTAAACCAATTAATGGGAAGCCAGGCAGCCAGCTCCAATCTGTGACTGACGACCATTCCTTTGGAACATTCTGCTGCACAGTGATCGACAGTCTACTGAACAAGTGAACAGTGAGCATGTGTAAAATGTTACTACGGTATATCTTACAGCAAATCTAACGGTATTATTTTAGTTTAATCAGTCTAGATATATGAATATTTTTTTACGAGCCAAGAGCCCGTGCTTTGCTACAACAAAAATAAGATCAAATGTCATCTTATACCATGTTAATTATGATCAAGTTATTTAACATGTACATTTATCTCTGCTCTATGCTTGACCGCGTCCTACCTCTGTACTCATGTCCCGTCTATTTTTTATTCTTTTATATATAATATGAACAGGGTATCAAGTTAGTATCAATGCACATGTATACCTATAGATCATAGGTAGGTTCATCTTATATGTCGATCAAAACCCTCATAAAATACAAGCACAGTTAAATAGGAAAAGAAACCAAATCAATAAAAAACATCCTTGCCGATATGAACCTTTCTAAAATATGAATTCACAGAATAAGAAAGAAATGATCATGATTTGATTTTAGTCCATTCATTTTGTGAAGATTATGAAAGAGGTGATCTTGATTTAATTTGACTCACGTTGAGGAGGATTGTTGATCTAAGTCGACATTGATTGGAGATCTGATATCGGAGATAAATAACATACCACACGACTGCCATCACTCACTAGAAGAGACTTTATTACTAGAGATTGGTTGTGTATGTACTCTATGACATAGAGCCCAGATTTTATTCTATTATTAACAATTAATATTTTTAAACCAAAGGACAGGAGCTCTACCATTTCAATTAAGAAGAAGAGAATACAACTACAAGATTCAACCCACCTAACCAGTGGGTCTTAACACACACTATGGTGATACATGTAGGAGTGGCAATGAGAGACGAGTTTGGGTGAGCCAGGGGTTGGCTTAGCTCACTCAGCTCAGCTTAGTCACTACCTGGTTTAGATCAGGCTTGGCTCACTGAGTGAACGAGCTAGAAAAAAGGTTGGCTCGGGCTCGTTCCTGTCTCGGGCTAATCTAGGAGGGCAAAGACGGGTGGCAGACGGTTGGGCGGTGAGCGGCCAAGAGGATGGTGGAGGGGGCGGTGGTCCGGCTGGGAGAAGGACGGAGACGCCGTGAATCTAGAATGGTTGTGAGGGAGGAGTACAGAGGTGGCATGGTTCGCGTGGATCTGGCTAGGAGGAGAGGAGGGAAGAAGGAAGCGGCGGCGGCCGACCGGAGGAGGAAGGAGGCAGAGGGGGCCTAGTTGGAGGAGGGAGATGGCAACGGAGGGTAGTCATGCTTCGATGATCGTGCTTGTGCGGAAGGGAAAAGGGAGAGGGTTGAGGCCTGAGGGCATGAGTGCGTTACCGTGTGAGGAAGGCAACATGCATGCAAGAAGCCAGGGAGTAAGGTAGGCTGGAGGAGGTATTAGGTTGTTAGATAGGCCAGTCCATTCTAATATGGTGTTTTTTTTTCCTAAACGAGCCCACAAGCGATCCAAGTCCTAGCTCAACTTGGCTCTTTTTTCCGATCAAGCTAAAAAAAACTCAAGTTCAGGCTTGGGCCTGTTAGCCTATGAGCCGAGCCAAAACTGAGTTGTGAACTAAATTGCCAGCCCTATCTACACGCTTAGTCCACCATACAGGTGGAAACGAGCCGAACCCGAGCGAGCTCGGTCCAGTTCGTTCGGGCTCGGTCGTGGTAATGAGCCAGCTCGGCTCGACTCGCTTGGAAGCACAAGCTCACAGGGGAGCTCGGCTCGGGCTCGGCCGAAGCTCGAGCTGGTTCGTCTTGGCTTGCGAGCTCGAGCTAAAGTTCCACCCCTACCCCCGCTCCGGCATGCTCGCCGACGATCTCCGGTGCCAGAACGCCTTCAGCGGGCTTGGGAGTCGGGAAGTGCCACCCCCACCGTGCCTTTGTGGCCACTGCCTTCGCCTCCATGGCCATCGCGGACACCGAGCTCGACCGTGCGAGCCCTAGCCCCTCCTCCCCGTTCTCCTCCTCGCCTCCCTCCCCCGCGCCGCAACCTTCCAGAATGGCGGCCAGCCCCAGACCCTCGACTTCCACCTCCCGACACCGGGAGCCACTGCGGCGGAGGAGGATGCGGCGACAGATCGCGACCATGTGATTCGGTGCTCCCGCTCGATGAGGCTGTGCACCCGGCCGACCGCGTCGCTAGAGACGGAGGCCAAGAAGGAGAAGGAGGGGGAGGGGCGCATGCAGGGGCAGGGCTGCACGGGCTCACAGTTGGGGCAGAAGCGGAGGAGCCGGTCATGGAGGCAGTGCGGGCACACTGCACCGCTGGATCTCGCCGTCGGGTGTTTCCAGCGCAGCCACTTGTCGCCGCCGCCAATAGCTGAAAAATTTTTTTAACCCTTTGTAAATAATTATTTTAATATTAACCCTCACGAAAAAATATTTTCACATCTAACCCTTTTGGCCGCGCCACTGCGGTTGGCGCGGCAGGATCAAGTTGCCGCGCCAGGCGGCCTGGCGTCGCAGGGTTGGCCCCATATGGCAGCCATATGAATCGCGTTTCTCGGTGCCAACGTTTCACTGGCGCGTCAGTGGACATTAGCCATGCCAACCGCAGTGGTGCGGCCAAAAGGGTTAGATGTGAAAATATTTTTTCGCTAGGGTTAATATTAAAATAATTTTTTACAAAGGGTTAAAAAAATTTTGGTCCCAATAGCTACAGCGACCGCTGCCTTCCCCGCCTTCATCTCTCCGCCGCTCCGTGCGGTTGCTCTCCTTCTCCCTCTCCCTCTCCCTCTCTCTCTCTCTCTCTCTCTCTCTCTCTCTCTCCCCCTGCTCTGGCTCCGTGTGTGTGGTTTTGTGGCCTGGACCTAGACGCCTAAACTGCAACTGGGCCGAGCCACGAACTAGCCGTCAGCGAGCTCGGCTTGGCTCGTTTGGGCTCAGTCCAAGCTCCGAGCCTGGCTCGGGCTTGTTTCCTTCCGAGCCGAATACGAGCCGAGCCCGAGCTTAGATTCCAGCCCTAGTCCACCAACCCTATCATGGCCACCTCGCTATAAACACCACAGGAAATATGTAGAAATTTTAATATTAAATATTAATTGGATAGATGATAGTTGCATTGAAATTCCCAAAGAAAATATATAAAAAAAAGAAGAAGTTAAAACTCATGCTAAAAATCCCCTAAGATTTAGATAATGATTTCCTATCATGTAAAGCAACTTTAAAGCAATCCTACAGATATATTAATATCTCCATAGAAAATTTTCTCCTCTAGATTATATTCCTCTATTTTTTATGGAAATTTCTTTGAATGAAAAGAGTGCCATGAAAGGGACCCGCTAACGCCGCTGGTGGTCGTGCACACAGTGCAAGGTACTGAAAGTCTAGAAATCACGGGAAATCAGGGAAGAAGGTGGCCGCATGGTCGGTCGAAACGGCTGCAGCACGCGCTTAGGAACGGGGCCACACTGCTACAAACGAAACGAATTTCCTGCCGTTAATCACAAGATTGTTCCGTGCTATGCCGCTGGTACCGACTGCCCGTATGTTGTGCAATGCGATATCGTCCGACCCTCTTGGTGCCTAGTGCCTAGCTGAACCAACATTCTGATTTCTCTAGGTCACTTCTCATGGCTCTTGAACCTAGCATTTTAGCTGTAACCACTTAGAGCATGTACAATGATTGAGACACCAGTTATCTCTAAATATTGCTATGTTACCTAGAGATAGCGCTAGAGATAATATATACATATACATTGGTAAAGATGGCTGCACGTTTTTATATACAGTTTTTTCACATATAAAGTTTCTTAATTCTCGTGTAGAGTCGACTCTTGCATTAGAGACGACTTAAATATCTATGCATGCTCTCTCTTCTCCACATCATTACATGTCCTACATGGCAATACTTAGAGACCGCTTATAGATAGCTGATGTGGACCATTGTATATACTCTACTGAAAAAATGGATTTTAGTTGATCTTTACAGTCATTGGATCAAAATCTAACGGTTGAAATTTACCCATCCTTTCACATGTACCAAGACTCCCACCATCCTCATCTTCCTGACCTAGCCGCCATAGCCCACGCCTGCCCCCTCCATTCATGAGTCCTTGTTGGTGCACCGCCCTGATGCTTTCTCCTCCGCCGGTGCTTCTCCTCCTCGTCCGCCACCATTTTTTCTCCCGCAAGTGTTCCCTCCCACCCTCCTTCATCGTCTTATATGGCGGCTACCGCCGCCGGATCCGCCACCATCTTCCTCCGCCTCCTAATAATCTCCGGCCTGCTTGTCGATCCCTCGGCCAACCCTGCCCACAACCTTTCTTCGTTCCTGCAACCGAGGTGGCGCCACTGGCGCCTCGCCTGCGCACCGCCACCATATCCCACCACTGAGCCTCTGCCTCCTCGGCCTTCCACTAAGCACATAGGGCACGGTGGACGCAAACCCCTAACCCTAGTGAACCCTAAACCGTAACTCGGCAACAGCATCAGTGCGAGGCAATGTAGCTAGTGCACTAAAATTCCTGTAAATTTCGGTCGGTTGACTAATAGCAAATCCGAAATACATATATTAGTTTGAATACATTTAATAAAAAAAATGTAAACTTCACCTATGCATTCTTCTAAATATTTAGTTCGTAGACACGAAAATCATTCGTGTGTGGTTGTCTCCACAAGGCACTGTCACTAGCGGAGTAAGATTCAGTAAACCAGCCAACCAGGTCCACAGAAAATGACGCAAGCACCCCTCTAATCACAACTCCTTTAAAACCACGCCACACTACGGAGATAGAGGAGACCTCGGCGAGTGGCGCGCGACCTGCCTCTCTCTCTCTCTCTCTCTCTCATGGCCGCCTTACGCGACCTCAGCGGCGACCCGCCGGAGTCGACCCGCCTCCGCATCGGCGATGATGTCGCCTGGTCGGACGTCGGCGGCGTCTACGACCGCGAAGACTCCCTCAAGGAGAACACCAACCCCAAGTGCCTCCTCAAGAACCACCAGGGCTACGGCGGCGGCGCGTCGCAGCGGTTCTCCGGCAACCTGAAGCCCACGGCGGCGCCCATCATCGGCACCTCCGGGAAGCTCGGCCAGGGCGGCGGCGGGCGGCGGCACCACCCGCCGGCGATGTTCCCCAAGAAGGCCAAGATCGGCGGCGGCGGGCGCGACCCGAAGCCGGCCGTCCCGGAGCACGAGCCGAGCTCCCCCAAGGTGTCCTGCATCGGGAAGGTCCTCTCCGACCGGGAGAGAGCGTGCCGCCGCGGGTCGCCGGGGACGATCCCCGGCTGCTGCCCCGGACTCGGCTTCTCGATCCGTCGCAGCCGGTCGAGGAAGAACGCCGTCGAGTCCGTCGACTGGTCCCCGCCTCCTCCCCCGGCAGCGCCCGCGGCGAGCCGGTGGAGCGACGCGCAGGAGGCGGACGCGGCACCGGCGCCGGGGCTGGGAGGGATGCGGCGGTTCGCGTCGGGGAGGCGGGCGGCAAACTGGACGGCCGAGATGGAGGCGGACGAACGCGTGGCGACATATGGGCCGTTGTAGCGCGCGCGGGAGACACGATGCACAGTACAGGACGGTTGGTGTGGTCGTTGGCTTGTCTCTGTGCTTTACGTGTAGCTGAGTATGTGCATATTATACTGAGATTAGAACATGAGATTTATGGGATTAGAAATAGATGTTCTGTTCTCTCTTTTTTTTTTCTGGTTTTGTCTTTTGTTTGTTGCAATTGCAATGGTTCTTGTTCGTTGGCTAATATACAGCGGTGTGCGTTCTATGGAAATTGTCACAAGTTTTCAGTTTTGGATGGATCATCTGCTTAGAGAAATTGATGATATATCACTTCAAAGACTGGTGTTTGGTGATTTGCTACTTAAAAAAAATTCTTGGTGATGTATGGCTCCTCTATCACAATGGCACGTGGTAAAAAAACTGTTTTGAGTAGCAAATCAGTAGATGCTTGCCTAGCTGCGTGTTCGTCGGCTTGAGGTCATCGCCGAGAACAATTTTGACGCCTCTGGATTTGTCAGATTCAAGGTTTGTTCATCTCTATCTTTAACTCTTTGAGTAACTCTGCTTTTTTGCAAAACTGCTTGAAAAGTGGCATAATTAAGCCAAGAAAGGAAAAAGAAAATAAAAAACCAAAGATGCAACTAAAACTTCTCATGCGTCACGAACCACGTTCAAATAGGGCTAATGCGCAGAAGTATAGGACCTTAGTAATTGCACCTATCTTGGGCACATTTCTTGTGATCCTTGCAAGTGATTCCAAGAGTTTTTTCAGGTGTAGACGTGTACCAGACAGGATCAAAATTTCCAATTACAAACAATTTCCTCTTTTTAGAAAAAGGCAGGGACCCTGACCTTCTATTAAGGAACTGTTTTTTTAGCGGTTGTGTTTGCGTTTGCTTATAAGCTAGAAATTTGTAACTCCTCGATAAGAACATCCGAAGGATCAAAAAATTATAGAAAAATGGTTTTGAGAGCTTTGAGAAGAAAAAGTAAGATCTACACAAATTGGCTACCAAACATCAAAACATTTGATTTATACGAAAATAATAAATTTTCAGCTTATAAACAAACGCAAACGCAACCGTCCAAAAAAACCGTGCCTAAGAAGGATAAGAACAAATGTATAACTGTACAAAGAGAGAGGAGAGACTAGACACCGGCCCCACAGGAGGACAACAACTTCCTCTCAAACCAAACAGTTTGGTAGCCCGTCAGTACTGCAACATCATCCTATGCAGTACATGTCGAACCAAATTGAATTGAGTCCTAGCTTTTGGGCACATTCCCTAATCCTTCCATCTAATGTCAAGAAAAAATTGATGTGCACATTCACATACGGGCTACATGACCACACTTCATTTGTTTAGTATGGTTGCAGACTCAAAGTATTTAGCATGAACATAAGTTTCATGATGTAAATAAGAATTATTTTTGTTAATTTTCTCTAAAAAAGCATGAATAACAAAACATGATATGGTCAACACCATAAAAAAAAGAGTAAATTATACTGGATGTCCTTAAAGTTGTCCCGCGTTTTCGCTTATGTCCAAAATTTTTTCAAAACCAGATATTTGGGTACACGAAGTTGTCTTACCGTTCTAACTAGGTCTAAAGTGGTATGAAAAAGGAGATTTTGATGACATGGGCTACCTAGTCAGCATAATATGTAGCAAAAAATAACCACTCGTCATTCTAAATCAATAAAAAATAAATCCAAATTGAAAATTCGTAAAAGAAATCCTAAAATTTTAACAACTCTAAAAAACCTTTAAAATCTTTAAAAATCCAAAAAAATCATCAAATGCATAAAAAATAAAAATGAAAATATGTGAAAAATCAAATAAATTCTAAAACTTGTTTAAAAACTTAGAAAATCCTAACAAAACTTAAAACTTTTCTAAAATTTATAAAAAATTAAAATCTAGAAAATGGAGAGAGAGAACAATGGAGGAGATGTGGGATTTTATTTAGATTTTATATTTTTATAAATTCAAGCAAAGTTTTAAGATTTCTTAGGATTTTATAAATTTTTAAATTTTTTTATGGATTTTTAAAATTTTTGAAGAATTTTAAAATTTTTTTTAGAATTTTATGATTTTTTTATATTTTTAATTTGAATCTTTTTTATTGATGTAGGATGACAAATAGTCATTTTGGCCACATATTATGCTGACTAGGCAGATAGCTCATGTCATCAAAACCACCTTCTCCATATCCCTTTGGATCTAATTGAAACGGTAACGCAACTTCGTGTATCTAAATATCCGATCTTAGAAATTTTGGATCTTAATGGAAACATGTTACAACTTTTAGAACCTACAGTGCAATTTACTAAAAAAAAAACATATATATTAATTTAAATTTAGTTCTACAACCGTCGAGCAGATTCTAGAAGTTACTAATTTTATCTAAACCTGTCTTAATTGCTAAATCCTTTTCGATATATAAACTAGTTCATTTTCAATATGTACAAGCTAATTTGGAACTACAATAATTGAGACGCTGCATATATACTTTATCATCTATTCCATTAGCGATTAAGTATTCAAGTGCAAGAGTAGCCAAGGCAAGAATTAGATACCTACACTGAATTGCCAATTGTCGTCGCCTCAATCTGAAACTTTCGCTTCCAATCCTCCAACTTCTTGTACATCCTGATGACCCCATCGACGAGAGTCGCGAAGTGCTCAAGTGCAAGTGTTGAGGACCTTGAGGTGCACCGATTGGTCGTCTTCAAACCAGGTAGTTAGCCGCCAGGTCGTGGAAGGTGAGGAGACGTGAAGAGTAAGAGCATCTCCAATGGTATTAGTTATAAGAAAGTGCCATGTTATCTATAGATAGCAAACAGCCAACCTCTCCAATAGTGTTAGTTATAACATTGTCTCTAACATTAATTTGCATGGACCCATATTTAATAGTGTGCATCCACCTTGTAATCCGCTATAGCCTGACTCTTAGCTAAGAGGCAGCCTCTATCTCTCTCATCTCCTTCTCTCCTCCACATAAGCAAAAAGCTGAGATGGATTTCTTATAGCCAGCTGAGATGTCCCCATTGGAGATGCTCTAAGAGAAAAAACGGCTAGGCTAGCTAGCAATTACTGCTGGGCTAATGAATGCATATTCATTAGAGCTTAATGTAGCCGTATTGGATAATTTATTGGGCCAGATTTTGCTTGGTCTATTAAGGGGTACTTATTACATAGTAAAGGCATATACAATAGTATAGACAACTGCTGTCAATAACAGGTTGATATGTCATTTATAGACAGCGTTATAGACAATCCATACAACAGTATAAACAGCTCATTTATGAGTAAACAGCTTCTTCCCACATACAATATATCTTGGTTCCCGTGCTAAAGTCGACCCTAGATTAAGAGACGGCTTAACTCTCTATGTACCCTCTCTCTTATCCACATCTTTTTTGTCCTATATGGCAAGACTTAGAGACAACTGACATGAGCCATTGTACATGCTCTAAGGGATTGGTTGGGGGGCTAGCCCCTGCTAGGCCCCCTGTGTCTTCGCCACGCAGCGGTTGAATGGCTAAGCCAGAATTAAAGCGAGTGCTAGAGTTCCGAGAAGCAGCTAAATGGCTGAGCTGACCGTTTAGTTTGATTGAGCTTTTAAGGAGTTATTTAGACATATGACACTATAGAGTTAGGAAATTCAAGATTTGTCTTTGCTAAGTTCGATGTCGTCTATTATAAATTAAAACTGGTGAACTTGTAAAAATACCACTACCGAATTTCAAACCATCTTTTCATATCATATTTCCATATTTTGACACTTTTGCCCATAGCCTCTTCTTCTTCCTCCATCCTATCTCTCATATCCCTCTCCTCTCTCTGCTCGGCTCAACACCACCACCTCCTCTCCCCTTCTCCATGCTCCTCCATGGCTGCCATGGCCGCCTTCTCCTCTGCCTAGGCACCATGGAGCTCCACCACCTCCTCTGCTCGGCCACCACGGTCCTAGCCTCCTCTGCCTAGCTGCTAAGGCCACCACCACCAACATTGAGTCACACAGCCTTGTGCTCCTGATCTAGCAGCGAGCAGACAACGCTTCCTTGCCCTCCTCTCCTGGTCTACGTTGAGCAAAGAGAGAAACAAGAGAGAGAGAGAGAGAGAGAGAGAGAGAGAGAGATAAAAGGAGGAAGAAGAAGGCTGAGATAGAGGGAGGTAGAAGACAAGAGCAAAATCATCCAATTTTGTCAAGAGGTGTCGCATGTCCAAAATAGTGGCATCTCTCGTTACACCGGATTTATAATGGCAATTCTAAAATGAGCAACTTAGTGGTGGAATTTCTCTCATTTCCAATCTATACAATGGCATCTATCTAATTAACCCTTGAAAAAAGGCTTCAAGATATCAAGAAAACCGAATTGTTTGGTTCCGGGACAACAAAAAAGCTACAAGCCGTATACCAAAGAGCCAGCGCTAGCAACCAAACAAAGGTCATCTGACAAGTGGCAACAGCCAATATTTCAGTGGTGATTGATACATGCATAAATAGTAGTACAAATTAAGTCAAATGGAATATCAATACATGATCTAAGTTAACTTAGCACATTGATTAACTACATGTCGAAGGAGATGGTGCTGTTGGGCGGGTTGTAGAACTGCACGGTCCTCCCGTTGAGCGGCTGCACCGGCCTGGCGTCGCCGGCCGGCAGCACGGCGGTGAGGAGACCGAGCTGCTCCTTGCTGATCTGCCTCACCTTGCCGAGCACGTTCCAGGTGACCTTCTCCGTGCAGGGCGGCGCCGTCAGCGACCCCGAGTACCGGAAGTAGCTGCCGGTGCGCTTCTGCAGCGACCGCAGGTGCACCAGCCCCGCCGCCACCTGCGAGTCCTCCTCGCCGTAGCTGCACCTGTCGCTCGCCAACTCCACCAGCTTGCTCTTCAGCTGCATGCATGCATTGCGCCATTGCCGGCGCGTGCGTGGTGCAGTGTTATACATTGCATT
The DNA here is from genome assembly GCA_036346145.1 of Olyra latifolia. NCBI lineage: Eukaryota > Viridiplantae > Streptophyta > Magnoliopsida > Poales > Poaceae > Olyra > Olyra latifolia. The sequence goes on from CM070532.1 coordinate 23,576,103, forward strand.
TCTTGAATTGCTTGTTATAGATGGATGGGCGGATCGACCATGGATACCTGGAAGTAGAAAGAATCAGGGGCGCCCAGCTTGTAGAGGATTGAGATCACCGCGATGTCGCCGTCGTCGCTCTTGTGAATCAAATGCAGCTCCAGGGGGAACCTAGCTTGGTCATGTCAACAATGGCTACAGCCGTCAATTCGATTTCATTCGTTCATTTGTGCAGTACATTAAGGATATGGGTGTGTTTGGTTCATAGCCCTCACTTGCCATACCAATAGGTTGGTCATGATCAATTGAGGGCATGACTAATTCGTTGGCAAATTTTTGTTGTTTGAATTAAAGCCAATTGGAGGTTGCCAAATTTTGGTAAGGTTTGTGGTATGTTTGGTTTGTTGTCAATTAAATGTGCCAATTTTTTCTATAGTCAAATAAAATTAGAAATAAATTATAAAATTATAAAATTTTAAAAATGGGTAGGTTGAGGTTTTAAAATTATATGAATTACAAAATTTGTTTCATGCAATTTGGACACTGTATGAAATAGATATTAAAATTAGAAAATAAATTCAGGAAAAAACAAACCGGACTTTCTCTAGAGATCGCATGCAGCTGGGCCCCACTGTGATTTGCATGGCTCGTCCAACAAATAAGAGAGGCATGCAACTGGGTCCTATATATCATGATTTCTCTTCAGCTCATGGCATTTGCGCCCGCGCGCATTGGTGGCCAAATTCGGCGCCCGCGCTCGTGAGGCCACTGCAGTGTAAAATTTTGGCATGCCAAATTTTTGTGTTGGCTTGCTAATACTTGGTTACAATCTAAACGCTGGCCAATTTGTAAAGGCATGACCATATTTTGATAAGGTAACCGAGGATCGAAATCCAAATACACCCTATGTGTTTTACAGGTCTAGGCATGCAGCTGTAATGCTGGGTTTTGAGAAACCAGAATTTTTAGTTCAACAGACTTAGAGAGCTCTGAGAAGCGGTATGATATTCAAGAAACGATTTCAAGAAGCCGAATTGTTTGGCTCGAAGAAATTGATACGATCAGGCGCCAGCACACGTACTTTTGTCCGTTGATGGTGTGCTCGGAGGGCGCGTGCCAGTGGATCCTCTTGAAGCTGTAGACCTTGCCGCTGACGTTCACCGTCCCGACCTTGCCCTCGAACGTCATCTGCGTCAACAAAGAACCCATGGATTCTTCCATGGCTTAATGCCATTTGATCAAGAGATCAACAAGAGGTAAAGATGAATAGATGATACACATAGATATGGTAGGTCGGTAGGTGGAGCTTGCCGCGATGCCTTTGCCGTTGTTGACGAGGGTGGCGTTGGCGGCGGCGTAGGTGCGGTAGAGGTTGTCGAGGGCGGCGCTGGGGACGGCCTGCTTGGTGACGATGTTGATGGGGGACTGCCGCTTGCCCTCGCCGCACAGCTTGTACTCCGGGCTCAGCTTCCCCCAGCTCTCCGGCCCCTGCTTGCTCCCCGCCGTGTACCCGTACTCCGGCCCCTCCTTGATCTGCTCGTCGTCTGCTCGGTGCTCACGCAAGCATGCATATGCTCAGTAGTCAGTACTACATCGATTAGCTGGGCTTGATTAGCATCATGCAAGGTCGGTCACGTACTCGAGGGAGCGACGGCGAGGGCCGACGCGGCGACGGCGAGGAAGAAGACGGCCGTGCGAGAAGACACCATTTCCGGCGCCATTGATGGAATATTATTTTTGTTCTCCTGGTCTGAGCTCTGAACGTCCAGCTAGTCGAACTTCTCAGAGGGCAGCAGAACGTACGTACGGCTTAAGAAATTTCGTCGAGCATATGTGTCCAGGGATCGGTGGATATGGATTTGCAGTTCTGCACCGCGAATTAGGGTTGCTGGACGAGCGGACAGGAGGGTCGACCGGTCGAATTTAGCCATGCCAAGAATAGCGTTCCGTTTCGCATGCAGGAGTTGTTCGTCACTTCTGTCTTTCCATGCATGTAGGAGTTGTTTCTCACTAGTCTATTTTGGAAAGCACTGGATTGCTTGCACTCATCGGTTCACCCAAAAATTTCAGGATTTTGCTTAAACGCGGGCACCTGCGTTTGGGGTTTAGACGCAGGTGACCCCTTCTTCTCCACCCCCCCTCTTCTTCCTCTTCGGCCGCCCATGCCACTCATTAGCCTCCAAGGGTTCATCTCTCTTCCTCCGTCTGCACTTAGAGGGAGTCTAGGGCGACAAAGGCACAACGAGGCAGCTGCAGCACCGCTTTGGTCATGGGCTTGTCAAAGAATGGTGGGTGGCGTGGAGGAGGAACGATGAGAAGAATGTTAGGTCATTAAGAGGCGGATGTGACTCCGGCGGTGAGAGCGGCCAGGGATAAGGAAGGAGGGTGGTTGTACACCCCCGATTTTGAATGCACAAAACCCAGGAACCTGGATCTGTCTTGCCAGCGCAGCACGGTTCACATACAAAAGTTGGACCATCTCATACATATCGTCAAGATAACATTTATTACATTAAACAAAGTACATATTGGCTTAGTCTGAATAGGTCGTTTGGCCAAATATTACAATACCAAAATATATTCTTATCAGAGTCTAACAAATGCGGAAATATAAATAAAATAGAAATGACAGGTCTCGAGGTTGTGTCCAATCCACCAGACAAACGACTGAAGTCCTGCCTAACACCCGTCCTGACGTTAGCCTCCTGGATCTCCTCGTCCTCATCACAGAAGTCCGGATCCTCATCGTCGTCATCTTGACCTAAAAGAGTGGGTGGGTATGAGGGTGAGTGCGCAATCAAACCACGCTCGCATGCAAGTCAATACCCTACCTAATGCAGTGGTAAAGGCTATCTGGTGGAGGCTAGGCTATTTTATTTGCATAGAGCCAGAGTTGCGATAATTAATAATTAAAATTCCTGTAATTTAGCCATTTAACAAACCAAAGACGTATTGTGCAATATATGCAAATTGTTCAAAATCTAAGGGTATAAACATTCGGTGGACTCATTTCCATCGCTATGGGACATGATCCCCAATTCAGCCATGGACTCATTCCCATCGCTATAGAACATGATTCTTCCCTTTGGGTAACACTTTCCATTGCTATGGACATGAGATCCTTCTATCAACAAATTGGCAGACTCGTACCCATAGCTATGGCATACTATCCCAAAACAAATGACGAGCCTGTGGCCATAGCTATGGCGCACGTCTCCCATAATATATGGCGGTGGACTCACCCTCATCGCTATGATGTGTGATCCTCTTGAGCTCAACTAAGTCCTAGACCATAGTTTATGTACTCGAGATTCTGGTACTAATTTGGTTCCTCAAGGCTTTAGCATACAGATGTTGCAACGTTGCGGGCAAAAGAGACTGAACCCGGTCATGATACACACCATGGCAATAATGAGACCGACCCATGTGAGGTACCTGCTCCGTTTACGTTGATAGTCGGGATCAGATATTCGTTGCAGCATTGATAGCAAGCTATTCTGGAGCAACGTTGATTGGTCCGTCATACTATACTATAAGTATTGATAACCAAGATCAACCCATTGAACTCTAGGCTTTTCCAGGTCTAAGCATGTTCAAAGACTTACTAGCCAAGGAGTTTCGATTAATTTCCTAGGATTCCAAAGGACAAGGTAAGAAATCAGATTAAGGATAAGGTTTGGGTTTAATAACACTATTAGCCAAGTGGTAGTAACTAGACTAGCTCTATTAACTCTTCACTTCAATAAATAGGGTAATACTTAACAAGTAAGCATGCAATTTCATAATATAAAGCAATATAAATTTAAATAAAATTGGGTAAGAAGTATGATCTATGAATATTGGCTCGCCTGGATCGGGCGTGTTGAAGTCCAGGTCTTGATCTTCAGGCTGTTTTTCAGATCTGCCGAATCTATCACGAAGAATCAAATAATACAGATAAATACTAAGATATGCCAAAATATGATGAGTGAGATGCAATCGCGTCTAATTATGTTGGTAACGTTTCGCATTGGGGTTATATATTCTAATGATTATCTATATAAATATAAATCCTACTTATCAAAGAAGTCTCGTGATTTCCTCGATAAACATCATAGAATATGCCATGCATGTACAAGTGTCTAAATACCCTTAAATATGTTCCTAAATATAAAATACATTAATAGTATTTAAAATACTCATTTAGTCATCTTTATAATGTAAATAATAGTCCTAGAAGGGGTTGCACTTTTATTAAAATAATGACCATAATCATATAAGTTCCAACATTTTTATTAGGTTAGAAACCTTCTATAGTGTTTACAGAAATATCCTCATAATTTTAAATACAGAATTATACATTAAAATATCCATTTGGGCATTAAATATTAGCCCTATAAGAGGTTTCATAATTCTATTAATTTATTTACTACTAACATATAAGGGTTAAAATTTTTCTTAAGGTAAATATCTCCTGTAGTATTTATAGAAAAATAATCATGATTTTAGAGGTCAAATAGTGTTCTTCATAAATAGAAAACCATTTCTAGATTTTTCTTTATACAAGAAAATACCTAAAGATAGCAATTTTGATTTTTTTAGGATAAAATAGTAACAGCAAATGACAAAATATATTTTTTCTAAGTCCAGTATAGAATCTAGTATTTTCTAGAATTTTATCATAATTTTTAAAGGGCATAAACTAATATTTTTACAGAGATATTGATCAGTGTAATTTGCATAATTATATTTTTCATAAATCTAGTAGATCATCTAGTATTTTAAATAATTTTTTCACAATTTTTAGAAGTCCCAAACTATTTATAGAAAATCATTTTTATTTACCAAATTTATTAAAATAGATAAAGTCCTGAAAAACATGTGAACAGTAAGGGGCCGAAACTTATACTTTGCAATCTAGCCCAAGGAGGCCTTGGCCCACGAAGGCCCACAAGTGTCCTGGCAAAAGGCGCAAAGCCAAAGGGGGAAGCATATTCCTTGGGATATGCCTCCACTCAAACTGACGGGTGGGTCTGTAAGCTACTGACCCACCTGTCAACAACACAAGGCTAAAATAGTGGAGATAAATCCTGTTTAAACCCTAGTGGATCCCAGATATCAGTGACTTAGATCTTTTAAATTGTTTTAATTAAATTTCTTTAATCCTAGTGGGGTCTACCGGTGAGTGACATAAAGAGCACAGTGAATTGGTGCCATGACGTCACCCGATGTCATCATCTTCCTCCGTTCAAGAGCACGACCATGGGGAAGAATCGCGCCGCACCGTCGATTTGGGGCACGGCAACACGAGTGTGTGCTACCTACATGTTCATGGTGTCTTCGCGCATCTGTGGGTATCAGTGTCGTGGTTGGAGATGGTCAGACGTAGGAACACCATGGGCAACGGCGGAGCTAAGCTCGGCCCGACATGGCTAGGGGGTTACAAGCCTATCCATGCTGGTTTGAGGTACGCGTGAGCATGCAGGGGTCTAAAGGGAGCTCACCAAGGGGTTGGTATCACTGGAGAAGACTTGGGGTGGTCTAGCGATGTGGAGGCCAAGCGGTGGCCGAAACAGGTGTGATGACGCTGGTGAGCTCCGCAAGACCTGGGTCAATCACGTGCCACAAAATTGATTAGGGGTGTAGGGGAAGGTTCAGACGCAAGGAATTGGAGTGAGTCTCACCTAGGCGACCGAGAGGTGAAAGGAGTAGAATAGCCCGCGGGGAGAAGAGCTTAGCTCCGGTGAGCTCTAGGGCTATTCAAGCTGATTGCTTTGAGGACGAGGAAGAGGATGCGGTGAGGAACGCATGGCCGCAAGCAAGTGGCTTGGAATGCACTGGAGCGGGAGAATCGTTGTGCCGGAGGCGGGTGGCAGAGGAGAAAGAGAAGGGGAATTGAAAGAAGTGAGCTTTGTCTCGGATTTTCTAGGCAAGGGAAGACTTGGAAAAGAGGATAGTGTTGAGGGGAGCTACTCATGGTCCAAGACACATGAAAAGGGGAGAGCCGAGAGGGATAGAGAAGAGAGGGTAGCGTTGATGGACAGGAGTAGGCGGCGTTGGCTTAGAGGAGAAGAAAAGAGGACGGTGAGGTGCGGGTTTTCTACGAGGAAGGACGAGGTTGACGTGGCGTCTTCGAGGCCACAAGTAGGGGTGAAAACGGACCGGATCGGATCGAATATTGGCTGTACCAATTTCGTTCCCGTATCTTTTCACGGACCCGGATCCAGATATGGATCCTTCGATACAAATACGAATACAAACCATCTCGAAAATGAAGTTAGATCGAATACGAGTCGAATCAAATATGATTAGATTGTTTTATCGAAATATTGTAACCCCACAAACTGTACGCCCCGAAAACTACCATAACATGTAAATAATTTAATTAACTAGAATATTAATAAGATTTAGACAAAATATGGTGTGATAATTTATCACAAATGAGCACACAAGGCAGAATGTGCAAGCATGATGCAAGCAATAAAATATCATGTTCATAATTTATGAAATACTCAACCCTCAGACCGTCAAACACTAAGTAAACCGCATTCCGCATCTGCAACGCGGCAGCAATTAGCACACCCATCAGTACAATGGATCAACCGAATAGTAAGCAACGAAATGGATTGGGGATCTAGTATTCGAGAGACTGGGGGGCTGGACCTGTGTTGACGAAGGCAAACCACTCTTGGTAGATCTTCTGGTGCTCCTTGGAGGCGCCGCTTGCCGCCGGGTACTGCCCGATTTCCACGGCCACACGGCACACCTGCGACCTCCCTCCTCCTCCTCTCACAGACTCTCGGTGCTGCTCCGCTTTGCAGCCGCCGGCTGGTACTACGTTGGGCGGCGATGTTGTTCGCTTTGCGTACCATCGCCGAGATCTGCGTCGGCGGCGGCGAGCGTCTTGCTCCGTCGGGCTAGTGCTAGCATGCTATTTCACTTTGCAGCTGCCGGCCGCCGCCAGAATTGCGTCGGGGCATCGGGGTCGGGAACTGGCTAAGTGGCTAGGGCTAGAAGAAGCTAGACTGCCTGGACGCCTAGAATGGAGGCTGCAGAGTGGAGACTGAAGACTTGGGTTGTAGCTTGGAAATTTGGAATGAACTGGGCTCGGTGGGCCGACAGGTTCGGATATCCGTATAGGTCTAACTCGGAATATCCAAGTCCGAGTCCCGGTTCATCGGATACTAGACTTCCGAATCCGAGTCAGATTCCGAGTTAACATATCCGAGTCCGACCTAGTTTGAATCCGATTCTGACCTGACCGGACCAAAACTATCCGAATCAGATTTCACCCCTAGCCACGAGGTGATGCTCCGACCCAGCGTAGCATGCGGATGGCGAAGTGGTGGCGTGGCGGCCACTGGATTTGGGTGACGCGGCGGCGCCATCGTCCGATGTCATGTGTGGGCATATGCGGAGAGACCTGCACGAGCACGAGGTGCACGGTAGAGGCGTGCATTGCATGGCGCGGCGTGCACAGCTAGGCTCAGCACGTTGTGGGCAGTGACCGGGCACAGCAAGCCGAGAGGAGGTATGACGTGCACGTGGACGTAGGACAGCGCACCGGTGGAACAACGGCAGACTGAGACGTTGGTGACGTGGTTGTGCTAGGGCGACCAGATGGGCAACTAGCGGCACGGCAGCGACCACGTCGGCGCTATGTAAGGAATGGAAAAGGCACGGGCGAGGGGGGAGAGAGAGAGAGAGAGAGAAAACAGAGGGGATGGGCTGTTGCTGTTGGTTAGGCTGGGCCATGCTGGGCCGGCCAAAGAGAAGAGGTGTAGGAGAGATGGTGTGGGGATGGCAAAGGGCAATTAAGGGCTAACATTCAAATTTAAAATTTTAATGTGCAAAAGAGTTTAGACTTTGTTTTATAAATATGAAAAATTGCATTTGAATAGCAATAGAAAATTTATAGAAATATGTAAAAAGATTCTAAACACATGAATTCAAACTATAATTTGAATTATAAGATTTGAATCTAATACTTAAACTAGTATTTGAAAAAAATTATTAGAGTTTATGAATAGATGCACCTTATACAAGGTTTTTGACGATAGGAGAGAATTATTGTCCATCCATGTTGTAGGTTTATAAATAGTGAACTATAGATCGAGATGAGAAGATATTTAAAAGGTGTGGTATTTGCACCAACTATAAGATACTAAGTATAGGTGCTAGAACTAGCAAATAAATGTTTGAATAGGGTTTTAAACATAGTAGTATCTGAATTCTTAAAATAATTCATGGAAGACACTATTGGCAATAGTGCAAAGGTTTTATCATTTCATATGTGAAAACCTTGCTTTAAAAAAACTAAACTTTATAAAGGATAAAATGCCTTTGAAAACTTATATATCAAGCCTTTGGTTTTCCCCAAGAATGATGCAAAAGGGATCTTTTGTAAATAAATCCAAAAGATTTAGATTTCATGTGAGGTTGTTTTGAAATACGAAAAGTGAATTAGGAGAGAGTTGGTACCTAAAATATCTAGTCAAAAGATGAAAGGTGGCATTTATAAGTTGCAAACAAATCATAGGGTTTTGAAATCAAACTAGATTATGAAAGGGAATTGTTCCTATTCATAATATTTTTGTATATAGGATATCCCTTATTTTAACAAAGGATTTTTAAATATTGAGCCTAACACTACTAGAAAACTGACCTTTCATACCGGCATATTAGTACCGATTGGATTGGAACCGGTACTAATAGTGGCATCAGTACCGGTTCATTGGGTAAAGGGCAATAGTCCCGGTTGGAGCCACGAACCAGTACTGATACCCTCGTATTAGTCCCGGTTTGTGATACTGAACCAAGACGGGCCATTGTGGTAAATTAGTCCTGTTCGTAACACTAACCGCATCGATGTCCTCACATTAGTCCCGGTTCGTGTTACGAACCGATACTGATGCCTCGTTTAAGGAAAGTTCAAAAGGTATGCATATTCTATCTATATCAGTAAGCGATGGTGGGTGGGTTGGTTAGAAGGATGAGGCTAGAGTCACGAGGTTGTGGGTTCAAGTCCCGCTTCTCCCATATATCCTTAACATTTTTAAACATTTGTACTATTCAGTACCGGTGAGGGAACCGGGACTGATGCTCAAGGAGCATCAGTCTCGGATGGCTTGTATCGGTTCAAAAACCGGTACTAAAGCCAGTTATGAACCGGTACTAAAGGTGAGTTCTTTAGTAGTGTAATATAAGTGTATATATATACATATACTTATACATTTATTAAATGGCTCATTAATTATTATTATTCTCATGTAATTTGAAATAGATTGTTAATAAGTTTGAAAACTCTAATCCTTTTAATTGTGGCTTTAGATACTTTTACAGCTCTAATGCCTTTAAGGATTAATTTATATATTTGATTTTTTAAAATTTGTCAAAAATTTTACTATTCCCAAAAATGGGATGGTACAGTGATGCGGGAGAGCTCACTGGAGAGAAGAAAGAAGAGCAGTGACGCGGATGCGCGAAGGGGTAGCAAGTGCTGAAGGGAGTAGCAGGGCAGAGCCAAGATTTGGGTATAAGGGGAGGGCAAGTAGACTACCAAGAAATACATAGCAATAAGCACAAATTTCAACATAACATACGTAAAATAAGTGTTTAACAAAAAAAAATTATATATGTATGTATATATATAACAAAAAAACATCCGTAGCACCATTGTCCCTAGAACCATTAGGATTCCATTAGACGTTGAGGTGGTTGTCATGTGGCCATGGCTGTTAAATGCCGACATAGCTTTTACCTAGGCTTCCATGTCAAACTTTTTGTTCCTCCTCTCTCTCAATCTCTCTCCCCCTCTATCTCCCTTTGAAATCCAGAGCAGGGAAGGGCCCTCCTGCGCCGTCCTCCACCACCCACATCAGGCCACCTTCATGACCATTCGTCCTCCCCCTGGTGATCCGGCCCTAGCGGCGTTGCCCCTTCCTGCTCATCTCACGGATGCACACGGCGGCGTGCATGGTGCACCTCCCTGGATAGCATGGTTGGCGTTGGCTTGCCCTGGCGGTCGTCCTCTTCCCTAACATCGGTGACACCAACCATCCCCTGGCGCGAGGCAACTTCAGTCGAAGATGAAGCGAGAGCGCATGGTAGCGGGTCAAACCGGGGATAGAGAGACAGCGCGGCTAGGGATGAGGAGGGAGGGGGCTTCAGTCGCCGGTTAGGGAGGACGGGAGGGGCTCCAGTCAACCACAGATAGGGAGAGTGAGAGAGCGACAGAGCGGTGGGAGAAAGATTTTGTGGGAGAGTATGGAGGAAAAAGAAGATGACATGGAAGCCTAGGTGGATAGCCACGTTGACATTTAACAACCATCTCAACGTTTAACGGCCACATGGGCAGCCACCTTAGCATCTAACGGATGTCGAAACGGTTTTGTGCCTGGGGTGCAAACAAATACAAGTTTAGGGGCCAAAAAGTAAATTAAAGTTCAGGGGCTAAATGATATTCACTACAAATTCAGGGGGCAACATTTTAATTTTATCTAATTTAAATTTAGCTCTACGCCTTCACTACTAGTTCTTTTTCAATATAGGCTGTCAGAGCATCCGTAGCAGAAGCCCTATAAACACTGTAGCGCTGATTTAGCGAGGATAGGGTTTCTGGTGAAGTGAAGGAATCTTTAGGGTATAGTGTAAAGTGTGAAGAAATTTTAGGGGGATGGATAGAGCTGTGATAAATAGTGTTTTAGAGTAGTGGGGATAAGATTTCTGATGTGGATGCTCTCATGTAAGTTTATCTAAAGCAATCTTTGAAAATGCAAATGCTTTAATATTTTCAGTCCGTTTTTTTATCTCGAAAATGCATCTAAAAGCTCTAAAAAATAAATCAAACGAAGGTGTACCAAACTCTTCAAACCACTTCGGAAAACTCTAGAAGTTTAGCTTATCAGCAAATAAGACTAACTCTAAAGGATTATTTCTTTTTTTGAAAACACGGCCATGGCCAGTTGCATTAATTAAGCAGAAGGAACGACAGCTCTACAAGGGTGCCATGTACAAATTGCCACCAATTACTCCCGCTTCAGGTGATAAAGAACCCGAAGCAATTACAAAAGAACTAGGATATCATCGCCCTTGATCATTCAGCCACCTCATCAATTACGATGTTAACGACATCAATTGGCCTACGGAACTTATTATCGAAAATACGTCTATTTCGTTCTTTCTAGATGTTCCATACTGTATAAAGTAAAGCTTCGAGAGTCCATCTTATTTCGTTTCCTTGGACCTTCATTGTCGCTGTGTGCCACCAATTACCTGCCTCATTATGTTGATGTCCCAGCAGCCAAGGTAACCGCAGCCACACCATGATGTGCTGCCAGACCTGTCTCGCAAAGGTGCACTGAAACATGAGATGACTTGCAGTTTCATCACCTGAGCCACACATTGTACAGGTGACACTACGAGGCCATCCCCGCTTTGCAAGTTGGTCAGCCGTTAGGACCCTGTTCTGGAGGAGAAGCCACATAAAAAAAACTTGCTCTTTGTTTCAGCTTTTGCTTTCCAGATGGAGCTGTAGTTGTGATCACTAAAGGATCCCTAGAATTGCATCAGATATGCCGTTTTAGCTGAGTACTCCCTCGAAGAGGTCCATCTCCAGCGCACTGCATCTTGAGCTTGATCATCTATGTTAGTCTGGAGTAACAGCCGACTTAGCTTTACCAGTTCGGATAATTCTTGCGCGGTTGTTATTCTGTGGACAAAGCTTCTCCATCTTCAAAGAATTCTGTGGATAATTCTTGGATTGTTCTCTTTTTGTCCCGGATCAGTTTGAAATAGTTTGGCGCCTCATCCGCAGGGCTCAAGCCGTTAAGCCACTTGTTCATCCAGAACTTGGCTCTTGGTCCATTCCCTAGGATTACCTCCATGCTTGCAATGAAAAGCTCGGTATCTTGTTTTTGGTAGGGCGTCTGCATGCCAGCCCAGGGCGATCCGGTTCCATCCAGCTATACCATAGCCACCTTAGAGCATCCGCAGTAGGTACTTTATAATACTGTAGTTTAGGGATAGAGTGGCTAGTGCAGGGAAAAAATCTTTTATAGTGTAGTGTAAAGTGTGAAGGAATTTTAGAGTGTTAGATAAATAGAGTAGTGAATAGTCTTATAGAGTGAGAGAATAGAATAACTGATATGGATGTCTTACACCCAATGCTTCAAGGTCCTTAACGCCGAGGCCACCTAAATGTTTCGGCCGGCAAACTTTTTTCCAACTCACTAGACAGTGCCTCCCTTGCATTCTTGATGACCCTAAAGGATTATTTCAAGGAGCGATTTCAATTAAACTCATCCAAACAAACATGTCTCTAATTTCTAAATGATTATTACTTGCAAATATTCTCGAGTTCTAACATAGGTTATATGGTTTCTTCTTTTTCCTTTTTGAGATGGCCTTTGAGTTAGTAGTTAGTACCATGGAATAGCTAGCTTATGCGAGCAAAAACATAAAACAGCTGGTAGAATGTGGTTCAATCTTCTGTGCACAAAAATATAATGACAGAATATACAGATATGTACGTTTTGCTGATTCGTATGCAGCATGAAAGCATTATCCTGTTACGAGGGCATGAATGGATTGAATATAATACGCTCGTCATCCATTTACAGTTTTGTGTGCGCGCACACGCGCACGGGCATGCGTGCGTACTATAGTAATTATATGGAACATTTTTGCCTGAATTCTGGATGACAAATAACAAGCAATGTAAAAAAAAGAGGGGGGGTGGGGGGACCATGAAACCAGTTCTAAGTTTAATGACAGAATGGTTGTGCTTCAATTTTTATAACAGCAAAAATCAAGAGAACATAATAGCTGGCATTCATTGACAGTTTATACAGAGAACCATTGACAGTTTATACAGAGAATCGACTCCAGAACAGATGCTTCTCAGCTCTCACTGTGATGTTTACATGATTCCGATTCCAATTTTTTTCAGTTTGGTAGGCCAACTGTTAAGTATTGGTGGATAGCTGATGTAACTTTTTTATCAGATAGCCCAGCAAAGCCTACGCCCAAACTCTCATTGTGGCCAATATGGAGACTTCCTTAGCACCTTTTGTGACACCTAAAAATCCCAAAATTCGTTTCTAAACTTTTTTTACAAATCTTAAAGCAATTAGGGGATTAACCCTAATCCCTCACAAACTCATCTCTAATGCCCTATATAAACCCCCAAATAAACCCTAATCTCCCACCCCAAAACCAATCTGAGACGTCGTTGTCGTCGCCCTGCGTCCTTGTCGTCCTCGTCACGCCTGCTGTCGCTGCCGTCGTCGACGTCGACAAGGTAGCCGTGCGCCGTCCCTTCCCCCGCGCTGCTGCCTCTAGGCGCCACCGCGCCTCGCCACCGCTGCCGCCCACCGCCGCCGCCACACACACGCCACGCCATCATTTCCTGCGCCATCGCCATCGCTCCTGCTTTCGCCGGGCGCCACCACGCCGCTTCCTCGCCGCCACCCGCCATCGCCGGACCACCCTCGCCGGACCCTGTCGCCGGCTCTCCTCCTCTCACTCCTTCCTCCCTCTTTCTTCCTCTCTCTTCTCTCCTTTCTCTCTCTACCTATTCCTCTCTCTTTCTTCTTTGATTTTCTCAGCCACAAATGCAGCCAGCAGTAGGGTGAAAACGGGTTGGATATTTCCCGGACCGGACCGGTCGGATCCGGATTCGGATATATTCGGATCGGATTTTTTCGGATATTTACGGATACGGGTCGGAACTCGGATATTTTTAATCGGATACGGATTCGGAACGGCAATATCCGTCGAACTCGGATATCCGAAGATCTAGTTATTCGGATATCCGATTCTGACGGCCCAAATCCAGCAGCATCACCATCCCAGGCCCATATCCATCACCCATGAACCCAGCACCTGCGAAATCCAGCAGCATCACCATCCTAGGCCCAAATCCATCACCCATGCAACCCAACCCAGCACCTGCGCATCAGCTAAAAAATAGGGGCACCGAGGGATCGAACCAAAGACCTCCAGGTTGGAGGAAGCAATCAAGCAAAGCCCTTGCCACTTTGCAAACGATACATTTGTGTGCAGAAGGATACGGCCTTCATTTATCCATATAGAAGTCTATAATAATACAAAATTAACCTCCAAGATTTTTCCTATTTAAAAATAACTTGAGTGTCTAAGAAAATATATGATAACATGAAAGTTTTTCTTCACGATAATTTGTGTACATATTATGACTGCTCTAATAAATTAAATTACATAGATGTTTTAATTGATTTCAAACATATAATTTGAGGGGTTTCTATGTTCCGGTAAATATCCGTGTTCGTATTCAATTCGACCTGAATTCGCTCCGTATTCGTATCCGACATTTCCCGTGTCCGTATTCGTAACCGAACTATCCGTATTCGTATCCAGATCCGAGAAAAACTCTAGAATATAGATATGGTTTAGCCATTATCCGACCCGTTTTCACCCCTAGCCAGCAGCCAGCATCTTAGCTCTTCACGCGTGGGCTTACTGCTACAGTATCCAGCCCGCGAGCTACAGTAACTTCCCCAATTTCTTGAATTTCAGCAATAGTGTTCCTTCACTATTTCGCTACGAATTCATCCGTACTCCAAATCCGGCGATTAAAGTTTCTAAAAATTCATATCTATCTACTGTAATTTTATATAATTTTTTAATTTATTTACTGTTTCTGGTATTTATTATTGTTTTTCTTATTTTACGTGCGATAGATCACGTAGGTGACGAAGGAGAGTTCGTCGACACCGCCGACGTTCCGCAAGGTCAAGAAGAACAGGAAGGCAAGTATTTTCCCTAGAATCCCAATTTCTAGATTTTGCCAAAATTGCTATTTAATTAAATTATACGTATTTGTCATAGTAATTCCTAGTGCATATCGTTATTTACATGGTATGCACCCACGATCATGACAAACCTTAGGATGATAATATTATGTAATTTGTTTTCGTTTTTTAATTATTAGTTGGCTTAGCATTGCTTAGATAGTCACCGGGAGTGATTCCCACTCATATAATCATCATTAAGCACTGTAATATGAGAACCTGGAGTATCTGAGTATGAGACATGAGAAAATGGTTTTATGGTGGGGTTGTTCACTCATTAATCAAAATTTTGACCAACTAATAATTTGACTCGAAGCGGGTGACTTGAGTCGACACTCTGGTCCCTAAGGACCGATGATCGTGATAGATTTAACTGAGAATTTCCCGTGCGACCGCAAGCCCGGTATGGGACGGGCCTGATCGAGAAGGAGAGTAACGTCGGGATTGCCACCGTCCTTGCACCATGGGTGAGGTCCCGAGGGATACGTCATCGCGGGTGTACAGCCCGAGGGATGGAACTTCAGGGTACTTGTGTGAATATCATGTATGGTCGAAGCCCCGGGGGTACTTGTGTGAATATCAGATATAACCATGTCAAACTCGGAGTTGATCTTTTGATGAATTTTGTTATGATGCTTTCCGACGGGAGAGTATCGTATCTTGCAGGAAAAGCGTACAACCTCTGCAGAATGTAAACCCATTCGGATGGCCGAGCTCCCGGTTATGAGCATCTTGGTGGTTTTTCACATCGTAGCTACACTTTAATTAATTTGACTTGGGTAAGGTTTTTCCGACAGTGTGCCATTGCTAGATGATTCATGGTGAACGAGAACGAGCACGAGAACCATTTTGAGATGATGATTTGGAATAATGAGAAATCTAATATATGAGACACTGAGTCTGAGAATTATGCCATTTGTTGAGATTAATCATGAGAATTGCTATTTATTAGTTATGTTTTGTTAAATGCTTTTATAATTCTAAGTTAAATACTTTTATGCAAATGAGCCACTATCTTTTCTAGGATAAGTCTAATCTGACCATTCCCATGAAAGACTTGCTAGCATTTGCGTGCCAACCCTGGCTTTTATTCAGAACTGCTTATTCCACGAGCAGATCAGGAGTACGACCAGAAATTTGTTGCGGAGTATGCGGATGGTGCGCAAGACTACTAGCGGCTCCCGTTCAGCGCGTGCTCGTGGCCGTGATGGAACACCATTATTTATTTGCTTCTTAGTTGGAGTTCGTGAAGACTTATGATCATTATAAACTATTGTAATAAGTGGATCTGTTGCACTCTAATTATTTTATTTAGTTATGCAGTACAATACTGGTAATTCATCTTTGTTTACTGTGGATATGAGCACGGATCCTTGGAACTCATATCGTTAACACAGAGAGGTTCGGTTTAGTAAAATCGGATCCTTAACACCTTTCATGCCAGTGCCAATAAAGATACAACCAGCTGGAGTTGAGCATCAAATTTTGTGAAAAACAGGTAAATAAACGGGCATTTGTCAAAGGAGAATTCTTCCATCATCAGGGCTAATGGTTGATTCATACCAAATCTCTGACTTTATAGTTGAAAATTCCTGAATGCACTACAAAGTTCTTTAGCTGTGCATGCCACAAAAAATGATGCAGGAAAACAATAATTATTCTGAATATTGAGATTTCAATGAGCTAAAAATCTAAATGATGTAATTTTTTTAAGTCCAGAAACGTTTCCCTTAGTTGTTAGGAAAGCAAAAGGTTGTGAAATAAAACACTGGATACATTTTAAGATGTTGTCAGCATAATCCTCTCAAGTTCTTGTAGTCTTCATAACTTATAAATGTATCCTTAATTTTCAGCCAGTCAGCTGGTTTTGGCATGAAGATTGCTATATATCCTTCTCTGTCAGCCTAAATGTGAAAAGGAAAAAAGAAAGATTGTGCTGGTTAGAATATGGAAAAATATAGCAAACCCATGCAAATAGAAATCAAACACTTGGATAGGTAATTCCTGCATAAGGGGTAAACATCAAGAGGATTTTACTGCATGAAACATTTGTGTGTCGAGTCAATCGAGCAGTGATCATATAAGAATGCGAATATAAGACAAACACCAAATGACCCAGACTTCGATTCACATTTTAGGGGAAAGGTTTTGCTGAATACTTCTGCACAAAATGTGAGCATGTTTTAACAGAGGTAATCAGGTAATGCCGTAATAGTATATCACATACAAAGTGCAGGTTGACATGTATTTATCTGAAATTGACAGATATATTACCTGGCCTCTAATTATCTGTATTGATTAGTCTGATCTTGTGTTTGAATGCTACTAACTTGAAAATGGCATCAAAATTGGAAGTTTACAAGAGGACTAACTAAAAAATCTACTAGATATGCATGGGCCATGGTGTTTGCACCAACACTATCTTACGTAAAAGAAACAAAAGGTCACCAAAGAGAAAAGTACAGACTATAGATCAATCTCTGTATGTACTATGTAGGCCTGACCATTACTTTTCATGCACCACAAAAGAAGCTCCACCAATAACATCAATCTGTGTATGTAGGCCTGATCATTGTTTTGATGCATCACAAAACAAGCCCATCAATAACAAAGATTGAAGAAACAATCGATGAAAGAACATGAAACCCTTCTATTTCTATACAGGTACAGGAAATGGTTGGGGGCAATAAAGTAGGTGAAGTGGTTGGATCTTGCGAGCTGTTCCAACCACTGCTGGATGTGAATCCAAGAGCCGAACAAGAATGAATACCACACAGAAGAGTCAAGACCAAGCCCCCTAATAGAATGTTTAACCGATCCATTCCAGATTGATCAAATTGGTACAGAAGTTGTAACATAGGAAAAGCATAGAAAATATGGCTTATTTGAATAACCCCCTGACCTACCAATTGTAGAAGTAGGATTTTTGGCAAGCAATAAGCACTTAAATAATACAATTCGAGTGTACCAGATTCATTATTATTTCAAGGAAAAGGTTCAGGAGGAAAGGGAAACAACACAGAGATACGAATTGAACCTAAATGGGAATGACATGAAAAATCTTTTCCAAAACCTAACGTTAAGGGCATGACGATGATACACAAGAGGAACAAAAAAAACTCGTGATTAGTGTGAAGGGGAAGATCTACTTATGAAATTGTTCAAGAAAGGGTCATCGCATTTCCTTACTTCTTCATTCGAAAAAATTCTTATAAATATTTAACCTAAAATATTAAAGTCTCAACCAAAATTTAAAGGAAGATAAACAAAGAAATTAAATGAAGGCACTTGTGCAGTCAATATGAGATACAGAGGTATTAAGCAGATCTGGTTGTTTGATCAATCTATCATTAAACAAAGAAATTAAATGAAGGCACTTGTGCAGTCAATATGAGATACTTACAGAGGTATTAAGCAGATCTGGTTGTTTGATCAATCTATCATTAATCTCCAAAAGTGAACCTTTCACACAACACCTGTAGAGGTTTAACATAGACTACAGTTTAGTGCCAAAATAGGATGTTATCCGCATACTCGATTGGGAGATCTAGTGGGCCAACCTCACCACAAAAGATTTGTCATTTGTGCACACTTTACATAATGCAGAATTTTCTTGCAAATGCTGTGCATTCTGTAATGCAAAAAAAAGGCCATCAATTCATGTTGCCATTTAATTAACCAAACAAAAAACACAATCCAGTTACCCTTTTGCGTTTTCCTGTCACTTTCATCTCACTGCGATCTGACTTGCCAACATTGAAGTCAACAGCAGTTATTCCCCCTTCCACTTTCAATGCGACATGGGCTGGAGCTAAACCAACCACACACAATCTAAGTTTTTGGGAAACAAAAGAAATCAAATAGAGTAAAGGCTCAAAATCATAACAAATCTCAATATGCATCAAGCAATAAGAGGTATGTAACTATGTATTCGCATGTATCAACAAGACTTGCATCAGAAATAAGTACCTGATACTAGAACAAAACATTCATTCAAATATAGGCCAATACTAAATGATATTCTTCATGCAAGCATATGGCATTTTTGTCTACTGCCTAGGGATAATTACCTTAGAAGAAACACTCCTACAGTAAATTATTATTATCAGCATTACAGCCAACTTATTAATATGAAAAGTTCATTAAAGCATCATTAGTTGCAGCATTTCCTAAGAAATTCTACCATTGACTTCTTGAAAACCTACCCGTTTGGATGGCGGTACACATACTGATCATGTCCTGGATTGAGAAAATCTGCACAAGAAAATGATATGAGTTGAATTAGATGAAATGAGGTATTGTTGTTGAATTCAGTTCAAACATTTTGGTTAGCTTGAACATAAGGTTCTCAGAAGACTCCAGTAAGATTAACAATAAACTTACAAAGCCACAATAAGACAGAGGAGCAAAATACGTGTTCACACGGAAGCTATGATTTTTCCCCCAAACTTAGATCAGGTAAAAATACGAAATACCTCAATAAAAATATGGTTACTGATGCTTCAACAGAAAGGAACCAGCCTGTACCCAATAATTCAACATGTGCACATTTGATTACACGCTAAAGAACACTAGAGCACTCAGCGCAATTGAAGAACTCGAACTCCACTTACAATGGCCTGAGAATCAAACAGTGTTGTGCCAGTTCTAAAGATGCATTGCTCATCTAGAAGACTACCTTACCCAATCACACAAAAGAGAATGCTAAGCGCTTAATTTCAATAAATACAAAAGCATCAACTCCTCAACCTTTCTAAGATCACTTAACTTTTAAATTGAAGCTGTCAGGATCAAAAACACCAAAAAGCTCAATTTTTTGGTCCATCAATTAGGCGCAGTAAAGCTTGAGTCTTTTTACCAGCGATGAAGTACCGGGCGAAGTTAACCTCGACGGCGGAGGGGGCAGACGCCGGGAGGTCGCCGGCGTCGGGGACAATGAGAGCTCGGGTTTCCTCGTCGACGGCCAGTACACCCCCGCTCTTGGTAGCGCAGATGCCATCCCCTTCCATGGGCGGGGGCGCGCACAGGGGCAGCGACAGAGGAAGGAGACGGTGTCGGCGAGCGGCTTCCCCTCTTCTCGGGGGCTTTCCAATTGCTAAGCGCGCCGCACGCGGGGCTCCTCCGTGGGCGCAAGTGCGCAACCCTAGGTCTTTAGCTGCGATTTAGATCTCTGCCTTTGCTAATCTCTGCCTTGGCCTAACCCAGCCATCCATTTTTCATCGTCCTAAGAGCATCTGCAGTAGGTAGCTGGTGGAGATACTCTAATGTTCCCTACTTCCTCTCTCTCCTCTCTCCTCCCTCTCCTCACATGCCTTTAGCTATGCCGTCTGAGCGCAAGGACCTTCTTTTCTTGGTGGATTATAATAGGATGAAAAGTAGTTAAGATCTTAGATAGGCTAAAAAATATTTAAAATTGATTTTGATATCTTTAGCTAGAAAACACTAACAAAATATTGCAAAACATCACAGCATTTAACTTTAAAAAAAGGACAAATTTTTCGATGAATTTGAACTACGAAGAACAATGATGGCACAGTTGAGTAGGAGTGCGAGCAGAGAAGACATGGTCAAGATTAGGGTGTCTTCAAATATAACATCCAGCAAGGTATTTCCTTATTCCAAATGTGAGGCATCTCGGGCCTAGCAGTGAAAGTGGTGCTGGTAAAATTCGTATTCGTCCGTATCCCAATATTTTTAATCTAGAACCTATTTTTTATTCGATAGAATACAAATACATATATGAATAATTAATCAGATACGAATAGAGGCAAGTAGTATCCTGATAATTTTGGATAATTACTATACGAGACAACATATATTATGGTAGTATGAACTGTTATGTTTGATATTCATACATCACATGTGCAACATGTCTTGTGATATGATTACATGTTGTTTATGTGTTGTGGATGATTAATATCAAGGGTAGGCTATAACAATTGGTTTTCTTCCGAGCAACTAGTAAAATCTGGTAAAACCCAGTTCAGTATCCACATCTCATCCATATTCATATCAATCAAAATCCGTAATCTGTATGCGGTGAAAAATGTGGAACCGGATATAGGGTGACCCTTGTCTGATCCGTATCTAGACTGTTTTCACCCCTACCCGGGTAAGGGTTTACGCCTAGACATGGCATCTTGAACAACTAGGTCCGGATTAAAATAAATTAAAAATAGATAAATGGGTATAACTTGAAAATGGGCGTAGAAATTGTAGAAATGATGAAGCGGAAAAATGGCTCTTACGCTACGTAAAGGTTCAAGAACAACTCTAGCGGGTCAGCATTGTGCCTAGTGATGAAGTTATGATGTTGCCTTTGTAAGTTCCCAGTCTTTCTCAAAACTGGTTGATTTGACCGTTTACTCTCTTCCTCACTAAATTCTTTTGAGTGTTGCAAGGAGATTTTGAAATTGGGGCTATTAAATTGTTCTTTTGGAACTATGGAGAAATGTCATAAGGGTCGGTATTCATGTTCTATGTGAGGATGTACGAAGTTACAAATGTCATGGTGTTAGGTTCATTTGGTTGATTTGAGACGGAAGACCGTTTCTTTTTTTTTGTTTCTTGTCTTAGCATGACAATTATATGTTATCTTGCTTTGGCTTTTAGCTTTTTTATAATAAGTGTTTGTAATGGATGTTTGCATCCCTAGTTGTTGCAGAGACCAAAAGTTGCTTCCATTATCTAAAAATAAAGTTTCCAGTCTTTCACACTCAAGAGAACTTGGACCATGTAGCTACGAAGGGAATGTCTTCTATCCTCCAATATTCTCTCCTTGTGGTTGAAAGCTGACTCCAAGAAAATCGTGTATATATATGTATTGTATATTGTTTAGTATGAAAACCTAAAGCACATGTTGAACGAGATGTAGATGGTGTTAGTATTTCCTCTGTGGTATACTATGACCATATGGTTCATGATTCTCTGTTCATATCTCAAATTGACTATGAGAAAATTAATTGTACATAGAATTTCCATCGCCCATTTGAGACAACTGAAAAAAATTATCACAAATATTAGTCACGAATACAAAACCTGAAACAAAAACAAATTAATAAGTAATCATACATTTTTTTTCTCTCTTTAACAAACTTTGTGAATTTAAAATATTTTTGCAAAATATTTCAAATTTTGTCAAATTTCACAAAATATATCTCATTTTTTTTATTCAGAGTCAAGAGAAGAGAATGGGGTTTGTATTATGGATGAATAGAGAGAGGTCCATCACTATTCATATGAAAAAATTTTGGTATTTTGAAATTTCCTGCCATTTTTTCAGAATTTGTGAAGTCCAAACTTAGAATATTACCCAACGGTCGCGCAATGTTGTATTCGGTTTCTCAAGTGTTAATAGTAATGGGCAGGACCAAACCATGTCAAGCCAGCTAGGCGTGCATAATACCGAACCATGTCACACTGGCCCTGTTTCTTTCAGCGGAAACTGGCAGTTGGCGGTTTACTGTAGTAAATTTATAAGTCTTCGAAAAAAAGTTTAATGAGCCTAAAAGATAATTAAAATTTTTTTAAGAATCTTTGAGAAGAACTAATCAAAGCCTCGAAAAATCTTTGGAAATTATAACACAAAAAATCATATAAAAATAACAAATTTACTGTAATAAAACGCTGACCGCCAGTTTACGCTAAAGAAACAGGGCCACTATGTATGTCATGTTGTGCCAGCCCGCTGCGTCTAAATGCCAGCGTAAACGTGGTCCGATCAAACCAACCGTGTCGATCCGACCCTCTTAGCATCTATCTATGTCACGATGAACCAGCCAATATGACCCGTTTTGCCCAAATTAGAGTGTTCTAAAATAATCATTTTTAAAAAATATCTATGAAATATATATTATGTCTTTAAAATTTGTACAAGATAACATGTTGTCGTGCTAGGGTGGCGTGAGACATGCCTTTGCATACAAGCCATGATATGGTAGCGCGACAAGGCTGCATGAACAGCTAGGTGCCGAGTACATGTTAGTGCAAGCAACGACAACTTGCCTTAGCTTAAGAAGTACTAACAAAATGGAATGGTCTTCGATATGATGAACATGATGATGTGGACTAGCTAATTCATCGGTGATGGATAAGATTGACGGTGCCTAGACCTCAAGATTTATTTTTTGTTTCTTCTTGTCTTTAGCAAACCCTTAAATATCTGAATATGTCATGACATGCTCCTTAACGTCCAACGTGTCTTCAGAAATTTAATTTGATTTTTGTTCATCAAGCGAGGTGACCGTGCTCACACAATTTCACATCTCCGATGTCCTAACCTGCACACATATTTAATTTTTTATATTTTCAAAATATATTTTGATTTATTGTTGTATTTTCATATCGCGTTGCATTGTGACCGAATTCTAGCATGGGTGGGGAACCATGCCTGAGCAGCATGTTTTGCTTCCGTGCTATGTCGGGTCAACCCAGTACACAATAACGTGCCTATGTGGCCATCTCTAGGCAATAAGTACAAAAGAAAAATATTCTTCAACTAACTATATAGATATATAATACACTATCTTATTTAAATAATGTTGTAATTCATATAATTATAAGATACTTAAGATAATTTGTTCTTGTGTGTAACACACCTAATTATTATAATTTATTATTTTTTCAAAAAATATATAAATATACAATAAACTATAAATATTCATCGTACTAACTAATCATACTTCTATAAAATCTCTCTCTCTCTCTCTCTTATCAACTTCAAATACAGATGATGTAGACAAAATAACATTTTAAATGGTAAAATTTGAATACAAAATATGTGAGAAATTGTTAATCGCAAGAAATATCTAAACCATATCTGTTCCCTATCAAATACGGTAATCGAATAAAAAGGATAATTCATATCCGTTGGATTCTTGTGATCTGAATTAGGCGAGAGGAAAATATATGTCCCATTTAGGGAAAGGAATTCGCGTGGGATAATATACCGAACCAGGTCACCAGCCTACTAATAGCTTACTTAGATGGGCTGGATCGCGAGCTTACAAGGAAATGTGAGCCGAAGCCTAATCGAGGCCCAGAAAACATAGGTGGGCCGGATGGCCCGGTCCAAGTTCATAGAGCCCATCTTCCCAATCAAGTCCAGCGATCGCTTCGAGCCATCGACGAACGATCGACGAGGCGACCATCCATCCTTGCCGGCGACGGCGACGGCGACGGGGAGGCCCGGACCGCAGGGGCACCGACTTGTGTGCCGGTGATGGGCGGTGTGGTAGGGGAGCTGGGGAAGCGTGCCGGCGACACGGAGGTGGTGCAGGAAGGCCCGGCAGCCGCCGGCGTCGGGGACCGATCACCGGTCCACCTCCGCCACCGGGACTGCAAGGCTGTGAGCGCCCCCTAGCTCCCAAGTTTCTAAACCATTTCCTTTGTGGTAATTCGATGGTCGATTTTGCGATTATTAATACGGTTTTTTCACCATGATTCTGTTTCTGCAGCTCATAAGGAACTAGTGCCCAATCAGGTAACCGAATTACTGCAGGAATTCGGCCGAAACTTTGCCGCGTTAAAATTGGATTTAGAAGTTATTAACAGCGCAACTAGGAATTAAGGTCTTCACTTTTGCATCGTCATCCTCTAACGGCTAACAGATAAAATGTAAATGCTAAGGAATTTGGAACTGCAAATTGTGGCTTGTTAATTAGTGATCATGGTCAGGGGAAAAAATATTGAGTGAACATTTTATTGGAGGGTGGCGATATAACCAATAATCGGTGCTTATCTTTTTTTTCCCGAACGAAATTTGAATTTATACTAGGCAAAAATGGATCAACAAATGCTTGAAATGGACTCATAGTAGCAATTATCAATACATTCAAATGCATCCTTTTTATCCCTTTTTTTTTTGCCAGGTTCTAAAGATAGCAACGATTATCATTGACTGCTGAAATTTTTTTTTTAACCTGTGAGCAGGAGCTCTGCCGATTCACTATGTGAGGAAGAGTACGAAATACAGAATACAAAACTGAGTACGAGACTCAGCACTGCACATACAGGAAATACCGGTAAAAAGCAAAGAGCAGCAAGGCTCAGAAACAAGTAATACTAAGGAACAGGAACAAGGTTATGACAGGGAAGCAGCAGGGGAGATGCTGTAGCCGGAGCACCACGACGGCTAGCAGCTAGCCGGGCCGACGAGTCGACACCCGGCGCAGACAACGACGCCTGGTGACGCAGCATTACCGCCAATTCACCATCTGCTAGGGACATCAGCAATGGTTCGGAGAGGCGCCAGAGACTTCAGCACTGCCGACCAACGGCGCGCACACCAACAGCGCGCACAAAAACTGGGCAACTGGCCAGGCGGCGCAAGACCCGCCGGCGAGCAAACCGCGGGTAGGGGGGTATGCAGCCACCCCGCAGCTGCCCAGCAGATTCACTGCACCCAGGAAGTCCAGCTGCAACAATGCCCCGGGCAGGTCGCCTCAGCGATCAGCCATGGTCGTCTGGACCAATAGCTAGGGCCCTAGCCGCCACATTGGCCCTGATGAGGTCCACAACGGAGCTAACAGAACCATACTCCGATTGAAAAATTCACCTATTTCTCTCTTTCCAGACATTTCAACAGGTGTATGTGATGAGCCCATCAAATGCTCTCCGCTCCCTCTTTAGAATGCACTTTCTAACTTGTAGCCACCACTCACTCAGCGTCTGTTGGGTACCCGGAGCCTGTACGGCTGTACCCCACCCGTACGCTGCAGAAAGGTTGCCTAGACTCTTCTGGAGAAGGCACACTCCACAAATAAGTGATTTGTGGTTTCCAAGCAGGAGCCACAAAGGGGACAGAAAAGGCAATTATTTCAACCCCTTCTATGAAGGTTTTCAGCAGTGAGGATGCGGTACTGCAAAACCAGCCAGACAAAGAATTTGCATCTTGGTTCTGCACCTGCTCTCCAGGTTTAGTGGAAGTGCCGATCCTTTGTTGCCCCGACGAACTGGACGTTGTAGGCTGAACGTGCTGAGTACATCCCATCTGCAGTCCATCTCCACACAATTTTGTCCAAGGCATCATGTTCCAGAGTCACTCTCCACGTCAAAATGCAAAGGTCAATCATCTGAGTTAGCTCCTTCGCTGACTCGATATGCCCAACAGATGCCAGCCAAGAGTTCTGAAAAAGGCCCTGAAACACCAAGATATTTCGCCGAGTAGTTTTCATAAAGAGTAAGGGAGCCACCTTGAGAGGTGCAAATCTGCCATGCAGCCATTTGTCTCGCCAGAAGCGTGCTCTTTGGCCGTTCCCAATTGCAATTGTGGTACTAGCTGCGAAAAGGCTGCAATCTGTGCTGTCGCAAGGGACGTCCGAACCGACCCACGGCTTATCTGGGTGCTCCCACTGCATCCAGAGCCATCTCAACCTTAGAGCTCTCCCAAAAGCTGTTAAATCTTTTATCCCAAGGCCTCCAAGCTTTATCTCTACACACTTTCTTCCAGTTCACGATGAAGGGAATGTGCCCTAGAGGCAATCATATGATGATTGTGTAACATCTCTGTTCATGTACTTATGATAACATTGTTTATCGGTTCCATGAATTAATGGCATGACTTTGTTCATCACATACGATTTGGTTGCGAGACACATTGTCATTGTGATATTGTTCTAAACGATCCCTGATCCATATCATTACGAGGAGCAGTAATGATTTGATCAGCACATGTATTAATTGATGGTATTGTTTCACATACCATAGATATGGAGATATCGAATCAATAATGTGGACATATGTTAGAGAACACGGGTGGTTGGATAGACCTGCTCCAAGACGCTGCTGAGATTCTTATCTACAAAGTGTCATCAGCGTATAGTCTCGAGTGGTACATCTATATGATCCTTAGACCTGAGATCATCATGGAGACCCAGCTTGTGAAGTTGTATGTTTTGGTGTTATCAAACGCTACACCATAACAGGGTAGTTATAAAGATAACTACTGGGTATGCCACGAAGCATGGCGTAGGGATGTGATTGATCAAGATAGAATTTTTCCCTCCTCGATAACGGGAGAGATATCTCTGGGCCCCTCGGTATGGATGAATAAGAAAAGCGCACGGCCGTGCTGATATGATTAAAAAGTTAACCATGATATTTATATCCATCACATTGACGAGTGAATGATCGAGCTATCACAAGGGTGGTACATATCTCGCCTTGAGTTTGATTGATATCGTGTGGCAAAAGGATCGGTATGTTGAATGTATCAGGGTTCAGCCGATGAGATCATTCTGTGCATTCGGGGGTCAATATATACTGCTAGGTGCCACTATTGATCTGTGGATTGGAAAGGAACTTTCCGGATCCACGACCGACTTGCACATGAACTTAACGGGTCACACACTTAACGGGTTGGAACATATCTAGTGGATTTGATCTATTAAGAGAACGGTTTACATGCGGATATGAACCGCATAGGAATTGGAGTCCTAATGGGCCTTGACTTGAGCCCGTTAGCACGTCCATAAAAGGGGAGGCCTGGGGCGGCGCCGTGGTGAACAGACGAGCTCTTACCAAGCCCTAGCCCCCGCGCCCCTCTCGCTCCCCAGGAACCCTAGCCGTGCGGCGAGGTGCTAGCACACCTCGCACGGTGTTCCTGCTTGGTATGTGTGGATACCGGTAGAGGCGCTGCCGTACACGGACGCGCTGTTCGGTTGGATCTTCGCCGACCACTCGGCAATCAGTCCGACCAGTCCGGCGACCAGTCCGACCACTCCGGCAATCAGTCCGACCACTCGGCGACCAGTCCGACCATTCGCCGACCGCTCGGCGATCACTCGGACCAGTCGGCGAACTACTCCGAGCACTTGGCGACCAGTTGGCGAGCACGACGTGTGCTGCTCGGATCTGATCAGGACGTGTACGACTACTTCCACGACGCGTGCGCATCTGCTTCCGCTGCATCGGCGTGTCAAGGGTAACGATCTGTGATCCCCTACTTGCATGTGATCTTGGGTGTTCGCGGTAGAAATTTTTCGATTTGTGCTTGCGTAGCCTACCCGTTCCCCAACACACGAGACCCCCCTTAACCGATTGGACGTCATTACGCTGCCAAAGGAAACTCCTTCGCATCCGATCCACATTTTTGATTGCCCATTTGCTCATTTCAGCCAAAGTGAGGAGATAAACCGCTTGAGAGGTTAACACTGAGTTGATCAACACCATTCTAGCCGCCTTAGACAAGAATCACCTTTCCAACCACCCACCATCTTGATCTTCCGGATCGGTTTTGAAAATCGATCTTTGTGAGGTTGGTGGATGCGGGGAGGCCGAGATACGTCTTGAGGAAAAGATTTGGTTTGCATTTGCACAACGCCCTATAAGTTTTGGAGAAGCAGAGGCTGGCATGCAATGGGGAAAACTTCACTTTTTTGCAGGTTGACCTTTAGACCCGTAGCCTCCCCAAAAACAGTGAGGATTAGATGTACAGCTCGCAGATCATTTGTTGCTGGCTTGAGGAAAAGCGCAATATCATCAGCGTATAAGGAGATCTGGCATCTGTCCAGCCTGTCGCTAACCGTTTGCAGCGCCCTCATATTCCTTGCTTTGGCCATGAGCAGGTGTAGAGGTTCCATGGCGAGGATGAACAACATAGGCGATAGAGGATCGCCTTGCTGAAGGCCTCTTCTGTGCTTGAAAGCTCTTCCCAGACTCCCGTTCACCATAATTCAGGAGGTGGTGGAGGAAAGCAAGGAGGCAATCCAATCTGTCCATCTAGGTCCAAATCCGAGGTTTTGCAGTAAGTCCAGTAGATACTCCCAGCTCACTGAATCGAAAGCCTTAGCTAGGTCCAATTTGACAAAGAGGGCAGCTTTTCTCCTTCTATGCAGCTCTTTGACAGCATTACTGACAAACAAGAAGTTGTCTTGAATACACCTGCGACGGATGAAGGCACTTTGAGAGGCCGAGACCAAGTTATTAAGGAGGGGCGCCGGTCTGTTGACCAACACCTTGCTAAACAGCTTCCCAAAGCTGTGAGATAAACTTATTGGACGGAAATCAAGGGTGGTTTTAGCCTCCGGCTTCTTGGGAATAATGACTATGTGGGCCGAGTTGAGAAGGTGCAGGAGTCGGCCATTACCCTCAAACAGTTGCTTAAAAGCATCTAAAAGATCCCCTTTTATGATGTCCCAGCAGGTTCTGTAGAAGGTCTCTGAGAACCCATCAGGCCCCGGCGCCTTATTTCGAGGCCCGGTCTAAATGGCATTGCGAACCTCTTCTTCTTCGAAGGGACTGTCCAGGTGACCCAAGTCATGCTGCTGGAGTCCAATGCCGGTCCAATTTAGGCCCCTATTCCTCCCCAACTTAGTACCCAACAACGCTTTGAAGTGGTTCTCAAAGGCTTCATGTTTGTCGTCATCTATTGTTGCTAATCCAGTATCCACCTGTATAGCTGCAACGGTGTTCTTTCTCTTCCTGGCGTTTACCTTCACGTGAAAAAATCTCGTGTTTGCATCCCCGGCTTTGATGTAGTTGACCTGGGCTCTCTGTCTCATCCTCGCCCTATTAATTGCAGCCAGGCCTTGAATGCGTATCTTTAGGAGCTTCTTGAAGTGCACCTCACTAGCAGCTAGGTCCCTTGTCTCTTGCGCTACGTCAAACCGCAAAATCAGCTCATTAACCACCGCCATCTGTATCTTTACGTCCCCAATGTGTTGTTTGCTCCAGTTCCTCAGCGCTGCAACTGTACGAGACAGCTTGGTATGCAGCCTGCGCAAGGCGTCTTGAGCATGGACCGGTTTGGACCAAATGTGCTCAACCAGATCCATATAGCCCGACAGCCTAGGCCAGAACTCCTCAAATCTTCCACGGAACACGTTCCTCTGAGGGTTGCCTAACAGTAACAGAGGGGAGTGGTTCGACACCGAAGAAGATAGCGCAGAGAGATGGCAGTCTGGGAATAGGGAGTCCCAAGCTGCAGTGCAGAAGAATCTATCTATCTTTAGCAATAGAGTTTTCCCTGATAATGATGGTTCAAGTACGCATATAGTTTTGACACGATTGGTTTTGGCGCGATTGGCATTTAGGCATGGATTTATTGACATGCATGGACATGTGATTTTAATCTTTGCTTCACCAGTGAACCATGCATCATTAATCGCAGCACTGTAAAAATAGAAAACAACATCATTGTGTAGATGAGCATAGGGTAATGCAACTAATTTCTGTAGATGAACACAGAAATAATCTTAGCACACATTACTTATATCTCAACTCAATTAAATACAGCAAACCTTTAATGTGCAAGGTACATGCTCATATCATCTATCATAGGGGTACTCACACATGGCGCTATGGCCAGTAAGTGAATCACCTATATTTGGAAATTTTTTAACAGAAGGAATGACCAAATCCTCATGTCATGCGTACATACATCCTAGGCAATTAACTTTTAGCTCCTACTATGTTTCTAAAAACTGTACTCAACAACAGAACTAATTGATCACGAAACTACTAATCTAATCTGACCAGTACCACTGCTACAATTGATAGAAGCTAGCTAAACTAACTGCTTCAAATTAATCATGCTTGTGAATTCAACTACTGTACCAACTTTTAAGCATGCATCCGAACTTGCTATTTGAAGATTATTATTATGGGATGGGAATAGGAATATTTTTCTGCTGGTAGCTAGGTTCATGCATCACCTAATCCAATCATATAAGTTCTCCTTTGTAATGTCTTGCCGCTTTTTTTTAGCCAATCATTGATAGGAAAATGGTAGGCAAGGGCTGGAAAAAAGGGCTTAATAGGCACAACATAAACTAGTCAAGTACTTTCATCTTCCAAGTGTAAAATGAAAGGGACGTCTGTTCTAATTCCAGCTCCTCTTCACCATAAAAAAGGTTAGTGTGTTTTGTTGTTGGTGAAATGGTGATAATTGACAGGGGGGCATGGTAGGATAACACTTGCAGACCAAATTTATATGATTCTTTTGTGAGCATCTGATGTGGAATCACACAATAATGGGCTTCTCTTTCTGTTTAAATAGGCTAATGAAGCCTTGTTTTTCACTACTGTACATAGTGTCTGAAGCATAATACTAGTCAGTACTGTAAAGTTAAGGGACAACTTTAAGGATCAGTGTGAAAGTTTTAGATTTGCTGTTTACATGGCAGTGGTGTGCTAGCTTTGAGTTGCAGTCTAATTAACACCCTATGCCCGGAGACATAAAACATAATAACATATATAAAGGATGTTCAATCCACAGGTACACCAATTACAAGAATCAGCATTAGCATGCAGCTCACATTGCGGTGAGTTGACAAAGACAAGCATTCTTGCAATGGCGTAATTAGCTTAAATATGTGACGAAAAATACAGGTGAGCATACTATGGATAATAGCAAAACAAGCCCGGCCTCTGATTGATTAGACTTAACAATGGACTCCCCAGATTTAATAAGTTAGCTCTGCGTCGCAGAAACTGATATGATTGGCAAGGTGTGGGTTTAGGTATTGTTTGACAAGGCAAGGATGTTGACTAATTAACAGGGGACGCTGCATGCTGCCAAGCAAATTAAATTCAGGAATTTAAAGATTAAACTAACATCTGCTATCGAGTAGGTTTTCTTGCTTAGTATACTTACTCACTGCATAATTGTACATTGAATATTGGAGAATATATATATTGAATGGTACTTATAATATTTCCTTAAAGGTAGATTTGTTTGTTGTAGTTCCCTTAAGGCAATGCTTTGGCCTTTGAGTTAGTTCCCATATTTTATCTTCAAATTTCTAATCTACCTCAAGGGCTCAAGGCAATGCTTTGGCCTCTGAGTTGGTTCCCATATTTTATCTTCAAATTTCTAATATATTTTAAATTATCAATACATTATGTATAGTGTTTTTGTTGTACAAAACTTGCATGTCTACAATTAGATTAGATACGTACACGTCATTGGGGCTGGGAGATGTGTATAAGCTAGGATAAAGCGCCAGGAATTGTGGTATTATAAGAAAAAAAAATCAAAAATCAAGGAATTGTTGACATATGGTTCGTAGAAGGTCCACAAACCACAATGTTTCTGATTTAGTATAATGCCTACGTTTGTTATCCGATATATTAAGTTTGTATAGTAAAATTACTCCATACTCCACAGAAATCAACTAATAATTTGGTCAGGGTTCTTAAATAGAAAAACTATTGAATCAGATCATAGATATGGTCAAAGTCTAAATGGGAGAGACGATCTTGAACTATTGAGTAAAAAAAACAGTTGCTCCAAGAACAATTATTTTGCAATAGCCCATGAGGTTATGTTTTCACCAGTGTGAAAGTTATGATTTTTTCTACTGGCATCACGATTGACAAGTACTTCAATCCATATCCATCCATCCACAGGTCTACCTTTCAGCCTTGGAAGAAAAGAGAAGGGTGAACATGAAATAAAGAAATTTTGGCTGGGGCCAATCAAAGAGAGCAGTCAGTTCCAATGTGATAAGAGTGCAGTCAGGGATTCCTGTGGCTTCATGACAAAAGCTTTCAAGTGAAGACAAGACCCTAGACCTTCTCTCTCCCTCAGACCGAAGGCTAGAGAAGAACAGAACCAGCCCAGAAAGGACAAGATCTTCCTCTGAGCTGCGGGATTAGTACGCCCTTGCAGGTGAGACCACTACAGTATCAGGTATATCAAGAAGCTGCAGGGGGGGGGGGGCAGGAGCATCTGAGCACAAAAGCGGTCAAGCCTGCTTGGTCTCCTACACTATATGCTTCTCTCTCTGCATTCTCGTTTGTGCTCTTGCTTGTGGTAGAAGCCAAGATCTTGGTATGTACTTTGAGACCATCCTCTTGATATGTGTTTGCTGATATGTGTAGTTGGGATGGTGTGATGCTTCTTGTGTCCTGAGAGCAGAAGCAAGGTTCCTAGTTTTCTAGAAGAGGTATAACAATTTGAGCTTCCGGTTCGTGAAGATACCGGGATCATACCGTGGTTGTGCTTCAGATGGGAGAGGCTAGCAGCAGTTCTGGACAGTCAAGGCAGAATCATCATGTTCTTGGCTATGGCTTCCATGGCACCATGGCCAACGCCATGCCT
Organism: Olyra latifolia; assembly: GCA_036346145.1. Classification (NCBI taxonomy): domain Eukaryota; kingdom Viridiplantae; phylum Streptophyta; class Magnoliopsida; order Poales; family Poaceae; genus Olyra; species Olyra latifolia. The sequence continues at coordinate 23,608,935 of CM070532.1, forward strand.
TCTGCAAACTTCTTGTAAGACTCTCTCTCCCTCTCCCTCTCACTCTGACGATTCCTTTTTTTTCCTATCTTTTTCCCCTTTTGGTGATAAACAACTTATGCAAGGGTAGCAAGAAATATGAGCTGCACCATGAACTTCCTTCCAATTTTAGACAAACTCACTCCATCCTTCTTCTCTCTCTCTCGCTCTCTCTCTCTCTATGTGCATACCTTTAACTTATTTTGTGATATTAGTGGCCTTTTTTGTTTATTTGCTGTTCTTCATGCTTCCTGCATAGGTATATTACTACGTACAGAAGAATCTTTATGTAGATCATATATATTGCGCAGTATCCCAATGTTGTCGCCCTCGTGATTTATCAATTACCCTTTTGCATGCCCGGCAGCGAGCAAGAAGGAGCTCCTGTCTATTTTGGAGAACTAGAGGAGGCTCTCATGCATCAGGTTGCCGCTCTCAGGAGGACTCAACAAACTGCAACCACCTCCACTGCTCATCATGGAGACACCACGCGTACGCTCTCTCTCTCTCTCCCCATGTGTGTGGCCAAGACCAAAAACATACAACTCTCTGAGGCACTTTACCAAGATGTTGGGGCATAGTAATCAAAAGTTTTTTTTTTTTTTTGATTGTTATAGTAGTCAAAAGTTACCATGCAAGAGCAGCAGAAGTGCCAGTTGAGCTGCATGTGTGTGGCGTCTGGTACTCTGGTGTGAGTCTGGCACTGCGGCTACCTTGTGACTCCTCTCTCTCTCTCTCTGGAGTGCAACAAGTCTCTATGGTAGTACAAGTACCGCCCTGCGCTACAACCAACTCAACTCAAAGAGAATAAGAGCATCGCACCATCAGTAGCTCTATTTCTGTTTTTTCTCTTCTACTCTATTTTTTTTCTCCATTACTTTAAAATTCTTTCACACTTTACGCTACATCCTAAAAGATTCTTTCTCTCTATCAGAAACTCTATCTCTAAAACTTTATTTCTATACTACTATAGGGTTTCTGTTACGGATGCTCTAAGAGCATGTTTAATGGTGACCACATCATTATAGATATAAGGCTATAAATAGTAAAAAATGAGCTAAACGTAAAACATAAGATACATATATAAAATAGGATCAGAATAGAGCTATCGTTATGTTGGAAATAAAATAATGCCAACCGTCAAGGATGAGGCTAGCATTGCACATACCTAAATTCCACTCACTTTCACTGCCACAATGGCCCCACTTCCCTCCCTTGTGAGATCCCAGTGCAGCCTTTCAACTCTGAAATTGCGGATGCAGTCTTGATCTCCTCCTCCCCTGCGATATCTTCTTGCAGCCTTCCCCACTACTGCTACTGCTACAGGAACAGCAAGGCCTCCACCTACACTGGACATCTTCCCATCCTGGCCTATGAGGTCTCTCCACACCCCCAAGGTATGTACTAGCTATGACTCTACATTTATTTGTATTTGTACACCTATAGCTTGTAGCAAGACCAGAAGTCACACAAGTTAGAAAAGCTATGCATGCATAAAGTTACAAGTCGTAAAGCTGTGTACTGAGCTGTTGCTTTTTCCTTTGGCATATAGGAGAGTTCAAATGTGACAGCAGACAGCACAGACTCGGAGAGCAGCAGCAAGAACAACAGCAACCACAAGGCCTCATCACATCAGCAAGGGGTTGTAGCAATGGGAAGCCAGTTTGATCAAAGTTCGCAGCAGCAGCAACAGAAGGTATGTGCGATTGTGCCTTAGTGTGATCATATCAATTGATGTTACATGCTGGAGTTTCTTGATGCATCAGTATACTTCTTGGATGGTATCAGTTTTCTTTGCTTCTCTATTCCTCCTGGTCATTCATCATGCAAATGCAGTGTATTGTTGATGTTCCCTATTCTGGCGTCATGTCAATAGCTAGCCCACAACTTCCAAGATGCTCATGTAGGTGCATGCTCCTATAGGCAGAAGAACCCACAGTTCAGGGTCATTTAAGATCTTGCTGCTCCCAAGATCTCCAATCCCAACACGTTTGGTGAATCATTTGGCCCTATAGAAAGTTCTAACGTGTTCCCCTCAGGCTTCTTGGATGGGACCAGTGTTTGCTATAGTAGAAGAATGTGATCACTCATCCTTGAAAATTTTCATTTGATTTGCTTTAAAAAAAAATCATTTGATTGAGCTTTTTACCTGTAGGAGGATGTAAAACATCTTACACAAGATCAGTCACTCTAGTTTTTTCTCCCTCTAATAAAACAGGTATGGATAAGTCTAGCAGATGATATGTTAGATTAGTGCTGCCATTGGTGTTGCAATAGACGACAAGCGATATTCTTACAATATTATCTCTAGCTTGCAAAAATTGTGGCCTAATAGAAATGCACCAACCGATGCTTAAATAATGGTACTTTGGTCAGTGGTGCTTTAGGTACTTTCTGGTCAATTGATGAACTGCCAAGATCATATTGGGTAAATAATTGTGTGAAACTAATTAATTCACACTTAACTGAAAGAGAACCTTGCAAATTAGGGCGCGACAGCAACATAAACAAAAAGCAAAACAAGATTTTGTCCTTTGCTGGAGTGGGTGGCATCCACCAAATGTACATGACTTTTTAATTCGTGCCTTGATGTAACGTGCATATAGAGATCATACTATATTGTTTGCACCATGGACGCATATGCATAGCATTGTTCTTTCTCACTCTCTCTTGGTTTCTAGCAGTATATAGCTGTAGTAATTTTCATCTTGTAACTCGTTCATGTCTCCACTTGCCATGCAGAAGATGGCATCAAGCTCCAATCATAGTGAAAGTAGAACTGGCAAGACACTTGATCCGAAGGTATCTATGTAGTTCTCTCGATTGATGCTTAGATTGTGCTATTGTGCATGCATGGAAAATACATGCACGGATCAGCCATGCAATGCAATTGCAGGCTGGTCGTGATTATGTGCATGCAACGTTTGACAATTTGAGATAACGAGTTCTTTCTCGTGGTGTCACCAGACCATGAGAAGGTTAGCTCAGAATCGAGAGGCTGCACGTAAAAGCCGACTGCGAAAGAAGGTGAATGTTCTAAGCATTGTTTACGTACTCTGAAACTGAAAGTATTAAGCAGTAAATTTCCAAAGCTATTGACATTTGACAGTTTTATCTCTATATCCACCATTATAGGCTTACATTCAGGTTCAGCAGTGAATTTAATAAGTGAATTGACAGTTTTATCTCAACGCCCACCATCATAGGCTTACATTCAGCAATGAATTTCTTAAGTTATTGACAGTTTTATCTCTACATCCATGATCCACCGTAGGCTTACATTCAGCAGCTTGAGAGCGGCAAGCTGAAGCTTGCTCAGCTGGAGCACGATCTCCAGCGAGCTCGTTCCCAGGTACCTTTTACAGTATCCTTTTGTGAGTGCTAAGTGCTAACTGAATAACTGATCATGTACATGAGCGCATCTATCTACACAATCTTGTACAGTGCAATCTGAATGAACGAGCGTGTGTGATTTGTACAGGGTCTCTTGCTCGGAGGAGCTCCACCAGGAAACACCAGCTCAGGTGCATAATTTGATCTATATTGTCACGCATACGTTTTACCGCCTTACTCCCTCTAGCCAAAAAAATTGATATTGTTTTGGACATTAACGCGTTCTCTGAAATATAACTTTGATTGCTATTGTAACTATGCATAAATTCAATACTACACGTGATTTTCGCTAATCCAATCTAAATATTCAAAAAGTTAAAAAGATATAAATAGTCAAAAGTTTCAAAGGTTTGGTTGCACGTACCTAAAACGACATGTTTTTGACCAGGGAGTTAACATCTGTGCTGCTAAAGTTATTCACTATCCAATGCTACTGAGCTGCCTGAGTGGCATCCATTTTCCAGGGGCTGCTATGTTCGACGTCGAGTACGCCCGGTGGCTGGACGACCACAGCCGGCACATGGCCGAGCTCCAGGGCGGCCTGCACGCGCACCTGCCGGACGGCGACCTCAGAGCCATCGTCGACAACACCCTGACCCACTACGACGAGCTGTTCCGGCTCAGGGTCGTCGCGGCGAAGTCCGACGTGTTCCATCTCATCACCGGGATGTGGGCGAGCCCCGCCGAGCGGTGCTTCCTCTGGATGGGCGGATTCAGGCCCTCCGATCTGCTCAAGGTAATGGACTCATTTCTGAATGAAACCTAATATGATTTCGAATTGCAGTGCACATGATTGTGACATCCTCCTAACTTGCTATTTGCTGAATTGTGCAAAAGTCATCTGGCACCATCCATATATATATATAGAGAGAGAGAATAGCTAGTGTGCTATGGATAGCACGGAGAGATCCGTGCTATCCACGGGTTTTGGAAATTCTGAGATCGAAATAGACGATCCGAACCGTTCATCTTGTTCATCTCGATGAAATCTCACTACATACCAAATTTCAAATTTTTTTGAATTTTTTTTACTATTTATTTCGTATTTTTGAAAATCACCGATCTAATTAGCTGTGGACCCTCCAATAAGTCCAGTTTTAAAAAATACGAAACAAATAGTAAAGAAATTCAAAAAAATTTGAAATTTGGTGTGTAGCAAGATTTCATCGAGATGAACATGGTGGACGGTTCAGATCGTCTATTTCGGTCTCAGAATTTGCAAACTCAGTGGATAGCACGGAGAGATCCGTGCTATCCATAGCATACTAGCCATTCTCTCTCTCTCTATATATATATAGATCTGAACCGTCCATCTTGTTCATCTCGATGAAATTTTGTTACACACCAAATTTCAAATTTTTTTAAATTTTTTTACTATTTGTTTCGTATTTTTGAAAACTGAACTTATTGGAGGGTCCACGGCTAATTAGATCAGCGATTTTCAAAAATACGAAACAAATAGTAAAAAAATTCAAAAAAATTTGAAATTTGGTGTGTACTGAGATTTCATCGAGATGAACAGGATGGACGGTTCGGATCGTCTATTTCAGTCTCGGAATTTCCAAACGTCGTGGATAGCACGGATCTCTTCCTACTATTCATAGCACACTAGCTATTCTCTCTCTCTCTCTCTCTATATATATATATATACTAGGGGGCCCACGCGCGGTTGCACGTTAGACCACTGCGCACCCACGTATTGTGGGCTTATGCGCGGAACCCGCGTCAGTCCTATGCGACGGTTTTTTTTCATACAATTTATGCATAGTTTTGCTATACAGCATACTTATAAACTGGATTAAATCTAAATAGACTATTGGCAATAGTATTTATTTAAATGTTTCTATTTTTGTAGTTTTTTTGGATTTTTTCAATCGGCTGGAAAAATAGAAGAGAAAAAGAGCGAAAACGTTTATTAAAATTTAAAATTTCTCTAATCTAAAATGTTTTTGTAAAAATATAATTTTTTTTATGGACCTTCTTTGTGGGGCCATGGTTTCAAATTTGGAAAAAAATTTTCTTGAATTTTTAAACGGCATACAAAAAAGAAAATAGAAGAGGGAAAAAAGAGAGTGAAAAGTTTTTGAAATTGCAAAGTTGTGTAATTTAAAAAAATTTTCAAAAATAAAACTTTTTTGGGACCTTCTTCGTGCAAGTATGGTTCCCTTCTTTTTTAAAAATTTTTCTTTTTTTGTGAATTTTAAATGGTCTAGAATAAATAAAATGGAAGAGAACAAAGTTGAAAATCCAAAAGTTTTCTAATTTGAAAAATTTTTAAAATTTTGATGTCTTTCTTTGTGGAACGATGGTTCTATTTTTGTAATTTTTTTAGGAATTTTTAAACGGCCTGAAAAAGGAAATAGAAGAGAAAAAGAGATCAAAAATATTTTTTAAATTCAAAATTGTTCTAACTTCAGAAATTTTTCATAAAATCCAAACTTTTTGTAGACCCTATTTGTGCAGCCATTGTTCTATTTTTAAAAACTTTCTATTTTTTTGGAATTTTAGACAGCCAAGAAAAAGGTAATAGAAAAAGCAAAAAAAAAAAAATGAAAAGAGAAGCAAAGCGTGGAAAGATGCGGCGGACAGGATTCGAACGGTGCCCACGGCACTGAGTTCACCCGCTGAAGACTAACCCAGCAGTTTCGCCGCCGCGTTGGAAAACAACGAAACAAATCTTTTTATATATAATCTTCGAACGGACGGCCAAATCACGTATCGGCCGACGATCGGACGGCCCGCGTTTAGCCGGTGAGGTGGCCAAGCGGGGGGGCTAAGAAACGGAAGATGCGCTACGCGCTTTATAGAGATAGTATATATATATATATAGAGAGAGAGAGAGAGAGGATGGATAGTGTACTCTCGAGAGTACGGATTTCTCCGTACTCTCGATAGGTTTATAAAATTTGAGATTTTTAACAACCGATCCGAACAATTGATCTTGTTCATCTCATTAAAATGTAGCTACCGACCAAGTTTTGTATTTTTTAAATTTGTTTACTATTTGTTTCGTATTTTCTAAAATCAGTTTTTTGACTCTCCACGACTAATTAGAAGGCTGATTTTTAAAAATACGGAACAAATAGTAAACAAATTAAAAAATATACGAAACTTGATTAGTAGCTACATTTCAATGAGATAAATAAGATCAACTTCGGATTGGTCGTTAAAAATCTCGAATTTCGTAAACCCGTCGAGAGCACGGAGGAATCCGTACTCTCGAGAGTACACTAGCCATCCTCTCTCTCTATATATATACACGGTCACGCTATTCTACGCCTATGTGTAGAATAGTTATTCTATGCCCATAAAATAACTATAAAGCACACTAGAAATAACTATAATTTTTACAAGAATTAACTATTATATATATAGAGAGAGAGAGTTGAGCTCCGGTGCTTTGCAAAGCATCGGAGACGCTGTGCTTTGCGTCTAGTTTATAAAATTCCGGACTCAAATAGACGATCCGAACCGTCCATCTTGATCTTCTCGTTGAAATCTCTTACATGACCAAATTTCATATTTTTTTTGAATTTGTTTGCTATTTGTTTTGTATTTTTGAGAATCACCGATCTAATTAGTTATGGAGTGTCCAAATTTGCTGGTTTTCAAAAATACAAAATAAATATCAAAAAATACGAAATTTGGTCATGTAAGAGATTTCAACGAGAAGATCAAGATGAACGGTTCGGATCGCCCATTTTAATTCTCGGATTTTATAAACTAGACGCAAAGCACGGCGTCTTCGGTGCTTTGCAAAGCACGGTGTGCTCAACTCTATATATATATGAAGCTCAATTTCAGAGTTTTAATATGCAAGATCACCCATCAATTCAGCAGAGGAAAATGAAATCAATATAGATCTGAGCTCATCCTCAGTACATATATGGTTTTGATATGGTTTTATAATTTCATTACATGATGATTTTCATGTTGCTGCAGACACTGTTACCCCAGTTAGATCCCCTGACTGAACAGCAAGTGGCTGGCATCTGCAACCTGCAACAGTCATCACAACAGGCAGAGGAAGCTCTCTCCCAGGGCCTGGAGCAGCTGCATCAGTCAATAGCTGACACGGTGGCCAGCGGGTCCCTGGTCGAGGAGGACAATATTGGGAGTTTCATGGGTCATATGGCCGTTGCACTTGGCAAGCTGTCCAACCTTGAAGGTTTTGTCATACAGGTACAGATTTGTCAGTTTTTCACCACTCCAATCTTCATCATTCTGCCGATGTATAGGTAGGGTCTGCCACACAATTTCCCTCGTTTGATTAAATTTTGTAGATAGGCTATTTGCCCACTTAATGAAACTTCTAGGTATTAAAAACATTGTAGCTGCATTCAAGGGGGATTTTATTTCTCTGGCCACACCTGTATCATATTAAACCTCATCAGTGTGACCGCTAACAATGTGAAAATAAGCAATTTGACCATTTCAGTCAATAAACAAGTTTGTTACTACAGAGTTTGCAACTCCCCCCTTTCTAATATCTCACGCCATCAGCATGTTGAGATGTGCTGCATGGTCTATGCATTGTACAAAGGAACAACATGTCACCTAAACAAGTAACTTTATCCTTCTTTTGGGGTGCATCTGTTTAACCATCACATGGCGTAATCAGAAAAAATGTATTACTAGCATCTGTTTTTTATTTTTAGCTGCCAAGAATGATGATCCTCAAAATGTACTAAAAGTACACTTGTGGCATACTGGCATGCAATTTTCAGGCTGATAACTTGAGGCAGCAGACTCTTCACCAGATGTACAGGATTCTGACGGTTAGGCAGGCAGCTCGATGTTTCTTGGCCATTGGCGAGTACCATAACCGCCTCCGTGCCCTAAGCTCCCTCTGGGCTTCTCGCCCTCAAGAGTAAGCACCATGCAATTTCTACCCCAATGTCCTACCTGTAGTTTTTTTTTTACCTTTTTTTTAAAAAAATGTCTCCTACGTGTAGTTGTTGGAGGTAGTGTTTGTTTATGACTGGAAAATTTCAAGTACATATGATTGATCCATGGATAAATAGAAGCATGAAGCATCTAAATTAATATACCGAGATGTGCTCTACTAAACCAGCATGGAATGGATCCCCTCTTACCAGCAATCAAAAGTCAACAAGCTTTTTATGTACATCCTGGAATGCCCATTATTTGTATACTTTCTTTTTGAAGCTTAATTTGTGAACAGAAATGAATGTTCTTGTACTCACCTATATGTTTAAAATGGGGTCCCTTTAGGAAACCTTAAAATTTTTTGACAAAACCAAGTGCATGCTAAACAAGAAATATACATGGTTTCTGTCGCTTTTCTCTAGATCTTGCAACTATTTCAGCCAACTAACCAAATTCTGTAGGGGTGTAAAGGAAGAATAGGATCATCAGCTGTAGCACTATTTTCTGGATGCGTTCCTAATCTATTTATTGCTGATGCTTGATGCTTGCATTGTCTGCAGCATACTGGTGGCAGATGAAGGCGATTGTGGAGAGCTAAGCATTGCAGCACAACAATCTGGAGGCCAATTTTCAGCATTCTGATTCAAGTGTATTTTGGAACTAACATTAAAAGTAGGAGCAAAAGTAAAAAAACAACTGGGGAGAAATCTTTGGATGCAATCTAGCAGACATGTGAGAAACACAGAAGAGAGTTGGGAAACAAGGGAAGCTTCAGAACTGCAAGAAGTCCTTTTTTAACCAAACTGCAAGAATTTCTCGGAAGTCAGCAAGCGTTGAACTTTCATGAGAACTTTCCTGGGATGTCAAATGGTTTAATGTATCATGGAGCGAGAACAAAAAAAATTGGCAGCTAGAATTTATTGTTGAAATAGTACTTATGTGTTCTTAATGGTTGTTTCTGCCAAACCTACAATTTTATAAGAGCACTTTCTATCCTACAACCCTACAAGTGATGATTACGGAACCAAATAAGCTTGCAGCCCTACCAGAATGTCTTGGGTTGAATGGGTGAGCTATCTAATAGAATATGAAAAATTATCAAACTACCGAGAAATAAAGAGATCGTTTAATACAATAGATGGAATCACGTGATATACATTTATATTATTTGGGTAAAAATATTCATTAATATTTTCATTATCATGAGGGTTGAGGGATATGTGAGCACCAATCTATAGTAGATGTCAAATCTGGTACTTCAGCTATGTTCTTTTTAGCTTATAATCGGATTATAACCAGAAGCGGGATAATTTTTTTACAAACCAAACGTTTTAACATTTTGTAGTAATTTTTTTAAGGATCTTAGTGTCTTAAAACTCTCAAAACTAATTTTTAGTGTTTTTTTGCCCCTCGAACCTCCTTGTCGAGGGCCTATAAGTTTTCAGATTATATTCAGAAGCAGTTTTTAGCCAAAGAAATAGAGTAATCTGATTGCACATGTTGCTATTGAAGATTCGAAACTACTGTGGTTATTATGCTAAACGTGCATCATCAATCAATATCTTTATCTACCTACTAGGCTACATATAAGTAATTTGTCAAGGCAAGTGCACTTGCAGTCGATAAACAGGTAGTGGGACTAGGAGGAAAAGAATGGCCTTTAAAACCCTGCTGTAATTTTCCAACACAGTTTTGCGGGTTACGTCAGATTCTTTGGTCTGCAGATTTCCCCATTTATAGTTCTGAATTTCTAATACTAATATAAGACCCTATCAGCCTATCTTTTGGAAAGGTTGCTTGTTTTATAAACGAGATTTAGAGTCATACCACTTCAAAGTTCGCGTTTCGAAATATACCACTTGATGTGTCAATGACTTATAAATCCGAGGTACACATGTCATTGAAATATAGAGTAGGATATTTTAAAATTCCACACTTTGTAATGGCATATATCTAAGTTTTCCTATAAACAAAAGTGTACACTGCACAGCATTGATACAATGCTGTGAAAAGAGCTTCTTACAGGAGACTACTCAATACAGCTAACAAGCACATAAAGAGTTACAAAGAATCTTCTCGTTTCACAAAGGATTGCCATATGCATTGGACTATTTCAAATTAAGAATGGTATGCTGTTGATAAACAGTTCAACAGCATGACTTTATGGTGTTCCAAACAGGCTTTAACATCACAAAACAAGTACATCACATAAGAAAATTTGACTCACATCTAATTCTCCTTTTTCCGAGAAGCTCGATGTTTCAACCAATCTTCCAAGGTTTTCCGGTGAAGGGCATTCATTTTTATCTTTCTTCTTTCTCGGATGATGTTTTCAGCGTCTTTCCAGTTTTCAGCAATGCCCAATGCAACTAGAATTGCACACATCACGCAAGCACTTCTTCCATGGCCTGATGTTTAAATGATGCACAAAAAATAGAACTGTTCATATAATGTTACAATAATTATTAGAAATAATTATGTACATAACTAGGTTATTAAAATATGGTCAATACTAATTATTCTTAGAAAGTTGAATGTATAATAATTAATATGAGGTATATCTTTACTGACCAAATGCACAGTGGACATAAACTGGTTTTCCCTCGGCTCTCTTTTCACATGCCCATCGTGATGCCAATTCAATTTGGTATGGTGCTGGAGCTCTTGTATCCCAAGTAGCAACACAAAGATACTCATCTGTTGGAACAAAGTCACTTCTTGGCAGCTCACATGTGCAGTCCATAACAGATGGGCCTCCAGGGGGCAAATGCTTCAACATAAATGGCCATCCTCCCAGATATAGGCCTTCGGCGATCTTGTCATACACAGGCTCCTTCCTCAAAAATCTCTTCACCATTGCATATGCCCGAGCAAGCATCAAGAAAGGACCAAATAGTATATTTGACCAAAGAGGAAATCTCCCCTCTGAGTTCTTCCCCAAGATCCAAGGTATATTGATGACGGTGTGGGATGCAACAGTAACAATAAAGGCAACAAAACTGGTTGCTAGAAAAGGAACCATCAAAAACCTCATACCGAGCTCCCACAGACTAATAGATGTGACAAGAAGAGCTGTTGCAGCGATGCCAATCACCTTGGATATCCCCATGTTTGTCTGCTATGAATGAAACCTCTCTGGTATTACCAAGGCCAAATCTGGATCAAGATTTTCATCAGCAAATATGTCGATGGAGCAGAAAAGAACTTTTTCCATATAAGACACTCATGGTATAAGTATAACGAAATTTTTTTGAAACCAAGGGCAGGAACTCTGCCATTCATTTCAAGAAGAAGAGAATATAAACATCAACTCTTAGAGAGTAGGCACCACAGATATTACGTTATTTGGTCAGTGCAATCTTGAACATGATAATTGTTGGCATGCTACTAAATCATTTGCATGTAGAAGGAAAACATGCTGCATGCACATTGTCTGGAAGCTAATTTACCAATAGGACAACAATGCCAAACCGAACAATTTATCACAGGCACCGTACAATGAAAGAAGCAAATACCAAAGACGCAACATAATACTAAAGAATGGTGACTTCATTAAGTATAATTAACCTGAAATTCTAAGTCATGCAAGAACTGTCCTAAACGCCATCTTTGCTAGTTCCAGAGCATTTGTGACCCATGTAAATCCCACCATTCCAGGGGTCCAATCCAATCAAGAATCAGGAAGCCAGATCCTATCTATGTCAAACCATTCGGCTCGGGGCCATTAGATCCAAACAGAATGGATCAAGAACCAATGAAAAAGCCGGCCACTAACCACACTGACCCGAGCTAATTACCACGGGGAAAGAAACGGAAGCTGCGCTGCGCCTGGCCTGCGCGCACGAGGGAGACAGAGGGAGCGGCAAGCCAGCCGCATCGGGATTACCTCAGAAGCTGCGGGCGAGGGGCGCGAGCGGGGTCTGAGGCCTGGGGCGGAAGAGGAAGAGGAGGACGCGGCCATGAATGGGGATGGTCATCCTCCTCTCCCGGCAAAATCGGGAAGACATGCTATTTTTTGAGGAGATTTTTTTCCCCCTTCTTCCAAAATCCAAGGTCTCTGGCTGCATTGCACGGTTGCCCTCGGAGTCGGAGGCGATGATGCGAGCTGGGCCGTCTTGTGCACACGACATTGCGGCCCAGTGGTTCTTCCCAGGAAATGTGCGGTTGGGAGTTGGGACACGGCGGGCGTCCGGACATCCTAGTTGTAATGTTTAAGGTAGTATTTCTTTTGGGGTTTGTGTTTATGTTTGTTTATAAACTAAAAATTTGTTATTTTTATATAAGTCAAACGCTTTGATGTTTGCTAGTTAATTTTTATAGGTCTTACTATTTCTTCTCAAGACTCTCAAACCATTTTTCTATAATTTTTTGATTCCTCAGATGTTCTCATCGAGAAGTTACAAATTTTCAAATTAAATGCATCCGCAACCGCAACCGTTTAAATACTGTAAAGCCGAAGCCCCAAACGAAAAGGGCAAGCGAGACCGCGACGTTTCGCAAAACAAAACGCGGACACGGCCCGTCTCCCCAATAATGCGGCCCAAGTGGCGCATAAATAAGTAAATCTATAAGTTAAAAACAAAACCAAAAAGAATCTCCTCCTACCCCACACAGACACACCGTCTCCTCCTACACACGAGAGCGAGGCGTCACGACACGCACCACGCGCACACAACGAGCGCTGCCACTGCGAGTGTGCCACGGCCATGGCTCTCGCCACCTCCCACCACCACCGCCTCCTCCTCCTCCGCCCCTCCACCGCCCGCCTGTCGCCGGGTTTTGCCCGCCCCGCCGCCGCCCGATCCCCCCTGGCCGCCGCCGCCCCGAGGTGAGCGATCTTGTCGTACCCCGATCGTGTCTGTTCGCTGCGCTGCTGCTGCCTAGACGGCGGTTATTGGATTCGCTCGACGCGACGACGACGAGAGGAGGAGAGCCATCGGGTGGCGCTCGCAGATGGGTCGCGCTGTGCTGTGTGCGCCCGGAGAGCTGAGTGCTCTGTTGGGCGCAGGTCGGGAATCGGGACGGGCGCTCCGTGGATTTCATTTCTTCGTGTGTGGTTTCACCTGTGCGGATGTCGGGGTAGAAAATCGCTGCGGCGGCCTGATCCGACTTGGTTCTCAGTGGTTCCGCGAATTGGTAGCTGACTCTTCTGATTAGCTCCGTGGAATTTGAGGGGCTGGGGAGTAGTTCATGTTTTCGTGGGCAATTAGGATCGGTCCTGCGGTTGTACATGCTATTATGTACATGTACTTTCTAAGGTTCTCCTAGATGAATATACATGTTTGCTGGAGAGTCCCTGATTATGCTTAAACTTTCACCTGCTGTTGTATTAGACTATGTATAAATGTATAATTATGACATACTATATATCCATATTTTTCAAGTTCGAAAAAAAACTGATGGGAGTAGTTGGTGTGTAAACTCTGTTGTGGTTTTACCCAATGTTATCTGTCGGCTGAGTTGGCTCGGGGACTGAACCTTTTTCTACTACCGCTTTTGCTCTTTTTGTTTTGAAATTCAGTGAGGGATCCCTTACATAGTTCAACAAAAAAAAGTTTACTACATATATATTTGGTAACTTAAGCTTAATTTCACTATGCGTGCTCATACATGCACTTTCAGTTTCACTAAATTCCATGTTTTGAAAAAGAGATACATGGAAAGGTGAAATTGCCAGCTGTATCCAGGAGAGTTCTCTTGCTTGGTAGCATACTAATATCATCTAGAGAATGAATGGGATGAACAAGAAAATTTTACTTTCGTGTTGAATAGAAAGGAGCAAAACACTATGTGGAGAACTTATGCCACAGTCTTCAGCTTTGATTTAAAATCATATTAAAACAATGTAAAACTGCACTTACACCTTTATTCTCATCTTTCATTGTTCATGGACAATTAACAACAGGATAGGACCAATATACTTCACAATAGGCTTTGTTTACTCTTTTTCCACCCTAAAGAAGTATCTCCTCAATTAACAACAGCAGAGAACCAATGTGCTGCACTATAGGCTTTGTTTACTCCGTTTTCACCTAAGGGACTATCTCTTCATTTTTAATACTCTATGGGCTCAACACTCAAGTGTGGCATGCAACCCTTTTGAATCTTACATAATCATAAATGAAATTTGTGTTCTTCGTAACCAGGAAACATGTAAATATTTGGTGTTAATGTATAATTAAAGGGAAAAGGACTTTGTAGTCTACCATGCAGTCTTTTTTTCATTTTACTTTTTCTCCATTTTATGTCACTCCAAAACAGAGTATTGGTGTGTCTTCGTATCACTCACTCAACTGAGTATAAACATTCAGATATACCATTTCCATTTCTAATATTTTTATTTGAATATTCGGTCATATGGTCAGGACTACGCTGCCAATGTCTTATCCTAAACTATCTCACTGTGCTAATCATTTTTCCCTGCTGCCTTGCTTCTAGGATTTGTTGCCAATCTATCAACTCAGGCAATGTGTTGGGAGCTTCTTCAACGGTATGTTCACAAGACCATTTGTCTCATATCACCACAACTTTATGGAATATATGGTACTATACTTGCACTGAAGTATGTCCTTCAGCCTTGCATTCGCTTTAAAAGAAATCTTATGCCTAAGGGTTGAATCATCCTATTGAGTTCTGAAATCTGGTTCTATGAGCCAGTCTACGAATGAAGTCTCAATGTGTAATTGATTTAGCTGAGAGCTGCTGTGAGGCAAAATAATAGTCGTCAGGTGTAAAAATTGCTTGTGTCAAGAATGTGTACATAGGGACTGCTATTATTTTGATGTACTCAAATGGTTTGGTTTTGGTTTGCTTTAGAACGTTATTTTTTTTTTGTTTCTCATATGTTCTGTTCCTCTGACATGTTATTCTAATATTTGAAGACATAATCATGGACTGCCAAATGACTATTTCTATTGTGTGTTTATGCAAAACAAATTTGTTGCAGACATCTGATGACGCAGTTCCACAGCCAGTTGTCCTAATAGATCAAGACTCGGACCGTGATGCAACCATTGTGCAGCTTAGTTTTGGTGACCGTTTGGGGGCATTACTTGACACGGTATATATTTACTGATGCTGGGGATGCTTTTTGTTTGGTTTGGTCCTGCTTACCATATGTTCTTTTTTTGTGATATACTGATATATAAGTTTTGCTGTATCTGTAAATTACTTTGTACTGGTATTTAATGTTTGCAGATGAAGGCACTCAAGGACCTGGGCCTTGATGTGACGAAAGGAAGTGTGGCAACTGATTCAGCTGTCACACAAACAAAGTTCCACATCATGCGATTGTGGGTGCATGCTACTTTCTGTTTGCTGCATTTTCTTATGCAGTGTTTTGTTTTGTTTTTTCTTTTTTGAGAAGTAAAGTGGGTATTCATATGGGTGATGCATCATTTTTTGAATGCCACACATCGCTCAACTGCACACTGTTTATCTGTTTTCTCTGTACATTGTCATTGAACACAGGCATTGATCGAAGTACTGTTTCAATAGTTTCCAACTGCTTGTTTTCCAAAATGCACTCAGTGTGATCATGCTAAGATAGCTTATTGTGGATTTTGGTGATTTGACTCGTTTCATGGTGTAATTTTTTTTCTGCCTTTTCTGCCTATGTGTAGGGGGCGCAAAGTTGAGGACCCTGACATGTTAGAAAAGATACGGCTAACCATCATTAACAACCTTCTGCAGTATCATCCTGTATGTTCATTATTCAGATCTTTACTTTGGCTTTTGGTGGCATTTTTTGATCCGTTCCTATTTTGCTGAATCATAGTATCGAATTATGTTGATGTACATGTAGGAATCAAGCGAAAATCTAGCTATGGGTGAATTTTTTGGAATAAAACCTCCTGAGAAGAAGGTGAGTTTCCTGGATCTTCTCATTCCACTAGTTCGGCACCTGTGCTGATCCATGTTTCTGTTTTCTAGGTATCTGTTCAGTTTAAATTGTGTGTTTTCCACAGTGTTAGCATGCATAGTATTTTAAACAGTTAGACTTCCAAATGTTATACTATTATGCTGTTAAAATTATATCCAATAATGTCACCCTGAATTTTAGCCTGAATTATATTTCTTCTTTAAACTGGCAGGTTGATGTTGATGTTGTAACACATGTAATTGTTGAAGATGATGGACCAAAAAGAAGGTTAGCTCCTGTAGTGTTCTAGTGATTGTATACTGTTTGTTTACCATGGTTTCACTGTTTCAGTATTTATGATAATTGATAACTGCTTGTTAGTTACGGCCTCGACATGTATGATTGCATGAGTATCCTAGCACTATCGCTACACATGTGAAAAAGAAATCTATCACTATCATATGCTAATGCTGCCAAACTAAGATATACTGGATCTCAAAAAAAAAAATTATTGAACTTATTGACAAGCACCATATTGGAGAGGTTGGATTTGGGCATGAACTGAATTTTGTCGAGTATCCGTAATAGCTCTAATAGCATCCTCCAAGTCTCAGTGACACAATATACACTGGCATTTGACAAGTGGCAACGTATGGGCCTCTTGGGGTTTGGGCCAGGCTGCAAAAATGCTTCGTTGTGTTGGGATGGTCATATGTTGGCTTTGTACACATTGGTCAGGCTTGAGCAAGGTTGTGCATCTCACAGAAGCCACCATAAAACTTGGTTGGTTCAGGTTTAAAAAATTATAGGTATACCGGGTAAAGGATAAGCTGGACACAGATCAGGCTGCACTGGACCTGGTTGTGTTTAGGTAACTGGCCACGTTGACCAAAACCTGCTCACGTCTCTGGGCACTACCAGAAACCAGTGATGGGAGCCAACAGAATGTCTTGCTTCTAGTAGTAGGATGCTGCGTGTGCACAAATTGTCTAGCAAATTGTTAGACTGGAAGGGCATGCAAAGTGGACAACTGGACGCTTACTTTTAAAATATATGGAGAAACTCAAATTACCATTAGTAATTTGTCCACAAAACTAGGACCAGAATGCATAACTTACAAGTGCAATTAGCAGAAGACATTTATCAGAAATTTCTCTCTTTTTTAGAATTTCTTTCTAGTCACTGAAATTTTGCATTGTGCATTACACTGTAATTTGCCCTAGTCATATGATTAGACATTTTCCATGATAATTTGAGTTGCTAAATCAGTAAATTTCTGTGCACCTAGTATAATTGATCATGTTTGATACACCTCTATATCTTAGAAATGTGTCTCTTATCCTTTGGCAAGAATGACATCTGAAGGAACCTGAATTCTCTGTTTCTCCTTTCGCTTCTCATTGGTGTTAGTTGAACATGCGCAGCATGCTTTACATAGAGACAGCTGATCGGCCTGGCCTACTTCTGGAGATAATCAAGATCATCACTGACGTAAACATTGATGTGGAATCAGCTGAGATTGATACTGAAGTATGGCGAGTTCCTATTATTTCTTTTCTACGGTAGTTACTCAGGCTACCCTTAGCTCATATCTGATGCCTTATGCAGGGCCTGGTTGCTAAGGACAAGTTCCATGTGAGTTACAGAGGTGCAAAACTAAACAGCTCCTTATCTCAGGTGTTGCCACGTATTGATCAGATGCTTTATTTCTGTGACCATCCGAGCAACACTGTACTCGTTATCTCATTATCTCTAACTTTATTACCTAGGTACTGGTGAATTGTTTGCGCTACTATCTCCGGAGGCCTGAGACAGATGAAGACAGCTATTGATTCATGCGTAGCCAAGACTAAAACTCAGGCTTGAGTTTTCCCCTCTTCTGTGAGCCCCCTTGCACATGAAATTTCTGTTGCGTTACGCAAAACAGGGCACATGTATTCCGAAAGTACATGTATGCATATGTATATGCCATTGAAATTGGGCTCATTGAAACTGTTCAGTATTGTAGCCGGACCTGGGAACTTTTCAGCCTTTATCCCATCGATTCCTATCGTAGAGGAATCACCCTGGTAGGGAAGGCCCACACGTGTTTCTTGTAATCTTCTTGTCTGCAAGCTCACATAATCACAATGATGAATAATTGTCTTCATGTGTAATTGTCACTTGTCTTGTCCTGTTAATAAGCTTGGTCCTGCTTCCCCTGGAGAAAGCCCAGGTTTTCTAGTCAAGGTGTGCACTGTGCACGTGGGACAGGCAGGTAGAACCTATACTTGCGTGCATCTTTACCTGTATTTCTTAGTAGTGCACCTGCGCATTTAAAAATGTCAGTTTGTATATTGTATTCGACCATTTTTTTTTTTGGTAAACAAGTGCGTTGATTTGTTGGCAATGGACTTCCATCTCTCGCTTCTACCACAGTACCCCCCAGCCGTCAATACCCGATCCCCATCCAAAACCTGAGCCAACTTGGCAGTGACATTAGTCGACATTAGTCAGAAAATTGGCAGAAATATTAAAAATTTAGTTAGTTTGGTGTAGTAAATCTGTTTAAAAAGTATTAGATCTAGAAGACTTAACATGTTAGCGCATTTGTCTTAGCGTCTTGTCGTGGACTTTTTTTTTTTTTGGTTTTTTTTGAGAAGCGTCTTGTCGTGGACTGATCCAGCTCAAATGTATCTAAGCTGGTGAATGAACGAATGAAAGTGATGATCAGCAAGTACACTCCGGACACCGGTTGGAGCCACGCTACTGTTGGTCTCCTGTGCTAAAATTATTTGACTATTTGTTGCTACCGAACTTCGAGAGCTTTAATAAATGGCTTTGAAAAGTTGGAACTTATTTGATAATGTTTATCTTGATTTCAAGATTTTTGAAAAACAGTTTTAAAATATCAACGCGTTAAAAAGATAATCGGATAATTAAGAAAAAAATCCATCAAGAACATGACGGGCTGAAACTAAACGGAATACGGGATGCCAGGCCAGCACTTCCGTGCCTACCTTGATGCGGGCCGTTTAAAAAGTAAAAAGGAACCGTAGAAAACCTAAAAATATGCTAAACATTTCGATATATTTATTATTTAAAAATAAAATATGTAAAATTATATACTTTTTCTGTATTTTTTATTTTTGGATTTTTTAGAACATTTATTTTTGGATTGAAATGGCGTGTCGTGGCACTAGGTAAGCCCACGGGACGGTGCGGCCCGTCTAAACGGCCGGGCCAGATCTGCTAGTCCCTTTTTACATTAAGAGCCCATAGAGAACTAACTATTACAACCAAATCCACAACTTGTATGTGCATGCCAATGAGAAGAGCCACGCAAACATATTACAAGCCGCATCGAGCTCCTCCTCGCGACCTCGCCGCCGCCGCCGCCGCCATTCATGGCGAGGTGCCGCATGGGAGGACTCGAGCATTAACCCATGCAAATATCCACCCCATATTGCAAATCCCAAGCTCCTATCGCCGCCGCCGCCGCCGCCATCGCCGCCACCGCCGCAGCAGCTATCTCCGGCCTCCGCTGCTCCTCTTCGTTTCCGGCGCTGATTCCTCCGCTGCAGCCCGAGAGAAGCCCGTTCGTCCCGCTCCTCTCCTCCGATCCCCCTCCGCCGGAGCCTCTCCGCCAGGTGCTCGCCACTGGCGACGTCCACGCCGCGCTCCGCGGCCTCCCAGGCCTCGCGCGCCAGCTGTTCTGGTGGGCGGAGGCCACCCCGCGCGGCTTCCCCCGCTCCGCCCCCGCGTTCGCCGCCGTCCTCGTGCCAATCGGCGAGACCTACAACAAACACGCCGCCTACCCCGTCTCGCTTCGCGCCCTCCACCGCGGCCTCCTCCTCCCGCTCATATCCCTCCTCCTCACCTATCCCCTCTCCCCTTCCAACCACTTCCTCCTCAACTTTCTCTTGCGCCTGTCAACCTGGGCTGAATGCCAAGCTCGCGGCTCCTCGCCCACCACCTGTTCGACGCTATGCCTCTCCGCCTTCCGCGAGATGGCGCGCCACGGCGTGGCCCCTTCCGTCAGGGACTGCAACCGTGTGCTCCGTGTGCTGCGTGACGCGGCCAGATGGGACGACATGCGTGTAGCGTATGCAGATATGCTTCAGCTTGGGGTTCAGCCGAGCATTGTCACGTACAATACATTGCTGGATTCGTTCTGCAAGGAGGGGAGAATGGATCAGGCTGTCATGCTGCTTAGGGAGATGGAGGCACGGGCGGATGGGTGCTTGCCCAATGATGTCACGTATAATCTGGTGATTAGTGGGTTGGCCAGGAAAGGTGAGCTCGTGAAGGCAGCTCAGCTGGTTGAAAGAATGCGTCTGTCCAAGAAAGCATCAGCCTTCACGTATAATCCACTTATTACTGGGTTGTTTGCAAGGGGTTTTGCTGAAAAGGCTGGAGCCTTGCTATCGGAGATGGAGAAGGAAGGTATCGTGCCCACGGTGGTGACATACAATGCAGCGATTCATGGGCTGTTTAAATGCCAGAATTTCGAGGCAGCAAAGGTGAAATTTGTGGAAATGAGGGCAATGGGATTGCTGCCAGATTTGATTACATACAATTCTTTGATTAATGGGTATTGTAAGGCAGGCAATTTAAAGGAGGCACTTTGGTTGCTTGCTGATTTGAGACATGCAGGGTTAGCACCAACAATTTGGACATATAACATTCTTCTAGATGGTTACTGTAGGTTAGGTGATTTAGATGGGGCTAGGAGATTCAAGGAGGAGATGACAGAGGAAGGTTGTCAGCCCAATGTGCATACATATACGATTCTTATGAATGGATCATGCAACGCGAGGAGCCTTGCAATGACAAGGGAGTTCTTTGATGAAATGCTGGGCAAAGGCTTGCAGCCAGATTGCTTTGCCTACAATACAAGGATCTCCGCAGAACTGATTCTAGGTGCTACTTCCAACGCTTTTCAGTTGAGGGAGGAAATGACTTTGAGAGGAATTTATTCAGATACAGTCACGTATAATGTTCTCATTGATGGATTGAGCAAATCCGGTAACCTGAAAGATGCATATGTCCTATGGATGAAGATGATCAGTGATGGTTTGCAGCCTGACTGTATCACATACACTTGTTTGATTCATGCACATTGTAAGAGGGGGCGCCTAAGAGAAGCAGAGAATATTTTTCATGCCATGATTGTAAATGGTTTGTCACCCTCGGCTGTGACCTACACTGTTTTTATCCATGCATATTGTAGAAGAGGAAATCTTTATTTAGCATACAGTTGGTTTCGGAAGATGCTGGCGGAAGGAGTGGAACCTAATGAAGTTACATACAATGTTCTCATGAATGCACTATGTAGGATGGGGAACACTAACTTGGCTTATCAATATTTTCATGAGATGTTGGGAAGGGGATTGGTGCCAAACAAATACACATACACCTTGTTGATAGATGGGAACTGTAAAGAAGGCAACTGGGCAGAGGCGATAAGACTGTATTGTGAAATGCATCAGAAAGGTATCCATCCAGACCATTGCACACATGATGCCTTATTTAATAGATTTGGTGAAGGCTACGTGCACCATGCAATCCGATACTTGGAGAATGTTGTTTTGGGTGCATAGATAGGTCTTTGAAAAGGCGATAAGACTGTATTGTGAAATGCATCAGAAAGGTATCCATCCAAACCATTGCACACATGATGCCTTATTTAATGGATTTGGTGAAGGCCACGTGCACCATGCAATCCAATACTTGGGGAATGTTGTTTTGGGTGCATAGATAGGTCTTTGAAAAAGATGATTGTGTATTTGTGTTGGCCTTGCTTGGCGGAAATCCCTGTAAGAACTTCCCCCTATTTCATATTTCTCTTCATTGGTTGTTCTTTATTGACCTACTAATTTCTTCCATCATATTTTAATTTTTCGTTTTCAATCAGCAGATGGCAGATGGAGCTGGGAACAACGTCTCTGGATAGATGAGTTGAGTGCTTTCCAAACCGATAGTTAAGCATAAGCAGGTCCACCTCTTGCTGCATTAACTTTGTCACAAATTTTCCATGGTGATATGCTCATGCATCATGGAGATAGCATTCCGTCCCCACTGTTCTTCCCTTTTGATGAGGCACTATCGAAATCTCTTGACCATACATCCCATATACCTACTATCTTAAAAGGTGAACGACGATGAACCTTTGGGACTGATCCTGCCACAATAATATAGTGTTTCTCTTGGTAAGGAACCTACCAAGAATTTTGTAAACTTAATAAACCTTGTATTACAGACAATTTTGCCATAGGCATCTGGCACATACGTTGAGTCATTGACATGTCAGATATGTAACAGTGTTCCTATTCTTTGGATCATTTAATGGAAATTCTTTTCTTAATGTTAACTATGGTGGAGATAACTCTGTATCAACTGTTGTTGATATGTCAAAATGGGGTATATTTATGAGACCAGTACAGTGGAAAGGCCGTTTAATTGTTGACCCACTTTAGTGTTTGTTGTCTCACTTACTTGTGCTCAGTGCACAACTTGCTAGAGATTGGATCTGCAGTATGTCTTTAACTCAATCAAATTCTATCCGATTTGTGCTCCTGAAACTCTGAAAAATCTTGACACAATATTTTTTTTCAGAACTTGTGCAATCACCCACATGCTTCTCTGCCTCTGCTCAACACACAAGCAGTTTCCTTGAGGTTTATAATAATAGTATCATTTAGCTACCATTTTATAGGAGTGTATTGGTTTCTTTTAAAATATTCATTATTGTGCTTAATTTACCTTACCATTGTCTATTTAATTGTTGTTTGTAGATCAACTCCTCGTTTACTTGAAAGCAGTGGCGGAACCAGGATCTTGCCAAGTCCTGGGCTAAACTCTAATGTACTAAAACTTATGCAAAAATACCAAAAATTAGCTACACCAAGTAATAATGAAAAGGTAGAACACATATACATAATTGATATGAGATTTTAACCATATAATTCATTATAACAAAACATGAAACAACATCAAGAAAACACAATATAGTATAGACTAGAAAGTGCAGTTTGGGTACATAGACAACAAAGATTAGGTCCATCCTAACATATATTTTCTTCATCAATAGTAGGACACAAACCAGAACCTCAAAAGTTACCATGTGAAGCAAATCAAAACATGGTATTGCGGGATAAGCTGTGCTGCAACATGTGCAGGCAATCATGAGGCGACATGACGAACCGGCAAGTCACGAAGGCAAAGAAGAGCTGCGTAGGGCAGATAAGTTGAGGCATTGCCAGCGCATAGAGCAGAGAAATTGAGGAGACGTCGCTGAGTGCAATGTCAATATGGCCTATAGGCATCAGATCGGGGCATACCTAATACCTCATTGAGCTGGGCCAAGCCTGGCTAAAGCCCACCCAGCTCGAGGCCTGGTTCCGCCCCTGCTTGAAAGAACAACACATGCTTTATCTCTTGCATAAGAATTGTGAGCATATGATTCCCTGGCTATTGCATTTTTGTATATGTATTTTCAATTTGTTATTAATTACACGAGACTTTCTATTGCAGTGAAACATGATTTTACCTTTTGGAAGATGAAGCGTTGCATACATACATTTTATGCAGTTATATGTCAAAATAATTTACTTTGATATTTAGTTAACATGGTGGACAGAGTAAGCAATGAGGGAGTATATCTTGATAGACTTCTGCACTTTCTTGTGTTGTTTTCTCTAGGAACACACCTTTTCTGATAACATTGTAATCACCACAGATTTCTGTCTAATTTTCTATGGTATTTTTACACAAAAAATGTTTGACAATAATATCTTAAGTTTTGTCTGGGGGAAAAACAAATTAGAGGACTAGGTGTTTTTGTTGCTATTGGATAGGAAAACTGGGCTGCCTCTTTTTTTTTGTAGATTAGGTTATGTATCTGTTGAATGCTAGTTGTATGATTTTTGTTAGAATGATGGATGCTGCATGTATCGTTTCCCACAATGATATATCATATATACCATATTGTCCAACTTGCGTTGTAGGTCAATGTGAATGATTTTGCACTTAGCATTATGTATATCTTCCAGTGATATTTGACTATCAATTTACAGATTAATCGTAGATGTTAGATGCATGCATATACTAAATTTTGACATGCCTTCTTGTCTTCTCATATGGTATGTTTTTTAAGAATAATAAGAAAAATTGTCATGTTCATCCACTGGAGCTTTTTATTATTTCACCTAGATCACAACTGGGTATTGTTAGAATTAATTTCCCTTTATCATCAGATTCCAAAATAAAACATTGCCTTTCGTTGTCATCTGTAATTGGTGGCATTACATGCATTCTTACTATCTTCACTGTTTACATGGCTCATGATTCAGGAACATCCAAAGTATGTTAGCTAAGGAACAAGTGCCAAGGTTTCACATGGTGTAATTACTTAATGTGCTGTAGAACAATAGACAATAGTTCAAGCGAGTGAGTGGCAGTTGCCTACCATCTGTTGAATGGGACGGAATTTGATGTTCAATGGTACAACATAATAAAAAGAAACTCAATGTTATCTGCACTCTGCAGTGCTCAGCAGTTTGAAAATAGATCTTCAGTCACAGAGCTGATGGCTCTTCTCCTACCAAGAGTGCCTTGAGTATTTTGTTAGTCCATCCATCGACCAGCATGAACATATGCCCTCCATCTGGGACTTCATGATACTGGATCCATGGAAGCTTCTTTGAAATGTATCGCTGCAGTTCAACCAGCACCAACCTATCTTCATATCCTTGCCAGATGTGTACAGAACCCTTATTTTGAGGAAATGGATTGGTAATATTCATTGGATCGAACTCCCAACTTCCAAAAGCAACAAGTAAATCACGATGGATTGATTCATAAATGCCTTGCTGCCTTGATTTATTCTGAAAAGGAAGGAACAAATCAATGTTATGCCAACCTATCAGTTTATGATTATTTTCGGTTAGCTAGAATATACATTTGACAGAGTTTTTCTTTAAAATTTTCATGTAAATTGATGCTATTGTCTCTGGAGAATGTGGATGTCACATTTGGTTTATCTGTGATTAGTGTTATTTGAGGTAGAGTTTCGTGTGGGTGAATGTTTTTTACATTTATAACTGATGCACAATCTATTTACCTCAATGATTGTTGGCTTTGCCATCATCTTCTGAATGACCTCCACATCATGCTTGCTAAATATTTCAGCATGATGCATGGCTGTCGCAGAAGAAGGGAGCCACCTCTGGGTCATCCATAGGTAGAGCAAGTAAGGTAAATTGTGTGCGATCCAGAGGGTCCTCTGCTCTGATACAATCAGCTTCTTGAAGGCCTGTCTGGATACCTCAAGAGGGAAAGAAGGCCACCAGTAGTTGATGACTGGCACAACTAGCGCAGCTCCTGCAAGCCTGCGCCAACGACACTTCTGGTTTTACAACTCTGAAGAGTTACATATTTTATTATCATACATATGGTTTGAGTCTCAGTTTTTGCCTGTGCGGAATATACTGGAGGCATCCCCAGATTGAGTACCCTCCCATGGAGACCCCCAAGACATAGAACTTCTGCCCAAGCTCCAGCTGATCAGCGAGCTCCTCAATATCCAATGCCTCGCTCTTGACACTCCGGTTGGGGTTTGGGTCACTCTCCCCATACCCTGCTCTATCAAAAGCAAGGAGGTAAATTCCCAGTTCCTCCAAGAGCTCCTGTATTATATGTCAGAGAGAAAACTTTCAGCATCATACGAGGGGATTGCACTTTGCAGTATATCAATCTGATTGTGTTGTGGCTATCTGCCTCTTACCTGAGAAACAGGCAAGGGGAAGTCCTTGGTGCTATCAAATGCATGCACTGTGATGATGTTGTACGTGGCCGTGGCTTTCGGTACTCCATCTTCTCTGTACGCAAGGTACCTTCCGTCCCTGAGCTTGATCCTGGGAGATGTCACCGGAGGCCCACCTGGCGAGCCGCACAGTTTTGGGGGCGGCGGCCGGAGGATTGCCTGGAAGGCCCAACCTAGCAGCACGACGAGCAGAACGATGAGTAATCTTGGAACCATCTCTCAGATCCAGAGCTTTGTGTCTGAGGTGAGAGGAGCCAATGGTGAAGGTATCTTTGTGTGGCGGGGCAAACCTGCAATGTGGGGCTGTTCTTCACTCCACTGGTAGTGTGTCTGCATCATTGCATGGACCCCTCAGGTCACTTTCTTTATTTTGGAACCATTGCTTTTGTTCGTTGCTGACTTGCTACCACATGGTCAATATGGATCCAGATCTATGCCTGTGCAGTTCTGCTTGGCAAATGTAACCTGTTGCTTTGAGCGTAGTTGTTGTAGGTATAAGGTAAGTACCTCCTTTGACTTAGAGACGAGAGTGTAACCCCGCTGTTCTGCACCTCAGGCCTCCCTCCTTTTCTTAGGCCACCTAGGGAGAACCTGAGGAAGAGACGCGGAGCATGGGCGGAGCTCAGCGGAGCATGCGTGGAGCCCAGCGAAGCATGGTCGGAGCAGCACGGAGCATGGTCGAGCGGCACGGAGCATGCGTGGAGTCCAGCGGAGCCAGAGCAAGAGTAGATGGGGGAATGAAGACGAGGCAGTGTGGAGGGTTAGAACGGTCGGAAACGACGGAGCGAAGGTGGGCCTTGACCAGCTCTTAGGAACAATGATCTATGGGGGGACTGAGTTGAATCAATCGGAGGAGCGACGAGGCGAACCTTCTTGCCACCCATGAAATTGGGGGGATAGATCGTACGTCCGAACCTGCCACTTTGTCAGAGCACTCGAACATGCACTACACCACGCCAGGATAGCCCGTAACTGTCACACATGTGTAATTTCCCTTATAACCCCACATAGGATGCCAAACAGAAGGGCAAAACTGTAAAGGGGATAAGTAGAAGCCCTAGAAATGACCACCAAGCCCTCGGTCATGGGGCAGGTGAGGAGCAAAGCATGTAAAACCAGGAGAAAAATGACCCCCAGACCCCTGGTCAGGGCTGGTTGGGGGAGAGCCGCCAACCTGGGGCCATGTAAGACATCCCCTATAAAAGGGGGGAAATGAATCAATGAAAGAGACTCTCTCTTTTCGAGCATTTCTGATTTTCCATTCGTGAGTGTAATCCGAGAGAGGGTGAGAGCTTTCTTCGAGCTGTCCCGAGAGCGTGAGCCGCTTTGCAAGGGGCTTCACGTACCGGGGCAGCCCCGTTTTCTGTTTGTGGGTTCGTACCCACCACAGTAGTCATCGTCAGTGGAAACTTATGATTATGTACCTGGAGAAGGGTGACGCAGAGCTGCAATTGTGGCCGGTGACAAACAGCTCACAGGCCTGAACCTCTGTTTGTTGCCGCCGTGCAATTAGCGCTGTTGCTACGAGACTCTCTTGCACCTAATTTCATTCCTTGCCATGATGGCCATGAATGTGCAGAGTTTCAGATGTGACGCTGTGCTAGCTACATTTGTAAGCTTCTTTGAAGACCATATTTGTAGGTTGGATGGACTCTTCCAGCTGGTACGCCCGGATTTGTAATGTGTCGATCTTCAGATTCAACCTCTTTCATCGATCTTCGAATAAGCTTGTGTCGAATTGCTAAATGCACATTGCACATTAGAATTGATGGTTTTATGTGTCGATCTTCAGATTGTTCATTCGTTGTCATGGTCGGTCATGGACCATGGGCTCAGGTGCGGCCCAAACAAAGTACATGGTTTCATGTTCCTTGGGGGGACCAAAAACGTCAGGCTTAATCATCGTCTTTCAGGCATCAAATCATGCAAAATGCTTCGTACAAGGACGCCGAAATGACGAACTCCGGTTCAAAAACGTTTCAACACATTTTGGCAGCAATTTTGCCTTTGCACCTCCTGCACAACAGGAGACCATGAAACTTGTAAAATGCTGCTCCTGGACAAGGGAAAACAGCAAATATGAGCACTGGCCAAACCATGGCTGCTCCTCGCTAATCTCAGTTGACTGAGCTCGAAACATAAAGCTCAGCATTAAGAAAAACTCCCTTGTCTTGAACAGGCCAAATTCAGCAAACTAGTTTAAATTCATAAACGACTGCAACTAGCCGACCACTGCCAATGGACTGAACCTGGTATGAGCATAAAACCATCAATTCTAATGTGCAATGTGCATTTAGCAATTCGACACAAGCTTATTCGAAGATCGACGAAAAAGAGGTTGAAAAAAGACGTCCACATTTCGACGAACCAGAGGCTTGCCGTTAAGTGGAGTAAGAATTTAATATTTGTTCCACAACTATAGGCTGTTGAAGGTCTCATCGATGCTGAATGAAGTTCACTCGGAGCTCCCCACTATCAACCTAGGCAACAGCAACTTGGAGTATTATCTTGTGTGCTTGGGAAGTGACTCGTGCTCAATCAAGAGGCGACACATTCCTCCATGGAGATTCTTTGGGTTTGGAGCATGATTAGGGGGTGGAACCAAGCCGAGCTTGAGCGAGCTAGGCTTGGCTCAGACTCATTTGAGGTAGCGAGCTGGCTCGACTCGGCTCACTAAAATATATGAGCTAGAAAGCAGGCTTGGCTTGGGCTCGTTACGAGCTTAGTGCCTTTAGGTGTTGTCCCACTCGATTTGACGTCACGTCGTTGCCTAGGACTGAGCTTGCAACTGCCGTCAGTTTGAGCCCAGAGATAAGGAGGTCGCTGTTGTGGCCCTAGGAGGAGGGATCCGCATGCTCTTCCTAGATGCGTCGACGGCTTGCTGTTGCCCTAGACAACCCCACCATGCTCGTGGGGAAGAGAGGAGAGGGCGGCAGAGGCAGGTAGCCCAAGGCACAGCCAAGGCAAGGAGAGGTCGCTATAGACCAACTACCTCCCGTCCTCTATAGAGTAGAGGTGATTCACTAGATCTAGAGAAGTGGGATCTTTGGATTTAGAGTTGGAGGGGAAAGAGGAAGCTTGAGGTGGAGGAAGGCGCACATAGCCATATAGGGGAGCTTGAATTGGACGAGGGCGCTCAGGAGGAGCACCGCCACGCTAGAAGAAATTTGGGGATCGAAGGTTTGGTCCTTGACCTAGCACCAGGGTTGTGCTAATCCATTTAGTATACACATGTTACAGTGGGCCGTATGTGCATGGGCCTTTCAAGCTACTTGCTTGGCTGGTTGGGCCTAGCATTTTTGCCTAACGAGCCATGAGCGAGCCACGAGCGAGCTACCCTGACTTAGCTCGGGCTCGTATTCTAACATGAGCTGGAATCACAGGCTTGACTCAGGCTGCCAAGCCAAAAACCGAGCGAGTTATGAGCGAGCCATAAGCTAAAATTCTAGCCTTTGGCATGACATCCTCTATAGTCTCCCTGCCATCATCTGATTACCTAATTGCCTCCCCATATTGGTCCACAACAATCCTCCCAACAACAATGCATTCAGCTTACTTACCACTCTGCATGTTGAGGGCCTCAAACTTGTTGGGTGGCTCCCAACGACAATACCCAAAATTGAATACATATATCCCCATTTATCTAAAGATTTCATACCTATATTTCTATCAACTTCAACAAAATATTTAAACAAAGAATCTATATAGTAGAGGAGAGAGAAAATCCAAATATAGGTCTTCTATGAGTAGAAACCTAAAATAGATATTGCATAGGTAATCTTTTGGAGCATGTATTAGGACTTTTTGGGTGGTCCCTTAAGAGACAGTCTTATGCAACTGAGGCATTTCAGAGACCTCGAGCAGCAGCTATGACATCAAACAGAAAACGTCGCCGTCTGCATTGTAAGTGATTGAAGTACAACGTGATAAACGATCTTCTCTCTTTAGTTCATGCTTTTGCACAAGTAACTAGCAAACTAAAGTAATGTGACATCCAACGGGTAATTGCATGTGATCATGCCTGCGTGTAAAGCCTATCCTTGTCAGCACGCCAAACAGAAGATGTACATATATTGCAGGGCTATGGAATTTTCTGAATGCAAACTTTTGACAGGTGCTTACTATGGTTGTCTTCATAAGATTTGGTATGCTGGCGAGACATAAAGATTTGAAATAGAAATGAAATCAGTGAGAATCTTTGAAGTAGGGCCCAAAAAAAACAGAATCACTTAATAGTGAATACTAAAAACATACAAGAAAAAATAAAGACCCTGCTGGGATCTCCTAACAATGGATACAGACTGGGTTACCTTTGGTTGGAAGTGCTACGAGATTCCACTGGTTCAGCTAGGTGTCAAGCAACTATTATGGCATTAGAATGGAACAGAAAAATGTCATAAGCCGTTCTTCACTCCACTACTACTTGCACAAAGTGTCAAGCAGGAATGATGGCATTAAGACCAGACCAGATGAATGCATAAAAGCTGTACTTGGCTCCACTTATTGTGGAAACCCAGAAAGAATTTTCTAATGCCTCAATTAAGGAGAACCTGTTATCTTTTTTTTTTTTTGAGAAAACCTGTTATCTTGTTTATCATTGAAATGACATCTCAGCACTAGACAGCACCCCTACACGACGAAGTGGTGGCGGCACTGCATTCCATTCCTTTATTCTTTTCCATGGAGTGTTGCCATAGCACTCTAAAGAAGAGAATAAACAGGTAATAATGGTAATCCAGTTGGTATCACAGGGCTTTTTCAGCTTATCTTGTCTACTTATTTGACTTCTCTCGTAACTTCGAGAATTTTTCGAGATAGCCTCGAGAGCCAGATGCCCTTTGTGTCACTTATTTTAGAAAGCTTTTAGATATGCCTACAAGATAAAAAAAGATTAAAAAATTAATAAAAAAGTAAGATAAGTCATATAAATCTGACTTATTTATGTGACTTATTTGATTTATCTTACTTTTTTATTAATTTTTTAATCTTTTTTTATCTCGTAGACGTGTCTAAAAGCCCTCTAAAACAAGTCACACAAAAGGCATCTGGCTCTTGAGCCTATCTCGGGAAATTCTCGAAATTATAAGATAAGTCAAATAATAAGCTAAAAAGAACCAGCCCACAGTTTGAGGAAAGATTCTAATAGCAAATAAACTCAGCAACGTCTTTTCCTTAACAGAAAAAGAGGCAACTATATGAGGTTTATTTAAACAAACAAGACTGCAAAGATGAACATTTGACGGTGCAGAGGCTTCCACGAGGACAGTACAGCATGTTTTTTTTTTGTCTCCTACGTAAAAAGGAGACTTTAATTTTCACAAGTAAACTTCAAATCAAGCACACCCAAATGAACTGATAATTTAGGGGGGAAGTATCATTCCAAAGTGTTATATTCCCTTTGTTTATTTGGTCTACAAGGGCATACTTCCCAGCTTGTCGCGACAATTTTATCTAGATGTTTCTTTTCTAGAAGGTATTTTGAAGTGTGTTCTTTATATAGTAAATACCAGATGATACTTTAACGTTACTGTAATTTTTTAGTAATCTCATATGTTTTATCTTTGGAAAACTAAAAGAAAATGATACACAACAATTTGCCAATGTGCTTAACTAAACATGAATTCTGCAGTCCATTCACTCCATTTTCATGTAGACCCACAAATAGCAGGACGAGCACTTTTTCTCGACCAACATAAGATAGTTGGTTCAGCAACATAATATTCAGAGACCCACTTGCCTGAAGGTGTCTTATGATTTCATAAAAAATAACATAGAGGTAGTGATCTGCAATACTTTTTTTTACGACTCCACGTAGGAAAATCCATCAACTTGGAAATCTTCTTGTTTCAATCACAACAAAATAAAAAAATGTTTTCTTCATCTACCAAAAAAAAAACATTTGTACCAATAACCAAAGGAAGGTCCTGAAAAGAGCCATATCAACAAAGTAGGTCAAACAATTGCGCACTTTGTCGATCCTATCTTATGATTCTGGTGAAGGACATGCTTATATCCCTACAACTTGGAAGAAGATACATGAAGTACTGCCTGTACAGATTCTTTTTGCATCTGCTAGAGAAGAAACAAGACCCTTGGTTGGCTGTCTTTGTAAAAGTGGTAGATCCTTTTGTGTGGCCTTTCAAGTTATTTCCACAACAAAACCAACTAAAAGACACACATACTACTCATGTCTCACATTCTGTTCTTGAGCTTACACATGACACCAGGCTTCTCGCCACTATAAATACTCCCGATAAGCAACCCACGGCACATCGAAGTGCATCAGCTTTGCTGTAACTGGCCAGAGCATTGGTTGTGCAAAATACAATCTTTTTTTTCGTTTCCCTCCTACCATGTCTAGGTCTGTGGAGCCTCTCATTGTCGGGCGGGTGATTGGGGAAGTTCTTGACTCCTTTATCCCATGCATGAAAATGATGGTGACCTACAACTCCAACAGGCCTGTCTTCAATGGTCATGAGCTCTATCCATCAGCAGTTGTATCTAAACCAAGAGTAGCGGTCCCAGGGGGTGACTTGCGGTCTTTCTTCACATTGGTAGAGAGCACTGAACACAGTACTGGGAGTGGCATAGTTAACTTCGAGTATCTTAATTATACTCAATATCTCTTCATTAATACTTCAGGTTATGACAGATCCAGATGTGCCAGGACCAAGCGATCCATACCTAAGGGAACACCTTCACTGGTAATCTTCATAACTTCTCATCTAAAAGACGTGCATCTATCTCCGCTAAGTGGTTATAATTGATTAACTAGACAGCAGCATATCTTTATCTTGCATTTATACAAAACGAGAACGACCTATTTTCTCAACGCTTATATATAACCTTACCATTTGCACTCGCACAGGATCG
Organism: Olyra latifolia; assembly: GCA_036346145.1. Lineage (NCBI taxonomy): Eukaryota > Viridiplantae > Streptophyta > Magnoliopsida > Poales > Poaceae > Olyra > Olyra latifolia. The sequence continues at coordinate 23,641,775 of CM070532.1, forward strand.
TCACTGATATACCTGGGACAACAGACGCGTCTTTTGGTAGGTCCTTAATTCCTCGGAGATTTGTATTAGTCGAGTCCCATGTTCTGCATCCATTTGTTCCTTTGAATAAAGAAGTTGATTGCAGGGCGAGAGGTCATAAGCTACGAGTGCCCAAAGCCCAACATCGGTATCCACAGGTTCATTTTCGTGCTCTTCAAGCAGAAGCGCAGGCAGAGTGTAACTGTGCCATCGTTGACCTTGAGGGATCATTTCAACACCCGCCGTTTCGCCGAAGAGAATGACCTTGGCCTCCCTGTGGCTGCTGTCTACTTCAATGCTCAGAGAGAGACTGCTGCCAGGAGGCGCTGAAACATCCTAGCCTCACTGTCCCAGATATATATGATAAATAAAAGCCTCCCATGTTAGGTATAATCTTGATAAAGTTAGAAGAGTTTGTTTCGTATGCTTCTAGGCTCAGGAGCATGGCTAGTGATCGAGAAGTGGCGAGGTGAGCAGAGTGAAGCTGCTAAGGCAGAACGACATCAATCATGTGTCTTTGGTGCTGTGTGGTAAGTTGTGTCACCGACAGGGAAGGAGAGCAGGCATTATTCGCTTGTGCCGAAGATGAGCCTGCAGTTCTATGAAAAAGTAAGGGACTCGATGAGTTGAGTCCAGAATGTTGAGAAGTTGTGACACCATCCTAAAGTCGAGTTCAAGAAAAAGTTGGCTTCAACAAGTTGTGCCCAAGACGTTGAGGAGGTGTGACGCCGTCTTAAAGTTGAGCCAGATGAGTTGGCTTCAATGAGTTGTGACCAGGGCGTTGAGTAGTTGTGTTGCCATCCTGAAGTCGAAATCAAGGAACAGTGGGATGTTGAGTAGCTATGTCACCGTCCCATGTCTCGTGTGGAGTTGAGCATGTCGTAGTTGGGTCCAACTGCTTCAACAAGTTAGAGTATCAAGATTAATATGGAGATTGTTAGGTATAATCTTGATAAAGTAAGAAGAGTTTGTTTCATATTAGGATAGAATCAAGTTCGTCCACAAGTTGGAGTTGTTTTAGAGATAAAGTTTTCTTTTATATGTGTAAGAGTCCTAGTCGATTTATGTAATCTGCTAGTATAAATAAAGGGCCAGGGGTTAGAAGAAAGATGCGACGGTTAGAGGCACCACAAAAAATCTAGTCCATTCATTCACGTCATGTTCCTGAATTGATCTCAGCGACGACGAACCTGCAACCTCGTAAGCTCGTTGAGAGGACGTCGGCTACAGCAGAGCTCCGTATACGTATACGTTGCCGTGTGCATGCATGATAGTTGATTAGCCAATATTTGCACATGCGGCTCCTCGGGTATATGCTTGCAACGTGTGTGCGCGCGCATATATGTGAAGCGTAGCAAGGAAGTAAGCGTCGTGTTGCTGCTCATGTGCACGCGGCAGCGTTGCTGTGACCTCAGGAGAGACTGTAGATCGATCTTGAAGTTCTAACATCCCGATCTTCTTTCGGACGGCAAAGCTTCTCAGCTACAATACTTAGCTCGTGAACCAACGTTTTCTTTACAACATTGCTTGCTCGTAGATCTACAATCCGCGGATTGTATCAGTATCAGATTGAGAATCATGTTGGCAAATGCTGGTATACAAAGCGTGATGCATGCTAATGGTTCAAAGACATGTACTAGCCATCTAGCAATGAAATAGAGCGATCGGGTGGACAACCCAAAAAGCTTTATCTACTGTATGTCATTTGCCGGCTCCGCATTACGTGCGCTTTTTCTGATGCGCAATCTCTTGAAAATGAACTTTGTTAGATCATGTTGTCTCGCCTTGTAGAACAATGAAGGCCCTCCTAACTGTATTGCACTGCTATGATATATTCTTGGGTTAATTGCATATGTGCCATTATAGAACGTCGATTCCACGGAAATGCTATTACAAAACCCGATATTATTTAGATGCCATTACAAGTCTGGGTTGATTTCAAAATTGCCATTACGGACCTTTTTTTGCGTATACGAGCTTAAAATACACCCTAAAATACGATATGACATTTGGGTCCCACCTGTCATTCACTCTTCTTCTTCTTCCTCCCTTCCCCTTCCTCCTCCTCTTCTTCTTCTCCTTCCTTCCTCCTCCTCTGTTCTCCCGCCCGGCACCTGCTGCACGCCGGCGAGCTTATCCTCGCCGTCTCCGTCGCCCCCGTCAACCCTGCTCACCACCGAGCCAGCCTCGAGCCCCGCCGCGGCCTCGCCGTCGCCGTTGCTCGCGCTGCCTCGCCATCGCCCGGGCAAAGCTCACCGTTCCCCCTTCTTTCCCGACTCTTCTTCTTCCTCCCTTCCCCTTCTCCTCCGACTCTTCTTCTTCCTCCCTTCCCCTTCTCCCCTAACTCCGGCGAGAACTTCGGCGAGCCACCTCCACCACCTGGGCTGTGCTGCCACCGGCCACCCCATGCCGAGGCGGCGAAGCTCGACGCTGGCTCTCATTGACGGCGAAGCTCGGCATGGGCAACGGCGAGGCGGCGTGGGCGATTTACAACGGTGAGGCCGTGGCGGGGCTCGAGGCGGGAGGGGGAGGAGGAAGAAAGGAGAAAAAGAAGAGGAGGAGGAGGCCGCGGCGGGGCTTGAGGTGGGAGGGGGAGGAGGGAGGAAGGAGAAGAGGAAGGCTGTGGCACGGCTCGATAGCGACGGTGAGGCCGCGACGGGGCTTGAGGCGGACGAGGCTCGGAACGGACAGTGGTGACGGCGAGTCCGCGGCTGCTAGAGGAGGAGGGAGGAAGAAGAAGAAGAAGAAGAAGAAGAAGAAGAAGAAGAAGAAGAAGAAGAGTGAATGACAGGTGAGACCCACCTGTCATATCGTATTTTAGGATGTATTTTGAGCTCGTATATGCAAGAATGACAGTTTTGAAATCAACCCAGACTTGTAATAGCATCTAAATAATTTTGGGTTTTGTAATGGTATTTCTGCGGAATCGACGTTTTATAATGGCACGTATGCAATTAACCCTATATTCTTACATGCATGTATAAAAAGCGGACATCCAACGTACCTGCAGGATTACCCCACTAGAAATGCTAAAAGTAAAGAGGATGTGTGGCCATCTCCCCTACTGTGCCCTCGACATGATGTTCTTGACAAAAAAATTTTACGTACAATGGTATTTTAAATATGTTCTTCACAAAATACATATTTCATTGCAATGGATCTAGTTTCCATCTCTTTTAATCACACGACAGGAATAAAGTCTATTGATTTAACCTAGAAGATTGACCCAGGTTTCGCCCACTGCATCCATAATAGTGAATATTTGAAATAAAATTACTCTGTGTAGTATCATATAATGGTATCGTTTGAATTAAAAATATGTTTACATGGTAATGACAAAAGAATTATGCATTTGAATGACAAATCGTTCTGCTGGATGCATGGTATGGCAGTGTTCATGATGTGCGAATGTCAAGGAGGTTTCAACAAATAGCCGCATGGAAACATAATGATTTGAATCCCACAGGCCATATCCTACAAGTTTGCGCCTTTTTTTCTTTCTTTCCGGTTTCCTTAGTGCACGAATATTGCACAGCTGTATAACTGTCCCCATAACTCTGGTGATCTTTCTGCTCTTTTCTATCTCTAGATTCCTTTCAGATGTCAACTCAAACAAGTTGATGATGCATTATTCCCATCTGAGAAACATCTACAACAACACACTTGTAATCTCTAGAGCATCCACCTGAAAGAATTATTATGCAACTTTGCTACCGGGTGTAGTCCAAGACTTCAATTGTACGCAAGTAAAGGCACACAAGAACACAGAGACGTGGAGGGGAACAATCTTTATTGCTTCTCAGGTATTGCCACCGTTACAATAGATCAAAACCTCTCCAATATATATAGTGCATATGCTAGGGTTTCGGCTTGGTCCACAAGTCGGGGTGGGCCCCACCTGCCACACGCGCGCCGGTTGGTTAGGGAAACCCAGTAGGACACGCCGTCGGTTTCCTAACACTCCCCTTTGGACCATGCCGCGTAATGCATATGTTCCCAAAAACTCCATAAAAACCCAGTGGGAAAAATTCTGGAGAAAGAGTACATAGTATACGCTTTGCTTGTGTGCACGGATTTGCCTCGTTAAAAACCTTACGTGAGAAACTGCTTTGAAAACTCACTCAAGGGAAAAAGAGTACAGATCCACCCAATATTGCTTCAATGCCATGCTTCTCGGTTGGGTACTTGAACTTCATGTTCAAGGTTCATGCTTAATTATGTGAAATTGCTCCCCCTTGCCTGTGTAAGTCTCTAAGCGTCATCATCCCTATGCCCTTCACACATCTTTCAAAGGCAGATGCAGGAAGTGACTTAGTGAATAAATCTGCCAGATTCTCACACGACTTAGTATGTTGGACATTGATTTCATCCATTTTATGCAATTCATATGCATAGAAATATTTCGGGGCTATATGTTTGGTTAAGTTGCTTTTCACATATCCCTTTTGCACTTGTGCAACACATGCTGCATTATCTTCATAAGTGATTGTGGGGTGCTGTTCAAAGTTCAATCCACATGACTGCAAAATGTGGAAAGTCATTCTGCGAAGCCAAGCACACTCTCGTGCGGCCTCATACAGTGCAATGATTTCTGAATGGTTCGTCGATGTTAACACAAGTGTCTGCTTTGACGACTTCCATAATATTGCGGTTCCTCCACACAAGAACACATAACCCGTTTGTGTTTTTCCTGTGTGTGGGTCTGACAAATATCCCGCATCCGCATAGCCAATCAAAGTCATATCTTGATTCTTTCTATAATATAGACCCAGATCGACAGTTCCTTTCAGGTAGCGGAAGATATCCTTTATTCCATGCCAATGTCTCTTAGTAGGCTCTGCACTGTACCTTGCTAATAAATTCACGGCAAATGCAATGTCAGGCCGTGTGCTATTTGCCAAGTACATGAGCGCACCAATTGCACTTAAATACGGGAATTCCGAACCAATAGCTTCCTCCCCCTCTTCCCTAGGTCTGTATGGGTCTTGGTCAACTTGCAGCGACCTACCGATCATAGGGATTCTTGATGCGTATGCCTTATCAAAACCAAATCTTTCTAACACCTTTTGGGTGTAAGTTGCCTGATGCATCAAGATTCCGTCTTGCAAATGCTCAATTTGTAGGCCTAGGCAAAACTTGGTTTTACCCAGATCTTCCATTTCGAATTCTGCTTTCAGATAATTGCTTGCTGCTTTAATGTCATTATCTGTGCCAATGATGTTCAAATCATCCACGTAAACCGAAATTATACAAAAACCATCTTGTGATCATTGTATAAAAACGCATGGACAATCTTCATTGTTCACAAAGCCATTCTTGCACAAATATTCGCTTAAGCGATTATACCACATTCTTCCTGACTGCTTTAATCTATACAAAGACTTTTGCAATTTGATACTATATAATTGTTTGTTTTCTCCTTTCGGAGTTGGTATGCCGTCGGGTATCTTCATATAAAGTTCTGAATCCAAGTTACCATAAAGGTATGCTGTCACAACATCCATCAGTTTCATGTTCAAGTTTATATTGACTGCCATTGAGATGAGATATCTAAAGGTGATACCACTCATGACCGGGGAATAGGTTTCTTTATAATCAATGCCTGGGCGCTGAGTGAAACCTTGTGCAACCAACCTTGCTTTGTACCGTACCACTTCATTCTGTTCATTTCTCTTGCGAACAAATACCCATTTATAACCCACAGGGCGTATATGGGAGGGTGTGCAGCACACAGGGCCAAACACTGCTCTTTTGTTCAGAGAAATAAGTTTCGTTGTGATTGCCTTCTTCCATTCTTCCCAATCTGCTCGGAGCTTACAATCGGCGATTGATGCTGGCTCCTGATCAGGTTCTATTTGTTTGGCAATCTTGTTTGCAAAGTATATGTCAACATGGGTGGTTGATCTATGCATGATATCCCCTGTGATTGCATAATTTATGGCCATTTCGTCATGAGATATATTATTGGCATCTCCTTGCTCTATCCCGCTATTTCCCATCACGGGAGCAAGGTCCTTTATTTGGTTGTAGCTGATATGAGAGCTCGCGAGATTCTTGGCTACTGCTGCTTCTTGTACTGCGTGTACTGCTTGTGCTGTTTGTGCTGCTTGTACTATAGGTGTTGCTGGTGCCACATTTTCTGCTTCTTGTTGCACTGCTACATTCAAATCCAGGAGTAACACGCTAGCAGGTTTCTCACCGGACGTGCCAGGTCTCAACTGGCTCCCCTTCTTTGTATTTCGGGGCATTTTCGTGATTGGCAGTGATAAGTCCTCTTTCTCCCTTTTACTCAGACGTCTCCGAGTACTAGGAGGTTGAGGAACCGTTTTCCCTGTTCTCTTTCGAGGCCTCTGAACAGGTTGAGGGGTGCCTTCTGTTTGCTTGGGCACTGCTACCCTCTCCGGTGCATTGCGTGTTGGTACATGCGACTTAATCACATCCCTGGAGTCACAAAAATGATCGGGCAGTCCATTTGCTAATGCATGCAAATCAATGATCTTCTGTACCTCTTCATTTGCTTCTGCGGTTCAGGGGTCATGCGCGGGAATGCCTGTTGCATGCCAAATGATTTCTCGGCATTCTTCTATCAATGGCTTCTTATCTCCCCCTAATGACGGGAAATTATCCTCGTCAAAGATGCAATCAGCGAACCGGGCGGTATGCAAATTGCCTGCCATGGGTTCTAAATACCTGATTATGGACACAGTCTCATAACCAACGTATATCCCAGACTTTCTCAATGGTCCCATCGAGGTCCGCTGTGGTGGTGGAATCGGTACGTAAACCATGCATCCAAATTTTCTTAAATGGAAAATTTTAGGAGGTATGCCTTGTGCCAGTTGCATTAGTGAATGGATGTTGTTTGCTGACGGTCTTACATTGATTAGAGCGGCTGCATGAAGGACTGCGTATCCCCAACAAGAGTTTGGTAAATTACAACCCTGCCAGAGCGGTCGTGCAATATATTTTATGCGTTTGATCAGTGCTTCTGCTAGCCCGTTTTGCGTATGGACATGAGGCACAGAGTGCTCAACTTTAATTCCCATTGCCGTGCAATAATCATTGAATGCCTTCGAAGTGAATTCTCCGGCATTGTCCATGCGAATGGACTTCACTTGATGATCAGGGAATGTATTTTTGATTCTGATGACCTGCGAGATCAACTTTGCAAATGTGTGGTTTCTCGTTGAGAGCAAGCTCACATTAGACCACTTCGATGATGCGTTGATGAGCACCATAAAGTACCTAAATGGACCAGATAAGGGCTGTATAGGACCGCAAATGTCCCCTTGAATGCGTTCAAGAAATGCAGGGACTTCGTCTTGCACCTTCGTGGTCGAGTGTCTAGTGATTAATTTCCTAGTTGCACATGCTTGACATACAAAGTCTTCTTGATTTGGGAATTTTTTGACACTAATGCTATGACCCTGAGAGTTGTTAATTATATCTCTCATTTTTCTTAAACCAGGGTGACCTAGTCTGCTATGCCATAGAGAGAAGAGTTCAGCATTTCTAAAGGTAGTCTTTAGGATTGTGAAATTGTCAGGTGCTTTAATGCTTGTGTGGTATAGCCCAGATGCAAATGAAGGAAAATTTTCTAAGATTCTCTTTTCATATCCGTCATACTGCACAATGCTTAAGTATTCTTTGCCATTTGCTTCATTAGTTTCAACGTGGAAACCATTTGCGCGGATATCTTTAAAACTTAAGAGAGTCCTGGCGGATTCAGGATATAACACGGCTTCTTCAATTGCCAGTGTTGTGCCATTTGGCAAGATAACGGTGGCTCGGCCAGAGCCTACTACACACGACTCATTGCCTGCAATAGTGGTAATGCTGCCAGCGTTCTTTACAAATGACTGGAAAAATCTAGTCTCTCTTAAGATGGTGTTTGTTGTACCACTATCAACAATGCACATTTCCTCCATATTATGGGCACTACAATATATAAAATATAGTAGTAATCAGGCATTAATGTAAACATGCTCAAATATATTGGAAATAAAGTGCTCAATTGTCACGAGAATCTTACAATACTTTATTTATGCTAAGATCATAAATGTCTGCTAGCAACCACTTATTTAAATGCTAATATTCTAAACGGATTCTGTGAACAGAGCATTCACATCATCCCTAATTGCTTGTTCAGATATGGCGTTAGTCTTTTCATTAGCCACTTCAGGGGCAGCGACTGCAGGGACAACCGGGCCGCCACATCTAGTTCCATTGCCTGCTTTCCTTCTCTAGGGAGATCAGTTTCATCCTCAGAATCTTCTCTATTAAGGATGGCGAGATGTGACTCGTAATTGTCCTTCTTTTTCCTACTTGCTTGGTAGTCTGCAATTTCCTTCTTAGATGCCTTGCAAACATTTGACCAGTGCCCCCATTCTCCACACTTGTAACACGTATGGTTCTGCTGACCATACGGCAAGCGTGTAGATTTGAACTTGTCTTGCGTATCAGACTTCTGCTTTTTCTAGGCCTGCTTATCACCCTTATTGCCCTTTCCCTTCTTTCTTTTGCGGTTGGGCTTCTCACCCTGGTATCTACCTGCATTGACTTCAATGGTTTTACCAGGTGCTTGAGAGACATAGTTCTTCTTGAGAACATTGTCCTGAGATTCCTCAACTTGCATCATGTCAATGAGTTCACTATAGGTCTTATATTATCCTTGATGATAGTTGCGGGCACTCTGGACTGCACTAGGGTGAAGGGTAGATATTGTCTTCTCAATCTTTTCCTCATTTGTGATTTTCTTACCACAGAGAGTAAGATTTGTGACAATACAATGCAATGCTGAGTTATACTCGGCCACAGTTTTGTAGTCTACAAATCTTAGGTTTTGCCAGTCCTGCTGTGCTTGTGGCAGTATTGTGTATTTGAGCTTTTCAAACCGCTGCTGTAGTGCGGTCCAAAGATCAGCAGCACTTTCTTCTGCCATGTATTCATTCTTTAAAGTGGTGGACAGGTGATGCCTTATGAAATGCAGTGCTTGATTGTTCTACTCGAGTGTAAATGACCCTGCTAAAAGACCGATGACTTGTCCAAGTCCTTTACCACCGAGCACAATTTTCACGTCTGATTGCCAAGTGAGATAGTTCTGGCCATGGGGGGCCAGTGCTTCAAACTCACGACTAACGATGCCGGTCATCTGCATGATATAGTGTATTGCATAAGATTACTTGCACGTAATCATAAAAGTGGTGCATGACATGGATCATAATGGATTATCGGAATTTCCAATAATGCTCATTTTATTATATAAGTAATTAACATAAACAATTAATCACTCATATAGCAAAAACAGGAATAAGATAATAATTCCCGAAAGAAAAAAACAAGCCAGGATATGCAATTTCTCAATTCTGCAATTTTCAGGGGGTTTCTGTGCAAAATTTTCAATTTTAGGATGAAGCAGGGTCTTTTCCAGAAAATTCGTGGCCTAAATTTTCTTTTCTTTTCTTCCTTTCCTCCTCCCACGCTGCCCGCCTATTATCTCGGTGTGCTATCGGCCTGCTAGGGTGATTGGCTGCAAGACGCCTCGAGATCGGCTCGATCTTAGCCTAGGCCGGCTGCTAGGTGGCGGCTTGTGGCTGCTAAGGTAACTGGTTCGTGGCTGCAGGGCGTCGATCCTACTGTAATCAAGGGGCAGCTAGGGGAATTTTATTTTTTTTATATTTATTTTTTTCAAAAATAAATAAATGATATTTAGTTTTAAAAAATAAATAAATAGACTCCCGTCGCCAGCCGGTTGGGCGAGAAGTTTAAATCGCCCGACCGATGGGCGAGATTTTAAAAATCCGCCCAACGGATGGGCGGACTATGCTCGCGCCGCCCGGGGGGCCAAAACCCGCCCGACGGGAAGGCGATATTTGAACCCCGGAAAAATCCGCCCACTCAACGGGCGAGTTTTGGCGAGGGAAAAATCCGCCCGTCCAATGGGCGATTTTTGAACCGGCTGAAGCCTGCCACCAATCCAAGCGATATTTCGGACCTTTTAAGCCACACAAGAACCAAATACCAAGATTTGTCGATTTGAAACAGAGACGAGAGGGAGAGCGAGAGAGGAAGTGAGGAGAGGAGAGAAGCGCGGAGCGCGTCTTCGATTTCGCAGGTTTGTATTTTTATTATGTAGTAAAAAATTTATTTAATAAAACTTGGTAGGATAGTCATATGAATTTAATATATGTTACATTATGTGTAGAGCAGGGTAATATTTAGGCTAGGGTTTAGGCTAAAATAGTCGTGTAATATTTAGTCTAGGATTAGGGTTTAGGTTAAAAATAGCACGGCAATATTTATACTAGGTTAGGGTATTACACGGCTAAAAATAGCCGTGTAATATTTAGGCTATGATTAGGATTTTGGTTACAAATAGCACGGTAATATTTAGAGTTTAGATTGAAATAGTATAGTCAATAAATTGTACGATTATGTGGTATGTGTCAAACATGTTAGGGTTAGGGTTTAAGCAAGGAATAGAAGGGTAATATGTAGTGTTTACATTGAAAATAGTATAATGCTTTATTAATTTATTAGATGTTGTAGAGTATTTTATTTTTAGAGATAATGAAGAAGATGTTGGGCGACATTTTGGTTGTAGTAATATTGTTTAAAAATGGATGTAGAAAAAGGAGATTGATGTATAATAATCAGTGTGCGAAATTTGTTGGGCAGGGTAAATGACTGACAAGATCAATTTTCAGATCCATTATGGGGAAGGAGAGATTGTGCAAGGTCCTTACGGGGTAGATTTATTAATGTTCCAATCATGTACATTAGGGATATCAAAACCCACTGAAAGGTCATTTAGGGGGCTACAACATTGGTGAGCCGTGCTGCTGAAGAACATGTCATGACAGTTCAGGCATTGGTGAGCCGTGCTGCTGAAGGTTTTTTTGGGGAGTTGATACCTATATCGAGTACTCGGAATTGGAGACGCTACGTTGAGATTGCAATCGAACGGTGCCTTCCTCTAGTTCTCTTAGTCCAGGCCGAGTACAAGCAACATTTCGGCAGAGGTGACGAATGCGGTGAAGAGCCAGGGGAGACTAGTGGTGCTGGAGTGGAAGAGGAGGTGGAAGTTGTAGGGAACACGGAGGTGACAGAGGACGTGGGAGAAGCGCATGCGGAGACAGATATAGGGAAAGAAGGCAATGAAACAATTGAAGAGGCGACCGGGGCGGCCGATGAAGGGGAACGAATCGAGTCAATAGTTGCTGAAATGGCAGCCGAGGATGCAGAGCATGAGGAAGTCCCTGATGAAGATACGTCAGACGATGAGAGAAGTTTGAGTGATCGACCGGTGCCTGTAGAGTGGAATACTTACAACTTCCAAGATTTATCTGTACATGAAGACACGCACACACCATGGGATTACCATGAGAATGAGGTGACTCAGAGGAGCCATGTACCCGACTAAGGAAGGCAGATTGGATGCCGTGAAGTATTGGTCTTTATCTCGAGGAGGAGTTCAGGGTAGTGAAGTCGAGTAAAAGCGCTCACGATATGATGTGTGTTGTTCTGGTTGCCCGTGGCGTGTACATGCATTTAAAGGAAAGTGGGTGGATTCTTGGGTGTGTTCAATTGTAAAGGAGCACGATCGCCGCTTAGAAAATGCACAACAAAGGCACAGAAATCTGACATCAACATTTGTTGCAGTTGTAATGTACTCACAAATTGTTCAGAACTTAAGATATGAGGCTCGGTCCATTATACGAGCCATTGAGGAACAATTCCAGTACACCATAAAGTATCCTACTGCCTGGAGAGCTAAACAGAAGGCTTTGGAAATGCGGTTCGGGACATATGAAGCATCGTATGCAAATATGTCCCAACTTCTGCAGACGATTAGTAGGAGAAATCCTGGGACGTACTATGACATGAAGGAGTATCCTGCTTCCGGCGTCGACACCGGCAAGTGGGTTCTGAAACGGGTATTCTTTGCATTGGGTCCATGCATAAGAGCCTTCACATATTGTCCACCTGTACTATGTGTAGATGGAACCTTTCTCACTGGCAAGCATAAGGGGCAAATATTGAAAGCAATTGCCGTGGATGGCAACAATCAGATTTTAACGGTGGCATTTGCATTTGTGGAGGGAGAGAATACAGATAGCTGGTACTGGTTCCTAGAGCGTGTGAAACATGCTGTTGTAACAGGAAGACCAAATGTCTGTGTCATTCATGATAGACATGCAGGCTTACTGCGTGCGATTGATGAGATTACAAATGGCTCCGACAACCGAGGGGGTGCCCAGTGGAGTGATATGCAAGCAGGTGGTGCATGAGACATATGGGAGCAAATTTTTTTAGTCATTTTAAGAATAAACACTGCATGAACCTATTCAAGAGGTTGTGCAAGCAGAATCAGCAAAGAAAATTCAACAAATTATGGAAAACGCTCGATGAGATGACCACAAAGCGTAGTGTGAACTACTGAGACAAAGGCGAGGCGAGGCGAGGCGACACGAGTTTCGGCCGTGAAATGCTTCTCAGATCGGATTAAGGATGATCCAAAAGAGAAGTGGGCTCTCCTGTATGATACTAAAGGGGCTAGATATGGAATAATGACGACAAATTTGGCAGAGGTGTACAATTGGGTCATGCGGGGATAAGGGCATTGCCTCTGGTTGCAATTGTGAAGGGAATTCTTCACTGTACATGCAAGTACTTCATGGATCGTTATTGTGCCGCGTCTGCTGCTATGGCTGACAGTCGCTTGCTATACTCCGCTGCTATTACAAAGTATAGGGCCGAGGAGATAGGTGAGGCCGAAAGACATCGCGCGACGGCGATGGGGACAGATCATCTCAGGTACCACATAATCTGCAGGGATAGAGGGCGTCGTGGCGATAAACATGAGGGGGTTACGCAGGAATGCATACTGCGTGATCATACATGCACATGCTCATGCCGCAAGCCGAAGCTACTTCACAAGCCATGCTCTCATGTACTTGCGGCAGTTTCAATGACAAATCACCCTACTTTTTCATTTGTGTCTGAATATTTCAGAAAGGAAACAATCCGAAATACATGGCATGGAGAGATATATGGGTATGCAATTTTCGGTACATTTACTGATCCACCTGGTCCGAACAGCTGTCACGTACCGGTTAGGGAATTGCTGAAGTGTGATCTTGGTCGTCACCGACATCGTCGCATTCGGAACGACATGGATCAGTCGGAGGCTGGAAGCGTTGAGAAGAGATGCAGCAGGTGCAATGAGGACGGTCACACTTATGTGAACTGTGACAAGCCTAGTGCATTTGGGTCCTACGATTTGGATGCTGGGCCGTCCGGATCGGGGGCGGATGGACGACGACCGTTTGGTTGAAAATGTATCTATGAAACCTTAATCGAACTACTTGATATGTGTAATTTAGATTTGTAATATTCGCGTCAATGTAATATGCTGACTTACTAGTGGCAATGTAATATGATGACTTATTTATGTTGATGTAATATGTTATGTTTGCTTCATATGTAGTGTTTGTTTATGACATTATCTTTTTGTACATACGTATTTTTCTTCATTAATTAGTACTGCTTGAATCGAAATAAATAACCCATACTTGCTTATCTCGTAGGGTGACGTGACGATGGCGATTTAGATGGGCCATCCTGAGCCGGCGCCCACGGCAGCGAGGGGCCTGCCGACCCTCCCTTGACCGTAGGCATCGAGCCTACCTCGGTCTGATGGAGGCGGTCGCTAGGTGTCTTCGGACTAGGACACTGCCGAGTTGCTCACTCGACGCACGTTGGGTTGACAGGTACATCGTATAAGGCGAACCTTCCTTACTTTCGTTTTTTATAATTTAGCTTTACTTACGTACTGAATGCTTCATTTTTCTGCAGGCAGCGCCTCTTTGGCCTCCTCCTGCTATGTCGGATGCTCGAGGCTACGGCCCAGGCGTTCGTTGGAGACCCGCCCTCGGCAGATCGTTAGAGGCGTTTCGGTTTTGACAGGTCTCTCCTTGCAGCACTTGTCGACCGATGGAGGCTCGAGACACACACTTTTCACCTCCCGTGCGGGGAGATGGCGCCGACTCTCCAGACGCGTCTCGTTCTTCAGGGCTTACAGGCGCCGGCACCGGTCGTGGCGGTGGACGTCTCACCCACCTGGCGTGTCGACCTGCTAGGCCGGTTCGCCGGGGTAGTGCGTGCACCAGGCGCAGGAGTGTACCGGCCTTTCCCTCAGGCGGAGACACGTGGTCCGCCGAAGAGGTGGCTTCTGCAGTTCACGGTAAGAACTAACGAGCAGACTTGTCCTTCTTAAATTACCTGCTAACATTGCTACTTGCAAACATTGACAGGCGGAGCACATCCACCCTCAGGCCGATGAGGCTACTGTGTCCCGACACCTTGAGGCGTACCTACTTTGGCTGTTCGGCTGGGTGATGTTCACCAGTACGGATGGCCATTGCGTCGACAAGCACCTTCTCGGGTATGCCAGGGAGATCGCCGACGCCGCCCCCTACAAGGTCCTCCAGTACAGTTAGGCTTCCGCTGTCCTTGCGGGGACGTACATAGCTTTGTGCGACGCCGTCCTGAAGACGGATGCACAGCCGATCCTCGGTGGTTGCCCCCTTCTGCTACAGCTGTGGTCGTATGAGCGGATCGCCATTGGGCGTCCACTCATGGATCACAGTCCTTACGAGGCGGCGTACTACCACGACACACCAGAGGGTAGGCCCACCATGGGCTTCCTTTGGTTTCACTGGAGGGTACGTAATGTTAAATCATGATTTATGCATTATTTACATAACATAGGACTAACTACAGTTCTTTTCTCCTTTTGCAGCCTACATGGGCCCACATTCAGGCGCACAAGGACTACCCAGAGTACGTGAGACAGTTGGACGAGGTACAGGAGGACGATGTCGTTTGGACACCCTACAGTCAGGACCGAGTGCTTGCTCGCGCCCCTCACGGGTTGTCGTCGCTTTGCGAGCGGGATGAGTTGTACTGGCTTACGACCCGACCGTTGCTCTTCGACATCTTCGTTGAGGAGTACTCACCGCACCGGGTGATGCGGCAGTTCGGCCTCCACCAGGAGTTCCCTATACCAGTTGTCCACACCGTCCAGCGTCAGGCTCACCAGTACGATCTTTTGCATTAAGCTGTAATTTCGATTTCGATCATCCACCTTATAAGTGTCATACACGATGTTTGTTGCAGATCCACTAGACATGGCCACACTGCTGGCTATCTGTGGGCTCCTGTGATGGAGCCTTGGGTAGCACAGTGGGAGGACGCTCTAGATGAGCAGGTCGAGGAGGACCGACCGTACGACACCACGTCATATCCGGCGTACGTACGGTGGTACAGTGCGTCTACGAGGACGCGGGTAGGTCACACCCCTTCCACCAAGATCGCCCACGTCGCGCGAGCCACCAACACGTACCCGCTGCACCGCCCGCAGGCTGCATACCAAGCGGTACAGATCTTTACCTCTGCTTTTCAATTTCTATTTTTATCAGCATACACCGCTTGATTGCTATGGGCCTATATACAGATCGACATTCTTCGTGAGTGCAACGCCGATGCACGACGGTTTGCCGGCGCATGCAAAGACGGCATTCAGATTACGGAGGAGAGATACTCGCGACCTTCTAGAGGCTCTACGAGAAGACAACGCGAGCTATACGCCTCACGTGCTGCAGCCTTCCGGACGCCCTCTACACCGCACCGAGGGTATGAACTTTATTGCCCTTCTCCACCCTACCTTTATTAAAATTTATAATGTGGCACTACCTTAATATGTAGGATTGTACGGAGCGACGACGCAGTTTGGCGAGGTTGGCACGTCGGCCCAGGGGCCACCACTGTCCTCCTTGAGGGTACCGTCAGGAGGCCTTCGGCCGTCTCGCAGCGGGCCGCCCAGGAGAGTGGAGGCGCAGCGATTCGCGAGGTCGGGCGTTTTCCTCTGCCGCCGCGTCGTCTGTCCAGACCATCGCACCGTCCACACCCTACGGTGCTTCCAGGGCACCACCACCAGGGTCGCAGCCCGCACCACAGGCAAGGTAGTCAGAGTCGGGATCCTAAGTTGGATCGATTTTCCCTGGAAAGAATCGAATCGTAGTATCCAATCGTAAAATCGAGGATTCTATCTAATTTGTAAAATAAATATATATTTTATTCTCCACTGTACTTTTATATTATATATATATATAGTTGAGCTCCGGTGCTTTGCAAAGCACCGAAGATACCATGCTTTGTGTCTAGTTTATAAAATCCGAGACTCAAAATGGACAATCCGAACTATCCATCTTGATCTTCTCGTTGAAATCTCTTACATGACCAAATTTCGTATTTTTGAATTTTTTTGCTATTTGTGTTGTATTTTTGAAAACCAGAAAATTTAGACACTTCATAACTAATTAGATCAGTGATGTTCAAAATACAAAACAAATAGCAAAAAATTACGAAATTTGGTCATGTAAGAGATTTCAATGAGAAGATCAAGATGGATTTATCATGATTCGATTGAATCACACACTAATTAACATTATAGTTGCTGTCAATTATCAAAAATAGCTTCTAAACCTTATCTGGAGTAGGATCGCGATTCTACACGATTCTACACGATTCTACGGTTTGGATCGCGATCCTACTCCGATCCTATGTGATCCCGATTCACTAAGCGACTCGGATCGACATGCTTCCATAGGATCGTAGAATCGCACGACTCTACGAGTAGGATCGCGACTTTAACTACCTTGACCACAGGCACCGCGCCCTCCTGTTACAGGTGCGACTCACTTTTGTGGTCGAGCACTTCAATTTCATATATTTATGATTTGTCGTTTAGTAACGTAGACATTGCATGGATTAGGTCCTATCTTCACAGAGTGGCACAATCCGGTCGGTCAAGCGAAGGGCGACCGGGGCTTGGACGACCTCGGCGTGGACCAAGATTGTCCCAAGACGACGAGGTTGGAGGCTCACAGTTGTCAGGGGCGCCTCCTGCATCGACACAGCCGTCACAGGCTAACTTGGCGACGCCTACACCACAGGCTCGTCCTCACCGGGACGTTCACCCGCCGGACCGCTTCACCTTCCCTACCACACAGCTAGGGCGTGACCGCAAAACCACGACCAGAGGATCGTCCGTGGGGTCAAGCCCAAGCGGGGACGGCAGTAGTTTTTGTTCTTTGCATGTATCTTTGTACCTTCTGTTGTATACATTCAGTAGTTGCATGAACATTTTCACCATTTATCATTTTCAGCTTTATAGCTTTTCTGATTTATGCCATCTATCGCCGTGATTTTTTCCGTATTTTACGCCCCGCTGAGTTGGGCCCGCGAGGCTACTGAAACCATTAAGTAGCCACAATTTAAGACTTTTAAATTCATGAGTGGTCGCCGGAGTGTGTCGATGAGGCTGACCTACAGTATCGCTTTTCAGCGTTCGGTCACATCGACTGCAGCATCTATCGATAATTTCGCCGCACTGCTGACCAACAGTACCGCTTTTCAGCGTCCAGTCAAATCAACTACAACATCCATCATTACTTTCACCGCACTGCTGCCCAACAGTACCGCTTTTCAGCGTCTAGTCAAATCACCTACAGCATCAGCACTCGGGAGGGATGCGTACGCTTCCATGAACTCCTTCCATGCACCGAACAAACTTCCCTATAAAAACCCTCCTGCCTTCCCTCTGAAACTCACATATTACTCTAGCCCATACACATCTCCACCTTTTCCCATGGCGAGTGGGGGAGCCTCTTCACGGCCATATGTGTCTGATGCATGGTGGGAGTCTTTTGGCCCTGAAGAGCATGCTCGTCCTCCTTCGGAGGATATGCAAGTCATAAAATATGGGGACTGGAGAGATGGCCCTCCTTTGCTACGAGATCGTCACTTTCCGTCAATTTTCGACTGGCCGACATGCGACTGTGGGAACCCCGCAGTTGTGCAATGGTTTGACCACGCACGAGGGGTTCATCGTCGCAGTTCTACCGATCGCGGATTACAACGTAAGTTCCTCCTATTTACGCTTATGGTACCGCATACAACTTACTTATCACTTCTCTTATCTCCAGATACCAGACGTCACGTGCGGTTGGACTCGATGGATGGATGAGCCATACCCGGCAGCAGCGTACACCTACATAACATACCTGCACGCAAGAATCGATCGCTTACAGGCTAGAGTGGATGTTAGAGGAGGGCTGGCACAGTCAGAAGGCCGACGGAGGTCCGCGCGGCCTTCCCGGCCTCCTAGGCAATCCATGCCGGCACGTCAATCGCATAACCAGGCAGTGCTGGACTAATACTATCAGCCGAATCGATCATGTCGGGACCATGCATGTCTATGCGGTTGCCACTACCTCGGCACACCCAACGCTGAAGTCCTACGTCGAAGAGCCATCATGCAAGAGACTTACCCCGTGTACTACGACACGGAGTGGGAAGCGACTGCTCGGTGTGCGGCCACTTGGTGTTCATGCCAATGCCACAACCCTTTTACCCGTCCGTGGTGACCACCCATGCAGGCCATCGCACCCTGTATGTAATACCAGCTTTCCGAATAAAAAACCGCTAGGTTATGCTTTTCTTCTTTTCTTCTTTATCTTGTAGGCCATCTTATCACATCGCTTTCACATCACATCGCTGTCATTGCTTGCTGACTCACCACGGACTGCCCGTGAACTCCAATAATTTGTACCTGCCTTGTCCATCTCTGTGCTTATTCAGCGAATGTTCTGTTTAGACGTGTTACATGTAACCCGTGAGGGATGAATGGTGTCTAACTGCATGACCTGAACGTAGGATGAATTCGGACTTAAGGCCTTTAGGGGATTTGACAAATAGGTAGGTACCATTTTTTATTTCAAAAGCTACCATGACATACAGGGTGCGATGACATCTGAGCTATAATTAGGGATGTATCCGTGAGGGCATCCGCTCAACGCCGTGAACCCAATTGAAAATATGAAACACATTACATGGTAGTAATCCACGTAGACCGAAACTTGATGCAAATTACATGAAATAAACCCCAATTGTAGTAGGGACGCTAGGTTTAGTGCCATCCATGGAACGGTTCCACACGGGTATACACGTGGTTCATGCAAGTAGCAAATGTAACTCGCTCCTCAAGCCGGGAGATTCTTGCGTGAAGATGTTCGATGTAACTGAACGCGGCTATTGGGAAGGGGTCGTCCATCCATTTGTTGAAGCCGCAGTCATCGGTCTACATTTGGAAATGAGAAAAAGGTGAGATGGAAAATGTATTAAACCCTTGGCCGTTGTCGGGCTGGTTACTCACAAATGGCACTGCCAGCCAATAGAAACATCGCCGATCCATCCTTCGACAACCCGGTCAAAGTTTGTACAACTGTGTCCACTCCATGCGTACAACGTGGCCATCCCCTGTAGAAGTTTGGGTCTCTTATCATTGTTGGCTCTGTGTTATAGCTAGCTCTCGTCCGAATAGGCAAGTCGTCGCTTGGTAGATGGGCTTGAGATCCAGGACCATTTGACGTCCACCAGGCTTGTCGGATCCAACCGTTCGTCCCGTGTTGTGAAGCCATATGTGCAATGTGGTATGCCTATCTCTACTCGCCTCCCTCCTACGAAGCCAACCCTAGTAGGGAGTTTATACACACAGAGTCAGAGTGAGAGTGAGGGTGGGAGTGAGAGGGACGTCAACTATGCGTCCCATTATATAGGCCGAGGAGTACTTAACGTATTGGATTAATAAGTTATTCATTATACTTACTGACATCGTTTACTAAATAAACACATGCTACCAGTGCCCTACATCTGCCTATATCAATGCGGCCCGTTCATTTCGTCGGTGCATTCACTGTTAACAGGGCATGCCAGCTGATCGCTTTCCACCGCACGTTGACATCAATAATTGCACGGCACTGCTGACAAACAGTACTGCCTTGCCCCGTCACATCAATAATTACGCGGCACTGCTGACGAACACTATCCGCCAGACACCGGTCACATCAATAATTGCGCGGCACTGCTGACGAACAGTACCCGCCTAACACGGGTCACATCAATAATTGCGGGGCACTGCTAACCAACATTTCCCGCCTGTCACCGGTCACATCAATAATTGCGCGGCACTGCTGACCTCTGATCGCCCGACACGGTCACATCAATAATTGCGCCAAGACCGCTAACCAACAATCCCGCTGACACCGCCGGTCACATCAAATGCAAAGAAGAAGACTCGGGAGGGATTCGTGCGGTTCCATGAACTCGGTCCATTCACCGAACAAACTTCGCTATATATTTCCCTCCTGCCTCCGAGTCCTCTGCGCTACAACTTTCCTCTCAAACTCACATATTACTCCGGCCCTAACACTCCACAAATCTCATTGTAACGAGCAATGGCAGCCTCCGGCTCTGAGCCCCGTCCGCGAAGCAGGTTTAACACCACCGTGCCAGAAGGGGTCAATGTTCCAATGTGCTTCTGCGGTGACCTTTGCAAGTTTGTTCAATCTGACGAAGATTTCTCATGTACATACGGAAGGAGGTTCTTCATGTGTGCGAACTACGAGTATGATCCACCCAAGGTTGCCTTTGGCGAGCGTCCAAAGGTACTTGCTCACCCTATCCTGCATGATTATATCTAGCTACATGGCACTTGTGATCTGTACCGACTTATGTTCAACAAATAGTCTCCCCCACCTCTCTGCGATTTCTGGCAGTGCCTAGACACGGAGCAATCGGAGGCAGACAAGAAACACATCGAGCGTGAGGTCCGTTGGAAGAGGCAGTGGTTCAGGCAGCGCCAGTATGAGGAGGAGCAAGAGGTGAAGCGAAAGCGTTCGCAGGAGGAGTACCGGAAGCGACAAGAGGACGCCGAACGTCAGGCTGCTGAGGCACGAGAGGTTGAAAGGGAGAGAAAGCGCGAGAGGGCACGTCGTGCAAGGAAGGCTGGACCTGATGCTATCAGTAAGGGGAAATATCCCCGTTGTACTTAGTAGGAACTTCCTTGTAATCCTGAGAATAAAAATTTCCTGAGAGCACTCTTTCTTCAACGCGGCATGTGAGGGTTTATGATTAAATCTCGCCCAACCGCATAATCGGTTTATTCTTCTATCTATTTATTTAATTTTCTAAATAATTATTAATATAAAAAATGTATGCTGAAACTTATTCATTATTTCCATATTATTATTTTTTAAAGATTACATAGACCAAATAACAGGCCATATATACTGATAATATATATATACTTTTATATATAATATATATCATACATATGTTATATATTAACTATTATTATATATAACATATATAATATATTATATACATGTTATATATGGCATATATAATATATAATATATTATATAGTTATATATGCCAGTGCCGCGCTACCAAACCGCGGCGGAGGGGTAAACAAAACAATTTTTCTGTTCGATATGGCGCACCTATCATGACTTACATTTTCAAACGATGCCGGGACTCCATTTATTTTTATGATACATCACTTATTTTATTCTGAAATCACATAATTTATGTTTTCCGAAAAATTAGAAAAAATTACAGAATCCCGCCCTATTGGCGGGCGGACTATAATTACGCCCGTTGGGAGGGCGATTTTGGGCTAAGAACAGTGCTGCGCTCGGAGGGAGCAAAGTCCGCCCGTTGAACGGGCGGTTTATATATCTCGCCCTACCGTCGGGCGGTCTTTGGCCCACGACGCACGCGGCCCGGCCGGAGCAAAGCCCGCCCATTCGTTGGGCGGATTTTTAAAATCTCGCCCTCCGGTCGGGCGGTTCAAACTTTTCGCCCAACGGGCTGGCGACGGGAGTCTATTTATTTATTTTTTTAAAACTGAATATCATTTATTTATTTCTGAAAAAAATAAATATAAAAAAAATAAAATTCCAGCTAGGGTTTCTCTTAGCCGTCACCGGTGACCAGGGGGCATGGTGGCGGCGCGAGATGCGGCTAGATGCGACGATGCTCAGGCAGTCAGGCACGGCGGGAGCCCATCTACCTCAGCACGGCCGGCTTCCTAGCGCAACCAGCACGCTGGCTCAATGCGGCGACGGGTCTATATGCATGCATGCAGTCCCGTGGTCATGCAACATGTAAGCTTCAAATATCTAGTGTTTCCATAATTGTGCTTCTGACTATAGATGCATGTTAATTATGATTCATGCTAATCCCTATGCATAACGTCCCGTGGCCATTAATCACTTTGCTTAACCATCCATGCATGCTTTGTGGCCACGCCAGTATGTTAGGGTGAGAGACACTGTCGCGCCAGCAGCAGAGCGCGGTGCACATCTTGGGCGCCAGAAGTGTAGTGCCTGATGGCGCGCGCTGGCGTGATTGATTTGCCGCTTTGCGGCTTGCGTGAGTGCGTGTTGCTCGTTCGTCGTCGGTAGAGGGCCAGCGGTTAGATTCATCAAATTCAATGCGAAAAACCCTGCTTTTCTTAACAGATCCAATCTACTAGATGCAATATTCAAAATTCTAGCCGATTCAATCTAAAAATTGCTAATAGATTGATCAATCAGATGAATTCGCGAATTTAGATGCGATGCGATACCTTCGATGCTGCTTGAACGAATTGCTTAGGGATTACGGCGATTGTCGCGTAGGACAAGTCGACGGATCCAAGCCTTGTGTGCGTGACGTTGATTCAATGCAGAATCTCCTCCTCACGGCCTTCGAGAGCCTTCGTGCTGATAACGTATTATGCAACCTTGCTACCGGGTGTAGTCCAAGGCTTCAATTGTACGCAAGTAAAGGCACACAAGAACACAGAGATGTAGAGGGGAACAATCTTTATTGCTTCTCAGGTATTGCCACCGTTACAATAGATCAAAACCTCTCCAATATATATAGTGCATATGCTAGGGTTTCGGCTTGGTCCACAAGTCGGGGTGGGCCCCACTTGCCACACGTGCGCCGGTTGGTTAGGGAAACCCAGTCGGACACGCCGTCGGTTTCCTAACAAGAATCATACATGAACCTCACCTTCAAAAACAATGGTAATATGGTAGTCCAAAGACAAACACGGAGTTTGTGGCGATCCAAGATTTTTTTTAAATTTTTGTTTTTTGCTAGTTTGGAGCGTGTTAGAGTGAAATTACGAAATCCGCACTGAAAGTAAGCACGGAATTAAGCAGGAGCGTGGAGCGAAAGCGAAGCAAGAGAGCACAGGCGATGGTGAGCCACGGAGGAAAGATGCAATTCCTCACCAGATGCACCGACGGAAGCAGTCGCCGGATGAGGAGAGGCCCCGGCGGCGAAGGGACGCAGGGTGGCCGTAGGGTTGAAGGCAGCCGCGACGCTAAGTGGCGTAGGAAAAATTCAGTATATAACACTCAATTCGAACACCTAGTTCCAAATGACACCCAATTAGTTGAGTTTTTATTATTTGACATCGTGGCTGTGAATTCCTTTATTTCATGACATTCTTACTATTTCCCCTCATTTCTATTTTCATTTCCATTTTCTTTAACCAAAATATCCCTAACTCTATGGTTACGGAAATTTGAACTCATATTTTCAATTTCAGAATTTGAACTCATATCTGAACTTTGAAATTTGAATATAAATATATTCAAACTCATATTTCAAATTTTGGAAATTTGAACTCATATTTTGAAATTAGAATATTTAAATCATATTTGAAACTTGAATCTTGATATTTGAACTCTTATTTTTGAATTTCAAAAATTTAAACTCATATTTGAAATTTGAGCTCATATTTTTAAATTCAAATATTTGAACTCAGATTTGAAATTTTAATCGTGATATTTGAACTCTTATTTTGAATTTCAGAAATTTGAACCCAGATTTGAAATTTAAACTCATATTTTGAATTTTGAAAATTTAAACTTAGATTTGAAATTTGAACTCATATTTTGAATTTTGGAAATTTTAACTCATATCTGGAATTTGATATTGAACTCATATTTTGAATTTCGAAAATTTGAACTTGTATTCAAAATTTGAACTCATTTTTTGAAGCCATGGAACTAGGGGCATTTTGGTCAAAGAAAATAGAAATGAGAGGAATGTTATGAAACAAAAGAATTCGCAAGCACGGTGTCAAATAATAAAAGTCCAATGAATCGAGTGTCATTTGGAGCGAGGGGTTGGAATTGAGTGTTATATATCGAAATCTCCTGGTGCCGCGACGGAAATGGCATTCGGCTGCGCTCGAGGTGTACACCACTTGGTAGGCCCACCGTATACAGATCATCTGAATGGGTCCTTTTTTTTCTTCGAGAAGTTCCTTCGAAAAGCCCGAAAGTCAAACGGTTTTCAGATCACTAATTTTTGAGAACTTACAAAAGTGAGTTCAAAAAGTTTTGGATGTCTAGACTTAGTTTTAAAAGTTGTGAGAAGCAACTCTAAGATCTTGGAAAAATAATCCTCAAAATGTCTTTACGTGTCTCACGATGACGTTCGACCTACTAAGTTGCATGCAAGCTCATGAGCTTATTATCCTAGGTTGAAACAAATTAGTTGATACTAATAGGATCCCTTTTTTGATGTCCCTATGTCCCCCATGTGGTGTGGCGGCATGGGGATGTCTAAAGGAAAGGGATGGAGCTTTTTTGCTTTTGGCGTAGCAGGCCGCGCGACAGGCTATTAGTTTAGTGGTAGGGCGTGCCTTTGATAATTGCGTCATTGTGCCTGGGCTGTGAGGGCTCTCATCCACATGGATAGTTCAATGTGCTCATCAACGTATGACTTAAAGATGTGGATCATCCTAAAGACTAAGCTGATAGGAAAGGTGGACAAGTTCACTTATATTTTCAACACTCCTCTTTACGTGGAGGCTCCCTCAGGCCTCAAACACATGGAATAAGAGCAGACAACAATTTTCTATTTAAATTGCATCTACGAGAACTCAAACTCAAGACTTCTGGCTCTAATACCTCATACCATATTATGTTATTAAGTTGCATGCCTCAAACACGTGGAATAAGAGCGGACGACAATTTTCTATTTAAATTGCATCTACCAGTACTCGAACTCAAGACCTCTGGCTCTGATATCATACTAAGATATTAAGTTGCATGCCTCAAACAAGTGGAATAAGAGCGAACTATAATTTTGTATTTAAATTGCGTCTACCAGGACTCAAACTCGAGACCTTTAGCTTTGATTCCATATTAAATTGCATGCACTTATTAGTTCACTCAAAAACCTAAACTGATAGAGAAAGGTGAACAATTCACTTAATACTTTTAACACAACCAACTCTACAATTGTATGGTGAGGTCAAATCTCAAATTAACTATAGTCTATGCAAACAGCCACGGCCATGCCATGGTTTCCACATCGTGGTAGCGTCTGTATTGTGTCGAAAATAACCCGGTGCCCTAAGAAAGAGAGAAGGGAACTCGGACAAGAGCCACTTATTCCAAGCAAAGTGTTATTGGTATTCTTTACAACTTATGCATATTGGGTACTCTTTATAACTTATGTACTTTTCTTGATTATTTTTGTTTTTACAATACAAACGCTTTAGTTTTTTTAGTCCATTTTCTTTTATCTCAAAGGCGTATCTCAAAGCTCTAAAAACAAGTCAAGCGAATTAGATCTGACTCTTGAGGCCATCGTAAAGATAAGCAAATAAGTAGATAAGACATAAGCAAATAAGTTGTAAAGATTCATTTATGTTTTATCCGATAGTGCGAATCATCCAATATCATGATACCGTGGCATAAGCTTGTAATATCGTAATAATATAGGATTAATTAGATACATGCTACTTTAAAGTGACCACTTCATATATATGTCATCATAAAGTGGAAAATTATCCTCATGCCATTACAAAGTTGCAAGAGTCGCATATATGCCATTATGAATATTTTTGGACCTAAGTACCCCCATCACCTTCTTCTTCCTCCAGTCTACACCACATTCTCCTCCTCCTTCCCTCTCGGCCAATTTAGACGGCCACGGCCATGGCCGGCACCCCTCTTTCTCCACGGCAGCCTACCATGGTGCTTATCCATCTCCCTCTCTCTCCACAGCAGCCCTCTACGACACCCTTCCCAAGTCGCTGCCTCCGGGCCATGGCTAAGTCCAGGGCCTGGATTGATAGTGGCTGCCTTGTCTCCCTCCGGCCAGCCACTCATCCTCCTCCGACGGCTCACAGCAACGCCCCGATCGACATTGCCATGGACGGATCTAGCGGAGATCCAAGTGCCTCGATTAGATGATCAACAATAAGTGTCTCCTCCCCCTCCAGTCAACCTCTCATCCCCCTCCGGTGGCTCACAATGGCACCATGGTCATAGCTACCCAAATTGATGGTGCCATGGTCAGATCTAGTGGTGGTAGGGACCTGAGTGTTTGGATCGAAGGTGGCTCCCCTTCTCCACCTCTTTCCGAGCTCTAGCCGAGCGGCGCGAGCACGCCCAAGTCAGCGGAGGAGCCCTAGGAGCTCGTTGGGGCGAGGAGATGGGAGGACGAAGAATAGGGTGTGGGTTGGAAGAAGAATGGGGTGTGGTATGTTTATGGCTCTTGCAACTTTGTAATGATGTGAAGGTGATTTTTCACTTTATAATGGTATATGTGAGATGTATCTAATTAACCCAGTATATGATCTCAATTGATGGTTTCCTTATGCTCTGTTCTGTTTTTTTTTTCGACAAGGATCCTTTATGCTATGTAGAGTTGGCCACGGACACTGCTGCTACAGGCCTACAGCGCACATCGTTTTGGCCTACTTAAACCTCAACGAGCCAGACACACTCTTTGGGCCCACTGGACCTTCTTAGCCCGTATTACAAATGTTTTGCCATACACGCACGCACAAGTCGGTACGGACACACGAAGCAACAACGTACGCGACTCTCGGTCGTCCATGGCGGCTAGGTGCTTCCATGGCTAGTTTCAGAATGGAAGTGCGTGCTACCTCTGGAAGTTGCCCATGGCCTCGAACCCCCTGCTCGAGAAGCAAAACCTCGCCGAATTGAAGCTGCCGCTGCCGTCCCCAGCTGCCCGCCTCCTCCTCCGGCCGCCGCCGCCGCCGGCTGTGAGCAAGAACCTCCTCGAGCCGCCGTACCCGGAGAAGGAAGAATACGACGAGAAGATGCTGCTCGCGGTCACCGGCACCGCCTTGCTCACCGAGCTCACCGAGAGCAGGCAGTTGGCCAGCAGCGCATGGCCGCCCTCACCGCCACCACCACCATGCCCGCGGTGTCGGTGCTGCTGGCCGTCGCCGTCGAGGCCGCGGAGCAGCGCGATGTCGAGCTCGAACAGCTCCTCCTCCTCCTCTTCCTCGCCGGTGACGATCACCATCACCCCATGGCCCTTGTCGCTGGCCTTCTCGTCCTTGCCGACTTCGTTGTTTGCCGTGGTGATTTCGTGGTAGGTGCTGGTCTTCGCTTCCAAGTCTGACATTGCAACCCTAGCTAGCTAGCTTACTCACCACTCAGTACTTCACTAGCGACGTCAGTGATCGATCGAGCAATGGCTCTTGCGTACGTGCAGCGCAGGTATATATAGCTAGAGCTACATGCATGCATGCAGGGGGTGGGTGTGTTTGTTCTATGTTGGTGCAGATGGGTGGGCAGTGTCACAGGGGCTCATGGTAGGTGACCCATAGTGGGCAGCCTACTCCCAAGTATTTTACCAATGTTTGTGCTAGCTTAACTACTAGTTAATTACCAGTGCAAATCTGTAAAGACGTACGCAATCAACTACCTTCTCTAATTGAGCTGACTAACTATTTGGTACGTAATGCAAATTCAAGGGCGTGATCAACTACTCTAATATAATTAAGCTGGCTGGCAGCGTTATTTATTCAACACCTGGGTCGGGTTGAGAATCAAGCGGATCAACATTAAATGGTAAGAGTTTGGTAGTAACTGTCGAAATGAACATGGAATTACTGTCAGATTCACGCAGTTTTGCATGTAATCCAATTTCAAGGAAACAAATTAAGTTACTAGAATCATAAATTTTGGGATGTATTAACAGGTCGGTTAAAAAATTGATTTTTTGCCATAACTTTTAATTGGTAGATCAG
This sequence comes from Olyra latifolia, assembly GCA_036346145.1. Classification (NCBI taxonomy): domain Eukaryota; kingdom Viridiplantae; phylum Streptophyta; class Magnoliopsida; order Poales; family Poaceae; genus Olyra; species Olyra latifolia. The sequence continues at coordinate 23,669,784 of CM070532.1, forward strand.
ATCGATGAATAGTTTCATCATTGTAATACTGATATTTTTACAATAAAATAAGATTATACTCGTCATATATAATTTTTTTGACCAACAGGTTCTTCGAAATTACTACTTATCTTTTAGAACATAGTATAAAGTGTGAATGAATTTTAAAAGGATGGATATAGTGTAGGAAATAGTGTTATGAAATAGAAATTTGAAGTAGCTGATGTGGGCGCAAAGGGGGGTGGCGCGGCGACGCCGGCGAGCAGCTTAGGGTCGGGTCGCTAGGCGCAGGGGCCGCCGTCGCCGTCCGGATCGAGGCCGTGGAGGTCGCCGCGCAGATTTGGGGGTCGTCGTGGAGGTCGATCGCCGTGCCTAGGGTCGAGGCCATCGTGGAGGTCGCCGGGCGCGGGGTCGCCATGGAGGTCGCCGAGCGCCGGGTCGCAGTGGATGACGTACGTCGTGCGCGGGATCACCGTGGAGGTCGCCGGGTGCGAGTCAATGGCGCTGATGCAGGCGAGAGCGGGCGGGGACGGTTGTCGACGCGGGTCGAGGAGGTCGCCGGCGCGAGGCAATGGCGCCGGGAGACGACTGGCGCCTCAAGATCCGGTCACGCCGCCGCTTTGGATCTGCGCCGGGAGACGGCGGTGCCGGCAGCGCGATGCAACAACGACGCTATGAGACGGACGGCTAGCACGACATCCGGTGGAGGACGTCGCGCAGGACTGCGGTGTGGGTGGTGGAGGACGTCGCCGTCGAGGCGATGTGAGCTGTGGAGGCCGGTGCGCTGGAGCCGACGTCCCCAGGATGAGGACTGGTTCGGGATTGAGATGGTAGAGAGAGAAACCGAGTAAAGAAGGGAGTAATTAATTAGATAAAAAAAAAGTGGGATTAGTTTCCTAATGTAAACAAACTCAGTGCGGTTTGCACAATCCGACCCAGCTGTAGAATAGTGTAAAGCTATTAAGCTGACTAACTATTTGATCGAGAGTATGTACTGCGGAGCCATTTGTCCCGTGCACGTTAGAGATTTCGCAAAAATCAACTCTGGTCAAGATCATTCGTTTTTCGTTTTACGAGGATATATTATATGATATAAGAGAATTCATTAATTCCACACTGATCTCGAATGCACAATCTCTTGTGTATCGACACGGACCGTAAAATACAATGCAATTTTAACCAGCACTAATTATTATTATACAATCAATTCAATAAAATTAATACTACCATGATAGTACTTCCCGACACAAATCTTCACTTACGATTATTCAGATGTCTAGTCTAACTATTTTAAAAATACTAGCTCAACGTTCTTACTTTGTTACGAATAAATATTACATTACTTTCTATTGCGTCATATTTGATTTTTTTTTTCTCACACCTTAGCCCCGATTTCAACCTTTCACACTAAATTGTGACGTAATTTCACACTCTCAGCTTCGCTTCGGTGCTCGATTGCATCGTTCTTCGTATATGTTAAGATGATCGAAAATTTACTAAAATACATCGTGTTAAAATAAGGAAGCTAGATAAATAAGATGATTTGATAGAGTTGATTGATAACTACCTAAAATACAACACACTAAAATAAAAAAGCAAATTCAAATAAATAGAAAGTACTCTTACGATGTCTAGACCAAGATAAATTGGATGGTGAAGATTAAAAGTTGGTAACACCACCACTAGATATTTTTAAGAAAGATATCTTGCCATCCCGAGAAGATATTCCTTTATTTAGCATTGGTTCTTCTATAGCAGTCATATTAATTTTATTTAGTTTTTTAACTATCCCTTTGATATAGTTTTGTTTTTAATAGCAGAGATAATCTCAAAAGTTTGACCGGTATGCACGTGTATGTGGGGCTGGATGAAGGATACAATAAAAGCTAGTCACAGCAGATTTATACGTGCTAAGAAAAAAAAAAAAGAGTGACCCGAAGCGTGGGCAAGTCTGGGCAAATCGCCTTGCCCCTCAGTGGGGAAGCATCATCTAGCACAATCAGGGTGTGTTCATTAAAAAGGAATGCATATAAGATAACTTCATGTTCACTCAAAACACCATCAGAAGCCTATATAATGGGAAAGTGTTTTTCTTTTTCCTCAAGTTGGACTTCACGAAAGCCTTCCACTCTTAACATTGGGGCTATTTGCCTGTGGTGCTATACATGCAATCTAGGCTTTAGTTAAAAGAGGGTGGGACTGGACCTCCATTCTATTAGGAACGGCTTTCTCTTCGGTCATCCTTTATGGAAAACCGAGGCAGTACTTCACCCATAGGCAGGACGTTGGACAAGGTGACCCCATCTCGCTTATGCTCTCCACCATCAGTTTGGACCCTATCCAACGAAATCTTCAGCGTCGCAGAGAAAGAAGGGATACTCTCCACAGTCCCATGAGTTGCTTCCAGATTACGGGTCTCATTGTATGCATGTGATGTCGCCTTATTTATCAATCTAATTAAGAGTGACATCAATAATACCTTTCACATTCTGAACACCTTTGGGCACATCTCCGGATTGATCACTATCACCTCTAATTGCGTGGCTTACCCTATCGCTTGTGACGCTGACACCGTTACGGAAGCGCAAGGAGGCTTCGTCGGTCATACAGGTTCCTTCCCTCGTACACACCTTGGCCTCCCACTCCACACTCGTCGCAATCCCCAAGCTAGCTTCTTACTACTGGTTCAAAAAGTCCAATCCAGGCTATCCAAGTGGAAAGGGAAGCAGCTCTCCAAAGCAGGTCGGTTAATTAACGCTGGTTAGGACAGTTCTTTCGACGCTTTCGACCTACTTCCTCACTTTCTTCTAGTTGCCCAAGCGGGTCATTAAGAAGATTGACAAATTTTGGAGATCCTTCCTTTGGCATGGGGAGGATTTTTCAGACAGGGGACACTGTCTTGTGAATTGGGACACGGTGTGCCGACCAAAGTGGCTGGAAGGCCTTGGAGTACCAAACCTTCATCTTTTTAGTCGAGCTCTTTGTTGTCACTGGTTGTGGCACGAGTAGAAATCCCCATACAAGCCCTAGATAGGGTCCACACCACCATATGATGAGATAGACTGAGTGCTCATTCTCGCAACCACATGGGTGACTATCAGTAATGGGCGAACCACGAACTTCTGGCGGGATTGATGGCTCCATGGAGTCACCCCAATGTCTATGGCTCCACGTTTATTCAACATCACCAACCATCACGATCGGCTCTTTGTTGATGCCATCTCCCACAGCAACTAGTTGCGCTCTTTAAGAGGCCCTCTCACTCCTCAAATTTTAGGCAAGATGTTCACGCTGTGGTGGGAATTGCAATACATCATGCTCTTGTCAAACGCCCAAGATGATTTCACCTGAAGGATCACCTGGATATGTGTCGCGGATGGGTCCTACTCCTCTAGCTAGGACGGCCTATGAAGCTGGTGGCAAGTTTCATTTAGACAACAAAAGTTGAGCACATATGTCAATTTTTCGCCAGGACTCCTTGTCACCGGCGAATAAACACTGCAAACACTTTAGCCAAGAAGAGGTGGCCACATGTTATAGCCCACACCTTTTGTGACTCAACGCGAAAGATCGCCGAGCACGTTTGTGTTCAATGCCCCTTCTTAGCCTAAGTCTGGTCTTCCATCATCATTGATCCGACCCTTTCGACTCCTACATTTCTTTTTCAAGATTGGTGTGAAAGGCAAGCCATCCGTATTAGTGTCTCCCATAAATGTCGCTTTAATGACACTGTTATATCGGTATTTTGGGGTATTTGGAACATTTGGAAGGAGCAGAATCGAAGCTTATTCCATAACCACAGATCCTTGATCAACCAGGTGGTCGCTTTGGTTAGAGAGGATAGGGCCTTGTAGGAATTAGCCGCCGACTTCTTTCGGTCTCCAAGATCCACGCTGAGTGAGTAGTCTAGTGGCCTTTCCTTTAGGGCCTTCCTTGTCTGTAAATAGACCGCATTTAACTCTCTCCTTTAATGCAATGGCAGCGCTCCTGTCCTTTGCTAAAAAAATAGTCTATCTTCTCTCCCTATATCATTTTCTATTGGAAGGAGATTACAGGATTGCTACCAAAGATGAAAGAAATATAGGGAAGAAATCTTTTTTAAAGTGTGTATAGATAGTCGAGTTTAGGAGTGTCACCGAAGATAGGGGTGGGAAATGAATGTGGATACTCCGTGCCTCTGTATTATCCGGTATTTGTAGTTTTAAAAAAAGCACTACCCATATTAGAAAACATGGTATCTATATTTGCATTATTAGTATTTGTATTCAGTATTGAAGTCTTGATTTGTATTAACAATCAGATAGGAGCATATAACCAAAACCATTCGAGAACATCTAGATTTGTATTCATATTTGTTGAAAAAATATGGATACGATATACGATTCAAATCTATTCAGTTTCAGAGCATCCTCGACAGGTTCTCTGTAATTCCATTCTCTATAATATTATTTACCACGTTCTCTAAAAGATTCTCCTCGTCCTAAAATTTCTTTTAAAACTTTCGTTTCCCAACTGCTTCTCTGTCTAAAAAATCAAAAGATGGAAACCGTTTTTTTTAAAGGACACAAAGTTCAATTTTTTTTTTTGGCGAATAATCGTTTCAGCGGTAATTATGAATCATCGATCACATGTTTCGGTGAGCTAGCTTGTGAAACGACAGGAAGCAGATGCACGTAATAAATGTACTACCGCGCACACATTTAGCCCTACTGGCTACTGCATAATGATTGCGTTGCAGCAGGCAGGCAATTTGACCTTAATTAAGACGGGAGAAGAAGAAAGCCGTGGTACGAATCGCGATCCGGACGATGGGACGCGTGTAGATTAGATCCGATGCCACTCACTCGAGTGCACCAGATGACGCCGCTTGCAGCGAGCGCTCAAACGTGCCGGTCAACCTCGGGTCATGTGTGCTACACCAGCAGCTTGCAAGTGTGCTACACCAGCAGCCTGCCTAAGATTTTTTTTATCCCCGGAGCAACGGCGACCAGCTCTTGTCAGGAAGAAAATAAACTCTATCTCTCATTTCACGATACTATAATTTCTTCTTGTCACGAACCACAGTTTATGAACTCGTGGCCACAACTAAATATCTCATCTCAACAGCATAATGGAAGTAAAAAAGAATTACACACTCACCAGATCAAGATAAACTACTGTTACATTATATCCCCTCTTAAAAGTATCGCTATTAATAATATTTAAATATTTATATTAGATACGTAAAGTGTAAAAACTTCGATTCGTCTCAAAATGTATTTTCACGATACTATAATTACATAAGGTTTTATAAAAACATCAAAAGATAATTAGCGTTGTAAGTTGTATTTCTCGCGAGGACCATATCAATATATTGATATCCCTGTGGGAAGGGGTAAACCAATGCAACAGGAGGTCATACACACAGTAATAGAAATGATAACTAGGCGTTAGCAGTTAAAACACTTTTGCACAAAGGTATTAGTGCTAGAATTAACGTTAACCATCTCATTAGCACCGCAAAACACTGCGCAAACATGGCCCATACGCGCTGCCACGGGGTGATTAGTCCTACTAATACAGCTCAACTAAAACTAACAGCGCATGTATCCATAATCCCCTGATATACGTACTCTTAATTAACCTGTCTAGCTAGCACGAGCTACTAATTACAAAAGATGATTAAGGACGGCATGGCATCCACGTCGTCTCGATCAATGCATGCATGCATGCACTGTGATCGATCTGACGTCAGTCACTTGGGCTGCTTCCCGGACTTGCGCGGCGCGGCCTTGAGGTTGAGGCTGGCCCCCGCGGTGGCGCCGCTGCCGGACGCGTCGGGTGGCTGGGAGGCGCCGGCGCCGGCGGCGGAGGACGTGGTGCTGTGGTCGTTCTTGAGCTTGAGCTGGGCGAGGAGGGCCTTGTTCTCCTGGTCCAGCAGCTGCGCCTTCTTCCACAGCCGCTCGTTCTCCTGCATGATGCGCAGGTTCTCCAGGTACAGGTTCGAGTTCACCCGCTCCATGGCGCGATCTCCCGATGCGAAATGCCTGCATGGATGCATGATCGATCGATCTTGGTTCGTATTTTCGATGGAAGGAACAAGAGCAATGCACATGCATGCATGCATGCATTTTCATGCCAAGTATAACAAGCGAGGAGGAGAGATCATCAACAATCGAGGGCAAGATCACATCGAAGATAACATGCAACAAAGATGGAAGTAAGAACACGCATGCATTCAACCTGAAACGAAAATGGAACGAGGGGGAATGTGATTGCTGCTATCGTATATAATCACTTCACACTCGTAGTCGTATCTGAAGAGCACCTGGCCTGACGGAGGAGGAGCTCGAGGCTTGATGAGAGGTAGGTTTCTTGTTCTTGTGCGGTCCGCAGGAGTATGCGTATTTATAGGCCTGAATCTGATGAAGTTATGCGCATGTAGGAGTACTACGTACCTGCACCTGCTGCGACTCATCGATCCTGCAGCCGGAGGAAGTCTGCAGGTAGCGATCGAGCTGCCTGCCTGTGTGGAGTAGCTAGCTGTCAAGAAACTGCGATTTATGATGGGGATGACGCACTTCAGGTTCGGTCCAAAGATACGCTGATACGCAATCATCATCATTCTCCTTCCTCGGTCTTGCCTTTCGGCCGCCTTCTCTCTCCAGTCTGCCACTGTGAGGACTGACGAGCACTGGGGCATCAATTAGCGGGCGGCGCCGACGATGATCTCCAGTCTCCAGCTAGCTCCATGGCCAAAGTCAAGAGGGCGACATATAGCAAGTGTTGTACATTAAAGCGTGCAGTGCAGAGAGCAGCAGGGTGCAGTTAAACCCTGCTCTCTCAAGCTCGAATGCTCTACTAGCTAGCTGATCTTGGAGCAGATCTCTTGCTGTCCCGAGACATGAGCAACTGATGAGCAGCATTCACTGCAGGCCTCCGGTTCTTCCTCGCTCTCCTCAGCCGTGTGCGGGACCTGCGGGTGTGGACTGTGCGGAGATATTTGCTATCAGTTCCTCAGCTCCATCATGCCATGGCATGGCATATCACTTCACATCATGTCTAGCTAGCTTGCCCGAGACTGTGGATTCGTCATGAGCGTCATAAAATTTCTGGAGACCGGCCGGTGATCCTGCATGCAGAGACATGTTAGCATTTTGACCGGTTCTAGGATGAGCTGTTCTTTGTAGCTGGACAAGAGTAACCTTAGATTGCACCTTAAAAACAAGAGATAATTGATAATATGTCCTGAAATAGTTGCTCAATTAATGATTTGCCTTCCATTACATGCCTCTTTACTATATGTCCCAAAGTTTCTTACCCAATTGATAAAATGCCTCATTTTAAAATTTTAACCAAATTTTGCTATACAACAAGTATAAAATGTCCTTTATGCCTCTCATCATGGTATTCTCACATGTTGCTACAGAATCTCACATCCAATGTGGATAGTAACTTATTTAGAAATAATAATAGTATATCTATCAAGGGGAAATGCATTTAAAAGAACAAAAAGTTGAATAAAAAGGTCCAAAGGGATTAATGGAAAACTTTTTTTGTTTATTTTATTTTTTACCACTCTGATCCCCAATATATGCAGCCACCAGAGTCGCATCTCGCCCCCAAACCAAGAAAAAATGCAATTAAATGACAGCTACCACCAAGAGGCGTAAAGAACATTTTCCACTTGTTGTATGGCAAAATTTGGTTAAAGTTTTAAAATGGGATATTTTATCAATTGGACAAAAAACTTTAAAACATATAGTAAAGGAACATGTAATGGAGAGCAAATCATCAATTGAACAAGTACTTTATGGCATATTATCAATTATCCCTAAAAACAAAGGCAGTAATCTTGTTCTAGGCATTGTCTAGTTATATAACTTCTTCAGTCAAATTTGCAAGCTCTTGTGAAATATCCAATTAACAACCTCCAATCAAAAAAAGAAAAGGAAAAAAGGATTCATTTTCATTTGATATTTTTCTTTATACTGTTACCTACTGAGTACTGAGAACCTTTGACCTGAATTTTGTTAAGTTCTACTACTTTAAAGAGGATTATTTTTCTTCAACACAATTACACAATGCAGATACTGGTCAGATATGGTCCCTGTAACTGACCTTCATTGTTGCATGAATCTAGCAGTACTCCACTCGACTGGAGAAGTCGAGATACGGAACAGAGCAACTTCTACCGGCATCGGCCTGCAGAATAATCTTGGTCTCAAGATTTTGATTCCTGCTCTGATCTGACGTGTTGACCTCGGAACTGAGCTGTGTGTGTATGGGTACAAGTACTCGTGTGCCTATCTGTCTGCAGCAGAGGAGAACGAAGGAGATGACAGACAGAGCGAACTTCTTCCTCCTCCTTCCTCCGAAGGCATGCATTTGGTAAAAAGGAAGCCGATCCTGCCTAGATACCAACACCCCATTTTTGTGAATCGTGATTGAGAAGACTGGAGCAGCTGCAGCTGCAGCTGCACACTGCTCCACGGCAAGGAAGGCAAAGACTGCAATTGCTGTGCATCTCCATGGCACTGCACTGTGAGGCATGCAAAATTGCAAGTGCAGTGTGATGAGCTGGGGCAGTTGGAAGCAGGGAATGTGAGCTCAGCACTCCCTCACAGCCTGTCACATATACTCTTGCTGCTCCAGTGACACAGTGGCAGGAACCAGGCCTGCCATAGTGGTGCTATGTTCTCTCTTCTTCTCCATGACATGGAGAGAGGCAGGAGCTGAGGTGGAGGATTTATGATATGACTATGCCTCGGAGGCTCGGAGATTTGCACCAAATTGGTTCTGTCAGTTGTCAAGGCCTTCGAGTTGAGAATTGAGATGGCCTCCGTGCCTTGATCCATCTCAGCAGTTTAACCTCAGCTTGGACTTGGTTCCTCACACCTTGAAACAGTGAAACTGACCATAAAAATAAAAATTAGTAGCCATCTCGTCTCCGTGACAGGTCATATTAAAACTAACCGAGGACTAGTCTCGTTTAGTAATTTAAGCAGAACTGCAGATGTATTCAACTCCAAAGGATATAGCAGTATCCAATTTTGAATGTAAAGATCAGAGACAGCAGATGCACTGGGCAAAGAGGGTAGTGCTGTAGGATATATCTAAACCAGGTAAAACCATCTCCAACAAACACTTTAAATTCATTTTTTATAACACTATTTTCTATGCTCTATCTATTCTCTAAAATTTCTTTACTCTTTACACTATATTCTAAAAGATTTTTTTTCTTCTGGCTGGCACTCTATCCTAAAAGGTCAGATCAACATTGTTTTCTAGCTATTGCTGGAAATGCTAATCAACTAAAATCAGTGCAACTGCAAAACGAGGGCATGCCACTACAGTACTGCAATTTGAGTCTCAAGATCACACACAGAGTCAAATAATCTTTAGCAGTTAGTACTTAGTAGCACTGTAAATTGCCAGTGAGAAGTTGCAGTGAGCAGTAGAGCACTCTGTTGGACTTAATCAGAGAAGCAGGTTTCTTGCTTAATCACAAATCAATTTGCCATAACAGCAGTGTCCGTCCTTCTTGTATTCTTGGCCATTACTACTACTACTACTACTACTTGTAGGTGGTTGGTGATTAGCCAGTACAACCAAATGCCCCCCCTTGAAAATAATTAAGAGCAGAGTAGCTACAACAAGAAGAGCAGATACCAGATAGTGTGCCAACCTGAATAATTTACTTTCCTTTTCCAACCAGGCAGTAAACAAAGATATCTAGGTGTTAGCTAATGATCTTTTTCACATGTAACAGTGCAGCAAGTGGAAGCCATGAAGGATCATCAGTCAAGCTAACCACTAACACACATCCAAAATAATACAAGCTGAAGCAGCCACTTATCATCCAAGCATTTTCTTGACCCTTCTGAGTGAGAGAGCAGAAATTGCCAATCAATTAAACAATTTGATCAGAAAATTGAGCTGATACATTCTTCCTTACAGATTCCCAAATCAATTTCACTATCTCATTCCCTTGCAATTGGCGCCCATAATTTACAATTGTGGCAATCAAGTGTAACAATTGAACAACAAAAATCAGTGTAGAGCAAGAATTACACGCTAGTGAACCTCACCGGCGGCACCATGAAGCCCTGTGCGTCGCCGAGAAACGGCACCGCCTCCGGCCGCGCCTGGAGGTCGCCGTAGAACTCGTACTCTGCCTCGTAGTCGTGCAGGTCCAGCTCCTTCTTCTGGTTCGTGTGGTAGTGGTGCTTCGCGCCCGCCGGCTTCCCGAACCCGAACAGGCTCACCTCATCGCACACCCCCAGCGCCATCACCACAGCCTGCATCCCCGACGAGTAGTGGAAGTACCTCTCGTCGTGCCTCCTCGTCCAGTTGCTCGCCGGCTCGCCGGTGGCGGCCACGAAGCGCCTCAGCGAGTAATACTTGGCCATGCGCGCGCAGAGCGCGTCCAGGCGCGCGTCTGTGACGAGGAGCGGGAAGGGGGCGGCGGGCGTGGCGGTCGCGTTGCAGATGAGGGCGTCGAGGAGGTGGGCGGGCTGGCAGACGTACATGGCCATGGGCACGGTGGCGCCGTAGGGGTGGCAGCCGCAGGCGGGGAAGGTGACGGCCCTGCGGGTGGCGCAGATGTGGAGGATGTTGGAGTTGACGAAGGAGAGGGAGGTCTTGGCGCCGACGTCGGCTGCGAAGCCGGCGACGCGGGCGTTGTTGAGGCGGATGACGAGGTCGTGCGCGTCGATCTGCGCGCCGCGGCCGGAGCCGAGGAGCGCGCCGCTGTTGCCGACAACGGCGCAGGTCGGGAAGCGCCGGCCCAGAAGGCCGGCAGCCAGGTCGGTCATGACGCCGGCCACATTTCCAACCGCGCGGCGCCGGTGAGCGACGAGGAAGGAGCGGAGCGACGCGCGGAACGAGGCGAGGATAGATTCATCGGAGGGGAGCTTCCCGTTGGGCAAGCGGAGGCGGGAGACGGTCCTCGAGCGCGGCGCGCCGAAGGTGGAGGGTCCGGTGTAAGGGACGCGGAGGTAGAGGAGGCGGTGGTGGTTCCCCAGGCTGGGGAACGTAGTTACAGACGCATTCGCCAAGAGCGCGGCAGTCTCGGAAAGGATCTGGTCCCTGCCGGCGTCGGAGGTGGCGAGGCGGAGGAGGACCGGGTCTCCGGGGAGCCGAGGCAGCGGCTGGGGAACGAGGAGGCGGCGGCGGAAGGAGAGGGAGACGAGGGAGAGCAGGAGGAGGAGGAGGACGGGCAGGAGGCTGCGGCGCTTCATCTCCGGCGGTGCGGTCGCCGGGGACGGCAAGATCCGGCGGCCATTACTAGGCGCCTAGGCGCCGTGGAGCCGTGGAGGTGGAGGTGGAGGTGGGAGGGAGGTGGAGTGAGTGGCCGACGTGGTGAGCGGTCAGTGGGGTGGACCAAAAATCAGAGATGGTGGGCTGCGAGCTCAGCTGGGAACAAGTAGCTGCCCCAGCTGGAGTTACCGACACGTGGGACCCAAAGCACGATGGGGTCTACGTGTCAGTAGTCGGTTGGTTGGTTCGTCAGTTAGTTAAGCGGTCGGCGTGGGGACGGGCGGTAATAAGACGATTGCGATGCACCCAAAGTTTCCAAAAGTAGGCACGGTTAGGGTGTGAACTACGATTCGTTACAGGACTCAGGGCTATTTGGTTGCTTACCTAAACCAGCCGCAACTAAGTTTAGACATGCCACAAGTGCTTAGACCGTTGTTTGGTTTGAAGCTAAGTTGCGGCACGCCACAATGAGTTAGGCAGCCTAACGTCTCTGCTCCACAGCAAAATTTGCCTACGGTGTGGCGGTAAAATTGACCGCCACACTTTGCCACACTTCCACGCCACAAAGCACAGCTCATCGGGGGAAGATGTGTCCACGTCGGGTCATGGCGGCGCCGGCGGCCGCGGTGGCGCATCGGGCGGTTGAGGCGGCCGGGAAATTAGCAATCTGCTGAAGGCGTCGTCGCGTCTTGGCCAAAAGCGCGAGTCAGCCGGAAGATCCATGCAGATACGTATAAAGGAACAGTACCATGCAACTAGCTCGTAACATCAACGAGCTCCAATGGGCTTACTTGTTTTTTTTATGAAATTCTCCTTGTATGCAATTACGAAAGAATCAAGAATAAGTAAATTATATTTATTGTTTTGGATAGGGAAGCATATTAATCATGCTCCAAAAATAAAAATGCTTCCCTTATATTGAAATTGTCAATTTGTTCCGGATTTGGTGCTTGAATTGAAATTGTTAATTTGTTCTTGATTCGGTGCTTGCTAGATATGTTATGTGTATTGTAGGGTTGGCTAAATAGAGATGTGGCAACAAACCAAACACATGCCACACATTTTTTACCTTTGTCTAACCTCAGACGTGGCAATGAACCAAACACTTCCTAAGCTTAGTCAAGTTAGCCATGCCATAAGTGTGGCAACATGCTAAGCTTAGGCGTGGCATTGTTAAGGCTAGAACCAAACAGGCCCTCACTCCGTTTACAAATTACAGGAGCAGTCTCGTAAGTTACCTCTAAGAGCGTGCATGTTCTCGAAAATCAGATTTCTACGTCTTTTTTAAACTACTATTTAATCTCTATATTTTTATTCTCTTCAGCAGGATTTGTATCCTCAAAAGATATAAAGATAGGAGAAAAAAAATTTCTAAATATAGAGACTCTGAGAGAATCTCTAAATTTAGACGCTGATATAGAGACTCTGCTGGAGTGATATAGAGGCTGAGAGTCTCTAAATATAGAGAATATTCTCGTTTAGAGACTCTGCTAGCCATGATCTAAGTACTCTCTGTTTAGAGGCAATGTTTTGAAAAACTGTCTCTAAACTATAGAACCTTAGAGATAGCCTCTAAGTATAGAATGCATTAATCGGTTGCCTAAGACTAGTGGGTCCAAACTTACTATGGATATCCACATACTTTTAAGGAATTTATTTAAAATTATATGATATGCATGTGATTTATTGATGTTTTATCTTCCATGCCCTTATTTAATACACATATCTCTCCTGCATTTATTTACAACACCCTCACAAACAATTCTCTTTCATATTTTCAATGATTTATAACATGGGTAGCATGGTCATTTTTCATCTTTCTATTGCTTTTACCACCTCCTTAATCCACTAGCCCAACCACAATACTCCTTATCTAAAAAAGTCTTTAGTGGTACGTCATCCATCTCTACCATCCATCGAGGATACTTTTTATTTGTTTTGCTTGCTTCCTTATTTTAGTAAGTTGTATTTTAGAAAATTTTCAATTAGCTCAATATATACCAAATAATCCTATTTATATAACTTCTTATTTTAATGTGTTGTGTAAACTTTTAGGAAACTTTCTATCAGCTTAAGATATACTAAATTAGAGATAGAGGACACACAACAAAGTTGAGTGCGAAAGCAAACCTGAGGGTGTGAAAGCATGACATATTCGAGTATGAATTGTTGAAAGCGGAGCTGAGGACATAAATTAAACAAATCAAACATGACACAGTGGAAAGTTATTTGTTTGTAGCATAGCATGTGCGTTTGGCTAGTATTATAAAAGGAGATAGTAGTAAATAAGAAGAGGGTGGAGACTCGAGCAATAGATAAGAGTATCCACGATAGGGCCTTTAAGGACATGTTTAATGGTGGCCCTATTTTCTGGCCCCATCACTATAGAAATAGGGTCATGAATAGTAAAAATAGGATTAGGAGTAAAATATAATAGAGATATGAAATAGGGCCATGATAGGGTCAATGTTGTGTTGGGGAATAAAATAGGGCTAACACTATCCCTATCCTATCCTGGCCCTATTCTGTCTCGATATCCGATTATGCAACGCTAGCCCTATCATATCCTGGCCCTATTTTATCCCCAACACAACGCTAGCCCTATCTTGGTCCTATTTCATATCTCTCTCTTATATTTTACTTATAATCATATTTTCACTGTTCATGGCCCTATTTCTACAATGATGGGGCCACCATTAAATATGCCCTAAACTGCTTTTAAGTATTCCCTCTCTTGTTTTGAGACAACTTCTAACTATTGTGCACCCTTAAGAAAGTGAAATACTAGGGAACGGTATACTGTTCCCCATCGATTCAATGGGATAGAGCGTCATCGTTGGATCTACTCCATCTTCCTCCTTCAAATTCCTAATTCCTCATCCTCTTATCATTCTCCTTGACCTTCTTCCTTCTCTCGCTCCCCTCCTACTCCCTGTGTCCCCTCCTTCTCGGCCATAGACGAGCCGGGTAGGTAATCGCCATGTGCAACAAGTGCATCACCAAGGAGGTGGAGAAATAGGGGAGCAGGTGATGGCGACCAGGCTGTTGCCACCATGGTCGCTTCACTGAATTGAGTTCGCCGTTTTGCTTATGCGCGTCGCCCCCAAGCCAATAACACGCTACCCCGAGCCACCGCAACCTGGTGTCGACTTTGCTTTCCTCGTCATCAGTCATAGCCCTTCCTCTCTCTTTCTCCTTCACTTCCTTTCTCTCTCTGTTCTTCTTTGCTCCCACCATCCATGGCTCGATGAGTGGAAATGTGGATCTCATAAGAGAGATAGAGATTTGGATCTGATCTCTTTCTCCTTCAGTTCCTCTCTCTTCCTTTCTCTCTCTATTCTACTTTGCTCTCTGCGTCTATGGTTGGATGAGGGGAGATGTGGATCTTCTCTGAGGTCTGGAGATTTAGATCGGATGTTTTTCTTGGTCAAAAGCTCAAAGCCTTTCTTTCTCTACTTCTTGATATGTTCGATGACTAGCCCAAGGTGGTGGATTTGTGACTTTTTTCTGGTCCAAGGATAATTAAACTTCAACAATAGTTCTAGAGTAATTACAATAGGGTGTTGAAAGTCTCAATCTAGTCCACGTGTGCCTAGTTATTATTTACTAAACTTTTTTATTAAAAAAGTAATTATGACACACTTGATACTCGACGATACTTGATATTGTACATACTCTATACTTGATGAATTTGATGATATCTGATACTTGTTGATACCTATATCTGATACTTGAAGATACCTAACACTCGACGATATTCATTACTTAGATGATATCCGATACTCGATACTTGATCTAGTTGCCTGACTCGATACCCTAATATTGAACGATACCCTCTTACTCAACCCGATATACAACGATACCCTCGATACTCAATGATACCCTAACCTGATACCCCTGATACTCGACGATATACCCCGATCCACGACAATACTTATCTTGATGTACGATGATACTCATCTCGATACATGACAATACTTATGATACCCCACCCGATACTCAATGACACCCCCTGATACTCGACCTCGATACCCCGAATACTTGACGATACCCTCGTTACTCATCTGGATACATGACAATACCTTGGTACTCGATGATACCCAAACCTGATACCCTCAATATTACCTCATCCGATACTCGACATTATTAGACCCGATACTCGACGATACACCGACCGGACACTTGATGATACCACGATATACCGACTCGATACTCCATGATACACCACGATACACCGACCCGATACTCAACGATATACCACGACACACCATGAGTGGTACACCCTAAAACACCATGAGACACTCTAGTGAAACACCATGAAACACTTTGATACACTCTGAAACACTCGTCGCTCTAGTGAAACACTATGAAACACTCTGATATACTCTAAAGCACCATGACACACAATGAGTGGTACATTAGACATATCATGACACACTCTGAAACTCTATGACATACTCTGCCACACCATGGTTTCATTCTGGGGAAACACCGTAAAACACAGGTATACTCTGAAACACTATGACACACAATGAGCGGGTACACTTGGCACACCATGATACACTCTGAAACTCCATAACACACCCTACCACACCATGGTAAAATCCAAACTCCATGGCACACCATAACACACTCTAGTATACCACAACACACTTTGGTACACCCTGTCCCCTTTTTTGGGTAGGGGACGATATGCCGTTCCCTAGTAGCTCTCTTTAGAAAATGGTCTATAAGTTAGAGGCAACCTCTAATCAAATAATACATTAATTTTTTGTTTAGGACTAGTGGATCCAGTAGGTTCAAACTTATTGTGGGATGAACTTCTAAGCCTTAGAGATCAGTCATGGATCCCATCTTAGAGACAATATAGATGTCCTAAGAAGAGGCCAATGAAGTGCCAGTATTACTACTAGAGATAGTCAACCTCCTTGCTTGCAGCGACTTTCTATACATGAGTACTCATGGTTGGTGATTCAATGGTCGTGACAGTAACCACCGGTCACACTGTGTAGACGCTGATCCTTCCTAACGTGGTTACGAGCTATGAGTTGTGACAATCTACGCATGCGCGTTGTCTAGTTATGGAAGTTGGGCCATGCTATCAATTGTTGGACTTACATGGCTCTCAACATTATATATTATGGTTTTCTTATTGTCTCTAAGTGGACTTATTATTGGCATGTATTGTTGCTTGTGACGGGAAATATTTGACACGAAAATTCACTCGAGAAATTGATACTTGAGGTGTCGAGGACAGCTATGCTGGAATATAGTGGAGGAAATAGTTGACATCCACTCTATTGGAATTTGACTTCTACGTACATAATTTACCCAGGTACAACACATGGCAGAATAGCTAGGTTTGTCTTGTAGGATCAGCTCTACAGGCTGTTGGACAATCTAATCATAGCACATGACTCACACATGTGTGTTAGGGACTATTATATTTTAGACTCGTGTAATTAACCTGCCTGATCGTGGTTGGCGGCATGGTTCAAAAGTCTCATGGTTTTCTGGAAACAGGTGGGCCGTATATAACACATGGAAGTGGAGTCTATAAATAGATCCCTGCCCTCTAGCCTCATTATACAACTGTGAGCGGCACCACAGATAAGGCAGAGGAATAGAGGGCAGACCAGATAGCCCACCAAACCCTAATATCCATCGCATGCTATCGTGCTTATATGTGTGCCAATGAATCGGTCTGCCCTTGCATTGTAACTGTCTCACGCGACGCTGTCAAGCTCGTGAGTATGAGAGGGAAGGAGAGGGACAAGAGCTCATCTTATTTCAAGAGCATTTCCTTCCTCTCGTTCTCTTCACCCATTTCCTATACTAAATTATTCCTACATTTTCGCCATCTCTAACAACATCTATCTGAAAGGAATAACATAGGGAAAGGAGAGAGAATCTATTCCTCAATGGAATGGAAGAGAGTATTTCTTCGAGAAGATAAGGGTGAAAGAATTCTCTATAAGAAGAAAAAGGGAGAGGTGGAAGGGAACCGGTTGGAGATGGTCTTAAGCGGGGAAGACGGTGGAGGCGAGAGGAAGAGCGGAGGAGGGTACATTACGAAGACATTAGAGGAATAGACGAGGAGGGGCTAGACTGTTGAGGCGATGAAGGGAGAGGAGAGCAGGGTTTCAAGACCGGTCAGTTTTTTTTTTGTGAAAAACTAAGATAGCAAAAAACTGCCAATCCGTTTCTCTCTTGGAAAAACCACAAACTGGTGGAATAGTGGTTTTGTGGATCCCACTAGGTTTTAAAATCTTGGAGGTGAGAGGGGTAAACTGTGGGAGGGTGGAGAGGGAGAAAAGAGGAGGCAATGACTAATGCCCCATTCTTTTTCGCATCGTGTTCTAATAGTTCGAGAGAATCCCGAGCTAGTGGCTACATAAATAATGCTAAATGCGTTGTGTCACTCTATTGAACCAGTCCTTATGGGAGACGGAGGAAGAGTAGCTTGCCCCATTGAGTAAAAATTATAGGTATAGCACAGTCTACTAACTAAATCCGCTTTTCGGCTTAGGAGTAATGGCTGAGTTGAATGGTAAGCTGGACTTTATGAGCTTCTCGAAGCGGCTTCGTTTGTTTCATTCAACTTGTTTTTGAGATCTTTGACAATTGGCTTCGAGATTAAAAAAAAGTCATTAAAAAGTCAAATTGTTTAGCTTCTTGAAGAGGCAATAAGCATTAGCACATAAATGGCTATCAATGTCGGTTCTTAACTAGCAGTAGTGTCAGTTTTTTAGCCAGCATTGATGTGTTAGGTCATTTTTGCTGGTTACGAACTAACACAGATGACTCATTCTCTGTGCTGATTTACAGATAGAACTGACGCATATATTTTAAAATATTTTTTAAATTAGCTAGCCTAGTTGTACCTACACTACATACATATACCCTAGCTATATCTACATCCACTAATCGTCGTTGTCATCGCCGCCTCGAGGTCGAATGAGCCACCAAACTCGTCATAGACGTCGGGCGGGATAGGGCTGCCTGGGGATTGGAGGAGGTGTCTTCGTTGTCGGACCATCGGGCCCATCCTATCGCCTGATCCTCCAACTCCTCCTCGGACGACAAGGCGGGGTGAGCTCTTCATCGTCATCATCATCGTTGTCGTCGTCGTTCTCCTCCTCCTACTCCTTATCCTTCAGCACCTCGCGTGGTGGGGCTGCACATGGAAGGATCCGAAGACGGATCGACGCTGTGGCCCACTGCCGCTTGAGCGTTGGCTCCTCGTTGTGGGGGCGTCGGATCGCCTCCACGCCATGGTGACCATGGCGAAGCCGTCCGCAACGGTAAGGCGATTGGAAAGGGCATCAGCTGCGGCGACAAGGCAGGTGGAGAGGGCTGCATCGATAAGGGGAAAGAAGGGAATTGGACCATGGCGGAGATCAAGAGGAATGTGAGACCGAAGAGGCGGATATATTGGAATGGGTGAGACGATCGATCGGATAGATATATAGATGTGTGCGGAAAAAAATTTGTCCACAAAACACCCCAGGAGTGAAACGTTATGTCTGCCAGTTTTATTTACCAACTAGCGCATATGACTACGAAGCGATGCGTCTCTTCAGTTGACACGAGGGAAAAGCTTTATATATGTTAGTTCTAATTTTTAATCGCCATATATATACAGATTATATGCTTCGGGTCGTTATAGGAACCATCGCAGATTTAACGTTATAATGTGCTAGATTATATGCTTCGGGTCGTTATAGGAACCATCGCAGATTTAACGTTATATGTGCTGGTTTTATTTACCAACCGGTGCATATGACTACGAAGCGGCGTGCCTATTTAGTTGACACATGGGAAAAGCTTTATATATGCCAGTTCTAATTTCCAACCGCTACATATATACAAATTATATGTTCCAAGTCATTATAGGAACTGAAACATATAATCTGTAATCTATACTGGTCGGTAATTAGAACCGGCATATAAAAGATTTTGCCGCGTATGCACGGACAAACTGGCAGGGCAAAGAGCTCTTCTAAAAGCTTTTTCGTTTTTCATTTAGACCCTTTGGGGATGTATGTAATATTTTGCTGTTGGCTAGGGGTCTTGACATAAATGGGATGATCTTATCTTAACAAAGTTATATCATGTTTAAAAAAACTAAGATGTATAGTATATATGACATGTTTTTGGTAGTAAAGCCATAAACCTCTCTTAATGCCCAAGCGGCAAATCCTTGCATCGAAGTTTGCAATTTAAGTATGGTTCGAACTGAAATTTGTATCCCAAACCGTAATTCGCTCCAAATTCAAAAAAAATCAAATCTAAATGCAAATTTGGGAAAAATGAAATTTTAAAGATCTCGCTCGGGATTTCGAAGACTTGAGAACGTGTCGATTTTTCAAAGATTTATCTTTGATTCAATCCACCGCCAATATCCGAATTCAACTGTATTTCGCTCAAAAGTTGAATTTCGCTAGGGAACGCTATGCGAGGTTAAAACATGAACCCTGCCTTGGTATAGTCCATACTCCATGGGGCAGCATTTGACCCACAAAATCGGGAATTGTCGAGAAAATTTGAATGAGGGGCGTGGTACTTGTGTTCCCATGTGCTTGCAGGTATCAATCATTGTACCGAGTAATTTGATGCTCTAAAAAAAGTTCTACACAAGTCAGCGCCACACTCGCACACGTTTCAGTGTTGGACACACGAATTATGAATTGCTAACCATAGAAATTCAACCAATCAACCAGCATATCTACATGAGACAGGCCATCGATCACGAGAAATCACACTAATAAGCAATAACAATCCAACAATGCTGATCAGGGAGTATAATCACAAGACAATCTGTGCAGGCTTTGAGCCGATGATCCATCACTTCTTCAGTTCTTGTTGCAAGCCGGGTTGGCGGCGAGGCTGGTGATCCACACCTGGTCGGCCACCACCGGCTCGTCGTCGTCGTTCCGGTGCCACGTCCACCGCGCGTACGTCGCGTTCGCCACCTCCAGCCTGCCGTGCCCGAAGCTCGCCTCCCGGTACGCCGATGTCGCCGGCTGGGGGTCGATGTACCTCTCGGCGAGCCCCTCCCGGTTGCCGCCGTCGCCGATCGTCACGTACACCGGAGCGCACGGGTTCGCCGCGCCGCCGTACACGCGCGAGAACCTCTCGTACGCGTGCACGTGCCCCGCGAACACCGCGTCCACGCGCGCGCCGTACAGCAGCGCCTCCATGGCGCCGCGCATGGCGTCGCCCTCCCCCTGGTGCGCCTTATTGCTGTTGTACCACGGCGCGTGCACCAGCGCCACCACGAACGCCGCCCTCCGGCGGTCGATCCCAGCGAGGTCGCCCTGCAGCCACATGTACTGCGCCGTGCCGGCTGCGAAGTCGGTGTAGGAGCCCAGCATGATGACGTGCACCGCGCCGCCGGCCACGTCGAAGGAGTAGTAGAGGTTGGACCCCGACGGCGAGGCGCCGGCGTCGTACGGCATGCGCCACCGCGCGTTGTACGCCTTGAAGGGGCTCGGCTCGAGGAGAGGGATCTTCTCGATCTCGTGGTTGCCCTCAGTGACCATCCACGGCCGCGCGCTCGCCAGCGGCTCGACAAGACGGCCGTACGAGTCCCACAGCGGCTGGTACAGGTCGGCGTACGACAGGTCGCCGGGGAGCAGCAGCATGTCGTAGTCCGCCGCCGCGATGTGCTGCAGCGTGGAGGTCGTCCATCCGGTCTGTCCCAGGTCGCCTGCCCCTCGATCGATCACGCCATTAGAGGCCACACCAAGCAGAACAACGACGTGAAAGTTGAAACTGGCAGCAACCAAGGTGCATTACCGACAACGACGAAGTTGAAGGGGAGGGTGGCCGGCGGCGTCCGGAAGGAGAACTCGCGCGACGGGTTGGAGCTGCACCGGTAGTAGTACGTCGTGCTAGGCTTCAGTGGTCCGATGACAGCGTCGTGGATCTTGCCGGAGCGGTAGACGAGGGTGTAGGAGTAGGTGGTGGTGGTTCCAGTCGCCGAGAATGGGTACTGGCCTGAGCTCGTGCCGTAGTCCACGACCGCCGGCGCGTCGTCATCGGTGATCCACGTCACCCTCATCTTGTCGGAGCCTACAGCTGACACATGCACCTGAATGTTGCACAAAAATGTGTCAGACTGACAGTGTCGGCTCTTAGCAAATGAGGTAGCTTTATGATGTAAATCTTTCTGAAACCATTATCTGATAAACATACTAGATATGATCTGCTTCAGAGCAGGTACTCCTGGATTTGAATTCTAGTAACACAAAATTCTGAGATAATTTGGGTCTATCAATTGAAAACACTAATTCAGACAGAATTTGGGCCTATCAAATTCAACATCAGTAACTAAACCTCACAATCTTGTAACAAACAACACCAAATTCGGGCTAAGTAAGAAGCAGAAATGGCATCCCCGCCTATATAATCCGCACATTTTATTTGACGCATTTCTTTTCCTTTCTAGCTTCAATGAAAATAGTACGAGTGCTAATTTTTCTATAAAGCTTTCTTTTTGCGAAATATTTTGCCGTCAAACTTGACCATAGATGACAGCAACCTGTGCAGCTGTGCTGCAGTTCATACCTGTCATGTTCCGTTTTTGTAAAGATAAACAAGCCATACGTGTATATTAGCAAGGGCTACTATATTAACACATGATTATATTAACTAATACGGAGTGCTCGACCAGTTACGAACATCATCACGACCAGCATCAACGTGCCGTGCAATAGCTGTAGAAATGTTTTCCAGAATGAGGTCAACCTAGCCTACAGCTCATTCAGGTATGCAGTGAATTTGGATCAGTGCGCACGCAGTGTGCAAACGCAAATCATTTTATTTAAGTTTCAACAAAAAAGAAAACATCTCCTAATGTCAAAGTTAGAAGCACACGTATATTGCACATTGACCTGTTCACTAGCTCAATATGTGGCAGAAATTTGTGGTCCATACTCTGCTTCTCCTCTTTCAAGCACTGGCCAGGTAGCCATGTCGTGCTGACAGTGACAAAACTTGGAAAAAAAAACATGTTTGCTTCATGTAACTGCATGAGAGAAACGTCTGGAACTTATATTCCAGGCTACAAATAGACAAGACAGAGGATGCATGGTTTGCTAGAAAGATTTGGGGTGTGCCCATTCTAGGCAAGAGAGAATAAGCACGAATGGATGCCAAATGTGAGTTTTCAGTTTAATAAATTTGTCCTTCAGATTTATCACCGAAAGAAGCAAGAGGGAAGCCAACCTGATGACTAACGTATGCTATCTTGAGTTAGATTTCATGCCATATCTAAATATTGTAATTGCTGCATCCAACTGTCTGAAAGATCATCTCAAAAAAAAAACTGTCTGAAAGATATCTTTTTTTTTTATCAAAAGGCGATTTTTTTCACTTCTCTAGTAATGCTGCCCTCCTCTGCTAAAAAAAAATGCAGTACTGTTTTTTTTCTTCTCTCCTTTTTTTTGGTTTTCGTTAATACATTCAGAATCTGCATCAACCAATGCAGCTGGGTCTAATACCACCTCGTGAATAAAAATTTTAGCTCAAGTTTGACATTTCAAGAGTGGTTTCTAGTTGGTGATCTGATCTGTCCATGCCAGCACATCAGCAGTAGTACTATGTTTGCAATATAATAGCTTCCACACAGACCTTATCGAAATTTGACATGTATGCAGATAAATCATACACTCCTATTGGTTTTTTGCTCTGCTTCCAACAGCGAAATGAAAAGATGAACAAATGGCCCAAGATTTTCGTAAATCATAATCACTGCAGCGCTCAGTGTGGTGATTAATTGCGCTATCAGCAACATTAACCAAAGATACACGTTCCATTGCTCATGATTAAACGCCATGGACTACTATCAACCGCTGGTAGCACCTAGGCCAAACAAGATGCCGACATCGTCAGAAACGATGACAAACAAGGATGAGACGAATGGGAAAGCAAGAAAGCTGAGAAGCCCAAAGGAGCGTCTTGTTCCTTTCTCTTGTCGCGTTGTCGCGGCGACACTAAACAAATGGCGATTAGCACTAGGATTGTCCTAATCAATTCTTGTTCCTCGACGCGACACACCAATGTTCTTGCTCCAAGATACTCCAGCCAGCATCTTTAGATGCGTAATTCCTTCCTACTTTGCGCTTTCCTAGTACTATAATCCATGATCACGAGCAATGGCACGTGAAGCAGCAAGCAGAGCAAGCGGGTTGCTTGTGTGGTAGGAGGGGATTCTGGTTGGACTCTTGCACCAAAAATTTAATATTTTTTTCAGTGGCTGAATTTGATTAGATGACCAACATAGAACAAACCACGCAACAATCACATTAGCCATGAAAAAATAATCCTAAGAGAGCGTCACTAATGCATAACTGATAGTACTACAAGAAATCAAGAGATTCTTGTTTCATAATCTGAGTTCTTGGAGCAAATCTTGGTAGAGCAATCGTGGGCACGATACGAGGAAGGAGGCGTACCTGCTGCGGCGTCTGGCCGTCGGCACCGTCGTCCCTGCGCACGGAGAGCGTCGCCCTCGGCGCCGGCCGCACGTACGGCGACGTGGCGGCGAGGGACGCCGCGGGCAGCAGCGACAGGGTGGAGGCGGCGAGCAGGAGCAGGAGGAGAGGGAGAGCCAATGCCACGTTCCCGACCGCCATGGCCGGCCGACGTCGCGAGCATGCAAAGGCGAAAGCCCTGGGGTGGAGAGAGATGGATGTGAACGCCGAGCACGAGGATATATACACTACAAACGCAGCAGTCAGCACGCATATACACGTACGTCGGCGCGCCGCCAGCTCAACATTGATGGGCCGCCATGAATGGACGAATGCAAATCTGGTAGTGATTGAGGGAGGGGTCTGACTTCCGGATCAGGTGTTTCGTCAGCCTCGGGTGGTGGCTTGCCGGCGCGGAGGACTGGTTGAGTGCGGCGATGGGGAAGCTAGGTAGGCCGTGTCCCGCCTCCCGCGGCGGCCGGCGGCGCGTGCTGGGACTGGCGTGTTTGTGGCCGGTGCCACTCACGTCACGGCTGGGTGGAGAGCAAAAGATTTTAGTTGATGGAGATGGACACGTAGCATGCAGTACTCGGCCGTCGGCCACGTTGACACGTTGTTGTGGTCGTGGCGTGGACGGTGCGGATCATGGGAACAAGAATCTCGCCGGTTACTGCGATGTGTTGCGTGTAGTCAATCCTGTTGGGCGCGCATTCGCTTGCTCACCTCACCTGCATCACCATCGATATTTCTATGCTGTGCATCACCTGATGCCCAGAGGGTCCAAACTCCAACCAATTCTGGCTCTTGCAAGATCCGGAGATGAGCACTGCACCTACCAATGTCATGGGAAAACACAACCTGCGAGGCTACCACGAGTATGATGCGTAGGTACGGGCACAGAAGAGCAATCCGTGCATAGAGCGGATTTCCCGCAGGTGCCCACAAGGCACGGTTGTGAGTCCCAGCCACTCTATACTGATCATACTCTAAGATTCGTGCTCTACATCTACTTTCTCTCTCATCTATTTATAAAAATAAACCATTCTCTTTCTTAAATTCATGTTTCAAGTCTCTCCCTACCTTTTTGTCTCTCTCCTCCTCCACTTCGGTGACCCTGGTAACCACCGCCCTAGCCACCGACCACCTCCTCCCTGCCTCCCGCCGTTGTCGCCACTTGCACGCTGTGAAGCTCAAGCCGTTGCCACCCGTGTGCGCCACCGCTGACGACCACGATGGCCTAGGGCTGCAAACACCCCCATGCCCACTCGAGCCGTCGCGTTTAGCCACACTGCCTCGCATTGTTGCCCATGTGCGCAGCGACTCGATGGTCGCTAGCCACGGTGCCAAGGGGGAGTCGCCTCGGCCTGCTCGGGGAGGGGGGAGAGAAGGAAAGGGGCAAGAGGAGGAATTAAGAAGGAGGACCGAATTGTTCTTATTTAAAAAATGCAAGGGTTTTTTTTGCAAAAAAAGTGAGGTGAGAGTAGGGCAGTGCACAAATCTTGGCGTAGATCCAGTGGTCATAAACGTGCCTAAAACCGCACATACACGTCGATTTGCATTTCTAATCCGTGCATCAAGAATTGAGGTAGTCCAAGGTTCACTTGAGTAGCATGTATGAGGTTGCTTGGGCATCTTATTGTTTCTTTTTTTTACTTGCTAAGGGCATTATGAATCATTAGTTTCCTAGCATGAAAAGCTGTACATATTATATTTAGATTCCACCATTCAAATAGAAGAATTATACTACACATGCCATTCAAATATAGTATACATAAAACATAAGTGATATGAACCTATATTGAGAGAAATGAACATCCATATTGAGTTTAATGCTGGTCAAAAGAGTTCCTTGTATATAGAAACCTAGGTCCTTTGCAGCAAACTGCAATGTTTAGTACTGTTATATTAGTTAGCCATCTTGGCTATGTGGTTTTTTCTTTCTTTCGCAAAGAACTATCCTGCTGGCAATGCAGAGTTGGATGCTCATGTCGATCCAAATGAATCCGTCTTTCCCCATAGATTAATCTTTGTCTATTAGGCAAGAGGATATCAAGTTCGAAATTTTGTCTCGAGAGGACATGGATATTTCTATGAAATCCATAAAAGAAATGATGTAGTTAATGAGAGGGCTATAATTATCTTTTCTTGTATCTGATATCTCTACTAATAAAAAGTCTTTTATGGTGAGTGATGGTGATCATGTGGTACGTCATTCATCTCTATCATGTGATCTCCAATCAGTGGCTCATATCAACCACCCTCCTCACCACAGGTCAAATCAAATCAAGATCATCTCTTTCCTAATATTCACAAAGCGAATGCACTAGTCAAATCATGATCATTTCTTTCTGTCGGGGATTGACTAAAATATTAAAATTACACAATTGCCCTAGTCAAAGCAAATGAAAATACTATGGGACTGATGCCATCCCGTGACCTCACGTGCTCGACGACTTGCTAGGCCGAGCCGTCGAAGCATCCGAGCGCTCAGCATTTCCGATTTTTAAAATGCAAGATGGTTAAGATCATTGTTGTTGGAGGGTTATAGAATGAGCTTAGTTTGAAGTACGTCGGCAAAAAAATGTCATAGAGAACTTATGGAAATGTGATGACAATACAGTGGGAGCATCTACGGTTCGGACGTCCGGCGCAAGGCCATCGCGTCGAACGCTAGCACGAGCCGTTTAATGTGTTGCATCGTTATTTAGCCATCGATTCGTTTTACTACACCAAAATAAAATCGTTTACCAATCGTGCAACATATATACCATGCTCACAATATTACATGTCGCACACAATAAAAACAAGACATTCTGTTGAACGATTGCGCTGACTGTTTGATTCGTAGCGCCGATCTCCACTCTCTCCAGCTCTTGTTCCCACTGAAACATGCTTCTATGCCTACTGAAACAATGTGCTGAGCTTGCTGAAACAAAGTGCATCGCACTCAAAAACTCCCCCCAAACACACCGGAAACAAAAGCACTGAAATATTTGGAAAAAAAAGTCTAGCGCTGCAAAAAGATTTGAAACAAAGCTAATAAAACAATTGAATTAAAAACACTAAACATTCAACGTGAATTGTTGAAACATTTGAATTAAAGCACTGAAACATGACTTAGACAGTGTTGAAACATTGAAAGTAAATTGCTGAAACATTTGAAGTAAAGTACTGAAACATGACTTAGACAGTGTTGAAACATTGAAAGTAAATTGCTGAAATATTTTGAATTAAATCGCTGAAACATGACTTAGACAACGTTGAAATATGAAATTTAAGGTACTGAAACATTTAGATTGAAGCATTGAAACTTTGAAGCTAACTACTGGAACATTTGAATTAAAGCACTAAAACCTTGAAAAGTAGCTGCTAAAACATTTGAATTAGTGCACTGAAACATTTGAATTAAAGCACAAAAATATTAAAAAGTAAGCACTAAAACATTCAAGAATAGCTGGTAACGTGAGGCCAAATTGGCATTTCTTCTCCAAATTAAGGATACTCCTTCTCCAAATCTGGCGATCTTTTTCTTCGAATCCGGTGAGGCTCCGCTATCTACCGATGTTGTGCTCGTCAGATCCAGCCATCAAACTCGTCTGATGACGCCGTTAGCCCTCTTGGAGCTCGACGCCGTCGCCCGAGCTCAAGCTCTTCAAATCCGGCGAGCTGGTCTTAGGCTTTTCCAAGCTCGACGCCATTGCCGGAGACGTCGCCATCGCTCGATTCCGATGAGCTTTACGTGGCGGCGACGACGCTTACACGATGGCCTAAAAAACGTCACTCACTACGTGCTAAGCCGAGCAGCGTGTGGGCATCGGCAGTATGTGGCTGGAAAAGCATCTGACTATGAGGAAACATCGAACAACAGAGCATAAAGCAAAAGGATAATGTTGAGCGGCGTCCGATTTTTAGGCTAGCGTCGGACGCCCGACCCTAAGCAATTTCGATATACTATTGGAACATGCACATATGCTGCTGGAATATGCACATTGTGCCACAATCTGAAAATTTGTCATTTTTGTATAAGTCATATGTTGTAACATTTTGTAATGATTTTTATGGGGCTTTTAGTAGTTCTTCTCAAAGATCTCAAAACTATTTTTTAATATATTTTTAATATTTCTAATTAAGACACTTTAAAGGGTTCTTAACTTTAGTGATTTTAATAATTTTAAATATTTTTTAGCATTTTGAATTCACGTGAGTGTGATGGGCCTGTCACTAGGCCGAAAGTAGCAGCGTCCGATGGATGCGTAACCATCGGACGTCCTAGCTAAAGCATTTCCGTATACTTATGCAAAGGTCCAAAGGACGATCGGAACTCCGTAAACATAGGCGAGATTGTCGTAAATGGAGTTCTTTCTCCATGATAAAAAACCACACTTTGTATTAACTAGATAAAATTACACTTTTGCCTCCTGAACTTGTAGCGAAGTCTCACTTAGCCCAATGAACTTGAAATTTACTTTTTTTAGCTCCTTGAACTTGTATCTGTTTGCACCCTTGCCTCAAAACTGTTAGAGGAACTCTTGAACGCTAATGTGGCCGTTAGTTTTCTGTTAATTGTTTAGGT
This sequence comes from Olyra latifolia, assembly GCA_036346145.1. NCBI lineage: Eukaryota > Viridiplantae > Streptophyta > Magnoliopsida > Poales > Poaceae > Olyra > Olyra latifolia. The sequence continues at coordinate 23,698,056 of CM070532.1, forward strand.
GTTTACCATGTATTTGGTTTTTAATGAAATGGCATACACATCACCTCCCTCCCTCTCTATCTCTAGAAAAAAAATCAAATTCATTTTTTCTAGCCATGTTTAGCTAAGATCTAAGTGTGCTTGATTAGCGTTTCAAATCCCATTTTTGTTCTAAATCCCGTCGGACCTGATTTTTTATTTTCTGTTAAAATTTGACGAATTTTTTATTTTTGAAATTTAAATCAAACGGAGTGGGTGAAAAAAGAAAATCGCTACGGTTCTCAAAAAAATTGTTCAGTTTCACCAAAAAATCGTTTGGTTCCATCGAAAAATTGTTTGATTTGAATGAGAAATCGATACAAAAAAATCGGTTGGTTCTCTTTTTTAGAAAATTGTTAGGTTTTATACGAAATCCCCCGATTTTAGCATAAAATTGATTGGGTTTTTGTTTTCTAAAATTTCAAATTTAAATTTGGGCTTCAATTTTTTCGACTAAGATTTCGATCTCGTTCCACAATGATTTAATGATTTTTCATGGGAAATTGTTGATTTCACCTCTAGAAATTGTTGATTTCCCATTGGATTTGGAACTGTGTGCTTGGTTGTTCTCACTCCTGTGCCATTGAATTATAGAAGTTGAAAAGTAATCAATTCATCAATAATTAAGGAATCAAAATACGTGTCCGAGAATTTGGTTATGGGAGCAATTTATGTTATTCAAAAGGGATATTCTTTATAAAGATAACAAAAATGTTTTGCATGCCTTTTTTACGGTCCTTCATAATTCACTAGATGGGACCATTCGCAGAACCCGTGCCGGTCCTATCCGATAGCTTTTTTTGTATGTATTTTATGTATAGTTATGCTATACAGCGTACATGTAATCTAAACTAAAATAAGTAAAGAACTAATAGTTAGCATAAGGTAAGAACCAAATAAAAATTTAAAACGATTATTGGCAATAGTATTTCATTACTTTCATTATAATTTATGACAATAAGTGGTTCGAAACAAAATCTTTGGAAGTTTTATTTTTTTGGAATTTGGGAAAAAAGAAATAGATGAGAAAAAAGAGATCAAAAACGTTTTTAAATTTAAAATTGTTCTAATTTCAAAAAATTTCAAAAAAATGTAAGTTTTTTATTGACCTTCTTTGTGGAGCCATGGTTCTTTTTTTGAAACATTCTTTTCTCTGGATTTTTTAAAAGGTCTACCAAAAAAGAAATAGAAGAAAGAAAATGAAAGAGTGAAAATGTTTTTAAAAAGGAAAAGGTTTATAATTTGAAAATTTTTCCAAGAAATTAAAGTTTTTTTGGGACCTTCTACGTTTAAATATGGCTCCATTTTTGGAAAAATTTTTTTAATGAATTTTGAAACGACCTGGAATTAAAATAAAGAAGAGAACAAAGTTTAAAATTTGGTTTTTCTCAATTTAAAAATTCAGAAAAAGCTCAAACTTTTTTATGGACTTTCTTTGTGGAACTATGGTTCTATTTTTTTTTTAATTTTGTGAAACTCTTAAGCAGCGTGCAAAAAGGAAGTAGAAGAGGATAAAAGAGAGCGAAAGCATTTTTTTAAAATTAAAAAACTTTAGAAAATTTTGAAAAAAAGACCAAACTTTTTATGGACCTTCTTTGTATAGCCATGGTTTCATTTTTTCAAACTTTTTTTTAGATTTTTTATAGCATAGAAAAAACAAAATAGAAAAGGGAAAGAAGGTGGCAAGGAAGACAGGGAGTTTTTAAAATTAAAAAACTTTAAGAAACTCAGAAAAAAGACCAAACTTTTTATGGACCTTCTTTGTGCAGCTATGGTTCCATTTTTGCAAACTTTCTATTTGTTGAATTTTTTACGGCATAGAAAAATCAAAATAGAAAAGGAAAAAAAGGAAAGAAGCTGGCAAGGAAGACAGGGAGTTAGAAAAGGTAGGGGCAGCAGGATTCGATCCCTGGTCCGCACGCTGAGTCCTAGCGCAGATGACCAACCGGTCGTTGCTTCCGCCTCGTTTGAAAAAAAAGAAATGCTTTTATATATATTCTAAGAACGGACGGCCGGATCTCATTCGGGCCAACAATCGGACGGCCGTCGTTTTCCCAGTGACATGGCCCATGCGAGGAGGCAGAGAAATGGTACGCACGTAAATGTAGGGTAATTCCATCAGCTTGTTTAGGGCCTGAACATTGTTCAATTTTTTGTTTTGTATTTTAACTTTTATTTCTGAATTACTGCCAATTGTTCAACACTTGGTCGATCTACCTCTCTGGTTTTCAGGATTATAGATTTTTTTGAACACTTTTATGTACCAGACCTAAATATGCGGTCAGACCAAGGAGGTTTCCTAGTGTAAGATGGTCTCCCAACATAGCTATCAAGAATTATGCAGTCGGACCAAGGAGGCCTCCCTGTGTAAGATGGTCTCCCAACGCGAGCCACAAAAAAATTTGGATCTCTTGATTTAAGCGATGGATTGGCCTCAAATTCGAAATATAGCTCCCTTAGGATGTGTGGTACCTAGTCCACCCAAGAATCCAAGCTATAGTGTCAAAAGGCTAAACCTTTTTTTTTTTGGTAATTTTCTAAGCCTAGGTCATGAATATGGCAAGATACAAAAATTGAATCCATGATCACAATCATTGGGAAGCTTGTATGAGGTGAACCTAGATGTGTTCCTACACATTTTGTGATCTTAAATCATATGTCCAACACAACCAAAATAAAGAAAATAAGATTACCTAGTATTCAAGCCAAAAACACTCAAGAATAAGGCAAAAATCGAACCAAAGAAAGGGAGCACGAATTCAAACCATGAGTTGAACTTACTTAATGATTAAGGAAGAATGATTACAACGAAATGATTAGGTGGATCAATACAAACCCGTCTGTAGCAAACATTGAGTGATTTAGCTAAACCTATCTCCCTCAAGCCCTTTCCAAAGCCTCCAAAGTGCCCACCTTATCTCTAATGTCATGAAACCCTTATATAGTGGAGGCTCAACCAGCCATTCACCTTGGATTTCATCTCTCATTACATCATGGGTTCATCGATCCATATTATTCTCCAAGATGATTGATACCTAAACCACTTCTCTTTTTGCACCGTGGTTTCTCCAAAACCGCTGGCCTTCACTTCCTTGGGCATCAAGCTTGCCATGTGTCCAATTCACCTTGGATTGCTTGCGCACCAGAAGCCTTCATCGCCGATCATTCTCATCCAGGTGCCTAGACTGAGTCCGATAAACCCGCACAAACCCTTGATCCTCTGGGATCGTGGATCGCCCATTCACGTCCTCGATCCACTTCGCCGACGTCGATCCACTCCAGCTACCTGTGCACATAAGATGAGCAACTGGATCCACATTAGTCCATAAACATTTACACTACCTCATAGCATCATCAATTTGACATTAGCAACAATGCAATCCATAGCATTTACTCAGCCCAACACATTTCAACATTTACATTCATCCATTCAAGACACAATGTGCACGAATCAATTTTTATCAATTCATTCATTGCTCAAATGAAAAACTTCACGATAGAAAAAAGATGCGTATCAAATTCTCTATAACTTTCATGTAGAACACCTTTTCATCCGAGCATAGGAAGATCTCCAAAATCATAAAATGTCGTAAGCTGTCACGGGAGGTTACACGACTAGTCCGGCTGCGGACCACAGTCTGGGAAGCGGTTCGGCCGCCCTGACCAGCGAGGTCTGACTGCATAGGTAATGCCCAGCCACCAGCCCCAAGTGTGCAATGTTTTGGACCCCGGTCTGGCCAGCGGTCCGGCCGGCCCAGCCTATCTCGGCCCGGCGGCATAGTCGGTAGCTCATTTTCATGTATGCTCCACTTCGGCGCTAAATCTTTTACTTGGACATCTGTTGGACAAAGGTCTAGCCAGCGGTCCGGTGGCCCAGACTGCCCCGATCTGACCAAAAGCAAGCCCTTTGACATAACCCAACCACAAACACAACTAGAGCAAATACTTATATTTAGCAAGACACTCATCAGATGTTCACACATGGTCTCTCATTTTGTTTTTTAACCCTCTTAGCTGGTAAATTATTTGTTGAGGATAATAATATGAACTTCTTTATTTGGTGATGGGCTGATGGCTTTTCTCTGCTTTCATTGCATGCTCTGTCAACGAAACAGTGAGCCGTGTATAGCGCATAGTGTAGACTGGCCGGTTCTCACGGATGGATCCTATCTACCCGTCCCATGCTGCCTATTTATGGCCATGGTCTACTCAAACGCTGGGCGAAGTGTGGTTGATCCCATCTCAGTTCACACGATGTCAAAGCACAACTCTCCGTGAACCAAATCCTTCGCTGCTGCTACATATATCTCTCTTCCACACACACACACACACGAGTGGGCGGGTGGGTGCGGGTGGGTGAGAGAGATATACACAGATAGATGCGCGACCATATCGATGGCAGCCAGCCTGATGACCACCACGATAATGAGTTGGTCGGAGGGTACCTTAACGGTGTAGGCCTGATAGGGTGTACGCCACCATCTTAGATGGAACTCATCGGTATCACCATGAGGGAGCACATTCCAGCCTACAATGCATGAAGCATGCAGACTTGGCCAGCGGCCGAACCGGGCCAGCTCGGTTCGGGCCCGTTTGGTCTGATTCACTGTATGAATCGGGCCAAACGAGTCAACGGGTCAGGGTTCTGGCCTAAGTATGGTTCGTTCAGTGAATCGGACTAGCCCGGTTTAGCCAAAAATTAATATATAAAAATAAAAATGATTATATTTAATAAATATATATATTATAAAATAAAAAATAAATTTTATATCATAAAGAAATAAATATATAAATATATATTTAATTAAATATATATAAACCAGACCAAACCGAATCGAATCGATCGCCCAAGCAATGGCCAATGGCTTGGATTCGATTTGGTTTAACGAATCCAAGCTAGCTTGGTTTAAAAACAACACTGCCGCCCGGTTCGTCCGGTTTGAACCGGGCCGTTTGACTAGCATTAGAAGCATGCACGTAGGAAGGTCTAATCAGCGATGAGAAAATATCGACGAGTTGTTCTTAGATGTTGCTGGCATGCATCGCTTGCGCAAGGGCGTTGGCAGGCGGAACATGCGTCGAAGCACCAGAGTTGTGGCTCCTTAAGGTAAAATCTCCTGTGTGGCTCGTACTCGCCTATTTATGGGTCATTCAAACGTTAAAGTGTGATCAGTTCGATCTCAGTTTGCATGTAGTATATATTATTAAGAGTTTTAATATGGTACATAATAATAAATATACTAGGACGGTAGTATAATTGAGATATAGAACGTCTCTCATAAATATATACTACCGTTTTAGTGCACCATAAAAGTTTTGTTGCCGAGTGGTTGGTGAAGGAACGACATGTAGCAAGCAATTCTAGTAATCCAGAAAAATAGCCATAATGCTGAAGATATATAAAGATATTGCGTTCTTGTCAGCAAGGTGGCTTGCTTGTGACCCCAGAAAATTTTCAGTTTCCCAAAACCGCATCAGATAATACGCTGGTCTCCTATCAAACTCTTTCTCCTTGCATCCCTATCAGCGTACACTACCTAGAAGGTCACAAGCAACTTTCAATTCCCAACCAACGATCGACAATTTCTTGCCACCGAGGACGGTTCCTCGATAGAATTCCAAATTGGCTCCGAAAAATTCGATTTGGATACATTTTGTTAAATCTTGAAGAAAATTTGGCTGAAATTCCTTTTTTAAAGAATTTGTTTGGTATTTTTAGCTCAATTTTGGAGAATCTTGGCTAATTTTTTGAATTCAATTTTTTTTGCGAATTTGACTTTGGGAACGAGCCGCCTCCCTCGCTGCATTTCTCAAGAAGAAAAGGAAAAAAGAAAAGAAAAGAAACGGAACTGGTTTGTTTGTTGTAGCAATGCTAGCCCCAGACAAGCTATCTTCTTCCTCCCTCCCCCTCTACACCGGCGCCACCACACGCGACCTCGTCCACCTCTCCGGCGAGCCCCGCCGCCGCCGGCGTCCACGGCGCATGACAGGTACGTGTACCGTGCATACGCATACCGAGACAGCAAGAAGCATATCTCGCAGCATATGCTATATCAAATCGTGCGAAGTCGTCTTCTTGGTATAAACATATATGGCGTGCGGCCGTGTGCTGCTGCCTGCCAGGTGGTCTAGCGCTCCGAGCTCGGTCCAGCCTGGGCGATGGAGACGGCGGCGAGCCCCTGCCGTCGCGGAGACACGCGTAAGGCGCAGATAACGTTTCTCATCCGCACGCTACTGCTCATGGTCAGAGCGTTCCGCCCGGCCGTCACGCTGATACGCGTTCTGTGGCACGTCGCGGTGGCCATCCCCGCCAAAAGCGTCGCCGCCGCCGCCAGGGTGCTCTTCTCGCTGGTGAACGCGCCGTGCCTGCGGTACATGAGCCAGGCTGCGCTCGGGCGCAGCTGCACCGGCACCTTCTGCGGCGACCTGCTCGTCGGCGCCATGGCGCACTCCTGGAGGCTGCTCGTGCAGGGCCTCACGTCGCTCATGTTCCTGTGCGTGCACGCCGACGAGTACATCCGGTCGCCGCCGAGCCCGCTGGTGCTGACGGCGCACGACAAGCCGGCATCCCATCCTCAGCAGGTGCATGCTTGGATTTTGATTTCGCGGACAGTGCCCCCAGAGTTTGATTTTGTAGAAAAAAAGGAATTTTTTCGATTCATACGGAACTTTTATAAATTCCTATAAAATTCAAGTGAAATCCGATGTCGTTTGTCCCTGATATGGTGGCCATCAGGTTCACATTTCAGCTGTGGGGAAGAACAAGATGAGGATTTGCTGGGTCACCGACGACCGGAGCGCGCCGTCCGTGGTGGAGTACGGGACGTCTCCGGGGAACTACACCGTGTCGGCGACGGGCGACCACAGCACGTACCACTACTTCTTCTACCAGTCCGGCGCGATACACGGCGTCACGATCGGCCCGCTCGATCCCGGCACGACGTACTACTACCGCTGCGGGAAGGCCGGCGACGAGTTCAGCCTGCGGACTCCTCCGGCCGCCCTGCCCATCGAGTTCGTCGTCATCGGTGAGTAGCCGCCCACGTGTAGCTAGCTCTCCCAAAGTTCAAGCTTTTGCGTGGATGTGATGCTGCTGCGTTGCAGGCGACCTTGGGCAGACTGGGTGGACGGCGTCGACGCTGTCGCACATCGGCGGCGCGGACTACGACATGCTGCTGCTCCCCGGCGACCTGTCGTACGCGGACACGCAGCAGCCGCTGTGGGACTCGTTCGGGCGCCTGGTGCAGCCGCTTGCGAGCGCGCGGCCGTGGATGGTGACGGAGGGCAACCACGAGATCGAGACGCTGCCGGTGGTGGAGTTCGCGCCGTTCGTCGCCTACAACGCGCGGTGGCGCATGCCGCACGAGGCGAGCGGCTCGTTGTCCAACCTCTACTACTCCTTCGACGCGGCCGGCGGCGCGGTGCACGTCGTGATGCTGGGTTCGTACGCCGGGTTCGAGGAGGGGTCGGAGCAGCACGCGTGGCTGGAGAGGGACCTCGCGGCGGTGGACCGGCGGAGGACGCCGTGGCTGGTGGCGCTGCTGCACGCGCCGTGGTACAACACCAACCAGGCGCACCAGGGCGAGGGCGAGCGGATGCGCAGGGCCATGGAGAGGCTGCTCTACGACGCCCGCGTCGACGTCGTCTTCTCCGGTCACGTCCATGCCTACGAGCGATTCGTAAGCCCTCGCATTGATCATCTCGTGTTCCATCTATCAAGAAACTCTAAAAAACCTCTTTTTTTTTTTGACAAAACTAGACGAGGATCTACGACAACGAGGCCGACAGCCGCGGTCCGATGTACATCACCATCGGCGACGGCGGCAACAGGGAAGGCCTTGCTTTCAGGTAGGTGATCAACACGTCTGATGACGCCACGAGCGTTGCAAATGTATGCTCGATTCTCATGTCTTGATTCGATTCCTCGTCCAAGGTTCATCAAGGACCACAAGTCGGCGCACCTGTCGGTGTTCCGGGAGGCGAGCTTCGGGCACGGGCGGCTGAGGATCGTCGACGAGAGGAGGGCGGTGTGGACGTGGCACCGCAACGACGACGAGTACGCCACCGTCCGCGACGAGGTCTGGCTGGAGAGCTTGGCTAGGCCAAAGCCAACCGTTTGGTCGTCACACCGATGAGTTGTAGGATGCCCATACACCACGCCGTTGCCTGTTTCTTGTGGTAGCATTGACACATTGGCAAAATTGCCGAATTGATAAAATACAGTTTGTCATAATTTGTTTAAACCATCGATCTTGGTGCTCCGCATTACTCCCTGCGGTCACAAATATTTGACTTTTTGACTTTGCACCGTCTCCAAGATACAATTTTGACCACTAATTATTATTATAATTTATTTTTAAAATCCACTAAAATTGTAATATTATTGAAGTACTTTTTGAGACGAATCTACATATATAATTTTTATGCGCACAATCTAATTATTTAAAAGGATATTCGTGACTCAAGTTTCAAAACTTTGACTGGCACGTATCTCAAACGTCAATTATTTGTGACCAAAGAGGGAGCATTTTCGATGCAATAGGTGAAAAAGGAGTCTGTTCAGTTTCCAAATGCAATTGATGAAAATGCAGTGCAAAAGGTTTCAGTTTCCTAGTGGCAGGTTTCTTCATAGTCAGTTACTCCTCATATTCAGATATGTTCAGAAAAATGAGTACAGTGTCTATACTCTATAACCACATATTAGCTTTTTGCTGAGTCCATATATTTGTGTTGCTGGTTGTGTATATCCCTTGATGCACAGGATGAAACGATTTTTTCATATATACTTGGATTTGCTTGGATGCATTACTCCAAAAGGCACAAAAACTGTACTGCCATTGCAGTTTCAAATCAGCCAACATATCTAGCTTACCTATGGATATGATGTCTTTTTTTGGGATACAGCGTAAAGTGCTAAAGAAACTAGATTATTTTAAATCTAGATTCTATTGCCAAAATGATAATGTTAAGAAGAAATATAGGCCGGCTAGATAGAATATTTTGTGCAGGCCCAAAGATCAAGGAGAACTAGGCATACAAGACTTAGATATCTCTACTACTTAAAAGTGGCTTGTGGTGAGTGATGATAAGTGGTGGTCCATTTTTACTGGACCATTCTACCATTCGTCCTTGCATTAACTACACATATACCTAGCCCCACTATCTCCCACGTCTATTCAAAATTTGAAATCACCATCGGTGGAGAGACAATATTTTGAAATTATTCTCGAAATGGGTATTTACTTCGTTTTGATCCAATATTTTAAAAATGTAATAATGTAATAAAAACTATGTAAGCCAAGAAAATTGCCTAAAATAAGAAGACAATATTTAATTGCTTAAAAAAACATAATACTTCATAACTAGCGAAATTACTAGGCAGTTAACATTGCATATAGTAGATTCTAATAATTTTCGTAGCAACGCACGGGCATTCAGCTAGTAAAAAATAAATGTTTGCTTAGCAAATGGCTATTCAAATTGTTAAATGAAGATGGGGTTTGGCAAATTTTGCTCATGAATAAATATCTGGTGAATAAAACTCTAACCCAGGTTAAGGGGGTGTTCTTAGGAGTAAGAGCTTTAAAGGCGGCTTCATGATAGAAAAAAAAAACTGTACTAAAAGGGCCAAATTGGTTTTCTAGCCAAATAAGCGTAAGACACACTGAACATGCTCCTAAGCTTAGGCCATCTCTAATGCTAGCCCTAGTACCTAACCCTATTTCATTATTCACCCACTATTCATCTCTTATTCACAACCGTAATTTACTATTCACCTCTCCAACTCGGACCCTATTTTCTTAATCTCTACATCTCTCTCTCTCTCTCTCAATTTTTACTACTTTCAACCCTATTTTTATTGTTCACAACCTTATTTTCTACAGTAATAAGATCAACTATAGCAAATGCACAGAGCCACCATTGGAGATCACCGTGTGACAACGGGATCAACCTTTTTTAAAAAACTGGACCCCTGCCACAGTGACCGGCCAGACCTATAAACAGTACTGGGCCGCCCGGTATGTTCGGCTTATTCGGCCACCTCGATGTAGCCCTGGTTGGGTCAGTGTCAGTCCTTCCCAGCCTCTTGGCCCTCTCACCCACGGTCTTCTTCTCCCCTAGTGGCCCAGTCCCCCCACGGCCCACGGAGCATAGGCATTGCTCCCTAATGGCGGCTCCTCCCCCATTGGCTCCTCCAATCCTCCTCCCCCGATGGCTCCTCATCCCACCAGCGGTGACGCGACGGCCTCCTCCCTCGCTGTTGCGGCTCAGTGGCCTCCTCCCACACAGCAGTGGCGGCCACCGACTGGTATTGCTTGCCCACCTGCTCCTTCACAGCTCCATTGCTCACCCTTGGTTGGGCCATTCACCAAGTTCCTTTGACAACAGGAAGGTGAGCTCCGCAACAGTATGCACAATGTCACCATCTTCAGTAAGGGCGTGTTTGGTTGGCAGCTTGGCCGGCCGGAGCCAGGTTGCCATGCCCAGGCTAGCCGGAGCCTGGCCACGCTCGTGCAGGTTGGCATGTTTGGTTGCGCTGCAGCAACCGAACCTGGCCCGAATGAGCGTGTGTTTGGTTACCTGTGCGCCGAGTTGCCACCGCCGCCGGAGCCAAGTTCCTCCACCACCGCTCTGCCGCCGCTGTCGCCAGATCTGGCCTCCCCACGCCGTACCGTCGCGGGATCCGGCCTCCCCGCGTCGCCGCCGGATCTGGCCTCCCCACGCCACCGCCGAATCCGGCCTCTCCGCGCCTCCTCAGGTTGCCACTGGCCTCCTCGGGCCGCCGCAGCCGCCGTCTCCTGCCCTACGTTGCCGCTTGCCCCGTGCCTGCGCGAGCTTGGCTCGAGGGAAACGGCCGTTGCGGGCGTTTCCCTCGGGCCAGACCCGAATAGGGATTTTGCACACGCATGTGTAGGCTCCGAGCGGCGAGCGGGTAACCAAACGCGCGTGGACCTGGCTCACGCAAGCCTGGCTGGGCGGGGGCAGGCAACCAAACACGCCCTAAAAGAGACTGACGAGGAGTGACCAATGGATCTTGGCCTGAATTTCAAGCTTTGTCTTGGCCCCAGATACATCACAAGAAATTGCATGCTGGTGCTGGGCATCTGCAATCTGCTAGTGCTCCAAAACTGAATCTTCTGTTGAGTTTATCCACTGGTTCACATCAGCTGTGACCAACGCAACTACTGCATCATTAAATGCTTAGTAACTCTCAATTCGGTCCCAGATACTGTGGCAAAAGGATCCAAACCCTCTACTTGGGTTTTCGGGCATTCTATGGCTTCATCGTCATATGCTTGTGAAGCAACCTACACCTTTTCATTGGCAAAGATACCCAAAAATGCTAACGACGCTTCCATCACAGCAAGTTTGGAAAGCCCAAATCGGATGACTCCGAGCACAGACAAAATGCACAGTTATGAAATTTGCTGACAAATTTTAGGAATGTTCGGTTGTCTGAGCATGGAGATGAAATACGAGGAATGGTCCCAGATTCAGCTGTTTGATTGGTTGAAGACCGCAATATTCAGGTAAATAAAAATATTTGAACAGGCTGGCAAGATGGTAGGATGAACAGTCTTCTCTATTGCATAATACTACATACCAGAACACTTGAGTGGATTGCCGTTACTTTTGTGTGCTTCCCTGACTGTAAACAAACACAAGCAATAACCCATGTACAAATCTGGTTTGGTGAAATCCAATGCAATTTACCACAGTTGCTTATCACGTTGGCAGAAATTGAATATTTAAATGCCACAGGTACCACCATCAGAAATGCGCGAAACTCCGATTGGTGGAAGCCAGTCCACGAAGATTCTCCCTTCTCTGAGAACTCGTCCCAGAATACTTGATTGATGCATCCTTGTGGCCGAAACCTGCTTAACCTTTCGTGCAACGACATTTACAACCACATCATGACATGAACTTGTGGTTGCGCAATGCATCGAACTAGGAAACTATTGCGCACGTTGCGTAGTGTGTAAAAATCGTCGTATTATATGAGAAAAAACGGAGCCGAAACGATAAGAGAGAGTCAAGGGTTTAGGGCAGGGTTTGAAGGTAAATTGTTGGACGGATGATACTATTAATATAACACAAGTACAAAAGTGTTTTTATCATGTTTATAATAAAAGGTGTACATAAAAAACGATCCATACTTGCATCATAACATGACAGGAACGATGGATTGTTAAGGTTGTTTTAGAGCAAGTTATTATATAGTTTAGATAGATAGAGATGACTTTATAAAAGAGTATTTTTGGGATTGTTGCTACATCGATGAACTCAATTTAGTTAGTTAGCTGTATTACTACTGTGTGAAAGCAGTTTAGAAGATGCTCTCAAATTTGTTTCCACATGCTAGATAAAGATTAGCTTTGACCATACGGATGTTTCGGGGATGAAAGTATGGAATGGAGATTAAAAAGATTGAAATCGATGTGAGAAATAAAACCTGTTAGCACAAAATGGTGCAGTTTATTCGAAACATAAAAAGCTGCTAGCACAAATGAAGTAAACTATTTGGAAATGAAAGGAAACGATGGAGGTAGTAATCCCAAAATTCAATGGACTAAATGATTAAGAAAAGGCATAGAGATGCAGGTAATAACGGTAATAACATAAGAGAGATATGGTTTGATTGCAAACAGTTTGGTTGTCTATTGATATAACTGTTTGCGGTCTTTTATGTCATACGCATATAGGATAAGACAACAGGAAACTACCATGTCTGGAGAGCAGTAATACATCGATAGGAAAGAGATATTGTACAAAATGGTAGAGATGGGGCAAAAGAGTAGTGCTGACAAGGGCTGTAGAGGAGCTGCATGTAGGTAGTAAGCTGGTAGAGGTGGTGTTCTAAGTTATGACTTGAGTCACAAAATCGGCAGCTGTGTTTGCGTCGCTTATAGATAGATGTAGTTCTTGAAAGACAAGGTTTACCTTTGTGAATGCATTTAAGATGACATAGTGGAGTGCTGTAATAGAATATTTACTTTACCTTGGTAGATGCAGAATTCTTTCACTTTGGGTCTGGTGGATTGTCGAGCTGCAGTCTCCTTTTAACGGAATGTTCCGGTCTTGCGTGTGGTCAGCATTAATGAGGAGTGAAGTGAGAGCAGGGGTTAATCGGTATATATAAATTAGGCTGACAAAACGTAAAGACATACAGACCTTGTATTTTCGGTAGGCATGGTTTCATCGATTTTAAGCGGTGTATTTGAGGGTTTTCCATGAGTATCCTAATATGCGTTGATGTGTAAGGTTAGGCGATTAATTTGCTTGAAAAAAACCTTTATGATAACCATTGAAAGTTGTGATGTGGAAAAACTTACAGTTGTTACACTAATATGCGGTGGAGGTGTATGGACAATATCAAGTTGAGGCATGGAATAATCTTTCTATATGATAAAAGATGTAAGGGAGGAAAGAGTATAACAGAACAAAATGAGAAAATATGGAATGACATGATAAATATAACGTTATAATATATGTGTATTGTATTAGGGATATTAAAACATATTGATAAGATCGATGTTTTATTGGGAGCGGTCTCATTGTAGGAGAAATTTATGTTACATGATATACCTTTTTTGTTGGACATTGGGTAACCTTTGGATGGATCTCTGTGTCGATCTGGACTGAAAAAGGATAGAAGGTTTCAGTTAGGATAGTAAACCAAGTTAACAGAAGTAAATGAAGATGAATGGTTATAGCATCATGGTTAATATGGATAGTAGTAGTGAGAGTGCATTTTGTTGTGGATGGTTCCCGGTTGTATAGGACGGAGGAAGCCTCTGCCACAAGAGAGGTATTCTCTGTGGCTTGCTGTTTAGCTTTGTCCTTGAAATTGTCTGTTTGGGTCCTCGGTGTTTGATGAGGATCCTGCTGGTTCTGAGAGACAAGTGAATGGAGCGGAAGTAGGACAGGAGAAAAGGAGCTGACCTGATATGTTAACTGTGGTAACTGCAGGGTTCCATTTGAGACATTGACTATGAGATCATACTGGTTGCCATAAAGATTAGTTATTTGTTGTGGGATATCATTTCCATTGTCTTGTGTAGCAAATATGAGGGCAGTAACTGGAGCGCCTAGTAGCTGTTCAGCAATGTGGCCAAAGAAGACAAAATTTGCTTGAGCTATGTTTTCTTGATCTGTGGTATCTGGATCAATGCCATTCAAGGTGATGCGGTACCTAAGACATGTAGAAGATAGGAACGGATTAGTTTTTTTGGTATCAAACAGAGTTTAACAACATTTTATATTTGATTATGTCACCGTGGTTCAGCCTCTGTGGGTCCACATGATAAACAGCGATAGTGATCATCATTAAGTCGAACACCTCTTTGACATCTTGTACAGGACTGGAACCACCACATGGTTTCAGTATCAAGGGAGCTGATCGATACACGCAATGCGAATGTTTTTCCTTGTTAACAGTTTGGGAACTGGTTTGTAAACGAAACATAATATTGGTATATGACAATTAATAAGTGTTGGTGAATATATGATCTGAAAGGAAACTTTCTTACGACAATGGTATGTGGGTGAATGGTGATCATCTGGGATATTGTCGTGTTTGTAGGTCCTGCTGACGGCAATGATGGAGGAAGGCACTGTGCTTTGTTTATAGCATTTCCATATATATACGATACGTAAATAAAGGAAATGCATATTGACTGGATAGGTGATAGGCAAAAAAGAGAGCATATGCTAGTGTAGCCATGTGAATAAAGTAAGATTTGTGTATGTACCTATCTTGAAGGGCAGCTACCTGGGGTAGCGCTGGGTTTACTGCTGCTTCATGCCTGGAGCGTTAGTTTCTCTGCAGAAAGATTTAGTGAGTCATTTGGTAAAGGAAGCTGTTGTTGTGAAGCGTGTATTTATGCATAATGTAAAAGGAAAAAAAAGATATGAGGAGAAACATGTTTGCACCTTTCCAAACCTTTACAGTGAATCCAACAAGCGGGAGGACAATTATTTTGTCATTTGATTGGTGTCGGAGACTATTCATGTCAAATCTTGATACATAGTTGGCCCATAACGCTATTTCAACATCCTCGCTAGTGTGAATTATGAAACAACATATTTGTACATATGAATTTAATGTAAGCGTATAAAGAGACTGAAGCGGTTGAAATAATATATATTGGGATGGGTAGTGGTAGTAATAGGATATGTGGAACTATGAGGAGGAAAAGTATGATGCATGCATATAGATGGGTTTATTATATATGTTCAAAGGAATGGAAAATGACATTAACATGGGCAGTACCAGCAAAAGGATACGTGAAAACATGAGGAGCAGAAGAATGATGCATGTAGGATGATCACCATGAATTGCAAGAATGAAAAGGATAATTTGTGGAACATTGGGATGGACAGTAGAAGCAAGAGCATATGTGGAACTATAAGAAGGAAAAACAAAGTATTTTTGTGCTGAGCTAACATCAAGGCTATAGGATGATCACCATGAATTGCAAGATTGAAAAGGATAATTTGTGTATGATTAGCATACCTACCATCTGTGATATTTATCTTTTGTAGGTCAACACGGCCACTATTACCACTTGTTGTCGTAAGATCTTCAATAGTAGTGATAGCTGCTACAGCATCTGTTAAAACAAGAATAATGAGCAGGTTAATATAATGCAGTAATAAAGACATAGTAAAAGTGTAATAGGCTGAATAGAAGTAGAAGATAATTTTATTGGAAAGTTGAATACCAGATAAAAGGCTATTATCTCCTTTCCTTTCCTTAAGTTCTTTAAATGTGGCAGGTTTGCAGGTGTAAAGGGGGAATGTGTCTGGAATAGTTTCAATTTTTGTAAGGTTTGTATAAGGAGTGAATCTTGCCATGATGGAGTTGTCAACACAACGATAGCTATCCTTGGCTTGGACCACTTGGAAACCATGGGCATAATATAATGAATCCTCTTGAAGTATGTCACTATATTTAATACAACTGTTGACCGGTAGATAAGCATCCATCATTGTGCCCTATTGGTACGGAGTTGTATGAACTAACGTTAGAAGGATAAAAAATTTCGTAGGTAGGAGCAGAGTGGTATATATGCTGTATATATGCTTCTCTGTATTTGCTTGTTTTACCTGTTCATCTATCATCACCATGTCAATGCCCTGTTTTTTGGTTGGCTGCTTTGGATCCATGTACTCTGAGAACCGTGTCAGTTGGACACGAATGCGAGAAGCATATGCTCTCTTTACAATATCTTTGAGCAAAGAGTATTCCATCTGCATGGGAAACATGAATTATGAGCTTCGTAAATGGTAAAGTACGCATTTGAAACATGTACATTTTATCGTAAATAATGGCCTACGTAAGCTATACTAAGGAAAAGATAGCTGTCACAAAATCATAGATAAATGCTACTATTTTATAAAGTGGCAAGTGGCAAAAAGTTGGTAAATAATATCTTGGTACGACATCTACAAAGAAGCATAGATCAAATTTATAAGCAAGAATTCGATTTTCTCTCAAAACTTCTCATATACCAGCAGGGCGATGTTCCATTTTTTAATTCTAGGTACACATCAGATCATACTAAACTGGCAGGAAACAGAGCTCTAAGCTATATTTTCCCAAGTGTCAGTATATTTCTGAACGGAAGAGGTAAATCTAAAAATCAGAACTAATACTAACATATAGATAGATAGGTACATGCAACCATTGCATTGGCATCACACATAATTATTGCGAATATAGGATGCAGCCTAGCATTTGAACGTTGTAGCGACACCAAAAAATAGAAGACAATATAACATATCAACAAATTCAAACGTGGACCAATCCTCATATCTAACCAAACATCCTACGATTCCTACCAGAACTCATGTAGATGGCTTATTGACGATGAAAACTAAAAATTTTCAAATAAATTGGATGGAAAAGGGCATCATATGTTTTTACGTGGTAATGTTTCCTTAATCTTTGTGATCAAATCATCTGTTTCCTGCATGTGAAATTGCAAAATTAACAACATAAGTTTGCAACGGTTGCATATACAACAGAAATCAATAAAAGAGATTGACGGTGCACTCTGCCTGCAAAAAATGACAGCCGGTAGTAATTGATATCCACCAACATTGCAAGCTGAAAAAATTATCCTAAGCAATTCTGCGTCTTATATAGCTGAATCTTTGAGCGAATACATAGTTGAATTTCAAACACAGAACAAAAATACTATATGCATAAAGCTAAGCACGTGGTTTTTTGCTCAAAAAATTGTTGAAATGGCTGAATTGTACATGTAGGCATCCTTAATCTAACTTTACCTCTGTCTCCCATCCATCGACAATAAAAATGTCCAAACAATAGCCATCGGTCATGGAGCAAACATGAGTTTCTCTAATATTCAATCCAACCTCAGATAGCAATGCAGTTAGCTGTTGAACAACCATTTGTCATAAGAAGCTTGACATAGTTAAATATGACAAGCAAGCACTGGTATGGAACTGGATACATATGAAGAAAGTACTGAATAGCAAAAATTACCCTGCTAAAGAGCTTGGGTCTATCGAGAGAAGAGAAGACGATCTTATGAAGAAGGATGCTTTTTGAATCCCTATAGAGAATTCAGAATCCAGTTTTAAAGCTGAAAGTGATAGACCAAACAAGTCAACATTGTCAGATATGGCACTTTGAACTGTTGGTGGAAGGACAAAATTCAGGAAGCACCTCTATTTAATTTCAATCGAAAATAAGGAGAGCGGCACTTGGTGGCAACTAAGAGCAATTGGTTATTGGTGCGAATACGACAAGAAGCAAAGCAAAAGATAGAAAAGAGTGTGAATGAAACTAGATAATACTCCGACTGCAAAGTTGGTAAGCAGATAAAAGGCAGAATTTAGTCAAAATTTTGAATCAAAAAATTAAATTTAGAAATTAGCTAGAAAATTTTAAGCTAATATAGGACCCACCAGATTTATTATAAAAATCTGAAATGAACTGTAGAATACTAAAATAATATATATCATAAAAAACAATAAACATCGATCACAATTTACAGGTTGCAAGGGAGTAAGAAGTTGACAACCTGAGACTAAAAAGCATGAGAAAGTAGGCCACCGATACATCACAGGAGCAAGAACTTTAATACATCAAAAGTCAAGGGCTAATCAGTGTTTCTGTTACATGATATCTCATCCATGGCAGCTAGCATGTTTAGAATTCAGATGCTAAGTCATGAAGAAGTGCAAATACCAGTAAATGGATGCTTAGACATAAGGAAAAACCAAGCGGAGCACTTCATCATTGACATCACCTCAGATTTCCTTTCAAACAGCCCTCCCTGTTAGCAATTTAGCATATATATTGTATTAATTTAGCACATCAAAAGAAATGTTTACAACACCAAAACTAAAGATGCCTCATGTTGCAAAACTAAACACGCTTCCCGCAAAACCTAAGAGGGGGTCATCACCTGGTGAGTAGTACAACTCAGAGATGGCGTCCTCCTTCGGTGGATGCTTTGGTCACTTGCACCTATTGGCTTATCTTTCGGATTATTTGTTTTTTAGTTTGCCTTGGCGATATTCTTAAGTGTATCGAGAAGCATTGACTTACCAGAGGTGTGAAATAGTAATAAATATCTGTAAGATTCATAATCCCTTCAGCTAGGCTAAATATGGACTATGCAAGAGTAGGCGATGAAGAACCTTCAAAGTTAACAAAAAGAACTAATAGAACAAATAAGCAACCTATATGCTATAGCTATCTATGAAATACAGTAGCTTGCCGACTCAGGCTAAAGCTCACCTTAACAAAGGATAGCATGATTTCAGCAATAAAGGAAGAACGAGATGAAGAAATCAGGTAAACTAAATGAGGTTGGTATGTTTATAATTTCACTAACAATTTCTTCGATGTGTAATTATGTAAGATAACTTCAAAGCCAAGCAGAAGGCACTCAACCAGGGGAATCCTTATTAATCAGTAGTCATAGAAAACTCCATACTTTGAAGTGTCCATAAAATATAAATTCGTGTGACTGTGAGCTATAGCATAGCAAATTAATCAGTAGTCATAGAAAACTCCATACTTTGAAGTGTCCATAAAATATAAATTCGTGCGACTATGAGCTATAGCATAGCAAATTTGGTACCAAAACACTGAAAGCTGGAAAAATGCTAATACTGACTTAAATAAGCTGAGGCCTTACAACAAGCTTTGGCATGGATCAAACTCAGGATTGTTGCTGAGTAGGAGGGGGTCGCATGTGGTTCGGCGCAGCTGGCCGCGAAGGTGGAAGCGGAGGAGGATGGGCGACAGTGGAGGAGGCGGGGACGGGGCCGGGGTCGGTGATGGAGGCAGGGATGGGGGCCCACGCATCCCTTGTTTGCCCCATTACTGCGAACCCGTACCTCTGGTTGCCGGTGGTGCTCCGCGCGTTGCCTTCGCTGCTGGATGTGTCCGTCGTCTTCAGCAAGAGCGTCCGCTCGCTGTCGCCGCGATGCTCTTCTGCTCCGCCACTGGGGCCGCCGTCACCGGATTTAGGCAACTTGGGGATCTGTCGTCGCCGGATCTGACCATCCTAGGGTCCATGGTCCCCGGATCCGGCCGTCTTGGCGCTCGAGGTGTCCGTTGTCTGCAGCAGGACCGTCCGCCCGCCGTCACCGCGATGCTCTTCTGCTCCGCCACCAGGGCCGCCATCACCAGATCCGGACACCTTGGGATCTGTCGTTGCCGGATCCGACTGTCCTGGGGTCTGTAGTCCCCGGATCCGGCCATCTTGACAGCGCAGCGTGAGAGGAGACGACGTGGGGCGTGAGAGGAGACGGAGGAGCCAACGGTGTAGGCCGCGACCGTTCGAAGATCATGAGCGGAGGAGTAGGGCGGCGTGGGGCAAGGCAAGGTGGCGCAGAAGGTGGGAGCCTAGGGCGGCGTGGGGTGGGGCAGGGTGGCACAGCAGGTGGGAGCCTAGGGGCGATGGCGTCGGCCGAGCAGGCGGCGGAGGAGGTGGGGAAAGGAGCGGAGGAAGAGAGGGCAAAGGATTCACGCTAGCGAGGGGAGAGGGCGTCGCACGCTAGGGTTTGGGCTGGGCCGGAGGACCTCGGGTTGAGAACGAGAAAATGTAAGGGGCAAAACGAAAAGATGACGCTGCGAGGGCCACTCGATCGACCAATCGAACGGGTGAAGGTTGGAGGACGTCGATGAAAATTCCAAAACTCGGAGGTTTTTTTTTTTGCAAAACCGTCAGCGCTGGACGGCCGGATCACCGCAAGCACGCGATCGGACGGCCGACGTTTTAGTGGCAACGTGGACAGCGAGAGAAGTGCCCATTTTAAGGGCTATAATATATAGTAGTATGCTCTCGCTTGGTAGTTAGTTATACAGACTGCACGCGAGGAGCTTGGGCTCTAGACGCTCTTTACTCCCGCTGGAATTTTTTATATTTATTTTTATTCTGAAATAAAAAATAATACGCTGTTTGAAAAAAATTAAATAACTAACTGCCCACCCCTCAATGGTCAGGCGAAAAATAAATCCCGCCCGTCCGTCAGGCGGTTTTTATATATCTCGTCTATTGGATGGGCAGAGCGAGAATCCCGTTTGTTGGTTGAGCGATATTAAATCCCGTTCGACCAACAGGCGATATTTGAAATAATAAAAACAACCGGTGTCCCTTGGGGCTGAGAAAGTCCCAAGAGCGCACTGGTTAAAAGTGCTGAGTTAGGCACGACTGCTCGCCCACGGTGGCGGGTTTGAGCCTGACCCACCCCCTTTTTAAAAAAAATATAGATCATGCCCGTTGGTTGGGTGAGACCCACCCAACAGGTGAGATTCTCATTCCGCTCATCCCGAGATTATAAAAACTGCTTGATGAATGGGCGGGATTTATTTCCCGCCTGATGTTGGGCGGCGGGCGGTCAGTTATTTAATTTTTTCAAACGGTGTATTAATTTTTTCATTTCAGATTTAAATTAAATATAAAAAATAAAAATTCCTCCCGTTGCATCATTTCTGCGTGAACGTACGGACCTTCTGGATCTGGACTGGGCTCTTCCGAAACGGCGGGTGGCTGGCCAGGGCCCAAACATCGGTGTTTATGCAGTTATGCTGGTGGACAAACATAAAGGTAGAGCAGAGGGAAGTCAATAGTTGAGAGTGAGAGTGTGAAGCGGATTTTTTTTTTCCAGAACTCATGCCTCACTGCATACAGTAATTTCTTTTGAAAAATTAAGACTTCAAAGTTTGTAAAAAAGAAGAAATTTCTATATTTCATGAATTCATGTTCTCACCCAACGCCACCTCTAGTACTAACCCAACCAAACTGTAACGTTCGCCAAGACCACATCACTTGTTGGGAATAGTCCCACATCGGTTGTGGGAGAGGGCAAATCATGATGCTGATGGAGTACCCACCTATGAGGCTAGTCTTTTGAAGGGGATGACTCAGTAGACCTTGGTCATTGCTTTATGGTTATGTTTGCGTGTGCAACCGCCCAACGACTTAGAGCCCGAACGCTGGTGATACGTGGTGTTGGCAGCTGGTATCAGGGTGCAGGTCTTCGGAAAATATTAGGCCCCGATATGTGAGAGAGAGATTGTTGAGAATAGTTGCACATTGATTGTAGAAGGGATAAAGCATGATTTGTATGGGTGAGGGAGTGCCCATTTATGAGGCTAGTCTTGGGGGAAGGACAGGAGAATGGCCAATAGGCCTATCGCCACTTGATGGTTGGGTTAGCAGCCCAAAGACCTAGGCCTAGACAATGGTGCTGGGGTATGTGGCGATGTCATCATTCACCTCACTTCCAACAACTATTAAACCCTAGGTTGTTGAACTAGAATTAGAGCATCTCCAATGGTGGAGCCAACTACTAGCTATAAAAAGTATCAATGTCATCTATAGATAGCAAAAAGATAACATTTTCAATGGATTAGATATAGTATAGTGTTTATATTTATTATAGACCCATATGTAATAGTGAGCATGTACCTTGGAATCAGTTATAGACTGACTCTTGTTGAAGAGCTATAGTCTATATCTTTTTCTATGCCTTCTCTCCTCCACATAAGCAAAAAACTGATTTGACACTCTTATAGCTAGCTGAAGTGTCACCATTGGAGATGCTCTTAGCAGCAGCAGCAATACACCCACTTCTCGATCACCGCATCGTTGTTCGGGGGAGATGGCCTAGTAGACTTTGGTCATTAGTTGGGCTTGTGGCTGTAGCGGGCCAGCGACCTGGGGTTTAGACGCTGGTGTAGCGATCTATGGTGCTGACATCAGTCACGTCGATTATAGACGGCCACCTTAAACCTTGGTTTGCTGAGCTAGTATTAGCAGCAGTACGCCCACTCCTTGATCGACGCTTCCACTCCTTGATCTCCATAGCGTCGAACCGTCTGCGTTAGTGTCAACGATGTCGTTGGCTATCAGGTCAACGACGGTGCTGGTGGTTGTGCTGGTGTTGGTGCTCTTACCAAAGGCGGTGGTGTCGATCAAGTCTGGCAGCATGACTACAGCGATGCCCTCCACGAGAGCATACTCTTCTTCAAGGGCCTCCACTAGTTGTTTCTCACAAAAATCGCAATGGGGCGCATGCTGGAACACGAAGTGCGTGCGCTAGAACGTGCGGTGCGCACATCGATTGCTGAAGCGTTGAATGGCGCTGCTAGTAGCTCGCCAATGGTTCGTTGCCATTGTGTTTTCTTTCCTTCTCGTTGGCTATCAGGTCAGTGGCGGTGGCGGTGGCGGTGGCGGTGGTTGTGCTGCTGTTGCTGCTCTCATCGGAGGCGATGGTGTCGGCCAAGACTGGTCAGCATGACTACGACGAAAAAAATAGCAATGGATGCACGGGCGCATGCTGGATCACTGTGCGTGCTAGAACACACGGTGTGCATCCAAAATGGGAAATGGGCTTTGGTAATTATTTGTTTATTTGTCGTTGGAACCAAAAATTCATCTAGTTTTAGTAGACCCAACTAGTACAACCGTGCGTTCCAACGCGTTGTAGCACGTGTAGGGCTACACATGAACTGTGCGTTCTAACGCATTATAGCACGGGGCAGGCCACGCGTGTAATACCTGCTAATGTGAGGCTTGTGTGGTCCATGTGGATTGGTTGTTGTAGAATAATGTTATCTTGCTAGTTTAGAGAGAGTTGGACTAGTATAAAATGTGTAAGTTCAAGATAGACTTTGTGTGATTTTGGTGATTAATAACAAACACTAATTGATATATGATACATATTGTTGTATAACAAGCATTTATTAACAAATTCTTTTGACACTAATATGCCTTATTTGTTGCTATCTTTTTAATCTCTATTTATATTATAAAGAATTGTTTATCCAAGCAAGTTATGTATTGTAAATGTATTGAGTGCTTGATTTGGTGCTTGATTAATAAAAAAACTCCATATGAGACTAATTTACTTATTGTTGATTTGTTTTAGTATTATATTTCAAAAAGAAGAAAAATATATGTCTAATAGTAAAATTTAGTCCTCCTTTAAAAGGGGTCTGATGGATCGGCGTGGTCCGGCGGACCGAGGGTGGCCGAACCAAGGAGGCCTGGTGGAATATGGCCTGCTGGACCAAGGCGGTCTGGCCTGACCGGACCTCCGCCGGACCACCGTCCAATGAGGTTCGGCGGACAGACAGCTCGTGGTATTTTAATCTTTTGGAGGTCTTCTCGAGCCCGGATAGAAAAAGTTTATACATGAAAGTTGTTGAACATTTCGAGACGCATCTTTTTAGTATATGAATTTTTTTTCATTTGAGCTCTGTATGATTTTATTTAAATTAATTGATGTGCTGCTGTGCTGTGAAAGAAGCTAAAAATTACACTTTCTTATTAGGTTGTTAGGCTTTTTTAAGCTCCTGTTTAGCATTGTGTTAATTGTTGACTCATTAATGCTTTGTAGTAGCATAGGTGGTTTTTGAGTAATGTGGATCTAGTTAAAATCAATATGACTTGAATCAATAGCTATATGCATTGAATTATAATATAAACATATTTTGGCATCTTTCTATTTTGTGCATTGTGACGTAGTCTTCTATTCATAAGATGCACTCATTTGTGGTCTTATACTATAACAAATGTTTCCCATGCATGACGATCTTTATTTCAAAACACTTGTACTGCTAAAATAGTAAAGCCTATCAAATTTACCCATCTTTTATTGAGCTTTTGAGACTAATAACTTTTATGAGCGATGTGAAGAGACTTAGGTCCTATGAAGGTGAATGACGACTAAGTGACATCAAGGGATGATAGCCAAGTCAATATCAACATGACAGAAGTCGCCAAAAGTTGATAATCAAGTTGGAGTCAATAAGACGGGAGGATCATCAAGTGGATGGTAAGTCAAGGTTGACAGGACGGATGGGTCATCAAGGATTAGCGATAGTCAAGGTTGGTTAAACAAAGGCATCATCGTGTGTGGAACGTTGTCAAGAAAAGGATGCGTTGTGTAAAGGTATGGATAGTGTAGGACTAAAGATTTTTTCTAGTCTTGTACCGCTCTCGGTGTTGGTTGACAGATCGGATTGGTAGGATAGACCGCCATACTACTAAGAAGGGATCAAGGCGTTTGAATCACCTCGGATTTTTCTTCACTAAGTTGCACACTCCTAAAATCTTTTTAGTTGGTTACCCGTGTGAGTTTTGTGGTAGTGGTGTGCCGTCAGACCTCTCCTATGCTGTCGGACCTCGGTGGTTCGGGTTGGCCGGACCTCGGTCCAAAAGGGGTTTCGCAGAGCCCCTATGCAGCCAAACCGACCCCTTGTTGTCAGACCTCAATGGTCCGGGTCGGCCAGACCAAGGTCCAGAAAGGGTGCGGGAGTACGTATGCTGCCAGACTGGCCCTTATGGCGTCGGACTGGCGTGGTCCGGCTGCATAAGGCAGCATGTATGCCACCGGACCGGGCCGGTCTAGCCGTGGTGCCATAGTCTGGCCACTTGGTCCGCTGTGAAGAGATTATGCTGTCGGACCGATGACCGATCCGGCTAGCTACAACGGCTAATTTTTTAGTGGAGCGCTATTTAAGTCGTTGGCTAGTTCTTTTCGAGATGACTCGCCCATTTACTTAGATTTGAGTCCAGTTGGGTGTGAGAGGGTGCTTTGAACTGAGAGCAGTGTTCTTGTAGCCCCTAACCTTAGATATCCATTTTCTTCTTGAGAGTGTGTTTCAAGGTTTTGATTGATCTAGAGTGACCGATCGATCTTGATTTTATTACTCTTGGTGCTTGCTGGCACCTAGACGATATGGGAGGCGTCATGCACCGATGATTTTTTAAAGGAGGTTGTGAGAAGGCCTAGGCGAACTTGTGCGTAGCATTGGTTCTTGCCACCTCCGGGACGGAGGAAGTAGTGACTTGGAATTGAGGTGGTTGGCTCGAGAGAGAGCCGGTTTGAGTTGGTCGGACCTAACCTTAACGTGGATTAGGGGAGACTGGCAAGTCTCCGAGTACCACAGTAAAAAAGTGTTTGTCTCATTTGTGGTTTGCTTTATTGTGCTTATTTACTTTGAGCAATTTACTTTCTTACAATTACATTCTAGAAATGAATTGCTTGATTGTCACCCTAGGATTGCAAACCTCTATTTAGATTTAGGTTGTTGGTTTAATAAACTAACTTAGTTGATTTAGAGCTATTGTGTTCTAAACCTTTGCACTTAGTTTCCACACATCTTCTAGGTTTTGAACACATGTTCACCATTCGGTAATCAAGTTTAAAATTTGAAAAGTCTAATTCACCCCTCGTTTGGGCATCCGATTTCATACATGATGCCAGATGGATCTAAAGATAGCATCTCGGGTTAACCCTTTTAGACGAAACAAGATCTAAGAGTGGTGTTGTGCATGTGTAGGCTAGCCTTAAGGTGAGCTAAACTCTAAGCGAATTTGGGCCAGGGTGTTACAACGTGTAGGGCTCAAGGCGTGGCCGAGCACATAGCCCATGCTAGCCAGGGCGTGCAATACGCAAGAGGAAGGCCGAGGGGCACATCCATCACGTGTTCAATGAAATGTCTAGTGGAGAAGCAAATTTGGTTTTTAAAATATTTTCATGCCAAACGTTTCAAACACAAATATACTATTTTTTATTTTTTTTGGAATTATTTATAAACTTTGAATTTAAAAAATCAGGTGGCTCAAAACCGTGATTCGCTAATGTTGGCTTCCTAGTTAATCCAGTTTTTGAGCTGTTAACCATGGTTTTTAGAACCCTGGGTGTGGGTACTACCATGAGTAGAGGTGGGACTTGGGCCATGCTGGGCTGGCACGGCCTAGGCCCGTCGTGCTGTGCAGGGCTGGCATGGACGGCAAAATCAAGGCCCGGCATGGCCTAAAGGCATGCTGGGCTGCTGTCGAGCCAGGCCGGCTTGAGCATGGCATGGGAGAGAATATAGCACACTAAATATTTTTTTATAAATTCATACATTGTCCAAATGAAAAGGTTTTCTACATAAAAAGATGCCTCTCAAAATTCTCTACAACTTTGACGTATAATATAAATTCATATGAGTACAGGAAGACCCACAAAAATGCAGATTACCGAGAGAGGTGGAGTCGGTCTGAAATTACATATCGCACTAAATATTTTTTTTATAAATTCATACATTGCTTAAATGGAAAAGTTGTTTACATGAAAAGGGTGCATCTCGAAATTCTCTATAACTTTTATGTAGAATATAAATTCATATGAGTACAGGAAGACTCCAAAGAATACAGGTTACCGAGAGATATGGTGTCGGTCTGAAACTACACAGTGCACTAAATATCTTTTTTATAAATTTCTACGTTGCTCAAATGAAAAAGTTGTCTACATAAAAAAGATACATCTCAAAATTCTCTACAACTTTCATGTAGAATATAAATTTATATAAGAAAAGAAAGACCATAAAAAATAAAAATTATAGGTTAGGGATTCAATTCGGGCCTTGCTGGCCTGAGCACAGCCCATACAGTTAGGCTATGCCAGGAGCCCCATCATGGCAGGTTTTTTGGCCTGGCCCAGTATGCCATTTGAACTGTGCCAGCCAGCCAAATTTTTTTCTTGCCAGGTCGTGCTTTGGGCCATTAAAATCAGGCCATGCTTATGCTGGACCATTGAAACCCGGCCCAATTACCAGGTCTAACCATGAGGTCCATGCATGACTAGCAAGCCCATTGCTGACCTCCAAGTCCATGTCATTGCATTACACTGCACCGAAAGCTTCTGCCATTATTGTTTGCGGAGACATTTTCTGCCTCTATTATGGTTGTATAATCACTGATTAGCGTGCTATATCTTGGTGTTTTTTCTCAAGCGTTTTGTGCGAATGTCCGTGCAGCGTTTCTGCTGCGCATTGTGCAGCATGTGAGCACAAGCACATGTTCTTTCTTATTGCGCTAATTATGATCATGACAATAGATCAGCTATCGGCAATCGGACGGGTAGAACATCCTAAATATTGACTCATCTGACTTTTTTTATTACTTTTTGAATCCGTTTTATTTTTATCTCGTAGGCGAGTCTAAAAGCTCCCTAAATCCTAAATTTCAAGGCCATCCGACTCTTGAGACCACCTCGGGAAATTCTCGAAGTTGGTGATAAGACAGATAAGTCACAGCTCATAAGCCCAAAAGAACACCCCTTAATTTCAACCTATGCATTAGACACTAGCAAGATAGAAATTAGCAAGCAACACAAATGAAAATTGGAAGTAAACCTCAGTTCCATGTTCATTACATAGCAGTAATAACTAATACCACAGTCCATGACTCCATAAGTGACAGCCTGACAGGTCCATACCATACTCCTACCTTGAATTCCTTCCATACAGCTGATGTTAATTTTCATTTCCTACCTTACTCTTCTACTTCTACTTCTGCATCCACATCTTCATTTCTACCGTCCTCAATGTTTACTACATTTGTTGCAACAGCATTGTCTCCACCCTCAACCGAAGTTTGCGAAGAGTGAGGAGGATTACTACTAACTTCAAGAGTTGACATCACAAATTCACAATCCACTAAATAATCCTACAAGAATACAAAACATCAAGCATCAATCCACTGAACATGATAGCACACTGATACACATATACTAGTCCACAAATAACAATTAGATCTAAGTGTTCAATTCAGCACCAACAGAACCACAAATAACAATAAGATCTAAGTGTCCAACAGAACCAAACACCATGTTTCAAGTAACCACTAACCACTGAACCACAATACCACACCACAAATCTATGAACAAACATTAATAGATGATGAAACTGGCAGGCCAAGCAAACCTAATTCACAAACCTTGGGGGCTTGGGGCAGTGCTGCTCGCTCCTCGTTGGCTACGACTGGAGTTTGGTGTGAGGGGCTGCTGGGGACTGGGGTGAGGGGCGCCGCCGCATCGGCTGTGGAGCCGTGTAGTGCAGTGCGGGGGCCGAGTGGGGGGCCGGGCCTCTGGGTCACGCACCGCCGTTAGGCTTAGCCACTCATGCCACTCAAGCACCGGTGCACCGCCATCAGGAAAGGCCGGAAAGAAAGGGAAACCCTAGTTGTGAGAGTGAGACAGTGAGAGTGACAGAGATAGAACGATTATTTGTGAATTGTAAAGTAACTTGGGTTGCGGGCCGTGCGGCCATGCTCATGGGCCACCGTCTCTAGTCCAGTACTCTAGTGTCCAGTCCAGTTTGCAGTTTGCACTCGTTTCTTAGGCGGGTAACGGATATGGTTATAGCAAAACCATATCCGCCAAAATAATCCCTGCCGGTATTACATTTCCTCATACCTGTACCCACGAGTACGCAAATACCTTATATCCGAACCTGATGGGTTTTTACCTATGGGCATTTACCCATATCCGTACCATTGCCATCATTCCTCACGTCCTTGAGACCCTAACAAACAAGATTGAGCATAAACACTGTGGAATGCACTATAGCAGAAAGCGGCACTATAGCCTCCCGTCATAAATATTTCATGTTTTTGACTTTGGACAGTCCTCAGGATGCAACTTTGACCACTAATTAATATTATAATTTATTTTAAAAAGCACTAAAATTATAACATTATTGAGGTACTTTTTTAGATGAAACTACATTTTTATATTTTATGTACACAATCTAATTATTTAAAAAGATATCTATGTCTCAAGTTTCGAGCTTGACTAACACATATCTCAAACGTCAATTATTTGTGTGACTGGAGAGAGTATTGATTATAACATTGCTATTTTAGTGGCCGATCTGCGTGGTTTATTTTCCATTCGTCGTTCCAAATCAGGTGTCTCCAAGACAGACAATCCATGTCCAGTAGGGACAGGACCGCTATAGGAAAAGGCTTTATTGTCCACGGCCAAATATATGGTAGACGGCCAAAAACCCTGTCGACCAAAAAAGAGCTTAAGGTCAACAGCCTACATATGAGCCGTCCACCCTAAACGTGAAAAAAGACCCGCCATCCATCCCGCGCTGCAGCGGAACCTATTTAAAATTAGGGTCGACCGCCTAAAGAAACCGTCCACCATAGTTGACGCGCGAGCCAAGGAAAGAGCTAGGGTCGGCGGCCCACCTGGCTGTCCACCATAGCTGTAGCGCCGTGTTCAGCGAGCATGGCTAGGGTCAACGGCCTATTTTACCGTCCAATGTAGCAGGCCCAGCTAGGGTCGACGGCCCGCATTGCCGTCCACCCTAAGCGCGCGCCCGTGACCCCTGTCGGGCCCAGCTGGCAGGGAAAAATGCTAGGGTCGGCGGCCTCTTTTGGCCGTCCACCGTAGCAGGCCTACTAGGGTCAGCGGCCTGCCTGGGTGGGAGGAGGCATGGGAGATTGGCGTTTGGGAACGCCTACTTGTGTTCTTCTGAGTACATGCCTGAGGTGAGGGCAGCTCGACACTTGAGGGCTTCCTCTTCGTCTAGTAGACGCGCCATGGAAGAAAACCGCGCTTTGAGAGAACAGGTTGCAGAGCTTCACAAACGGCAAGAAGAGGGAGAAAAAGAGCGTGAGGCTATTCTTAGAAGACTGGAGTCCATGGAGCAAAATATGCACCAAGTAAGTTTTATTTTCTATCACTTTCAATTCATTCAATCTACTAACACTATGTGAGCTATATGTAGACTCATATTCCACCACAAGGATTTCCAGGCTTTTTCGATCCCTCACGGCCGCCGATGATGTCCTTCCAAGGAGTAATGTCTATTACTAGTATTTTCTTATTTGTTATTAATGTCTATCCGTCAATGATATGCTATGTGAATTTGTAGGCTTTCGGTTCAGTTGGTCCAACTCCGGACGGGGTAATACTCTAATCCATTTATTAATACTAATGGTCTTTTTTCTGCAAGTCACAAATATAATGCTCCAATCCATTTGTTTGAATTGGTAGGTTTCTGTATCGGGTGCTCTGGCTCAACCACCCCCTTTGCAGTTTCCATACCAGTATATGTTCCAGTTTCCTCCTTAGAACGCTCCGGATAGGGTAATATGTTAATTGTAAAGAAATTGACATTTTAACTAAATAGATAAATGCTCTAATCCATTCACATGAATTGTAAGCTTCCAGATCGGGTGCTCCGCCTCAGCCAACACCTTTGCAGTATCCGTTCCAGTTCCCGTTTCCATTTCCACATAGCGTGCCAGATAGGGTAATATATGTTAATTTGTCAAGAATTGTTGTTTCGAACTCACAAGACAAATGTTCTAATTCATTTTATTTAATTGCTTGGCTTCTGGATCAGGGGTTCCAGCTCAGCCACCGCAGGTCTAACATCCGTTCCAGTACCCGATTCGGTTTCCAACTCAAAACACTCCGGACACGGTACTTCTATCGCCACAAATTGTAATTTGGGAAGTCATTGAAATATGATTTAAGCTATACATTGTTTTCTTGCTTTGCAGGAGGCTTCAAGATCAGCTCGTGCAGCTCAACATGTGGGAAGTGGCGTCGAGCCCACTAGCAGTGCTTCGGCGGACTTTGTCGACGAGATGCTTGGTACGCCTTCGGTTTTTCCTCCACCTAGTTAGAATGACTAAGGTGATGTGCTATATCTCTTTATCTTTTGTTTCATGAGGATTTGTGAACTTGTCACGTATGTTGAACCTTTGTTAGAAACCTCTATATCAAACTTTTGTTGCATGTAAACTATATGTTGATTTGTGGATGTGATTTATGATGGGTTCGTAATTTGTGAATGTGTATGGATATGAATTGTGAATGTGTATGGATATGAATTGTGATGAGTATGGATATGAATTGTGATTGTGTATGGATATGAATTGTGAATATGTATGGATATGGATTGTGATGAGTGTAGATATGAATTGTGAATATGTATGGATATGGATTGTGATGAGTATGGATATGAATTGTGAATGTGTATGGGGTGTATATACGGGGTGGGATGACTTTTGTTGCAGGTGCGGCAGAAACAGCTGCCAATTGAATTTTAAAATTTTCGGGCAAATTGGATTTTTTTTACCACTGATTAATTAGGGTGGATGGCCTTTTCCACGTGGCCGTCCACCCTAATGTGTGCCAGCCGGCCCTCCCAGGCTTAGGGTGGACGGCCAGGTAGGAAACACCATCCACCCAGCCAGCCTTGGACGGCCATGTGGAAAAGGCCGTCCACCCTAAGCCTGTATGGCCGCTGACACACATTAGGGTGGACGGCCACGTGGAAAAGGCCGTCCACCTTAAGTTAGAGTGGACAGCTGACTTTATCGTCGACCGTAGTGTTTCGTGCCCGCACGCTGGGTCCAGTTATGGTGGACGGCCGTTATTTGCCCGTCGACCCTAATAGGGTGGACGGCCGTGCCGTCGAATTAAATATGATGGTCGACCACTTATTTTCGGCGGCTTAAGGTGGACGGCCAGCTGTCGACCCTAGTTATGGTGGACGGTTTTGACTCTAGGGTGGACAGTTTTGGCTGTCGAGATTACTGTTTTTTTCCTGTAGTGGACCGCTACTTGTAACAACTCATACACAGGGTTCAGAAAACCACACCGGTAGGGTTAATTGTTATCCCAATGGTTTTGGGTTTCAGGAAAAGCCAGCAAAACAGAATGGTTTATGTTTCAAACTGATTGGTCGATTAGTTCTTATGGATTTTTGTCGGTTAATCGTGGGAAAAACCGTTAGTTTTCTGAACCTGCGCTCACCTCTCCATTGTGGCGCTTATAGCACTGGTTTGTGGGGAAACTGGCCCATGAAGGCTCAGGTAGACCTAGTCAAAACTCTAGCCGTTACTATATAAGGAGGAGTATACCCCATTGTAAATAGATATGAGAATAATGAAAAGCAGTATTCCCCTCTACATCTCTATGTTCATCTTAGTGTTTGTGTTTGCAATTCCTGAGCGCATCGGGGAACACCTGGATTACACCCGGTAGTAAGCGTTTCTCAGCATGTTATCAGCACGAAGCTCTAGAAAACTCAGAAGACAGATGGAAAGGTAAAGGAAGCGGTAAACTATGAATCTTGTAATTTTTTCCCTGAATTTTATTTGCATATTCGCATTTACAAGTAAACACCACCACCGTAGACTTGCAGTCGCCGGCATGAAGCCGACCGAGATATTGCACATACTGTCGCAGATTCAAAGTCGCTAGCATGACGCTGATCAGTTGGATGCGAAATCACTCGTATAGAATCACAAGAATTGTATTTTTTCATGTTTTCAATCTACTATCAGCATGTCAGTATGAAGACGATGCACGCAATATGTGCATGTAGCACATGCACATGCAGTTGTAACAGGCCACACGTGCTGTTGTTACACGTGCGCACGAAGCCATGCCCGCACACCCCGCCACCGCGCCTGCACCCTGCTCGAAGTAGTCGCGCCTACCGCTGTCCTGCGTGCCCCGCCGCTGCCCCCGCACTGTCCCTAAAGCAGCAGCGAGCGCCACCGCCGCGCCGGCACACTGCCCGCAACAGCCTTTTTTTTAT
Source organism: Olyra latifolia (assembly GCA_036346145.1). Classification (NCBI taxonomy): domain Eukaryota; kingdom Viridiplantae; phylum Streptophyta; class Magnoliopsida; order Poales; family Poaceae; genus Olyra; species Olyra latifolia. The sequence goes on from CM070532.1 coordinate 23,730,979, forward strand.
CCCTTTTTTAAATTGAAATTCGGTTTATTTCTATTAATTACTTTTATGCAATTATATTACAAATTTGCTGTTGTAATTACTAGTTTATGTCTGCCTATTATTCTTATATTATGAATTGATAATGGCATATTAGAATATTGGATATGCATGAGAATTTATGAATTGTAATCTGTCATGCACCACTCTCTACTAAATTTTAAAATATGAAAAGTAGGGCATCATTAACTGTGAATTTGAGGAAGTGGCCCTGCATGGCTGGAATTACCTTACTTGGGCATGGGACGTTAAGGTCGTACTCGGTAGCAAGAAGCTTTGGGTTGCCATGGGCTAGGATCCTTGAAGGATAAAAAGCCCACCGACGAACAGTACGATTGAGCACTGCATTTTCTCAGACACTCCTTTTCAACCACTTTGAAAAAGAATATATATAGCTGAGAGAAGTGTGCTAGAGCTAAGATTACACTTTAAAAGTGGTTCGAGAAGTTCAAGTACACTACCCTGCTACAAGCATAGCAGGACTAGGTGTGCCCGAGATTTGCAGACTATAGAACTATGGCCGCATATAATTCCGTCTTGCATAGGAATTGTACTAATCCCTCTCTCTATGGCAAGAAGATTACAGGTGAGGAGATCACACTCCCCATTTTCACCACAGTGCAATTCAAAGTGCTCGCAACTATTGATAGGATACTTACATAGAGTATAGTGAACTGATTAATATTGTTGAGTCACGGAACTGCTACTTGGGGAGAAAAACATATTCATTGAAAAAGGACAAGAAAGGGAAAATGAGAAGAAGTTGGTCTAGAAAAGAAAGGTCACTGCCCACGAGAAGGAAAACAATATGGAAAAGTCACAACACAAGCTATATGGCCAAGTGTGGCATTTAGGGGCATTAGTAGAAGATTTGCCATGAACTTAAGCATGTTAATTCGACTTATCAGACAAAAGAAATGGCAAAGCAATGACAAAGGCTCACCTCGCCACGGTAGGCAAGGACGACCTCATAGAAGAGGACACTCATGCAGAGACCCCTTCTAATTAGCCTCCTTGAACTTATCGCAGTCACATATGAAGTGGATAAAGAAGAGAAGATCTCGACATATGGCATTGAAACTGAATTAAAAGCATACTTTACGAAATCTATTGAGTGCATGAAAAGCACTTTTAGTTTTTTCTCCTTTTAAATTGTGGTTGCTAGCAAACATTGTGTGAACTTTAGCATGAATAATGAATTGAAAACTCTCGAAGAGTAAACTATTTGAACAAATAATTGAAGCCCTAGAAGAGCAAACCTTAATTCTCATGAATATTTGTGCATTTATCCTTTATTCCAATATATTTGAACTATATGAAGATGCAATCTATGTGAATTATATGACGTATGAATCTTGCCATTGCCTGATTACAATTATATATAGAACTAGTGTAGCACCCCTTGGAGGTATGAATTGTTAGAAGCGGAACAACAAATAGCATTTAAAGAGAGACTAAATACTCCAGTTGATCACGAAGAACACTGGTAGTATTGCGATTTAAGCATAGCAGGCAACGATTTAAGCATAGCAGACTCAGGAAGAGCCATAACTATATTGGCTATGGGTACTACATCAACACTTGAACAAGCATTATTATACCTGTAATCCACTCGGACTCTGTCGGGAGTCTCCTAATCGGAGTTGGGCCCCTTCTGTGCATTACCTGTACTAGTCCCTGGATCACTAGCTAGTACACATAGATTCCAGAGCTTTGGATCATTGCCGTTACAAGTTCGAATAATAATTACATCAGAGTACGCTAACTGGCATGAAGGCCTTAAACAGCGGAATTCTAACATCCAGTGGAAGTCTTAACAGTCTTCCATAGCTCCAAATAGAAGAAGCAAAATACAACAATCAAACCCACAGGCAAGCTATAGTAGTGTCCTAGGCGTTGGTATAGTCATCGTCTTCAAGTTCTCCACTTTCCGGGTAGTACACTGGGGATCAGGATCTGCTCGTTGGAATGAGCAGCCCCGCATAACAAACGGGGTTAGCATTTGACTACTAGCAAGTTCTTCCTAGGAAGGGCCAGGTTAAGGCTCTTACTAGAAAGCTGATGGTTAATTTGCATAAAAGCATTTTACTTAGAATTGTAAAAGCATTTGAAAAACATATATAAATAAATATAATTTCTCAAGATCACAGTAATATCATAAAATTTCCATCCTCAGATCTCAAGTTCTCGATCTCATAATTCTCAGCTCAAGTTCTCATTTCTCAATTCTCAAATCTCCATTCTCATATAGCAATTCATAATTCTCATCTAGCAACGGCACACACGCTGGAATAACCTTACCCAAGTCATTTTAAGGATGATGATGCTACGTTGCGAAAGACCGCTGAGACGCTCTTTAACCGGGAGCTCGGCCATTTAAATGGGTTTACTCTGCAGAGGTTGTACGCTTTACCCGCAAGATACGATATCCTCCCGTCGAAGGATATCATAACATAACCCTTCAGAAAATTAACCTCGGGCTTACCACGGTCATACCTGATACTCACAGGTACCCAGATAAATGCTTCCGCACAAGTCTCTGGCAATACCCCGGTGATGTATCTCAACTTTCTCTCTGTACTCATCCACCATGCAAGGACAATGAGTAATCCCGACATTTCTTTTCCTTTAGATTAGGCTCGTCCCATACCGGGCTTGTGGTCGCACGGGTTTATCTCAGTTAAGTGTGTCACAATCATCGGTCCTTAGTCTCGGAGCGGCAACTAATCACAAACCCGATACTCGTGCTCACATGCACCCACCTTACAATCCATCCGCTCCCGCTCCCATTTATTAGTTGGTCAAATTTTAATTAATGGTGAATAAACCAAATCCCACCATAAACCCAAAATATCAACTCTCTTATCGTATGTGTATTAAGTGGGGTCGGATCTTCGATAACCTATCTGAGCATTGCTAAGCATCTAATATTTAACACAGTAGGTATTAGTACCATAATTCACCCTAGGTTCAAGGGTTGTCGATGGATGCATACACCCAACGGGTACATGCACTAGGTGACACTACTCGATCATACGGCTTTTAATCCACATAGCCATTTTGGATAAAAGCTACAAAAATTAGGATTCTAGGGGAAAGACTTGCCTTCGGAGTAGTCGTACTCTTGCTGTGCGTCGGCGGCGTCAAGAAATTCTCCTTTGGCGTCCGAACGTTCTATCGCACGCAAAACAAGAAAAAGCAACCAATAAATAACATATATAGCAAATATAATTTTAAAAATTATACAAAAACTACAGTAGGTAGATAGGATTTTTATGAATTTTTTAGAAATTTGAATCGCCGGAATCGGAAATCGGATGAATTCATTACAAAAAGATGAAGAAGGTTGTGAGTTGAAATTCCTGGAAAAAGAAAAATTACTGTAGCTGCAGGTCCCACAGCGCAGCTGACCCACTGGTTCAACCTGGTGGTCTCCATCGGATAAGAGCAAGGTGGGGAAGGGATGAGAGAGAGAAAGGAAGAAAGAGAAAGGGAGAGAGGGAGAGAAAGAAAAGGGAGAGGAGGAAGGAGGAAGAAGGGGCGGGGCTGGCCGGCGGTGGGTGGTGGCGCGAGGTGGTTGCGGTGGGTGACCGAGCTGACCGGCAGGGAAGCGACGAGAGCTGGCCGACGGCGACGGCACTCGCGACGGGCGGCGCGAGCTCAAGGGCGGCCCCGTGGCGGGACGGTTCATGGGCGGCGACTTGGAGGATGAGGCGCGCTGCCTTGGGCGGCTCGGTGGCGAGGCGACACGGGAGGCGGCGCCAAGAGGCCAACGTGGCTGGGGACGGCGCTCCAGCGGTGGGGTGAGTTCGGGCGGCGGTCGGGCTGCGCAATGCGGCGGCGCTAGGCGAGGTGGAGGAGGAACTAGGGTGGCGATGGGGTTGGCTCCGGCAACGGCTAGGCGGCGAGCTGGGCAGCGGCCGACCGTGGTTGGGGGTGTGACCGGCTCCGGCGGAGGCGCAAGGAGCTGTGGCTGTGCAAGAGCGCGGGGAACGACGCCGGCGACGAGGTGAAGCTCGGGCGGCTCCGGCGTAGGCGCAAGGAGCTGCTGTGCACGGGGATGGCGCAGGGGACAGGGTGGCAGGGTCAGCTCCAGGCCTGGTGGTGGTGCGCTAGGGGCTGGGAACCTGGCGACGGTGGGGCGCCAACGGGAAACAGAAGCTACCTCAGCAACGCAGTGACGAACTCCGGCTACGACGACGTCGTGCTCAAGGCTTGGCCTTGTTGCAGAGGAAGATATCTGAGGCTTGGGGCTTTGGGGTTGTGATTGAGGCTTAGGTTTTGCTTTTGCAGGTGCACATGCAGGGAGGGGGACTTCTGTATGTGGCTTAGAGTCTAGGTGGCGCAGTGCAAGCAAGCCATGCCGATGGAGCATGACAAAACGGAATCATGACGACGATAGGAACGGGAGGAAATCATGAAGAATCATGACGAGGATGAGAACAGAAGGAAGAAGGATGGAATTTTTGTTGTATTATTAATTTATGAGAATGTGAAAATGCAAATATCTGAAATTTTGAATTAAGTTGTTTCTTTTTAATATACTAAATGGATGAGAACGGAAAGAAGGAAGAAAGATTAAAATTTTAAGTAAATGTAATTTTAGGTTTAAACAAGTAATTTTTGTGTAATATGTTTTTTTCTTTTAGGGGGAAGATTGAGAATGTAAATTAATAAAGTTTATTTTATGATTGAATTTACTTGTCCATGAAATATTATAGTTGTTTCTTAAATAAAACTAAAAATTTATTTTGTTTGTTGAGATATAAGCAAAATTTTTTTTTTATTTATTTATTCCTTTGGGTGTCACAGACTCTCTTAAGACATTCGTACAAATAGGTTTCACACAGAAACCAATGAAGAGAATAGCAAAGAATACCTATGTATTGTGAAGAATGTCGGATGTGAGAAATCAACATTAGAAAATTTCCTCCATTTTAACCTGGGCTATACTACACCTATAATCTATGCACTCAAAGTGTACACTTTTCTAAATGTTGTATTTAGAAGCTCTAAACTCTTCCCCCTATGGCATTGTAGAATTGCCACCCTAGTCTTAGAATGATAAGGAACAAAATAAACAAAGGCATAGTATTAGTCTTAGAAATTTCTCGAATCATGGAGATTTTTGTATGCCTGCATGTGCCACTAGGAAACGGATAACTACGCTCTCTCCTATTAAAGTGAAAGTTGACAATCCTCCTTTCGTAAAATGAATCTAGGAGAGATTAGCGGCCAAATTTAACCCTCACCAGGGCTATCTAGGTACTTTATAAGTGCTCATTCATGCTTCCTCGAAGTAGTCAAATGTATGCTTACTTTATACAAAGAACCATGTTTGTGAAGTTGATCTCGCGAATCATAAGAATTGAAAATACATTATCTGATCATCATGTGAAGTCCATCAGAATAGGACCACCTTGGAGAATTTACTTTAAAAGCATTTGATGATTATTATACTGCATTGGGAATTAAAGTAGAGCACTTGGTACCTTATATATCCACATGCAGAATGGACTAGAAATGTCATTAATTAAAAGAATGAAAATTTTGCCCGACCACTCTTGTAGAGTTGTAAATTAAACGGGACACGAAGTCGTACATACAACCCTCATCAATTAGTGTAAGGGACATACAGTCTCACAACATTCAACTAGTGTAAGGGGTTATATTTAAAATTTCCCACATTTGAGTGCATAGTTTATGTGTCTACCACAATCGCAGTGAAAATGATCAAGGATCAATTCTCATCATTAAGGGGGAGGAATAGAAACCCCTGAAAGAAGAATGATGAGAAATCACATGGAAAATCACAAGGATCCCCTCGCATGCCCCACACTAGTAAAGCAACTAAAGAAATTTAGAAGACAATTGAAGCAAATTAGCGAATGACTACCTAAGCATTTTTGTGATTTGAATAGCGTGATCAGGTCGCATTATCTGTAGTAATGTATCAGAGAGGGTTGAAATACCATAGAAGGTAGCCCTCATACCGTTTAGAGGCCTTAGAATAAAAGAACGGAAAATCTGGCTCCTCTAATTCCAAAGTATCCGGAGACATCAGGAGAAAAAGGGAAAAGAGGGCTTATCACAGCCAATCTTGAAAATGCCATAAAGAAGAAAAGAAAGAAGAGGAGCCAGTTGAGACCTGGCACTAGAGAGGAGCCTGCTAGTTAGGCAATCCCAGATTTGAATCTTCCACTGCAGGAAGCTGCCAACGAAAATGTGTGCGCACACATATGCGATAAAAACTAAAGGAACTTGCTCCCGTGATGGGGAATAGCGGTGAAGAGCAAGTAGAAGTGCAAAAAACACCCCATGAAGAAATGGACATAAATTATGTATTAACTAGGGAATCTATGAATAGAGCAATAGACACTGTCGACATAAATTTTGCAAAGAAAATTACCAACATTATTGGCCCAGAGCCTGCATCTCTCGCAAAGTGAAATAAAAGGTAAGATTGGGAAGAATGAAAGAAGGCAATAATATGGACCTTATATTTCTAAACAAAAGATAGGTGTTAGTACACTCTTAAGCTACATGCCTCCCCATTTAGATGGGTATTTTATTTTGGAAAAGAAATAAATATGAAGTGGTAAGGTACAAAACATGGCTGATCGCTCAAGGCTTTACTTATACAGAAACCTATTATCTAATCATGGGCAGAATTACCCTTAGATAATATTTGATCTCATTGGTAGTACTCAGCTTAAAGTTTAAAAATAAAATTGGAGAATGTTGTCATTGAATATATGTATAGAGGCTTAGATTTGGGCATGTATATGAAGATACATTAAGTATCACTGTCCTGAACAAAAACAAAGCAAATAGAAATCTGTGTAGTGTAACTTTGAGAGTCATTACACAGACTAAAGCAAAGAAATAGAAGAAGCAAGCTCTTGAAGTTCGAGTTTGTAAAACCAAGAATATTTAGGCTTATAGATTGAGCATATGCCTTAAGAAAATTTGGTACACCTGTCAGCTTACACCTAGAAGTTGTTGGAAAGTTTTTTGACTTTGAGACGATGCACCCTTTGAAATCCCCGATGGTCGGTAGGTCTTTGTAAGTAGACCATGACCGGTATAGACTTAGGGATGAGGGGGAGAAAGTCCTAGAACATGAAGTTCCATACTTCGGTGCAATTGGAGTACGCATGTATCTCATAAACAATACATGGTCATACATTACATTTGTCGTTACCTTGTTGGCTCGATACCGTGCAGAGCCCATGAAGAGGCATTAAAATGAAATTAAGAACATCTTCCGCTGCCACAAAAAAAGCATAGATCTTGGATAGAAAGAATCAAGACTTAAATTTGAATCTGAATATGAATGTTTCCCTATTTGGTGAAACTGCAATGCCATGTCAGTCGTCAAAGCAGACACTTATGTCAACATCGACAAACCATTAGGAAATCATTGTATTGTATGAAGCCTCTCATGAATATGCATAGCTTCGAGAAAAAATATTCCATATTTAGAAGTTATGTGAAATGAATCATTTGAATGAACCCTACTATCGTATATGAAGATAATGAATTTTGTGTTGCTTAAATACAAATGTGCTACGTGAAGAGCAATTTGATGAAGTTCATAAACCCCAAATTCTTCTATGCTAATGAAATGCATAGGATGAGTGAAATTGATATTTAGCTCATAGAGTCACTTCTAGCATCTGCCTTTGAAAGATGTATTAGAGAAATTGAAAATAAGGAGATTTAGAGAAGTGCAGAATTTAGAGGGAGAAACCTCACGCACTCTGAATTAAATTTTGAACACAAAGTTCAAGTACCCAATATAATCGCGAAGATTAGAAAGCAAAATTGGTGGGTTGTACTCTTTTTTTCTTACGTGAGCTTTCATTGAAGTTTCTCACGTAAGGTTTTTAACGAGGCAATTTGAGCAGCACAACAAGCGTATGCTATGCATTCTTTTTCCAAGAATTTTTTCACTGGGTTTATGGAGTTTTAATGAGGTATATGTATCTCGCGGCTAAGGTTCAAGGAAGAGTGTTAGAAAACCGGCCCATAAAAGGTCCAGGTGGACCTAGTCAAAACTCTATTTATCACTATATAAGGAGGAGGATACCTCATCGTAAACAGATATAAAAATAATAAAAAGCAGTATTCTTCTCTATATCTCTATGTTCATCTTTGTGCTCGTATTTATAATCCCTAAGCATATCAGAAACCTGTACTGGCAAGGGTTCCTCAATATGGTTGACTTGCGGCGCCGCGCGGGGAGCTTGCAACGGCGAAACTCGTGGCAGGTGCCTTGCGACATATGGGTCCTCCCTCTCGAGCCTACGTGGACCCCGCTGTCATAGACCTTGCAAGATGACGTGGCATGAGCTGCGTACGCGCAAGAGTGGCTGCACAGGAGACACGTGGTTTAATCTTTAGCGCACGTGTCCCATGTGCTTCGTCAGTTCGTCTTCCCCGCCCACCCGCCATTATATATACACGCGAGTGACGAGCCCCTTGACTCCCCACGCCCAAAGCTCACTTTTTTTTCTGCCTCCTCCTCTCGCTCCGACCTGCTCCGATTCCTCTCGTGAGCAGCTGATCGGAGCGCCATGGACGATGCCGTGGAGCTCTCGTGGGGCGCGCGGTGTGCCGGAGTGGCGTTCTTGGGGTTCTCGCTGTGCTGGGCGGCGCTCGGCGCGGTGCTGCTGCTTGTGTGGCGGTGGCCGTGGTGCAGCTGCCGCGTGTGCCGCGCGTACCTGACGGGGTCGTGGGCGAGGGAGTACGCTAACCTCGGGGACTGGTACGCGCACCTGCTCCGCCGGTCGCCGACGGGCACCGTCCACGTCCACGTCCTCGGCTGCACCGTCACCGCCAACCCGGCCAACGTCGAGTACATGCTCAGGACCCGCTTCGACAACTTTCCCAAGGGCAAGCCCTTCGCCGCGCTCCTCGGCGACCTCCTTGGCGGCGGCATCTTCAACGTCGACGGCGACTCCTGGCGCCGCCAGCGTAAGATGGCCAGCCTCGAGCTCGGCAGCATCGCCGTGCGCTCCTACGCGTACAAGATCGTCGCTCAGGAGGTCAATGCCCGCCTCGTGCCGATCCTGGCCGATGCCGCCGACCAGGGCAGGGTGGTCGACCTCCAGGACGTGTTCCGGCGCTTCGCGTTCGACACCATCTGCAAGATCTCGTTCGGACTGGACCCGGGCTGCCTCGAGCACGAAATGCCCATGTCGGCGCTGGCCGACGCGTTCGACACCGCTTCGCTGCTCTCGGCCATGCGCGGCGCGGCGGCGTCGCCGTTGCTGTGGAAGATGAAGCGCCTGCTGAACATCGGATCCGAGAGGGAGCTCAAGAAGGCCATCAAGCTCGTCGATGGCCTGGCGGCGGCGATGATCCGTGAGCGCCGGAAGCTGGGTATCGCCCAGAGCCACGACCTCCTGTCCCGCTTCATGGCCTCGGCCGGAGACGTGCATGCCACGGACGACAAGTACCTCCGCGACATCGTCGTCAGCTTCCTCCTCGCTGGCCGCGACACCGTATCCTCCGCGCTCACCACGCTCTTCATGCTCCTCAGCAAGAAACCCTCGGTCGCCGCCGCCATGCGCGCGGAGGCCGGCGGCGGCGAGAAGCCGGTCACCTACGACCACCTCAAGAGCCTGCACTACACCCACGCGGTGCTGTACGAGAACATGCGGCTCTTCCCGCCGGTGCAGTTCGACTCCAAGTTCTGCGCCGAGGCCGACGTGCTCCCGGACGGCACCTACGTCGCCGGCGAAGCGCGCGTGATGTACCACCCCTACGCCATGGGCCGCATGCCGCGCCTCTGGGGCGCAGACTACGAGGCGTTCCGGCCGGAGCGGTGGCTCACCGGCCCTGGCGGATCGTTCGTGCCGGAGAGCCCGTACAAGTTCCCGGTGTTCCAGGGCGGCCTCCGCATGTGCCTCGGGAAGGAGCTCGCCGTCACCGAGATGACGGCGGTCAGCGTGGCCGTGGTGAGGGCGTTCGACGTAGAGGTGGTCGGAGAGAACGGGGGCGGCGCCAGCGCGCCGAAGTTTGCGCCGGGGCTCACCGCGTCCATCAGCGGCGGCCTCCCGGTGAGGGTCAGGCGCGTTTAGACTGCAAGTAGCTAGACGTCGCTTGCGTATTTGTACATAGAAAAACCAGGAGAAATCAGTAGGAAAGTTGTTTCTAAATTCTAATGAGACAAACAGAATTTTCATCTATTTGTTTCTTTCGTGCTTTCCAAATCCTGTGGTTATTCTGCAATTTTGATATAACTAGTACCTGAAACAGAAGTTAATTTTGGGTAATTTTTTTTCGGTTATATGAGCTGAAACATTGCAAAGTTTGCTTCTTTTACAATCATCTTATGTTACTTCTTCAGTGAGTATCATAATCGATGTTACTTCTTCAGTGGGTATCATCATCTATGTTACTGACATACAGATTGAAAATACAGGCGAGGTCAATTCTTTCAGTTAATTTGACAGCCCGTCCTTTACCAGCTTCGTAACGCCTGACGCCTCAGTAATTAATTTCATAACTTGCCTTCGACACGATTAAGTCACTGATGGAATTAGATGAGCACAAGGGGGCAGCATGCCAATATTTGATACCATGCCTGATCCTACCTAGTTGGTACCCAGTAAATATAACAACTTGCTCTGCATCGCGCTTGCACGATCATCTTGGTATTATTGAACCGGTACATCAACCAATTCATTTAAAAGTTTAATCTGGTAGAGAAAAGTGGACAATATACTTCAACACACCTCGTCGTGTCTAGTCTCAAAGGATACCTTAGGCAGAACTTAGACTTAGGATACCTTGGCTCTAATATTATAATGATTGGTCGGCATATGCAATTCGGTAGACATATGGCCACGTTCTAGAGCAGAGTGCCAAAGTCCATGCGTAAATGGATATGAAATCGACCAGTTGCTGGACAAGATGACCACAGAAAACGACGCAACTTGTGTATTAATGTACCTAGCGGCATGGGTTAGTTGCACAAGCTTCTTTCCTCCAGGCCATTGTTTTCAAACTATGGTCAGAAAGTTGAAGCATGCTCGGGAGGATTCGTCTTCCATCCACTATCCACTACTTCAAGATCATCTCTGTCTGTTCTTCTTAATTCGTCATAACGAGATATGTTTTGCTGTCATCTTCAGAGTTCAGACATGGCCTTCAAAATGTTCTTGACATGGCCTGCAAAATGCGCTTTTTTTTTCTTCCCAAATGAGCAGGCCGTGCCACATCTGACTGTCTCCTCATGCGATCTGCATATGGATAATATGCCCAAATGCAGGCCGTCGCAACTGTTAAAACAGTAGCAAAATAGCCGTCACAGTTTGTTAATAGCATTGTTAATTAACTGAAATAGTGAAATAATCCAATACGTGGAGGGCACACATGCAGCTACAGGTCAGTCAGTCATGGCCCATGGGAGCATGTGCTGTCTGATCTTCTCTATGCGCTGAACCTGCAATCGATGAAGATTCATATCATTGTGCAGATCAGCGATGGATCACTGCTACTACCAATAGTAGCATTGGTTGTTCTGTTCGTAGCTAGGAACATGGAATAAGTGGACAGGATGTGACTGACAAACCATCACTAGTGATTTGGTCATACTAGGTAGTACTAATTTGCCATCCCGGACTAGTGATTAGTCAAACATCTACAGAAATACATGTTGTCTGTAAACTCGAGTTGCCATCAGCTTGTCTAAATCCTGTGCATAGTATCTCCATGAGATATTGGCACATGTGAGAATATGAGATATAACTAGATCTAATTTTTCAGCGAGGAAATCGAAACTATGGATAATCCAGTAGAGTCAAAGGTTGACATGTCTTAAATACTGAAAAAAATATATCCATGGAAACCAAACCGTGGAAGATCTAAAAATTCCGTTGGAAAAATAAATTTAACAGAGCAAAATTTCAGGATCAAACTCTTGGCGGTTTCAACGGAACAAATCATTAAGGTAAAGCGCAAAAATAATTCTTCGCACAAAATTTGCGATTTTCCTTATCTTGCAAATGTGATCGAGTTTGGTATTATAATTGTGCTAAGATATTAAACACGGGCTCCCCAGCATCTTCCAATTTTTTTAGTAGAAATACTAATTTGGTTTTCACTCTATATCCCTCCAAAGTCAATAGGGTGTTCATAGAAAATTCAGTAGCCTGACGTGCATGCTAATAAAGGCAGTAAAAATAGCTTGGGCACAGTAAGGCCCTGTTTGGCAACAAAGTATTTTCATAGTTTCTAGGTAAAACCATGGTTTTGGAGAATACCATGGTTTATAAAGCCATGAGGTGTTTGGTAACTCTGCAAAAAACATTGCTTTGAAAACCATGGTTTTGCCAAAACCATGGTATTTTTGGAGTTTTGGAAACTCCACTTTGAGCTAAGTTTTGACTCATTGCTATCACTATTCATAGAAAATAACTTTGTAACCAAACACTTTGTAGTTCCAAGAAATACCATGGTTTTGTGGAGGTTGGCAAAACCATAGTATTTTTATATATAACACTTACAAACCATGGTATCTCAAAACCATGGTTTTTTAAAACTTTGCTTCCAAACAGGGCCTAACTTACTACAAACAAATGCTTCATACCACGAAAAAACTGAAAAATACTTTCACAATGGAGTAACATCGCAGCTCCAAGATTCGCTGCAGGTAGTAGTTCTTTTCACGAGGACAAGTAATGGAGCAGCACACAAGAAGGTACATATCCATATGCAGCATGTTGTTCGCAATGCAGATTTTTTCAGCTACATGGAGAAAAGATTCCCCATTTATAATTTTTGATCTACATAACCCAAAGCCCATAGCACTGACGTCTCCGGCATAAATGCAAGGAGGATGTATAGCTAATATAGGATCTTGTGGAAGATATGCACATGACTCTACTTGTGTCCTTGCATCAAGCGCCGCAGCATAGCTACCTACAAGCACTTATTCTTCTGTGAAGCAAGCGCTCGTGGCAGAAAGAAATTCAGGCGAATGCTTGAAGAGTATTCTACGCGGCTTAGACTATCTCCAACCGTTTCTCACACTTTCATTCCCTTTCTAATCTCTGACGGGAATCCCTTCCTATTCATACACTCCAACGACATCCCTTCCCCATTCCCTTCCCTTCCCAAATGTAATATTTTAATCATTTCTACATAACCAATGTTTGACATACGCCGTACGTACGAAGCTCTATTTGTAAATAAAAATAACAATAATGTACACTAAAAAACAGTACAAAATAATAAAAATTATTAATGAATATTTTAATATAAAGAACGTATTTCAATATTCGCTGACGCAGAAAAAAATTAATTTCGAGAAATAAAATTTGTAAGTACGGCAATATAGCATCAGCTGGGTAGGTTGCAAAGTTCAAAAGCAACACAGTACGTGCTTACTGCTTGCAGTGTTCACATGCAACACGGCAAGCCTGACTGCTTGCAGTGTTCACATGCAACACAGCAACCCTCAGTACCAGCCAAAGTTCACATGGAAAACATCTCCGTGCATGTGGCTTCAAAAGTTCACAAGAAGCACAGCATGTACCAGTAGGCTCCAAACTTCACGAGTGGCTGTGATCATATCCTTCCACCAGAACCATACTCAGCTCTCATGCATCTATAAATGGGTCCATCGCTATTCCATATGGCCACACTTATTCTGCCTGCCTTGGCACAAATACCCTCACCATGAGTGGACCTCCATTCGGATCATCATCTACCTTCATGTTGGATGATTCCACTGATGACGACGACGACGAAGAGCTACTCATGTTCGCATTGATCGAGGAGGAGGAGAAGGCTACGGAGACACGGTCTCGCGGAGGCTCTGTTCCCGATCATGCAATGCTTGAGCGACGTCGTGGCGAGGGGGCCGCTCGATTGTACGAGGACTACTTTACCGAATCACCTGTCTATGGCCATACTTACTTCAGATGAAGGTAACTCCTTCAACTGCATCATATATATCGTCACGGTACGCAATCATGCGCGCACTCTTCTTCTTGGGCAGGTTTAGGATGAGCCGTCGCCTATTCCTCCGCATTGCGGCTGCTATTGAAGAGCATGACGGTTGGTTCCAGCAGAGGAGGGATGCGAGTGGCAAGCTGGGATTATCTCCACTGCAGAAGATGACCGCCGCCATCCGTCAACTCGCATACGGTGTATCTGCGGACGCCATCGACGAGTACGTGCGAATTGGTGCAAGCACAGCCGTAGAAGCAATGAAACGGTATGTGCGAGCAATCGTAGAGATTTTCAGTACAGAATACCTCCGTAGTCCAACAGCGCAGGATACCGCTCGCTTGCTTGCCGTAAGCGACATGCGTGGCTTCCGGTATCTTTGGGAGCATTGATTTGCATGCACTGGACTTGGAAGAATTGCCCCAAGGCCTGGCAGGGGACATACACAGGACACACACGAAAGCCCTCCATTGTATTGGAGGCCATCGCTTCTTACGATTTGTGGATTTGGCATGCCTTCTTCGGTATGCCGGGTAGCCTAAACGATATAAATGTTCTGCACCGTTCAGACGCCTTAAGTAGGTTAACGGACGGAACCATCCCCCTGTCAGTTACACGGTTAACGGGAACACCTACGAGATGGGTTACTACCTAGTGGACGGCATATACCCGGAGTGGGCAACATTTGTAAAGCCTATCTCAGCTCCGAGAGGGAACAAGAACACCCACTTTGCCGCTGCGCAGGCCGCAACCAGGAAGGACGTCGAACGAGCATTCGGGGTCCTTCAAGCGAGGTTCGCTATAATCCGTGGGCCGGCTAGAAGCTGGCACCAGAGTACTCTGCATGACATAATGACCGCCTGTGTCATCCTGCACAATATGATAATAGAGGATGAGAGGGATGGTCCACCCAGGCCACGATTTTATGTATGATGGAATGGGCGAACATGCTTCCGTAGACCGTGGGCCCGAAAGAGGCATCCTCCATTGCATTCAGCGAGTCAGCAGATTCGAGATCGAGGGAGTCATCGTCGCCTGCAGCATGATCTCGTGGAGCACCTATGGGCTCGTCACGGAGGACAGTAGCTGCAACATATGTCCCACCAGTTCTCTCATCCCGGATTATAATATGTACTAGTTTTTAAGCTTTCTGTCGTATTATCATGTGTATGTTCTTATCTACAAGTTTGGAAGGCCATGTAATGTTCGCATCCGTATTTTCGAATAAAATGCTAGTTTGTACTACTTGATGTGCTATTCATGCGTAGGCAGTCACATACAGTCTTCTTCTCATGCGAAACCAAAACATTGTCACATACATAGCACAATATGTTTTCAAATAGAACCATCACAACATGTTTTTAACAGTAGGGATATAAATAAGAACAACAACGTAGCAATGTCCAATACATCACAAAAGAAAATTCAGCATTGTTCAGTACATAGGACTGCTCACGAAGACATGTTCCCGAACCTTTTTTGCATTATCTCCTGCTGCCTTCTCATGTAGTACTCCCTCGCCGTACCCTACTTTGTACTCAAGTCGATGTTTATGATTCTCTCCTCCTCTGCAGCTTCCCAAATGTCCACCTATCTGTGCTTAATATCCACCAGTGCCGCCTTGTGCTCATTCATCTGCTGAAATTCAGTAGCATATGTCCCACCACTGCCACTAGAAGCTTGTGACCCACTAGGCGAGGAAGCCCGAGCCCGAGCTCTCTTCGCAGCATCGTGGCCCATGGGCCTAGGAAGCTCCATAGGTTCAGGTGAGTGTTCACCTGAACCTCCACCCGCGGGAGATGAACCTGGAGATGAAGTGGCGACAGTCTTCTGGCGTTTGGAGACAATGTGAGTGGCCCACTTGGGGTGATCACACAACATTGGGCACAAATGCAAGAAAGGAAATGGCTTCCCTTCCACCTCCTTGTTCATCTTCACAGCCATCGCAATCTGCAAAAGGGAGACCATACCACTGTCACAAGTATGAAGCAATTAATAGAAAGAGAGCAATATATTGTCACAATTTTACCCGATCGTCCCGCGTTGTCCCGCTTGGATTAAGATCTTCGACCCTCTTCAAGTGTCCTGTAAATTTACTGCCCTGCAGACTGATTACTTGCCAATGGTTGATGGCGCCCTTCAGGCTACGGTCAATCCAACTGGGCTCCTTGTGCCTATTGAAGTACTCGAGGATCCTCTCCCAGTACGTGTTAGATGATTGGTCTGTGCCGACAATGGGATCCTGACTGACGTGCAACCATGCCGAGACGAGGAGTTCTTGCTCCGCGGGTGCCCACGTAGTTCTACAGGTCTTAGGGGTACTCTTCTTCTTGCGCCGGTGCACCATTGCAGAGCTGCTACCACTGGGAAGAGACTCATCGGACCCCTAGCTGAAGATAGGCTACGGTGATCCGCGGCCTGCGAAGGCTGACCCCTGGGTATCGCAAAGGATTGGGGACACCGGGTCCCCGACATCATGCTGCGAGCAATCCCCCAAGGGCGATGAACTCCATGGTATGTTTTCCCCTCCGCCAAGAAGGTTCTCCAAAAATGGATCCATGCAATCCCTGCAGAAGTCCACATAATAACCAGTAATGTGCACGGTATAACACATGTAAATACAACGGTAAAGATTGAATTAACCGAACTAAAAATAGGTTCATACAGTACGTGCACAAAATAAGGACAGAAATGTGCTTATGTCTACATGAAAACACCATATGTTGTACATAAGCGAACATGCGAAACATTT
The DNA here is from genome assembly GCA_036346145.1 of Olyra latifolia. NCBI lineage: Eukaryota > Viridiplantae > Streptophyta > Magnoliopsida > Poales > Poaceae > Olyra > Olyra latifolia. The sequence continues at coordinate 23,747,732 of CM070532.1, forward strand.
CAGGTCATTACGACAGGAAACCAGACTTGTGATGAACTACATAGGAAAGTACTAGACATTAACATAACAAGATCACGAACGGTACAAGTGCCAAGAGCGGTCTGATTCGACGGACAGTCCATCGAATTCGTCATCAGAGCATTCACTCCAAGTTGGGTCGTTCGGACTCTGATAGTCACCGGGGATGATGTCGTCGGGGTCTAGGTCCATCGACTCATCCGGCTCGGCCACGGGGGTATGCACTTTGCCGGCTTCATTTGCCAAGAGGGAGATCTCCTCTAGGCGGGTCGCAATGGCTTCGACCTCCAGGAGTGCCCAATTGAACTCCTAGGCAGCGGAGGACTCGCCGGCAGTGAAGTTATCGTTGACAACCTTCTTTAACGCCGCGGTCTTGACCTCCAAATGGTCTCGCAGGGCGACGATACATGTACACAATCTGTCTGCCTCCATCTACACCGAACACTTAGAGCAATCACAGTTACAAACCCCCGACCCCACGATATGAAACACATTTATATAGTAAAATATGCATATCATGTCGAATGAAACTATGGTAATATATCATTCATCTGCTGCAACAGGCTAATCAATTTAAAATCTGCACAAAGGTTTCATCACCAAAATGTCATCACTGCAGTATGTCTAGTTCACCTCGACACCTTTCAACTAGTGAAACACTAAAAACATCCAGGAGAAAAAATTGTACAGATAACAACTTATACATATGAACTGTCATCATACCAAAACATAACTCATGTTATAGCCTTACTCATTCCTCATTTTTGTTTTCAATGAAATCTGGATTACTTTGTCAACAGTACTGTAGTCCAACAGGGAGAGATACCAATGCAAATGCTTGAGCAACGCCTGAATTTATTTAAATCTTGAGCAATTCACCAGTCTTGACCATAGCAAATTGAGTTTAATATAAAACATAAACTCTTAGGGAACAAAAATCTATGAAGGTTGATAGCAACTCATTCCCCAGGATATCAGTTAGCATAGTAACTATGCGTGAGAAGGTTGTTGCTAACTTAAACACAAACATATTTCATGACAGCCAGCAAGTCATTGGATCAGATAGGGTTATTACATACTACATTATATATGTCTTAAAATGGCTCCGCTAAGGCAACGTTTCATAGCTTGAAATGAATTATTACCAAAGTGGGATGGTGTTCCACATCATAGGTTTTTATGGAATGAAACTGAAGTTATGATAAGTAATTTCTACACATACTCCTAAGCAAATCAAGCCGAATGACAAGCATTATACACAGAAACCTGACACAATATACCTTCTGATGATCAGTAGACCCCAAACAAATCATGCAACAGACGTAACAAAAGAAGCATAATAAATTGTCATATCGAAGCTCATCCTAGTTCTGAAATTAAGCATCCGTCGATGTTTAGGCTACACGTAATCATACCAAAATGAACAAATTGCCCCCAAATCCGAGCAAAATCGTGCACAATCTGCAACACAGAAGGCATGCTTCTATGAATCCATGGCCGATTTTTGCAACATTAGCTTGGAATGGGAGAGATCGACGGATTGGAGCACTTACCTTGACCACCGGCCCCGGCTCTTGCTTCCTTGCCGCCGCTGTGTCCTGCGGACACCGCCCACGCCACCTCCACTTCCCACCTCGCCCGCCCTTCCCTTGCGCCGCCTTGGCTCCCCACGCGCAAGGCTTCGTCGCCGCCGGTGCTCCCCATGCGCACGGTTGCCCCGTCCTCCCCGTGCAAGGCTCGCTTTCGCCGCCGAGCTTCCCACGCGCAACGCTTCCTCGCCGCCTGGGTCCCCACGCGCAAGGCTTCCTCCCCGGGCCACAGATCTGGCGGACCTGGCAGCGACGAACCACGTGGCCGACGCCGCCTCCGGCCTACCCTCCGGCCGAAGAAGCCTAGCGGCGACGCTGGCTCCGTTCCCCCTTCCAAGTCGCGCCGAAGCTCCTCTTGGGGAGACGCCGCCTGCGGTCGCCTCGCCCGAGCTTTCTCCACGCGTGGAAAAAGCGACGAGAGGAGAATGCCCCTGCGATCCCGCTCGCCCGGGATCGTATCCCAAATCCCACGCGAATCCTGTCCCCGATGGGATGCCGTTGGAGCGGTCGCGCGAGTCCCGTCCCGGGCTGTCCGACGCCGCGAAGAGATTTTGCCCGGGACGGGTATCGGTTGGGGACGGTCTTATCTTTTTATCTCTAAATTTAAAAAGTCAAACGTTTTGTTTTTTACATTTTTTTTATCTTAAAACCACATCTTAGAGCTTTTAAATAGAAGTCAAATGAGACACATTGAACTTTTCAAGCTACTTTCAAGCCACTTCAGAAAGCTCTCAAAGTTTAGCTTATAAGTGAATAAGAAAATAAAGAAATAAGATAAATTAAAGATAACGCCCCAGTGTGAGCTAGAGTGACGTGTCACATCAAGCAGCTAATTATACACACCCATGATAGGACTCCGTTTTTAACCATCACATGCACGCCATATTTCACTGAACGCCTAAGCTGAAATGCTAAGTTTTGAAAGTTTTAAAAGGTGGCTTTGAGAACTTAGAGCATTAATTTGGTTCTATTGAGCTTTGGGAGCTTTATGAAGTGGCTTCGAGTTATTTGAGAAATGGATTGAAGAAGTCGAAGCATTTACCTCGGAGAAATGACTATAATTCGCAAGTCAATAAAAACATAAGTTGTTTTGGTGGCGTTCGCATGACAAAAATAAAGGGGGTTTAATTAGAGGAATTGCATGGTACACATAAGTCGGTGGTAGTATACCTTAGATGTGATTGTTTATTAAGACGGCAAAAAAGGTTGAAAAAAACCTACTTCATCACTGCCAAGCTTCATCTACTCTACCCCTCGAACTAAAAATCCGAGTATTCTACCCTGAACTATACAAAACAGGGCAAATAACCTCCTAGATATGGTTTTTGCCACATAAGTAGTACACATTATTTGCCACGTCAACACCTTATTTACATGACACATCACTCTCTTGTTCTACATCTCTTTTATCTCGCTCTTCCTCATCTCTTCTCTTTCTCGATGTCCTCTTCTTGCTGGCCACCTCCTCCTCCTCCCTCTTCTATGTCGGTCGGCCCTCTTCCTGCTAGCCTCCTCCTCCTACTACCACTGGCTTCCTCTACCTCCTCGTTCCCTATTGGGCACCTCCTCCTCTCTCCCACGCTCACCAATACTCTTCATGTCGGCCTCATTTCTTCTCTTCCCTCCTCTCTGTCCCACTGCCCATCCGTAATGCTCTTCCCTCCTCTCTCTCTCTCTCTCTCTCTCTGTGTGTACCACCCTCAGGACTCCCCCTAGCAGGGGGAGGACCTACTACTGACACTGAAGGATGTACCATGCACCCTTTGGCCTCATTGGACGTCATTGCCATGCACAACACCCCCACCTCACCAAAGTCCACCTACATGTGCCTTCGCCACCTGCCTTTCTCGACTCGTTGCGCTGTTGTGCCCAGCACAACCTCGTCAAGCTCCGGTCGTGCTGCTTGTACTTCCCCTCGCCTTCTCTTCGGTCGGTGTCAACCCAGTGTGGCTAGCAACCACACCCTTTCATCAAGAAATGGAGAGGAGTGAAAGAAAGGGATGAGAGAGAGATGGAAGAGTGTGCATCGTGGCAGCCTAGTGACAAAAACTGCCATCTCACTAAGGAATCCGACGCATTTTCATCGGCCAAAAGTATTTATGTCGGTCCAGAAAAAACCGACGTATATGAATCCTTTTTTTGTATCGGCCAGGAAAAACCATTGTAAATAAAATTATTTACGTCGGCCATGGCAAGAAGCCGATGTAAATGCTAGCAGAGGCTGTTTATGTAGGCCGGGCCTATGTAAATAGGACACGTGGTGACATTTACGTTAGCCAGGCCGACGTAAACAGTGGCCCACCCCGCCAGACGAATTTTGAAACCTGGTTAGATGCGTTTTTACGTTGGCTAGGCCGACGAAAACAGGACACGTGGTACCGGCATCATTTACGTCAGCTTGGCCGATGTAAATAGCTAATATTGGCACATGTTAGCTATTTACGCCGGCCCAGCCGACGTAAAGAGGACACATGGTGCCGGAGTGACGTAAATGAAGCCACGTGTCCCTATTTACGTTGCCTCGGTCGACATAAATAATTGGGACATTATCCCCTGTAGACGGCAACAACAACGCGCACTTCCACACACATGTTGTTCACTCCCGTCCATGCCGCCCGCGTCGCTCTCTGGCGCCTGCGCCACCCGCCTATCCCTACAGCGCCGCCCGTGCCGCCAGGTCCACCCAGCCGAGCGTGCCCGTCTGTGCTAGCCGCATGGCTCCGCCAGCCCGTTCATCCACGTCTCCCGGCCCGTCCACCCACGCCACCGCCAGTCCCCCTCGTCCGTCCGCACCTCCTGGCTCGTCCACGCCGCCCGTCTCGCCGCCCGCCGCACCACCCCATCACCATGCCAGCGCTGCCCATGCCGTGCCCGCGCCGCCGCTGCCGCCATGCCACCCGCCCACCTCCGTGCCCGCGCCACGCCGCCTGCCAAGCGCCTCCGCCTCATCACCGCCTGTAGTAAGTTATCTTTGTAAGCTTACTAAATTTAGCTAGTTTATTTTACTAATTTAAATCATATTAGTTTATTTAATTCAATAAAGGTAGTTTATTTAGTAATTTAAATTAAATACAGTTTATTTAATTAACTGAAGGTAGTTTATTTACTAATTGAAATTAAGGTAGTTTATTAATTATATTAAGGTAATATATTTGCTAATTTAAATTAAGATAGTTTATTTGATAATTTAAATTACTGTAGTTTATGTGATTAAATGAAGGTAGTTTGTTTACTAATTTAATTTAGGTAATTTATTTACTGTTTTAAATTAACGTAGTTCATTTAATTACATGTAGGTATTGTATTAAATAATTGAAATTAAGATTACGGTAGTTTATTTAATTAAATTAGGGTAGTTTATTTACTAATTGGAATTAAGTTAGTTTATTTAATTAAGTTAAGGTAGTTCATGTACTAATTTAATTAAAGTAGTTCATTTCGTACATATGAATTGCACTCTAGAAATTGCACAAGTTAACCCAATCTATACGTCACCCGTTTGGGAGCGACACATCACACATTGAATTGTGAGATGTGTCGAACCTGAATTGTCTACACTTTTGAACAGTCTGGGATAGATGGCTTAGCGCGGTTTGTCGTGGCATGCCATAGGATCCGAACGAAATTTCAGCTACATAATCTAGTTGTTCTCCGATGCAGAAGTAACAAGCGTGCATTCGGAGAACAGCGGAGTTATGCTGCCGAAATTTTTTTTGGATCCCACGACATGCCACGATAAACTGCGCTTAGCCGTCCATCCCTAGGTAGGTTTAGGACCTATCCTTGCCTAGACTTCCCGATAGGACCAATTACCCAAATCACATATTTTTTGCATTCAATTGTCTAGAAGATGGCACAGGACCGTGGGTGGATGTACGATGACTGGGATAAGGCTATGAATCATACGAAAGATTGGAAAGTAAACACACAGGCTTTTCTGGATCGGATTTTCTCCCTAACTCCTCCTGGTGGGAGTAGCGAAGTGTCCTTGTGATAAGTGTCGTCTTTTCTCTCGAGAGACGAAGGCAATGATGGCTGGCCACCTATGCAAATTTGGTTTCATGCCAAATTACCATATGTGGTACGAACATGTTGAGTCACGGATGAGAGAAACGTCTGATAAAGTTGAAACTATCGATATGGAGGAGGACATGATAGATGAGATGGTTGAGGACTTAGGCTGACAATTCGAGAATGTTCCAGAGGATGGAGCTACGGGTCGAGAGGATCGACCAACCCCAGGAGTTGAGGAATTCTGTAGGCTCCTAGAAGCTTCGGATAAGCCTTTGTATGGGTGTAGTAAGGTTTCACTCCTTGCCTTTCTAACACGGCTTATGGCTATAAAATCTAAATATGGGTTCTCCCAAGGTTGTTACAACGAGTTGGTGAATCTAATTTCTGATGTGCTTCCAGAACACCATAAGTTGCTGAAAGATATATACTGTTCAAAGAAGATGTTGCCTGGTCTATGGATGCCTTATGAGAAAATAGATGTGTACGTTGATAACTGCATGTTATTTTCGACGGAAAACGTAGATGAGAATCATTGTCTACTCTGCGGGAAGACTAGATTTGTACAAATAATTAACAAAGAGGGAAATTTGGTGATAATTTTGACACCGATGAAGGTTCTACGTTACTTTCTTCTAACACCAAGGCTACAACGAAAAGAAGCTCCGAAAAGAAGTAGATCCTTCTGTCGCTGAAAAATATCAAGTTTCCTGATGGTTACGCCACGAACCTAAGGCGTGCGGTGAGTATCGTGGCGGGTAAGCTAAATGGCTTGAAGAGTCATGATTACCATATTATCATGGAAATACTAGTTCATGTAATGTTTCGTGGATACTTTCCTGATGATGTGTGGATAATTTTGGTAGATCTTAGTTTCTTCTACAGACTGTTATGTTCAAAGAAAATCGAGAAATCAACGATGTAAAAGTCGAAGAAAGCTGTACCTATGCTAATATGCAAGATGGAAAAGTTATTCCCACTAGGTTTCATGAATGCAATGTAACATCTGTTGCTACATCTACTGTACTAAGCAGAGGTTGGCGGTCCAGTACAGTATCAATGGATGTACCATATAGAATGAAGGCTTAAAAAAAATTAGGGCAACTGTGGGTAACAAAGCGCGTGTTGGTCCTCAAATTTCGAGTCTTTGAGAACTTCTTGTTTTGCACTAGTCTGTAGATCGGTACACTAGTGCACACCAATATATAGCTGGATCATTTCCTACAAGCGGAAGTCTTTAATTTAAATACAAGCAGGTAGCAAGCCTGAAGGTCAATAAGTTTACAACAGGCCGACCGGCCAAATAGTCTCAAGGTCCTTAACATAATATCAAAGTGCAAGTAGGGTCACGATAGTGACAAGAATCAAAAGAGAGAACTCCAACGGCTTTGCATCCACACAAGCGACTAAGGCGACACCCTAAACCTCCTCTGGGATCAAGATGGACGGTTCGGATCGTCCATTTGAGTCTCGAAAATGGTTTTCAAAAATACAAAGCAAATAACAAAAAATTCAAAAAAACGAAATTTGGTCACGTAAGAGATTTCAACGAGAAGATCAAGATGGACGGTTCGGATCATCCATTTGAGTCTCGGATTTTATAAACTAGACGCAAAGCATGGCGTCTTCGGTGCTTTGCAAAGCACCGGAGCTCAACTCTCTCTTTCTCTCTCTCTCTCTCTCTATATATATATATATCATTATGGTGCTAAGTGACTGTTATGGATGTCTATTACTGTGAATTAAGGTCATGTTTGTTGGATTATTACTATCATTATATTGTCTCTATAATGTTGCATTGGTTTTGCAATTAAAAAATTCCCTATTTTTAGGAATACTGGAGCAAACCCTCCAAAGAAATGGCGTAAATCTCGGGCAATCCTCCCAAGATTTACGTTATTCTATAGGTGATGTAAATACTTCATCACATTGGTCGGCATGACGTGCGGTCATTTACGCCGACGGCGTAAATAATGCATCATGTGGCATATGCCACATGGGCTCATTGACATATCCTTTATTTACATCGTCTCTAGGCCGACATAAATAATTGCCACGTCAGCTACCCCGCCGGCTGAGGGTGACATTAGCCTCCAAGCCGACGTAAATATGTCTTATTTACGTCAGCACTGACGTAAGTAAGGCTATTTACGTCATTGGGTTTACATCAGCCTATTTACACTGGCATGCCAACGTAAATATGTATTTACGTCTGCTTTTGGATTATTTACGTCGGCTTCTGGCCGACGTAAATAGAAGCCGACGTAAATAAGTCAAATTACTATAGTGTCTGCATCAGCCGTATCACAGAATCGCTCCAAGGGTTAAGTGCACTGGCTTGAGAGTACCTCCAGGGGAGGAGAGGGGTAGAATACCTTATTTCCTAGGTCAAGGAGCTGACTATTTGCCATTCTCAAGAGTTGGCTTCACCCAATTACCACTTCTGAGATGGCAAACCTTAAAATACCACTTCAAATGTCGCCGCCCTGCCACTTTGCCATTCCGCATTTTTCAAATTGTTTTAATCTCTTTTCCATTTAACCGACATAGGAGGCCATTTCGTGTTCAAATTTTTGAAATTCAAAATACGATTTCAAATTTTAAATCCGAGTTTAGATTTACAAAATTCAAAATCCAAGTTCAAATTTCTAAAATTCAAAATATGATTTCAAATTTCAAATCTAATTTCAAATTTCTAAAATTCAAAATATGATTTGAAATTTGAAATTTATAAAATTCAAAATATGAGTTCAAATTTCCTAGGTCAGGTGGTAAGTAGGCAAAGCTCAGTAGTTCAAAGGTGACGCATATTTTTTCAAAAAATCTGATGTGATTTGAGCTGCCTTATATATATATATATATATATATATATAGGAATAATACATAAGGCTCCATGGAGCCTAGGCTCCATCCTCATCCACCGTTGATTTGTCATGACACCAGATTCATACATTATTGGGTCTCTTGAGGATTATATCCGTTAAGCAAGATTTTGAAATAGAAACCAACACTAATATGTGGTTTTAACTTTTCCCCCAATCTCTGACCATTTCCCTGAACCAACTCTCTCTCTCTCACCGACGTTCGGCGCTACTTCCGCCGGTGCTGCCCCGAGTCCCCGACCTTGCCCCACCGCGCCGCCCGGCCACGTTCTCCGAGGGGCCGCTCGTCGCTGGCCAGGATCTAGAGCGCCACGCCGGTCTTCACTACGCTGCCCCGAGCCCTCGACCTTGTCCCCACCGCGCCGCCCAGCCACGTCCTCCGAGGGGCCGCCCGTTGCCGGCCCGGGCTTAGAGTGGCGAGGTACTCCGGCGACCTCTGAGCTCAACTCAAGTATCTGTGGCATGACAATCTCCCGTGCTGCCCAGCCTCATCCCTGGTCCCCGACCTCAATCTAAACAACCATGCAGTGTTGTTTCCTTTTTTGTATTCCTTAATTAAAGCTGTGTGTTGGCTCTAGGATTTGAAAATCTGCCTATCCAGGAAGGCTATATGACTTTCCTTATTTTTTACCTGAGATCGCTCTATCATTTATTAATATTTTGCCATCTCTTTTCTCATATCGATCCCATTTGTGAGAGCAGACTAGCAAGGGAAAAGTCCATCTTCCTGTTAACATCGACACTCATTCAGGCGAAGAGCATTCTATCTGGTCAGCTCAAGGTTTACCACCTTTTTAATCTTCTTTTGTTCGTTACGTGCATATCACCATTTGTTTGTAGCCGCTATTTCATTTTTGTTTTCTATATGATGTAGGTTTTTTTTTCAAAATGCTAAGGTTACCGAGAGCGGCTAGTCGTCGTCCTCGTACACCACTGAACCACAGAGCTGCTCGGCAATCTCATTTTCTATTCAACTCAGATGATGATGATTTCGTTTTACCACGTGGCAACATAGTGGAAGATGGGAAATTTGTTCCTCCGACATCGCGTTGCATTCCGTTGGCAATATGGTTAGTGTCTAATATGCTTTTTGAAGAGAAAAAAAAGTTTGGTTCAACAAATGGGTTTTGGTGGACTACTAAAAGTGCCAAATATTACCAATTATAGAGAGTTTAGCTTATGGCTTTTATCTCGTGTCGATTGTGCAAATCAAGCTGTTAGAACAAGAAATGATTTTTCTGTTGCTTTTCAACGATGAAGATATAAACAAGGTTCTTGGTATACCATGTAGTAGTAGAGACCTAGCTGAACTTGACAGTACAGAGTTAATTTATGCGAGAGAGCACATTTGCAAGATGCTCAAGGTGTCTGATGTCAAGCATATAAATAGGAAATTTTTGTATGACATTTTTGGGAAAAAACATGATAATCCAAGGACTGAGGAGGAGATCAAAGTTTTCAAAGTAGCATATGTGATACATGCTATCACTAAGTTCCTAGCGCCACAGTCTATGCATGACCTTGTGTGCACAAGGTATTTTAGAGCTATTGTCAGCCCTGAAGACATTGGAAAATATAATTGGGCTTCATATGTTATCAAAGACTTACTAATGGCAGCCGAGATAGTGCAGAAGAAACTCAACTCTAATGAAAAGATTTCCTACATAAATAGTTGCGTGATCAAGGCTCCATAGAGCCTAGACTCCATGATCGAATACCCGATGTTGTGCTTTGAGATTCATGATGTTTGACGTGTATATCTTTATATACCTACTAAATAAAATATTTGAAATGCCAAACTCCGAAAAAAATTAAATTCATCTTCAATTTGAATAATATTTATCTTAAATTTAAAAGTAGTTTAAACTGGAGTTAAATTTAATGGATCATTGAGCAAACATCACAAATCTCAAAGCGCATCTAGTGGCAATGGATCATTGATCCTAGGCTCCATATATAGAGTCTTATGTAATTTATAGGAGTAGAAGGTTTTTTTTGCATGTTTTGGGACATGGGGTGGGTTGGGTTGGGTTATTAGCACATTGGACGAGACGATAAGTTTATAGGAGTGGAAGGTTTTTTTTTTTTTGCATGTTTTGGGTGTGCGCTGCTTTTTTTTTCTTCTTCGAGGATTTTTTTTTAAAACATTTGGAGGATGATCGTTTGTTTGCTCGCCGATTTGACCTTACTCTTCTTTTTTTTTTCCCTTCCCTGCTATGCCGATCCATTCGAGCATGATTGCACGAATGACATATGCACGATGCAACACCGTGTGGTACTATCCTACTAAGACCATCTCCAACCCTTTTCTACACTTTTTTCCATACTTTCATTCCCTTCCCAACCTCTGACGAAATCCCTTCCTAGATTTCGTTCCCTTTCCAGACCTTCACTCCAACACATTTCCTTCCCCATTCCCTTTGCTTCTTAACCTCAATATTTTAAACATTCATACGCAACCGCCATTTGACATACGCTATACATACGAGGCTATATTTTGACGTATGGCCGTGTATTATGCCTGCGTTTAGGACTGAAAAAATAATTTAAAATAAAATGATGACTATGGAACCTATCGACTCGATCTGTCCCTACGGACTCGCACCAGATGCCGCCGAGCACCGGGGTGCAGTGGCGATGAACTCGATCCGCTGCGTCCCGGTCCCCCGTGTGCACTGTGTTGTGTCCCACCGGAGGCAGTCTGGTCACGAGCGAACTTAGTTCAGTGGACTACAGAACGATGCACAGCCCACACACCTGCAGGACGCACTCCACCGGACCCAGTCCGGTGATCACTGGACTTAGTCCGGTGGATAATACGTACACCTTGGATCCTAAGTGATAGTATGGTAAAAAAAAAGAATAAGACATACATCTTGGACCCCTCTTGATTGTGCATTTTCCCATCACACCAGTGGCATTGCTTCCCTACGAAGGAACTCTGTACATTGCATGGCTTCCTCGGGAAGCTGCATTGCATCAGGGAGTGGCTTCCCCGGGATGGAAGCATGTTGAACTGGCATCCTTCCTAGAGAAGCAACCAAGGAGACCTTCTATAAGAAGCATGGTTCCCCTTCTTTGCAATTCATCCCTACCTTGAGACACATACGTTCACTATGAGTTGGGAGCCTTTCGGATCATCCTCTATGTTGAATTGGTCTGATTCGAGTGATGATGATGACCATGACGAGCTCATCATCCTTGCTCTGATTGTGGAGGAGCCTTGAATTCAGGTGGCCCCTGTCGTGGAGGGTCTGTTCCTGGTCACACGGTTGTCAACCGAGGTCGTGCCGAGGGGGCCACGAGGTTGTACAAGGATTACTTCGCAGAATCACCTGTCTGTGCTGACACATTCTTCAGGCGAAGGTAATGCGGGATCATAGAGTGTCATTTTCCATGCCATCATATACGTACTTATGTAACTGTTCGTTCCACTTGTTTACGCAGGTTTAGGATGAGTCGGGGCCTGTTCCTGTGGATTGTAGCCACTGTTGAAGAGCATAACGAATGGTTCAAGCAGAAGAGGGATGCGACTGGCAAGCTCAGACTGGCTTCACTGCAGAAGATGACCGCTGCCATCCAGCAGATTGCATATGGAGTTGCGGCCGACGCCATCGATGAGTATGTGCGTATTAGGGCAAGCACAGCCATAGAAGCACTTAAAAGGTTTGTCGCAGCAGTCGTGGAGGTTTTCAAGGGTGAATACCTCCGTGCCCCAACGTAGGAGGATATCGCCCGCTTGCTGGCTGTAGGTGAGATGCGAGGCTTCCTCGGGATGCTCGGGAGCATTGACTGCATGCACTGGCTTTGGAAGGATTGCCTGAAAGCATGGCAGGGTGCCTACGCAGGGCACACGCGCAAGCCCTCCATTGTTTTGGAAGCGGTTGCTTCATACGATCTGTGGATCTGGCATATCTTCTTTGGTATGCCGGGTAGCCTGAACGATATAAATGTTCTCCACCATTCTGATGTCTTCACTAGGTTATCAGACAACTCTAGCTCGGAGGTGAGATACACGATCAATGGGAACAACTACAACATAGGGTACTACCTCGCGGATGGTATATACCCGAGTAGGCTACACTTGTCAAGCCTATCTCAACTCCCAGGGGCAACAAGCACATGCATTTCGGTGTCTTGCAGGCAAGGTTTGCAATAATCTGAGGCTCGGAGAGATGCTGGAATCAGAGCACTCTACGTGATATCATGACTACATGTGTGATCCTTCATAACATGATAATTGAGGATGAAAGGAAAATCCTGTCATGGGCCATCCCTTTCATCTTGTCATGGGTCTAGGTAGCTCGGTCGACCCAGTGAGTCGTCGCTTGATCCTCCGCCGGCCGGACTTGAGGCTGGGGATGCAGTCGATTGGGTCTTTTGCCGTTTGGCTACTATGTGAGCAGCCCACTCGAGGTAATCACTCAACATAGACCAGACATGTAGGAAAGGGAAAGACTTGCCCTCAACCTCTTTATACATCTGCACTGCTATTGCAATCTGCACCATGTGCAACATAGAGCCTTGGTAGGACAACAAACTTTATAATAATGGAAAAAAAAAGTTAGGCATGCAACAATGTTTACCCTGTCATCTCGAGTTGTTCCACTTGGATTAAGATCCTCCACCCTCTTCAAGTGTCCAGCAAACTTACTACCCTGCAAACTGATAGCATGTCAATGATTAATTGCGCCCTTCATGGTACGCTCCATCCAAGTGGGCTCCTTATGTCTATTGAAGTACTCCAAGATCCTCTCACAGTAGGTACTTCATGACTAGTCCGTGCCGACAATGGGATCTTGGCTGACGTTCAACCAAGCGGATACGAGCAGCTCCTCCTCTGCAGGTCCTAGTTTGTTCTCGACATCTTCGCCACAGCCTTCTTCTTCTTCCTACTTGTTGTGGCCGAACTTTGTCCTGCAGAGTGCGACCCAACAGACCCCTGATTGAACAACTCGGCAGGCGGCTCAGAGGAGGGGGAGGCAGACCCCTGTACTGCCCTTGTCACAGGGATGAACTGACTCAAGCCATCATCCCTCGAACCTTTCCCCGACGGCGAGCCATTCCAGGAGATGTGTTCCTCTCCATCATGCAGCAGGTTCTCCAAGAAAGAGTCCATGAAAGCCCTGAAACAATGGATGGAACAATTACCATAGACCGGAGTTCAAGTTTTCATACCACAGAACTCATCCAATAGTCAAAGCAAACAAACAAGGACAGAACTCATCAAATAGTCGAAGCAAACAAAATCAAGTTCAAGTTTTCATACCACAGACCGGATTACATACATTTCCAAGTTTGACATTATTAAGGACTCGTGCTACAGGCATTACCGGACCATGGTCAACATGTCTCTCATGCTTCTACAGTACCATATCATAAGGACATGAACATCAACAAGTTCACGAATGGTACAAGTGCCAAGAGCCATCAGATTTGATGGATAGGCCATCGATGCAGTCATCAGAGAAGTCCATTGACGTTCGGTCCTCCGGAGTTACGTAGTCAGCTGGGATGATGTCGTCAAGGTCAACGTCCAGCGAACCGTAGGCATCCAGCTTGGTCGCCTTGTTGGCAGCATCGACGACTTCCACTGCATGGAGCGTGAGTTGCTCTAGGCGGGGTGCGATTGCATCCACCTCCATGAGAGCCCAGTTCATATCGAAGGCAGCGGGGGAGTTGTCGGGCCTGAAGGTCGCCAACAACCTTCTTCAGCATCGTGGCCTCCACTTGCACATGCTCTCTAAGCGTGCGCACAACTGCGGCAACTCTAGCTCCATCCATCTACACAGAACACCTAGACTAATTATCACACGCATCATCTCAACATAGATTACCATGTAATATAGACACAACATGTACGGAAGACTCATTTTAGTGGTATTGGATCATGCTGTCCAAAAGCAAAACAGTGCGTGCCACTACATAATTTTTTTCATGCGGTCTGGACTCCTATTCTGTGCATATGTAATGATGTTAGCTCATATCATTACCAAAAGGAGGCCTTAAAGAAGTATGTAAAATTTGTGAAGCTTCTACGTAGTTAACTTGTTGTTTGTTTCAGCAGATGAACTAAGACTCCAGTTATTGCTGAAAGCTACTCGATATCCACTAGATGAACTTACACTACGAGGACCTGAACTCATGTGGCAATTCTTACTATAGGACATCATTATTTTCCACATATTAAGTAATCCCACCTCGCTGACCAATTACATTCATAGAGCACCCATTCTTTGCCCCATGTACTTACGCTAGGTTTGCCAGAACCTTTAAACAAAAAAGGCAATATAACATATGGTCATATGTATGCACAGAATAAAAACTAAACTCATCTTAGGAATGGATGTATAGTTCAGGACAGCTATCGGTACCGAGCGTCGACGCCAATTAACACATAGGAAATTAGCACGAACAGCAAAGTACCAACGTGCTAACTACAAGAAAAGCCCCCATTGTATTTATTGAAATAAAATTAACAAACCCACTTCAGCCAACATATGCGAGTAGTCATACTGACATAGAACCAAGAATCACAATTAACAAACTCAGTTGAATAAAATTTGTTTGCCTTTACAAAAATTTTGAGCAACAATTGTAAAAGCAAGACTAGTCATACGCCAACGAGAATGGCATCGCACAAGGCCTGCGCACCGCCGCGCCAGCCAGGGGTCAGAGCATTGAGGCCCCACTAGAGGCGCCCGAGGCGGACGCGCGAAGGACGGGAAGGGAAGAGGTGGGGACGTGGCTGGCTGCGGCGAAAAGGGTAATCACAACAAGGCGGCGGCGTGTGAAGGTGTATGGTTCCAGGGTTTGGAGGAGGCCGAATGGGGTGTACAGTCCTTCAATCAGACCTCAACGAACCCTAGATCACACCCCAACGAACCCTAAATCCTACCCGAATGAACCCTAAAATCACCCAATCTAACGAAACCCTAAAACATCCACGCAAATCCGCCCATGGCCTCACAAAATCGTCGAAGGAACGGACATACCTTGCACGGCGGTGCTGCTCCACACTTCCTCACCGAACCCGGTCGATTATGCGACCTCTGGCCACACCATGGCACCGATCTGTCCGCTTCCGCCTCCTGCCGCCAGCAGCCCGTAGCATGCGCCATCGCCACCACCATGACCGCTCCCCGCTTCCGACCTAGCGCACGCCGGACGCGTTGTTGCCGCTCGCTTCCTCGGCAGCAACGGAAGGGAATGGAGAGAGATTCCCCCAGCGTAACGATTCTCTCTTCTATCCCACGAAAATCCTGGCCACGATGAAACTCGGTTGGGGCGCCGCCGCCGTTCCCGTCTCGGTCATTTTCTCATCGCGAAGGGATTCCGCATCGGGACAAGATGCCGTTGGACACGGTCTAACCTAGCCTGCATACGTGCATCCACTACTAGAGAAATGGTCTTCCATACCGGCACATCAGTCTTGGTTGGCCACGAACCGGGACTGATGTCGCAATAGTCCCGGTTCATGGCTACAGGGCTAAAAGCACGATTTTTCGCTCACATTAGTTCCGGTTCGTAACACGAACCGGTACTAAAGGTGGCTTTAGCAAGCGGATACATGCTAGCTGGCACAGGCACATATTAGTCCCGGTTCGTGTTACGAACCGGTACTAAAAGTAGGTCTTTAGACCGGTACTAAAGGCTCATTCCAGCATACTTCAAAAGGAATGCATATCCTAGTCTATTAAATACGCGTGAGTGGGTGGATTGGTTAGAAGAGTGAGTGGGAGTCACGTGGTGGCATAAGGTCCTAGGTTCGAGTCTTAGGTTCACCTTACTTTTTAGATATTTTTTACGCTTTAGTACTGGTCACTTTAGTACCGGTTAAGGGAACCGGGACTAAAGGTACGTGACCTTTAGTCCCAGATGGCCTGTCCCGATTCGGGAACCGGGACTAAAACCCGTTTCCAACCGGAACTAAAGTCCCTTTTTCTAAATATTCTTATAGCTCTGACAGGACAGGCACCTAGGTTCGAGTCTTAGGTTCACCTTACTTTTTAGATATTTTTTACGCTTTAAGCTTTGGTCGCTTTAGACGGGTTAAGGAAACGGACTAAAGTCTTGACCTTAGTCCCAGATGGCCTGTCCCGATTCGAGAACCGGGACTAAAACCCGTTTCCAACCGGAACTAAAGTCCCTTTTTCTAAATATTCTTATAGCTCTGACAGGACAGGCACGAACGGTGACGGAATGAACAGTGACTGCGTGGAATGTTCAGCATATGCACAGCGCTGTGGCAGATTGCACTGCGCCGTACGAATCCACCCTGCGCGCTTGCTCTGTGCGTACTAGACTAGTACCAGTACACTGGGCTATATATCGATCGCTTTCGTGCGAGGATTCCCACGTTTTGAGCATCCCAGCGGGATCTGAAAAACTTTTTTAAACTTTTAAGCGACAGGGAATCTTTTTACGAACAGAGCAACTGTAGGCGGAAGAAATGTTTTAAAGGATACAGTGTATAAGAGCATCTCCAGCAGCCACTTCAAAATTCTACTCTATAATACTATTTACTACACACTCTATCGATATTCTAAAATTTCTTCACACTTTACGGTAGGCTCCAAAATTATTTTTTTTTCGGCAGCTACTCTATCCCTAAAAAGTCTGATGAATTATAGAGTGCATGCTAGAGATGCTCTAAGTGTGAAGTAATTTTAAAAGATAGAGAAAATCTTTTAGAAAATATGGTAAATAGTGTTATAGGGAATAAAATTATAGAGAAGCTGCTGGTGATGTTTAGGGCATGTGCAACACTGGTCCTATGCAGGACCTATCCTGTAGGACCTATCCTATCACGTCCTTATTTTATCTTTAACACAACATTAGTTCTATTCTGACTCTATTTTATTTCTCTCTTATATTTTACTGTCAATCTATTTATTACCTAGTCCTGACACTATTTCTACAGCGATGGCACCAGAAATAGAGCCATCATGCCCTTAGCATCTCGACAATGAACGGGAGGAACCAGCCGGGCGATGATCGCAGCAGAAACATGTGCGGTGAATCAGCCGGTTAGTCTAGCGGCGATTGCATCTGTGCATGCATGTGCGTATAATAATAACGTATCATGGACGAGATCTTCTGCAGCTTGCACAGGTTTGCAACCAGAGAATAATGCTTCCCTTCTTTTCTGCACTTCTGACGGCAAGAAGACACAGGAGTTTGCACAGGTTTGCAGCACCGAAAGCTGCGAGTCTCCTGCAGCTGATTGGCAGCCGCGCGCGTACGTGTGCGCCGGGGTGTCCCGGCCTGATGGATGGCAAAACGAATTTCCAGTTTAAACTTTTAATTTTAATTTAAACGGAAAAGAACAAGACCTAAGATAGGCGTTCCCACCCCTACCGGTTCCCAGCTAGCCGGGTAGGGGAGGCTTGACAACTCAATGGCTAAAACGCTAGGCTTCGGGGCCTAGCTTCTAAACATTAATTTGTTTCAACTGGGTTTCAAGAATTTTAAGAGGCGACTTTAAAATATTCTAGTAACGACTTTAGTATGCACAAGCATTTGGTTCATGCAGAGCATACAGCTCGGGCTAGGTATAACAATGAAGGAATGATTCGTATATTAAGTCTTGTGCACCTAATTCGAGCACAGACTTAATCACAGGAGAGGTAACGGTCTGCCCTTCAAATGCTTGGTGACCATGCTCCTAAGTTGCGAGCATGGACGGTGACACCCAAAGAGAACAAAAACAGATCGCGCTAAGGCCTATCCTCCCTAGTGTCCCAGCCCATGCACCTAGGCTACGAGCATAGGTTGGGCACGTGTGGGGTGACTCACGACCACGAGATGTTTAGATCGCAGGACATGTTCTTAAACTGACCAACAAGGGGGCATGCATGCGATGAGAATCGGTTTATTTAGGCACATACTCTTTGGTGGCGAACGCAATGTTGAAATATACGTGACATTCGCAAGGTCCAGCCAAAACTAAGAAAATCCGCTCGCTCAATTCCTGTGCTATCTTGATGCCAGGGTCCCATCGCATGAGCCAGCGCTCGGCCTAGCAGGGTCACACCGAGCATCCTTGATAACCAAAAGGGAGCGAAAGAGCAGACAATACTAAAAAGAAACGACTGATAATTAAAAAGAAAGATTACACATAGAACTTCCGAAGCTGGACTATATTCTATGTACTGGAGAGCTCGTGTATGTCTTCCATTGCTAGGCGTACAGCTCATAGGCATACTGCTGAAACAACCATGTAAGGACCCTTCCAGCGGGGAGATAGCTTGTCGGTGTTCGAAAGGTCTTGAATTCTTTGTTAGACCAGATTGCTAACTTGCAAGGTCCTTAGTCGGACCGCCTTTGCCACATGCTTGGGAAGAGCTTGCAAGTAAGATGCGGAGTGTAGCAGAGCTCGGTTATGTGTAGCTTCCAAGATGCTGAGGTCAAGAAGTCGTTCTTCCACCTGGCTAACGTTGTCAACCACACTGACCCTCAGAGATCCCAGCAGAATTTCGGGGGGCAAGACGACCTCTGTACCGTAAACGAGCAAGAACAAGTTTTCCAAGTTACTCGACTGGTCGTGATGCGTACCAACCATAGGACAGAAAGGAGCTTGTCCACCATGCTTGCCCATGACGGTTGAGATGCTCAATGATCTACTTCTTCAAGCCTTGGATTACTCTGTTCGTTGGCACGCTCGACTACGCCTTTGCTCTATGGATGTGCTATAGAGGCGAAGCAGATTTTTATCTCGATTTGCTCGCAGTACTCCTAGAATAGCCCACTGGTAAACTGAGTCCCGTTATCTATGATCAGATGGCTTGGGACCCCAAACCTGGCAACCACGGTACTACGGAAGAACTTCGTAACGGCTTGAGTCATGATGGTCGAGACCGGCTCGGTCTCAATCCATTTGGTAAAGGTATTAATAGCCACGAGCAAATACTTGGAGCCCTTTTGACCTAGAGGGAACAATCCTAGGATGTTGACTCCCCATGTCAAGAATGGCCAAACCAACGGGATTGTTTGCAAGGTGTAGGCTAGTTGATGGACCTTGCGATCGTGAAATTGGCACGCCTTGCAAGTGGTCACGATAGCACGAGCATCGGTGAGGGAGGTTGGCTAGTAGTATCCCATTCTGAAGGCCTTTCCTACTAGGGTTCGAAAAGACGAGTGAGCTCTGCAAGTTCCTTCATGGATTTCTGTAAATAGGTATTTGCCCTTCTCTTGAGATACGCACTTGGAGAGGGCCCCGAGCGTGCCTTTGCGATATAAAGCTCCGTCGACCAACCTGTAAGGCGTGGACTGTCTGAGTAGCAGGGAACGCTCGGCCGACTCTTCCGGCAGGAACCCGTCCGCTAGATACCGAATGAACGGTGTCCCCCAAACTTCTCCATGCTCGAGAAATGTGATAGTGTCACTTACCTGAGTCGGCTCCTCCTCGCTGGGTATGGAAAGCGTGTACATGTGCTCATTGAGCACTCCTAGAGGTGTCGCCTCCTGAGAAGACACGAGATTGGAGAGTTGGTCGGTCAGGGCATTGTTCCTTCTAGGGATGTACAGCACTTAGCCGTTCTTTAAGTATTTTTCCATCTTTCTTACCTCAAACAAATAACAGGCTATCGATTCATCGGAGCACTGAAACTCCTTGCGGATCTTGTTGACGACCAACTACAAGTCCCCTTTCATAGTTAACCGCTGCACACCGAGTGATTTGCATGCTCGTAGCCCGGCTAGAAGCCCTTCGTACTCTGTGGCGTTGGTGGTCGCCGTGAAGTGCAGCTGCACAGCATACTGTAGACGCTTCCCCTGAGGCGACACGAGCATGACTCTAGCCCCCAAGCGATCATAGGTGCGAGACCCATCAAAGAACATTTTCCAATGATCATTGTCCGAGGGAACAGGTTTTTGGACTACCATGTGGTGATTCGTCCACTCCGCAACAAAGTTCACTAGCATCTGGGATTTGATCACCGAGCGGGCTTCGAAGCGGATGTCAAACTTGGAGAGTTCCATGGCCTACTTCGCTATGCGCCCGCTAGCATCTTGGTTCCTCATAATTTTGCCCAAGGGGAAGCCAGCTAGCACTATGATTGTGTGGGCTTGAAAATAGTGTCGCACTGTGATCGGGACAATATGAACAAAGTGTAAAAGAGCTTCTAGACCTCAGGATAACACTCCTTCGATCCATGGAGCACCTCGCTCACATAATAGATGGGTGGCTGGTTCTTGTCCCGGACCACGGTTAAGACAGCACTGACAACCTGAGGAGTAGCAGTGATGTACAAGAGCAAGGCCTCTCCCGCTCTGGGTGTAGTCAGCAGTGGCAGGCTAGACAAGTATCGCTTGAGGTCCTCGAAAAATTTATTAGCCTCCTCTGTCCAGATGAAACTTTCGTGCTTCCGAAGCACCTCAAAGAAAGGCAGACCACGCCCATCTAGCCAGAAGATGAAGCGGCTTAGCACAGCCATGTGCCCTGTGAGGGCTTGCACCTCTTTTACACTGGAGGGTGGGCGCATCTTTTCTATGGCTTCGATCTTTTCTTGGTTTGCGCCCACACCTACTGAACCGACCATGTAATCGAGCACCTTTTTCGCTTGCACATTGAAGACACACTTCTTCGAGTTTAGCTTTATTCGGTGCTTCTTAAGGCTATTGAAAGTTTCCTCGAGATTAGCGACATGGCTGGATTCGAGCACGCTTTTGACCACGATATCATCGACATAGACTTCCAAGTTACGGCCTATTTGGTTGGGGAACGTCTTCTGCATCAGGCACTGGAAAGTTGCTCCAGCGTTCCACAGACCGAAAGTCGTTTTCTCCTCATTCTTTGAGGACAAGCTAATCTGGTGGTATCCTAAGTAGGCATCTAGAAAAATGATCAACCGAGCTTTCATTGTTGTGTTGACCAACTGATCAATGCATGGTAGCGAGAAGTTGTCCTTTCAGTATGCAGCGTTTAGGCCCATGTGGTCCACGTACATGCGTCACTTTCCCCCTTTCTTCTAAAAGATGACTGGATTCACCAACCATTCTGAGTGATAGACCTCACAGATGAACCCGGCCTTAAGGACCTTGTCAGGCTGCTCTCTTATTATTGCGTGCTTCTCGAGGGAGAACTACCTGACTTTCTGTCTCACCAGTTTCTTGTTAGGCTAAACTGCCAGCCTGTGCTCGACCACCTCCTTTGGAACGCCAAGCATGTCGGATGGTTTTTAGGCGAACATATCTGCTTTTTCCCTTAAGAATATGACAAGCTCGAGTTCCTATTTACGGTCTAAAATGGTCCCCAAGTGAACGACCTTGGTCGGATTTGAGTCGGTAAGGGGGGTGGTTTTGGTCTCGCTGCCGAGCTGGAGGGAGATCCTCTTGTGAGGGTTCTTGGCCTTTTCATCACAGCTTTGGGTGACCTTGGCGTTTCCCCTGAAGGTGATCGCTCCGTTTGGATTAGGAATCTTGATGTTCTAATAGGCGTGATGTGTTACGGCCATGAATTTCGCTAGGGCCGGCCTGCCCAAAATAGCAATGTAATGGGTTTCAAAGTCGATCACCTCAAAGGTGACCAACTCTGTGTGAAAATTGCTCGGACTCCCAAATGTCACAAGCAGGATGATCTGCTCGAGTTGCTTGATCGAGGTTTTTGATGAGAAGGTACAACGATGTTTTTGATCTTTGACCTAGGCATCTGCATTTGGCCTAGTTCCTTGGCCGTGATGAGATCGAGGGAGCTGCCTCCATCAATAAGCACGCG
The DNA here is from genome assembly GCA_036346145.1 of Olyra latifolia. Classification (NCBI taxonomy): domain Eukaryota; kingdom Viridiplantae; phylum Streptophyta; class Magnoliopsida; order Poales; family Poaceae; genus Olyra; species Olyra latifolia. The sequence continues at coordinate 23,769,949 of CM070532.1, forward strand.
CCCCACTATTGTATTGCTGATGGTCGGGCTTATGACCAGCGGGAGTTTCTTGGATTGGTAATCCAAGGAGGGCAATCCTCCTTCGAAAAAGTGATTGCCAGCTCGGTCTACTTGAGTTGCTAGATTGGACAAGACCCCTGATCGGCGTGGTATACTTCCCGCGCTACTTTCTTGAGGTCTCACTGGGATTTGTACGCAGAGGAGCCTCCGAAGATCACGGCGATGTGGTTCTGGGGCTCCTGGAACTTCATGTCATCCTTATCACCGAATGCCTTCTTTGTCTTCCAATTATCTTTCACCGCGAGCACAGTAGGTATTTCAACCTTGCCCTCGTAGAACATGTCTAAGTGGGCTAACCAAGTGCAGCAGTTGCGCAAGTCATGCCGGTAGGTTTCGTGGACTAGGCAGAACTAGTTACTCTAGTATTCGCCCGGTGGCCCCTCACCACAACATGGAGGATGACGAGCTCCCGTGCCCCTTCTCGTGTTATAAGGTAGGAGCTTCTGCTCCTGCTAACGCTGGTGTGTCGTGGACTATTACGCTTGCATGACGGATTCGCGCTCGGCGGGCTGCTCGATCGCCACGATAACGCCTGAAAAGGTATGCCTCTTCTTCTTCTTATTGATCTTCTTTTTGAGCGAGGAGGCTCTTACCTTTTCGGAGTTCTCCAGGCCCAGCTGTGGCGGCAATTTCCCTCGTCGAGTATCTTTTTTCATTTGACCGCTTCGTCAGCGTCAGCGTAGCGGTCGGCCATGCAGAAAAATTCGCTAGCCGTCAGGCCTGAATGGATCTCCAGATCTCGAGTGAATCGAACATCCTTGACTCCAAACTTGAATGCCCGTATGACTGATTCGTCGGAGACGTTGGGGAAGGAATTGCGTACCTTGATGAACCTTTAGACGAAGTCATGCAGAGACTTCTCTTCGGTTTGGATCACACGCTTGAGGTCTCTTTCTCTCCCTAGCCAAGCGTAGCAACTTTGAAAATTTGATCTGAGCATTTCGTTGAGCTAGGCTCAAGAGTGGATGGATTCCTTCCTCTGATTGAAGAGCCAATTTCTGGTCGTCCCATTGAGCACGATGGGCAGATAATTGGCCATTATGCCATCATCCCCACCGGCTGTTAAAATGGCGGTTGTATAGATTGAGAGGAACTTGTTAGGGTTTGGGGTTCCGTTGAACCTTTCGATGTGTCCGAGCTTGAACTTGGTCGACCAAACAACGTCATGAAGGGCACGGGAGAAAGCCCGACATCCGTAAGCCATAGAGCTGCGATGCTCAGACCGATCGAGGTAGTCCCAACCATCACGAGGTCGTTGGTTGTACGGGAGGGGACTGAGGCGAGAGAACACTTCCCAGTCATGGCACGGGGAGCGCACCGTGGTGAAGCTACATCTGTCCTCTTGGTCGTGGTGCCGACGACGACGATCACGGCTTGCTCGGGTAATGCTCCAGGATTTGCTGCTATAAGAACCAGGCATCCCTCCTTTGGACGCTCTCGAGCATGTCTCTCAGGTTCCCTTTGCTTGGGCGGTAGCGGTAGTGCCAGATCAGCGGCTAGCCTCTCGTGATCTTCCGTGACGGCAATACCCATGGCTCCTTAGTCTTCTTGCCCAAGGTCATTTGCAAGTTTGCACATAATCACCAGTGCCCGTAGCCTCTCTTGTTTGGCAGGGAGCGAAGCCGTGGTGTGTCGTTCCTCGAACGAGGCCTTCGATGCCCGAGCTAGTGAAGATGAAGGCTTTCGGGTATCATTACGGGGCTTGCCCTTGGCGAGCATCGGATGCTCGGTAGTGTAGTCATGTTGATACAACTGCCAACATAGGGGTATGAGGGGGTCATCATCAAGCTTCTGCACGATGCCACTCTGTCTTTAAGTTCTATGCGATCTGGGATGACCAATCTAGCATACAGGTCGTCGTCGTCCTCATCGAATGTGGGGAAAAGCTGTTGCAGCTAGGCTTGAAACGAGATCGGCTCGGGAACATACTCCAAGTGCACTCCTTCATGATAACCATCGTGCCGTCCCACAGGAGGACAATGATGAGGCGAGCATTCGGTGTCCAACATCTCCGAGATCTCTTCGACAAAGGATCTGTCAGTCCCCATGGATGGTGCCAACTGTCTATGATTGAGAAATCGATTCCCCGTCGAGCTTACTTGTTGGTTGAGGGACTAAACAACCTCTTCTTGCCGAAGGGTTTTCATTGTAGATGCACGGATTTACCAAGATAAAAAGTAGATCAGACATAGAGGTCTATCCTGGTTCGGGTCTCTCGGATGGAGATAATAACCTACTCAAGTCGTATGTGTGCGTTTGTGTTATTGCAAGGAGATTGCAGGATGCGGGGATCATGATTATACCCCCTCCCCTGGGGGTATTTATAGTACAAGGTATTAGCAGTTCTGATTCTATACAACCTGAAAAACCTATTCAGATAAGTTAGAATCCTACCAGATTAACAGGTATATCCTAAAAATATGCTAACTTATGTCCCAAGAAACATCCATATCTAAAAGGCTTTGGAGTCTGGACGTGGAAGAATTCCCGAGACAACGGGAGCATCGGGCCGACCATCCAGATGCACCTCTTCGGGGCCCATGACGACACCTTCAACTTCATAAATAAATCCCATTCCCGAGCATCAATCATCAGGGTACCTGTCATACCACACTCGCCTAATTCCCCTAGGTACGCACCCTAGGGGTAAGTCGCGCATGGCCCGACCGTCAGGGTATTTTATCTAATCCTGAACATAATGTATACGCACACAAAAGCTAAACAACCTTTTCACGCTCAGAATTTATTTATTTTTCTCAAATATGCCATTACGAAGCCTTTCCACTCTTTTTTTTAACCAAAATGTCCTCTACTTCATCTTCCTTTCCTTCTCCTTCTTCTTCTTCCCGCTGGCACCTCTCTGGTGAACCGTGTGCCCCATCCTTCTTTTTCCTCTTTATCGTCGATGCCAGTCACTGCCTCCCCTAGCCTGAGCTCCTTCGTTTACGCACACGCCACCATTTGTCATCCCCGATCTCCTCCAACCACACCCAAGCCTCCCAGAGCCTAAGCACCTCCACCTACGTTGTTTGTCCCCACAAGCGCCATTGCATCACCCTAGCTTGAGCTCCCTCCGCCTGCGTTGTCGTTTGCCGTCCCTAGCCTACACTCCTCTGCTTGCATTGTTGTTTGACGTCCCTAGCCTCCTCCGCCCGCACCGCTGCCTCCCTTGGCCTAATCACCTCCACCTATGCTATCGCCTGCCGTCCCCGCCCTCCTCCACCCGCGTCGCCACCTCCTCTGGCCAAGCTCCATCATGTCAGCCTCCTCACAGCCACTGGTAGCTCTGACGAGCTCCTCCTCTACCCTGGCTAGTTGTGGCCAGACGAGGAAGGAGAGGAGAAGGGGAGGAAGAAGAAGGCTCAAGGCAGATTCTTTGTAAATTTGATAGAGGTGGAGGGTAGAACCAACTATAGTCATATAATTGAGATAATTCGCATTTTATAAAGGCATGAGGGCAAAAACCGATCTTACAATGGCATTTCTACTATACGGCAACTTAATAATGTATCTATGCACTGTACCCTCTAGTTTGAGGCTAGGTTATTCGAGGACAAACCATGAGTGATCGGCAGATTAAGTTAGCAAATGATATAGTTACCTATTAGTCCAAAAATTACATCAGCGCCATGACAATTATATGTTACCGCTGTAGTATAAAAAAAAATTAAACTAAGCGAAGTTGTTAGGACAAGATAAGAGGGGGGTGATAGTGGATGAGGCGATGAGCGAAGGTTGATCTTCCACGTTCCGGAGCGCGCTATACGTATGGTTTTGTCTGCCGATTTGACCTGATTGTCCGACAAATATCGTCTCTCCTGTTCTGCCATTCGAGCATGAGCGAAATATGCGGGCGGTAGTGGCGCGTGAGAGATCTGCATCCATACGGTGCTACGTGAGATCCGGAGAATACGCGGGCGGTAGTCGTGGAGCTCTGAAAAAACTGATTTTACAAAATATGAAATAAATAGTAAATAAATTTAAAAAATATAAAACTTGATCGGTAGTTATATTTCAATAAGATGAATAAGATCGATTGTTCGGATTGGTCGTTAAAAATATTGAATTTCGTAAACCCGTCGAGAATACGAAGGAATCCATACTCTCGAGAGTATACTAGTCATCCTTCCTCTCTATATATAGAAAGAGAGTTGGGCTACGGTGCTTCGCGAAGTATGGAAGACGCCGTGCTTCGCGTCTAGTTTGAAAAATTCGAAACTCAAATGGCCGATCCGAACCGACCATCTTAATCTTCTCGTTGAAATCTCTTAGGCGACCAAATTTCGTTTTTTTTTAAAATTTTTTTGCTATGTGTTTTGTATTTTTGAAAACCAGCAAATCGGACGCTTCACGACTAATTAGATCGGTGATTTTCAAAATACAAAAAAAATATAAAAAATACAAAATTTGGTCGTCTAAGAGATTTTAATGAGAAGATTAAAATGGACGGTTCGGATCGGCCATTTGAGTCTCGGATTTTTCAAACTAGACGCGAAGCATGGCGTCTTCCGTGCTTCGCGAAGCACCGTAGCCCAACTCTCTCTCTCTCTCTCTCTCTCTATATATATATATATATTTCGGAGTTTGATGTCTCAAATATTTTTTTTAGTGGTATATGAAAGTATAATAACCAAACAACACGAATCTCAAAGCACATCTAGTGGTAACGAATCATGGAGCCTAGGTAGGCTCCATGATTCAAAAACCTATAATGTGCATTGAGATTTGTGATGTTTGACATGTATATCTTCACATATCCACTCAAAAAGTATTTCAGATATGAAACTAAAAAAATTAAATTTGAACTCAGTTTAAACTAGTTTGAAGTATATTTGAACTAGTTTGATGTATAGTTAAATATAGATGAAACTGAAGTTTAACTCAACTTTTTTTCGGAGTTTGATGTCTCAAATATTTTTTTTAATGGGTATATGAAAGTATAATAACCAAACAACACGAATCTCAAAGCACATCTAGTGGTAACGAACCATGGACCCTTATGTATTATTCCTATATATATATATATATATATATATATATATATATATATATATATATATATACACACATAAAAACTATTGTACTCTTAAGAGTACGGAGCCCTTCCGTACTCATACTTTTGAACCACACGATTTAGATTAGATCTAATCCTCATAGCTCCATGTGAAAAAATTCACACCACTCTCTCTGTACGCGGGCAATATGCATGCATGATGACATCATCTATCCCTCCCGGTCCAAGCATGTATGTAATGATTTCTTTCATTTTTTCACCATATCTTTTGATTAAAAGCTCCAATCGACGAACGGTTTTCGAAAATGGGTTTCTGATATTTTTTGAACAAAACTAGACCACACTTGCTATATAAAATTTTTTAAAAATATTTTCATGCTATGTACGGTATACGTACAGTAGCTTTACTATTTTCTTAAACACAACTTTATTACATTTATAAATACAACTTTATTACATGTATATAGTAAAATAGGAAATATATGTACTAAAGTGTTATATATGAAGTAGTAAAAAAATTATACATTGAGATTGGCCACACAGTGGCTTTATTATTTCAATAAGCATAACTTTATTTATTTTATGAATACAATGTCATTATATGTATGTAGTAAAGTGTTATATAAGAAGTAGTAAAGAATAAATTTATATATCAAGACCGGTCTAGTTTTGTTCGTAAAAATATCAGGAACACAGCAGTGCGATCTGTTCCTCCATCGGAACTTCCAATATCAAAAGTTACGGTGGAAGAAAGAAAAATCTATTGAGTATAGAGAGGATGATGTTAGCGTACAGGTTGTTACATGCATGCGCAGCATTTCGGGGAAGGACACGCGGGGTGAGGAGAGGGACACATGTTTACTTATAAATATAGGAGTAGAGAAGGGGTTTGTACTCTTACAAGTATATATATATATATATATATATATATATATATATATATATATATATATATATATATATGTGTGTGTGTGTGTGTGTGTGTGTGTGTGTGTGTGTGTGTGTGATTTTGTTTTCTACAAAGACATATGAGGTTAGACGCTTGCCACACACTATTGCCACTATAAAAATATAGGGGAAGTAGCCGGCAGTTTTGATCCGCTGAGAGCATCTCTAGCAGGATAAAAAAATAGATCTCTATATCTCTTCTCTAAACCACTATTTGTTTCCTATATTTTTATCTTTTTCAGCAGAGTCTCTATCCTTAAATAGATATAGAGACAAAAGAGAGAATCTCTAAATATAAAGACTCAGTGAGAAAATTTTTAAATATAGAGACTGACATGGAGATTCTAAACGAGTAGGACAAGGGCGTGGGTGCGTGAAAAAAGCAGACAAAGTGAACCGTCGGCGTCGGGGCAGTCTTCCTTGGCCTCTGCATCTAAAACAGTTACGCCTTATATATAATGGGATGGAGGGAATAAGAGTCTCTAAATATAGACAATATGCTCTTTTACATATCCTGCTGGCTATACCCTAAGTCTACGTGACTTCAGTTGAACAACTAGGCTTCACGATTTTTTAGAAGCCCGAGGTTTGGTTTGTCATTACTTCGAGCAATGGCGGAGCCAATGCCTGATCAGCTTGACGGAGCTTTAGCGCCCCGGTCATATGCAATGCTATAGCGAGTGTATATAGCTATAGCTCATTACTCTACTAGGCCCAACGCATGTGCGAAACGTTGCTGCCTCGTGTCTGTTCATATTCCAGAATTTTTTATTTTTATTTTTATTCTAAAATAAATAAATAATACGCTGTTTGAAAAAATTAAATAGCTAACAATCCACCGCCTAACAGTCAGGCGGGGAATAAATTCCACCCGTCCATCGGACGGTTTTTTATATATCTCGCCCGTTGGATGATCGGCGCGAGAATCCCGCCCGTCGGTTGAGCATGATTAAATCCCGCCTGACCAATGGGCGAGATTTGAAATAATAAAAACAACTAGCGTCCCTTAGGGATGAACAAGTCCCAAAGGTGCATTGGTTAAAAGAGCTGAGCTAGGCACGGCCACTTGCATGTGGTCGCAGGTTCAAGCCCTACTTGGCTCTCTTTTCTTTTGAAAAATAGACCCCGCCTGACGGACGGGCAGGATTTATTTTCCACCCAACTGTTGGGTGGCGGACGGTTAGTTATTTAATTTTTTCAAACGATGTATTATTTTTTATTTCAGATTTAAATTAAATAAAAATAAAAAATTCCATATTCCACGCCACAATCCATGTTCACCTGATCGCGATCACTCCTCGCTGCCTTTGACACTCGCTCGGCTGCACCTCACGCCCTCACCAGTCACCATGCTACACAGTCTTGTACACCACCAGTCGCCACCCACGCCAGCCTCACCTCTCACTGCTACAGATCCGCCATCATCCCGGTTCATTAACGGCAATCGATCTGGTTTTGAACCGTGATAGTTATCTGGGATCGATGCCCCATAGCATCGATCCGGTTCCTCACCCGTGCCGATATAGTATCAAGATACGGTTGGAGGCCACACGTGGCTTTAGCCCGTGTCTCGCCAAGCCCTGATCGATCTGGGTTGAAAGCACCAACCGGTAGTGATAAGTCATTGTTCGATCCGGTTGATTCTCCGACCGATTGAGCAGCACACGTGGCTTTAGCCCGTGCCTCGCCAAGCCCTGATCGAGACGGTTGGAGGCACCAACTGGTATTGATAATCTGCTTGTTCAGATCCCTTGGTTCCTTCAATCTGTATCGAGAGCACCACCTGAAATAAATAATATATATATATATATATATATATATATATATATATATATATATATATATATATATATATATATGTGAGGTAATATATATTATATATGTGTCTATGTGTGTTAAGTCTAATATTATTATTATTATTATTATTATTATTATATATATATATATATATGTGCTAAGTCACAATTAATTAAAGCACATATAATCAATCATGCATAACTCATAATTAAATCACAAAACTTTTATTAACAACTTTAATTACAACTATTAGGTATCACAATGACATTCATTACAACTTTAATTACGCCACAATCCATGTTCACCTGATCGCGATCACTCCTCACTGCCTTTGACACTCGCTCGGCTGCACCTCACGCCCTCACCACTCACCATGCTACACGTCTTGTACACCACCGATCGCCACCCACGCCAAATTCACCTCTCATCACTACAGATCGGCCATCACCCGGTTCATTAACGGTAATCGAGACTGGTTTTTGAACCGATAGTTATCTGGGACGATGCCCCATAGCATCGATCCGGTTCCTCACCCGTGCCGATATAGTATCAAGACGGTTGGAGGCCACACGTGGCTTTAGCCCGTGTCTCGCCAAGCCCTGATCAAGACTGGTTGAAAGCACCAACCGGTAGTGATAAGTCATTGTTCATCCCCGTTGATTCTCCGACCGCATCGAGCAGCACACGTGGCTTTAGCCCGTGCCTCGCCAAGCTCCTGGGCCAAGACGGTTGGAGGCACCAATCGGTATTGATAATCTGCTGTTTCATCCGGTTGGTTCTTCAATCGGTATCGAAAGTGCACCACCCGAAAGCTATAAATAATATATATATATATATATATATATATATATATATATATATATATATATATATATATATATATATGTGTGAGTAATATATATTATATATGTGTCTATGTGTGTTAAGTCTAATATTATTATTATTATTATTATTATTATTATATATATATATATATCTGTGTGCTAAGTCACAATTAATTAAAGCACATATAATCAATCATGCATAACTCATAATTAAATCACAAAACTTTTATTAACAACTTTAATTACAACTATTAGGTATCACAATGACATTCATTACAACTTTAATTACAGAACGTTCATCGTGATCTTTTATATGCATCGCTCTTGGTAGCCGTAGATGTTGACCCCGACAGTTCACCGGTCTTTATCGAAGGGCCCCACCTATTTGCCGTTGGAACATGAAACTCGCCTCTTGGATTTACGACCTTATCGAAAATCCAGCTGACGAGTTGTTTTTGGATCGCTCTCATGGTCGCCATGAGAAATCGGACGACATTGCAAGTCGGTAGCACCTCCGCCAGATGTGCATAATATGGCATACATAGTAGCCGCATATATTGGTGCGTGATTGGTGACGCTTGCACTGTGGTGAAAAAGCTAACAGCGTGAAATAGATGCATGGAAATGAAGTTAACTAACTCAAAAGCTACCCCGATGGCATACATACTCGAGAGGCAAGTGTAATATCGAATTCTCGTTGAATTCGCCCACGTTTTAGTACGAACCGCATGAATGCACTACACACGTGATTGCAAATTGAATATGATTAGAATTTGTTTAAAATGGAGTAGAACGAGCACAATAATGGAAAGAACAAGAATACCGGTTGAGAATATTGATCAAGTTTTTGTACTTTTCAACTGGTCTCCTCAGCGAGTTATAACTGTGATCAAGCTACGATCTAGCTCGATAATGAGAAGAATCCAGTGAAAGCTGTACATATATATGGCAACATAGATAACAAATTAGTTGTAACATCGTGTTATGGAAAAAGATTAGAACAAGGCGGTACGAAAACACTTACTCAAAGTTGTAGGGTAAAAGTATCTTTGAATGATATTTTTGACCTATTAGCTCGTTGTATATGTTGGTCTCTGTATCGGCAGGGGATATTTTAATATTTGTCACATTGATAACTAAAGGGTCAAGGAAGCCTGTGTTGAGAGTAAAAACACTTTTGCATCTTTCTATCTCCATTCTACATAAGAAGAAATTAGTTAGGCTTGCAAGTTAGTATAGTGCAAGGGCCCGCACGGTGGATTTTTACAATTAAATAAAACACATACAGAGTCCAGCAACTCAACATGGCCACGTCGATGGCGTCTGACTAGTATAGCTCGTACATTACTGGCCATTGGACACAAAATTCACTGTCGCTGTGAAAAAATTGTTCTTCCTTGTAATTGACGGCAAATGACATTAGGCCATGCTTGAACGCATCCAGGTACCATTCATGAAATTGGCGCATCCTAATTGGTAGCTGGCCAATCTCCTCACGCCTGACCAAGAAAGCGCCCGGTGTATATTGCCATCTGACTTCTGCAGCTTCAATCTACATGTCGCCTAATATTTTCTCTGGGTGAAGACCAGTTTCTTCGATGAATTTTTGCATCTCCTTGGCCTTCTGATCAGCTGATGACGTCGTCTTCTTTGACGTCTTCTTCTTGGACCTTTCCTTGACCAATGTACGCTCGTAGTCAGATACACGAGGTTTTTCCTTTTTGTCCTTCAAATTTTTCACTGTCCTCAAGCCTTTTAGAAATTCTTCCGTACCAGGCTGAACCTTCTTCTCTGGTGACTTGGGTTTAAAAAATTTAGTGACCTCACTCGACTACTTTCTCGGTCTCCTCCTCTGTCATATCGTGCGCTTTGCTTTGCAAGTGCAGCTAGCTTCTTGGGTTGGGTGGACCTCATCCTCTTCTTGTTCTTTGGGCGAAACCGGCTTGCTTGTCTTGGGCGATTTATGTTGGAGTTGGAGTTTCGCGTGCGAGGCTTGGTGCAGAGACGGGCTTTTCTCGGGAGGCATCTCCTTCAAGGATTTATGGAGGTGATGACGGACCGCTTATGTGTGCCGGAGGTGATGAAGGTGTTGGAGAGGACACGTCTATGTGATCTCGAAAAATAATGTACTTCTTCTGCCATTGGATGAAATTATGGACTGCCTCTCCTAACTTCGTAGTCTCGTCACCTCCGGGAATATTGAGGTCCAGGTCCTCGCACCCTGGGCATACCTCCACCGAGACCCTGGAGTAGCCCGGCATTATCTGTTGGCCATGGATGACCAGCCCTGGCTCCACCGGGTCAGCCATGCCGTGAGCCGCCTTGAAAGAGATGTTCCTCACTTGGACGTGCAGCTCACAAGGTGTCCGCTGCGTGATGTCGTCCATAGGCTAGTGGCCCAAGTCCGGTTCGGGCAACCCACCGGAAGCACAGCTACTTCGCCGCCTTGAGGGACTAATGAGGTCTGGATTAGCAGGAGGTTCCTAGCCCGCATCTAGCCGTTGGCTCAAGGCTAACTGTACCTGTCTTTGGATCTCTTCTTTTATGCTCTGTTGTGTTTGATTCAGGCGTTCTTCAAGCATTAGGAGCTGTTGTGCCTGTCGGGACTTGCTTCTCACCCGACTCCTATAGGTAGCGGCGTCCTTAGCGAACCCAATCTTCCACGGAACGACGCCAACACCTCGTGTACGTCCAGGGTGCTCCGGGTTTTGTAGGGCCCTTGTAAGCTCGTCGTTCTCCCTGTTTGGCACGAAGGTGCCCTGGGAAGATTCCTAGATCGACTTTAGAAGTCTTTGGCCACATCTGTCAGCACATTCCCGAACACTGTGTTTCCATCATCGTCAAGGCCGCCGCCGTGAGCATAGAACCAGCTCTTCGCTCTGTTCGCCATTCCATTATCATGCGGCGCGACACCCTTCGCCAGCAGCTTCTTGTTCCTCTTCTCCCATTTGTGCATCGCTGGCAAGAACCACCGGGCCGAGGTGGTCGTGGTATTGCTTCTTCGAGCATTCGGCTGTTCCTTTCGGTCGACTTTGACCTTCATTCAATTCTTGTAGTTGACTTAACGCATCCCGTGATTCTCGCAACTTTGGGTACTTGTTGAAGTCGAATTCGGTTCTTCTTGACGTACTCGTGTTCAACTTCTTTTTATATGTTTGGAATGCCATGGCCATCTTCTTCAACGTGTAACTCTTCACCTTCTCTTCGATCCTTGGGGAAGGTGAATGTCTCCTTCAGTCGGTCCGAGCATGTCCTTCAGATCTTCAGGACATTATCCCATCTCACGATGCTAATCGCACATGGTCCTCGACGTGGACGCCAGATGTCGAATTGAACGGCCCAATCGCCTCTAGGGGTGCAAGGGTTGGCCGTTATCGCCGACTTCAGTGATAACATGTCTTGCATTCGACTTCTTGTTTGAACCTCGCTGACGTGATTGGCTACTCGATTGAGTGATCTAAAAATATGGTACAATAATGTCTACGTGTTAGAATGTTGGCTTAGCATGATGGTGGAACCGCATATACAAGTTCGATCTAATTACCATGGTCGCCTCGGCGCCTCGGTATGAGTTTCATCGGTCTCAACGAGCCTTAAGTCCACGACAGTTTTGCAACCTCGATGGAATCATCGAGCTCAGAACCATCTTCTCCGAAATCAAACTTCTCATGAACTCGTCTCCATCAAACCCTTCTCCGCCATCGTAGTTTTGTAGTCTATAAAAAGGCATTGAAAATTAACGAAAAAAGATTAACAATAGTATACTTGCACATTTCACATATACTTATACATTTCACATATACTTATACATAAACGGGTGACAACGAGGAGGCGGTGGGGAAGATGAGGTAGATGAGGACGAGGCGACAGTGACGAGGACGGTATATACATTACATTTCACAATTAATTGACATACATCTTAGAATTCAAATTTGCTATAAAATTGGCATATACATATACATCTCAAAATTCATATAAATAAGATACAGAGGTCAGATTGTCTTCCATTAAATACATGCTATGTTTTATTTTTTCATGTAAAAATTTATATCTTGGACCAATTATTTGGCAATTTAACTACTTTACTCCCAAGGTTGAAATCCTGCTCCGCCATCGCAGTGGGTTTGGGCATTTCGTCAACATTCTGGGCGCACCGTGATTGTGCTCTTGTTGGCCGCGCCAAGACTCCTGCCGCTCGTGCTCTCAGGTCACGCCTCGTCATGCTTGCCCGAGCCCGCACTCACCGCCCCATGCGAGGAAGGGAAGGAGAGAGGAGCACAAGGAGCACCTTGCTCAAGGGGTCGCTTGGAGGCGAGGAAGACGGCAGCTGCAAGGGGGTCGCTCGGTGACGAGGAGGACGGCGGCAAGGTGGTCGCTCGGTGACGAGGAGGACGGCGGCGCATGTGTGGGGAGGACGGCGGCGCATGTGTCGGGAGGACGGCGGGGCTAAAAGCGGCGTCGGCGAGAGATTGGAGACGATAAAACAGTTATGCCTCCAACCTCACTCGCTTTAGAATTTATATGATGGTGGCATCAGTCCCGGTTGGTATCATCCACCGGGACTAACCACACATCAGTCCCGGTTGGTTACACCAACCGGGACCAACACCCGTATTAGGTAGTGCCCTAGGAACCATCAGTCCCGGTTAGTATCACCAACCGAGATGGAATGCTCACTTAGTCCCGCTTAATTACACCAACCGGGACTGATTTGCCAAAAAAAAGGCACGAGCTGGGAGCCCGCGCTCAAGCGCACGCTGCTAATTTGCTATTAATATCTCGAAAATTATAGAAAACTGTTGGAAGCCCTGAAATTTCTCTTTAATTTTTCAAATTTTAGTATAAATTTTCACCTTTTATATAAATTCAATTATTGCTTCATGGCTTACTAAAAAATAATAAATCATACTTATTCTACACTAAACTGATTTCAAAAAATAAAATAAATTAAAAATTCACATATTCTTTACAATTTAATTTTCCAACCATCTTAATACAGATTTTCACCTTTTTATATAAATTCAATTATTGCTTCCTTCCTTCATGAAAAATCATAATTCATACACGGTTTTAATTGGTAACATACTTTGTAATTTATGGCAAATTACTACCACTGCCATGTGGGAACCATAAGTCCGTGATCTCCATTTTAGGGGAAGTAATCCCGGTTGGTGTCTCCAATCGGGACTACCTAAATCCCGGTTGGTGTATCTAACCGGGACTATGTGGGAATTCGAAACGACGCAATGTTGGCGCGAACCGAGGAGCCGCCTCTGCCTCTTCCTCTGCCTCTAACAAGAGGCCTCTTCTATAAAACCGACGATCTTCCTCTGCCTAATTAACCGTCTTCCTCTTCGATCAATGGCGTCTTCCTCCTCTCGCTTCTTCTGTTCCTCTAACTCCACCCCACCACCATCACCGATGCCTGCGGGTCTGCCTCCGCCGCCGCCGTCTTCCGAGGACGAGTGTCCCCCTCGGAAGCGCATTCGTCGCAACCGGCCGAGGAAGGAGTCCGTCTTCTACCCGGCGGAGTTGTCCATGTCGGACGAGTTGTCCGACGACGATGAGGACGAGGAGGACTTCGACGACGAGGACGTCGTCGCGGAGGAGGACGAGGACGAGGAGGACGACGACGATCCGGAGGAGGAGGAGGAGGACGACGACGACGACGACGACGACGCCGCCTCCGACAATGGCGCCGACGCCGACGACGAGGAGGAGGACGACGACGAAGATGACGATTAGTCCCGACAGATGCTAGAAATTAATTATTAGTTATTTAGTATATTATTAGAAATTAGCTTTTAGCATCTTTTGTGGTAACCCGTGGGACATTGTACAGGGTACCATTATTTGTAAATTATTATAATGGTATAATATATGTACATTTCCGATAATATATGTTGTTTTTGGACCCATAAGATTTGTCCTCACAAATACATTCATGTACCATAAATTAAAAGTCAAAAGTATAAAACATAAATTAAAAATCAAAAGTATAAAACATTCTCAGATAAACTATAAATTCGATACTAAAGAAAATCACATTGAAAACCGGACTTCTCCTTTCGAATTTATATGATGAGGAATCATCCTGGTTAAGTGTCATACACCGACTAACATCACATCGATCCCGGTTGGTGTATTACACCGGACCGCTTGCTCATATCAGTCCGGTTGGTGTAACAAACCGACCAATGCTCACTTAGTCCCGACAGATTACACCAAAAATAAAAGAATACAACGGCGCGAGCGGGGCTCGAACCCGTGATCGCACCGGGGAGCCCGCGCTCAAGCGCACGTTGCTAGCCAGGGAGAGGATAGGGTTTTGATCGGCCTTCACGGTACGAACCTTTTTTGTACCCTTCTTAGGAGATAGGGATCAGCTCATTGACATGTGGGCCTATCTCTGGTAGGTCCCACATGTCATTGGTACTAATTTGCCATTAATTTCTCGAAAATTATAGAAAACTGTTGGGAGCCTTGAAATCTCTTTAATTTTTCAAATTTTATTATAAATTTTCACCTTTTATATAAATTCAATTATTGATTCATTGCTTACTAAAAAATAATAACTCATACTTATTCCACACTAAAATGATTTTCAAAAAATAAAATAAATTAAAAATTCATATATTCTTTACATTATTATTTTCCAACAAATCATACTTATTAATACAGATTTTCACCTTGTTATATAAATTCAATTGTTGCTTCCTTGCTTAATAAAAAATCATAATTCATACACGGGTTTATATAACACGGTTCGACTTATTTGCTAACATACTTTGTTTTTACAAGTGATCCTTCATTATGATCGTGTGGTACATAGGGGGATTCCTCTATATCATTCAAGATAGTAATGTCTACGTCCACCATAAAAGGAGGTAGCTCGTCGAACTGATTGTACTCTTCTTCATCTGGGACGCCCTCAACTCCGACGATCCTTCTTTTACCTGAAAGAACCACGTGGTGCCTTGACTGATCGCTAGTCTTCTGCTTCTGTTTGTTATCTTCGGTAGGCTTGTCCTTCTGCTTCTTGCTTTTAGTAGGCCTGTCCTTCTGCTTTTTCGGTTTGCTGTTTATGTCCATCACGTAGAATACCTGTGTCACATCATTTTCTAGCACGAACGGTTCGTCCCTATAGGCCACTTACTTGAGGTCCACGGTTGTCATACCGTACTCGTCAATCTCAACGGCCGTTACTTTGACCCATTGGCACCGAAACAGAGGGATTTTTAAAGGTCCATACTCGAGTTCCCAGATATCTTCTATGTAACCATAGTAGGTGTCCATCTTTCCATTTTCGTCCAAGACATCTATAGGGACCCCGCTGTTTTGGTTGGTGCTCTTGCTATCCTGGGCAGTCGTGTAAAATGTGTACCCATTTATCTCATACCCATGGAATGATACGATTGTCATGGATGGTCCCCGAGCCAAGAGTTTCAACTGTTCATTGTCTGTTCGGGAGCCCATCAATTTCTTTTGTAACCAACCACCGAAACGATCCATTTGCTCTAGTGCGATCCACTTTTCTGACTTCTCTCGGTACTGGTCGCGTAGAATCATCTCATGTTCATGGATAAACTCAGCCACTACAGTTGTTTGTTTCAAGACTGTGAAATGTGCTTGTTTAAAAGAAAGTAGATCGTCCCTAAAGAATTCTCTTCTCCCTAGAGTTCCTTTTCCTAGTAGCCTGCCCTCATGGCGTGAAACAGGGACGCCAATCGGATTTAGCTCATCAATGTAGTCGACACAGAACTCAATCACCTCCTCTGTGCCAACACCCTGTGCAATGCAGCCTTCTGGACGAGACCGGTTCCGAACATATTTCTTTAGGACACCCATGTACCTCTCGAAAGGGAACATACTATGCAGGAATACAGGTCCGAGAATTTCTATCTCTTTGACAATGTGGACTATGAGATGGACCATAATATCAAAAAAGGACGGAGGAAAGATCATCTCAAAGCTGACCAGACTATCGACCACGTCATCCTGCAGCTTAGATAAGTTCCGTGGTTCGATGACCTTCTGCGACACCGCGTTGAAGAACGAGCACAGCTTTACGATTGTCCTCGTACCCAAATCGACAGAATACCTCTCGGCGCCCATGGAGCAATCTGTGTCATCAACATGTGACAGTCATGTGATTTCAGGTGTACTATCTTATTCTCTTTCGTGTTGATGAGTCTCCTTATGTTCGAAGAGTACCTAGAAGGGACCTTCACACTATTAAAGAACTTAATCATGTTTTTTTTCTCTTCCTTGCTCAGAGTGTAGCTCGCAGGGTGGAGGTAATGTTGTCCTCTCGCTCTCTTTTCTGGATGTAGGTCGTTCCTGAGTCCTAGTAGATGCAGGTCCTTTCGTGTTTGAAGTGTATCTTTTGATTTACCGTACATATCTAGGAAGTCTAGCAGGTTCACACAGACATTCTTCGTGATATGCATGAAGTCCAGTGAGTGGCGGACCTCTAAGTCTTTCCAGTAAGGTAAATCCTAAAATATTGACTTCTTCTTCCAAATGGGCTTCGTATGACCTTGTTCAGTAGGGACAGATTTACTACTAGGACCCTTTCCAAATACTACTTTCAGATCCTTTACTAGAGAAAATACAAGTGTCCCATTGCGATGCAGGGGCTTCTTACGTTTCTCTTCTGTCCCATCGAAATTCTCACCCTTCCGTCGTAACGGGTGCTTCAAATGGAGGAACCTACGGTGGCCCATGTACACGACCTTTCGGGAGTTTTTCGATACTTGTTGTCCGTATCCTCTAAGCCTCTGGGATGCGGGCTTTATATCCTTTGATAGATAGGCCGGACAGGTTACCAAGTCAGGCCAGTCGTTGATGGTTACGAATAGCAATGCACGAGGGGTGAAGTGCTCTCTTTGTACTCATCCCATACACGTACACCATCGGTTCACAGCATTAGCAGATCTTCCACCAACGGTTTGAGGTACACGTCGATGTCGTTTTCAGGTTGCTTCAGCCCTTGGATAAGCAACGGCATCATAATGTACTTTCGCTTCATACACAGCCAAGGAGGAAGGTTGTAGATACATAGAGTCACGGGCCAAGTGCTGTGACTGCTGCTCATCTCGCCGAACGGGTTCATCCCATCCGTACGCAACCCAAACCTTATGTTTCTTGCATCCTCAGCAAAGTCCAGGTATTTTCTATCGACTTTCCTCCACTGGGAGCCATCAGCGGGGTGCCTTAGCCTTCCGTCGTCCTTACGATGTTCTTTCTGCCAACGCATCATCTGGACATGCGCTTTGCTCGCAAATAAACGCTTCAACCGGGGGATTATAGGGAAATACCAGACCACCTTAACGGGGGGTCTTTTCTTCTGACGCTGCCCCTCTTCCTCACCTCGGTCATCACGCCTAGTTTGATACCTCGAAGTTCTGCACACCGGACAAGCTTCCAAATCCTCATACTCATTGCGTCTGAGATACAATCGTTCCAAATGCATGTATCTTTTGTACCTTCAACCCCAAAGGGCAGACAACTTGCTTGGCATCGTACGTAGTTTCAGGCAGCGTGTTACCCTCTGGAAGCAACTTCTTTATGAGGCATAACAACTCGTTGAATCCCTTATCAGACAATCCATTGGTCGCCTTCCACCGCATGAGTTCTAGCGTGGTACGCAATTTTTTGTGGCCCTGTCGGCAATTTGGGTACAATAGTGTTCTGTGGTCCTCCCATAGGTGCTGGAACTTTTCGTAATGTCTTTCATTGGTGTATTCTGCCTCTCCATCAAGCAGCATCTGTTCTAGGTCATCATCGCCAAACTCCCCCAATGTATCTTCGAAAGAACCGTGTTGGCCAGCATCGGGGATATTGTTGTCCCCCTGATCTTCTTCTTCTTCAACATTTTCTCGTATAGTCTCTTATTCACCATGCTTGGTCCAACAGGTATAGTTTGGCATGAAACCTCTTGAGAGCAAATGGAAGTGAAGGTGGCTGGATTTTGGCCACTCCTTCTCATTCTTGCGCCTATGCATGGACAACATATGTAGCGACTTCGTGTATGCATCGGCCATACGAAAAAAGCTTGCAAACCCTGCAAGAACTCCGGGGTGCGTCGGTCCATGTACATCCATCGCCGGTCCATCTACATTATATTACATCAAGGCAGCTATTAGCTCATTTTCCAATAATAAATTTTTTAACATTTCGCAAATTTCAAATTAAACAAACGTTGATCATTAATTTCTCTTATTATATATTGGCGATTTTTATAATATCACATTGTATTCAAAGCAATTTAAAAGGCCAACATGTTGATATAACTTTTATCCATTACAGATGCATATAATTTGATTAAATGTTGGTCAAAATTTATAAAGTTTGACTTTTCTCAAGTCAAAATATGCCTTACAAAATGGAATGGAGGAGTACTAAATTTATTTGAAAATTCTCGCATCGATCGATGGAACCAAAACCTAAATTTGACTTGAAAAAGTCTTTCAAGACAAACGTTGACCATTAATTTCTCTTATTATATATTGGCGATTTTTATAATATCACATTGTATTCAAAGCAATTTAAAAGGCCAACATGTTGATATAACTTTTATCCATTAAAGATGCATATAATTTGATTAAATGTTGGTCAAAATTTATAAAGTTTGACTTTTCTCAAGTCAAAATATGCCTTATAAAATGGAATGGAGGAGTATTAAATTTATTTGAAAATTCTTCATCGATCGATGGAACCAAAACCTAAATTTGAGCTAGATCCACACATTCAACGCGAGCTACATCTAATCCAAGCAAATTCCAAACTTACACAACTAGTTATTTTATTAATCATGAGAAAAGCTCAAATTTTCTTCACATTTCAAGCAAAGAAGAAGCTCCATTTTACACCAAATGTAGTGAGCAACTATGTTACTAACCTTGGTTAACTTGGCTGGGAGTAAAAAATGACCAAATTTTATGCAAAGACTCTCCCTTTCTTGAAGATCTTGGCCGGCGCTGCACTGTTCTTGATCGATCATGACAAAAGATCAAATTTTCTTCACATTTCAAGCAAAGAAGAAGCTGCATTTTACACCAAATGTAGTGAGGAACTATGTTACTAACCTTGGTTAACTTGGCTGGGAGTAAAATGACCAAATTTTGGCAGCACCTCCCCCTTTTTTGGTGCTCTTGGTCGGCCTTTGTTCTTGGCATGGGCTGCTGGCGGCGGGATGTTGCAATGAGGATGGGGATTGCAAGTCGCCTGCAGTCTTGAGGCGGCGAACCATGGAGGAGGAATGCGGTGCGGTGGTGGCGGTGGCGAGAGAGAAGGGATCGAAATGGTGCGGTACTGTTCTCCATGTTGATGGAGGGGAAAAATATAGGGGAGGGGAAGATAGAAGGTCGGATCCATTAAACACACGGCAAATTCCAATGCAGTCAAATGTGATTAAACACAAAGCAAATTCCAATGCAAAACTGCAAAATCCAATGCGAAATCAATAAAAACAAGTTATAATGAACCGAAGAAAAACCAAGGAACTGCAAAAGTTTAGGAACTGAAGAAAACCAGGGATGAACTGAAGCCGAGGTGGGAGCTAGGAAGAAGAAGAAGTGTGGGGCTAGCCACTAGCCGTGTAGGGGGGTTCAAATTAATATCGGTTGGTTGCACCAACCTGCATCGATGCTAGAGCATCGATGACAGTTTGTGTAACCAACCGTACTAAGCGAACCACGGAACTTAGTACCGGTTGGTTACACCAATCTGTCTCGATGTTTAGAGCATCGATGCAGTTGGTGTAAGCAACCCAGATTAAGCGCACTCGGCCACCTAGCCCTCTTAGTACCGGTTGGCTACACCAACCGGCATGGATGTTAGAACATTAGTACCGGGTGGTGTCTTCACCCGTCGATGTTTCCTCGACTAGTAGACCGTTGAACCGGATCGATAATCGACATTCCGGTTCATGTATAACCAAGATCTTGATGTGCCGATATGAAAGGTCATTCCTGTAGTAGTGTCTCCCCAATCCTAATTTCAATGAACTCCATGATTGAGTAATTTTGTTGTTTAATGAATTATGATTTATATTTTTGATATGTTTGTACTTTTTATCTATTAAACAAATTGATTTCCCAATGGATTAATTCTATAATTTTGGAATTTGATGTAGTTAGTACTTGAGTTCCTTATTTAGTGCTCCTCCTCTTTCCAAAATTTTTGGCTCTACCACCGACTCCAAGAGTTTCAAGAAGCCGAAGGGTTTGGTTCCCCTTTACGGCTTCTTATCATGGAAACTAGGAAGCATTTGAAATTAGGATGATCCAAACAAGTCTAATGGTCGCAAATGTTTCTCTTATCTTAGAGCATTTGCGGGGTGAGGGATGAAGCAGTCTTAGGAGGTCACAGAAGAAGGAGGTCCTAGGACCAAACATTGCAAGCAAAGAAGGGATTGATCCCGATCGGGGCTTGGGCCTATTACTTCCCATTGACTTTGTCGTTAAGCCTTTCTTAAATTTTTCTTCACCAAGCACAGGATTTGATGAAGACAGAAGATAAGAATATCAACAATTGTCTTATCATATGTGGGTTCCACTGATAAGACCTGTGATAATTTCAAGAAGTGAGGACACTCTCCTACGTGGCAATTTAGGACCCTAGTGTTAGTGGTCGAACCAAACAATAGTTTTTACAAAGGAACCTTTCTTTCGAATCGAGGGGAATGAAAATAGTTGTTGTATAGACCCTCTTTTACATGTATATCATGCCATATTTATAGGGCTGGGAGTAGAAAAGACAAAATGTACATAAAAGTTTACACCATTGCCTTTACACCTGCCCCATGGCAAGGGCATGAAGGTACTTTTACAGTATGTTATAGCAAACCATAGTTGCACAGGTAATAGTGATTTGATGAAGACAGAAAATAAGGATATCAACAATTTTCTTATCATATGTGGGTTCCACTGATAGGAACTGTGATAATTTCAAGAAGTGAGGACACTCTCCTATGTGGCAATTTAGGACGACCCTAGTGTCAGTGGTCGAACCAAACAATAGTTTTTACAAAGGAACCTTTCTTTGGAATCGAGGGGTATGAAAATAGTTGTTGTATAGACCCTCTTTTACATGTATAGCATGCCATATTTATAGCGCTGGGAGTAGAAAAGACAGTCAGTATGTTACAGCAAGCCATAGTTGTACAGGTAATAGTGAGCCACCCACGCGATTCACGCTGCATGCGGAGTGGATTTAATCACGAAATTTACTCCGCTGGGCTCATTGGACCCGTCTGATTGTGCTAGACCCATCATTAATTGTCGAAGAGGATAGCGCCTCCTTTATGCGGAGGTGATAATTCGCCCTAAAAACCTCCATTATCTCTATGTTTTTGGTTCCCACCTTGAAGAAGCCTTCGCAGCCCGGTTCGAAGGGAATATAAGTGGTCCGTCCCTGCAAACACCCGTAGTGGGTCCAAACAATGCAGATGCCCTTACCATCTCTCGACCAATCATGCATGCGTGAACGTACGAGCGCCTTACTGATCTACCCTGATTCTTTCTCTGTGCTGGCACTGTTACCTTAGCGTGAGAGCCCCCACGTTTAGCACTGTTACCGACAGAAAACGATCGCGGCCGGACGGAACATCTGTGGTGAGATCAGTCAGTCCAGCAGCGATCGCCGATCGCATCTGCATATGCCAGCAGGACGTAGGGGATCTTCAGTTGTTTTCTGCGCTGTGATCATCGAAGAAGGAACAAGACCGGCGAGTGCAGCGCCGAAAGCTGCGAGCTCCTGCCGCCGATTGGCAGCCGCGGCCGGCGCCGGCGCGTGTGCGCCGCCGTGCAATCCCGTGCTTGAGATGTCGCTGAGGGTAGGCACTCCGCGCCGCGCGCGCCTAGCCGGTGAGGAGGCAGAGGCAGTCAGGCAGGCAAGGCAAGTCAGCGTCTGTCTCAGTTCCAGGACGAGGCCTCAGTTGTGGGCACAAAGAATTTGCTTCTGGAAAACCGTTTGGATTGAAAATTAGGAGAAGGCATAGTGCTTGCTTCCATGTTTGCCTAGCAAGCTAGGCACTTCTATGGTGCACCGGACGTAAAAAAATCATAGAATTGTTATATCAAAATTATATGGTGTGGGTGTAGATATGATGTATTCATCTTCTTTCACTGGACCATTGGATCAAGCATAAATAGCTCAGGTTTGGGTGCATCACAAATGGACGAGCTTTTTTCCCTCCAAAACTGCGATGTACCGTAGGTTATTTACTAGTCACATTTGTGGCAAGTCTTGGCATAAAAATGAGGGCACTATTACATGAATACACCATCCTAGCCCCTAGGGGATAAGACCATTCGATGAACATTTTCCCGCATAGGAGGTGAGCCGGTCCCACTTTCCTTTTTTTATATGGATTTGCCTTATCCTCGTCTATTGGAATTTGGAAACCGAATCAAAATAAAATCTGAATCAATTTCAATTTCTGTGTCAATACCTACCGTTGTGGTTCAACGACGCCTATTTTGGACTAGTCTCCATCAGACGATCACTACAACCATTTTTTTTTTGTCAAGCTATATAAAAATTTCCAAATATTCTATCAAAAAATTATGAAATTATAACTTTTTTATAATTTTGATCTACATTTTTAGTATTTTCCTGATAATTTTATATTAATTAACGCTTATATTTTTATAAACTTTAATATTAATTGCAATAATATTTTAAAATTATATTGAAGGTATTAAATTTTTTGTTTCATGATTGTTTGGGATTGTTTTGAAATTTTTATATGGTTTGAACAAAAATAATCAAATATGATGACTTAAATCAATCGTGCTCGTTGGAAAGAGATCCGGTGAATTACAAATTTTTTATCATGACCGCACGTATATCTGCCATGCATAGTATTGATTAGTGCGTTGACTTTTTATGTAGTATGGATGGAGATCCAATGGATTAATGACTTTCCATGCAGGGGCGGATCCAGGATTTCAAAGTAGGGGTGCACACTTTAAATAAAAATTGTCCAATATAAGATAAAAATAAAATAACATCACAAATGTAGCTAGTTAACACTAAAAATATTTAAGTTACAATATAAAGTCTTATATAGCAATAAAAATAGGAATAATACTCTACAAAATCACTTTACGGGTCTTCATTCCTTGAAAACGCTATTATATCATCATCGGACACCTTGGAGAAAATATCCCGCTCAATAAAAGTGACTAAACAATCATTTAAATATTGATTACCCATGCTATTTCTGAGTCTATTCTTCACAAGATTCATGGCAGAAAAGACTCTTTCAACACTTGTTGTCGCCACTGATAAGAGCAATATCAACTTGAGAAGCAAGTAGACCAACTTATAAATATCATGTTTTTTTGTTTCAACTAACTTGATAGAGAGATCAACAAAACCTTTAAGGTCTTTAAACCTATCATCACTCCGCACATTATCAATGAAGTTGTTAAGACTCAAAGCAGACATGCAAATAAGAAGCTCCATATTTACTTTGTCAAACCGACTATCAAGCTCCTGAAAAACACTATCAATGATGGCACGAAACACTTCTCTTCTAAAGTGATCATCATTTGTTTGTTTAGGGAAAAATCGCTTTGATCTTCCAAAAGGCACATACCTCTTATCTGGCTTGGGCACTTGGATTTGATGTTTCACACAAAATGAGGTGACTATTTTCTGGAGGAATTCTTTTCACCCATCACTCCTTATATGTTGCAATCTACTCTTAGCCAAATTGACAAGTGACATAGCATTGACAATATCTTGATCTCTCTTTTGCAAAGATTGACACAAGTCATCTGTGTAACCAAGTATCACTAACATCAAATTTGCCATGAAAACAAAATCATATGACTCAAAAGCAGCCACCATAGCATGAGCTTTTCCCCATTCATTCTTGAATGATGGATCTTTTCCAATCTTTATAAGTACTTTGTGAATGGTAGAATACATTCCAATGATATGCAAAACAGTCCTATAGTGAGAACCTCAACGAGTGTCACCGGGCCTACCTAATCCCATTTCTTGATTCAGTCCTTGTCCACTTTCAATTTCACCTAACTCTAGAGCTTCTATAATTTCTTGAGCTCTAGTATTTCGAAGCATATCATGACGCTTACAAGAGACTCCAATATCATTAAGCAAATTTGTCACTTGCTCAAAAAACCAAACACAATCAGCGTTACCCTTAGCAACAGCAACAAGAACTAATTGGAGTTGATGTGCAAAACAGTGTATGTAATAAGCAGAAGGAGACTATTTTATAATTAAGGTTTTTAATCCATGTATCTCACCCTTCATGTTTCTCTTTCCTAAGTGAAGTCGAAGGCCCCAGATCTAGTCGATTCCCACTCCCTTCTGTTTCTCTTTCCTCGCTACCCTGCAATTCCGTCCCTTGTTCACCCTCAACAATTGATGGCGAGGGTCCAGACGGAGGTGTAATCTTCTTTGCATTTCTTTCTACACTCCGAAAAAATGAAGCAATGTCTCTATTCCTCTTCATCTTTGGTTATCTGGTTCACAATCAATCATTCAATCAATCATAAATCACAAATTCACAATAAATTCACTAACTATCTAAATCACAAATTCACAGTGAGTCAGAGTCGTGCCGCTGTTCGAGAAGCGGAGAAGTTGGCTCAGTGGCTCACCTTCACGGCTTCACGTCTGTCTGAGTAATGTAAAAAGGGAAGAACTTTTCTATGTTTTATCATTTGCCTCCTAATTTTGTATTGTTCTTTCTAATATCTTTGGATGAGTGTTGCAAACAAAAAGAGAGAGAATTGATAAAAGGTTCGCAAAAAGGGGGATATTTTTTTTTGGATGATTAATGCCAAAAGGGGGAGAATTTTAATGTATTATCAATTGTCCCTATACATCTTGGATATTTGTCTTTTAAAGATTGAATTCTCATTTACAATATTTCCTATATTGTCAATAATTCCAATTGATAATAGGTTTGTCATAAATCACCAAAAAGGGAGAGATTGTAAGTTCAATGTACCCTTGTGTGATTTTGGTGATTAATGACAAACACATTTGATTTATGACAAACACACAAACACTATAAATGGTGCATATCGGTTAATGTTTGATTTAGTGCTTGACTAATGACAAACCTCTAATATTTGCTTAATGTCTATGAGACTAACAAGCTTGTTATTAAGATCATTTTTAGTCTCATCCAAATGGAGGAACTATTTAGGTCAAGTGACTAAGTTATCCATCCTATCGAGATGTGTTTCATATATACAACTAGGATAGATAACAAATCGAGGTATGCAATATGTTGACTCTATCACATTTATTATTACATTTCTAATATGGATATATGCTCTAATTGTTTTTTTTATATGATCCATCTAGTTAATCTTCACCATGGTATTAATTGTGTTAGTGCATATATCTAAATCATATATTCTCATATGCACTTCCTTAGTGAAGTTTAATCTAGATTATTTCACAACATCACTCTTGCTTTAAATATGAATGTGTACATGTACAATTCTTGAATATATTTTCATGTACATCATTAAGTGAAGATTGTGCTTCTTGCCATAATTTAATTGGTTCATCGTTTTGGCAATAACATCTCTAGTGCATATAGATCAAATGCATATTCATCATGATGCACAAAGTAGAGACCTTTCTTATGTCAAGTGTTTCATTTATATTGAGCTTCATCGTCAAACACTTGTTGAGTTTAAACATTGTTGATTATCAATCATATACATTTATATCTATTGAGTTTTTGGGGACTAATAGATTTCATGAGTGATTTGAAAAGAATTAGGTCCCGTAAGTGTGTATGATGACCAAGGTATCTTGAAAGATGACGGTTAAACCAAGGTCAATAAGACGGCGTGTTACCAAGAGTTGAAGACTAAGTCAAGATCGATTTGGCATGGAGATCATCGGGAAGGATGATCAAGTCAAAGTTGATAAGACGAGAGTCTCATGAGGTGCATCGAGTCAAGTTGGACAAGGTGAAGGCGTTATCAATCTTTTGGTGAAGGTCATCATGCATAATGAAGAAAAAGACGGCAAGTGACTATCTTAGACTTGTATTATTTTTGATTTAATTTAAATCTAAGCACAAAGCCATACTATTAAGAGGGATGCGACGAAACATAGGTATTAGACTACTCAGTTGCTCCAAAATGAATTTTTATAAAGTTGGGAAACTTAATTTTCATTTATATTGAAGTCCTGAAGAAACAGCTGAATTTTAGATCGGAATGTCCCTCGGAGTATCCAATGTCAGGTCGGAATGTCCTTCGGAGTATCCGATATTTCAAGAAACCTGAGTTTCTGTCTTAAGTCAAAATTAATCGGAATGTCCCTCGAAGTTTCCGATATCAGGTCGGAATGTCCTTCGGAGTTTCCGATTTTTCAAGAAAACTGAGTTTTTGTCCTAAGTCAAAATTAGTCGGAATGTCCTCGGAGTATCCGAACCTGTTCGGAATGTCCTCGAAAACTCCTCGGAATATCCGAACCTGTACTATTTCCAGCCTGCACAGATCGGAGTATCCGAACTTAAACTTCGGTGTATCCGATGTCTGCAGCACACAATGGCTAGATTTGAGCCAAGGGTATTTATAACCCCTCTCCCCACTTCACCAACTTGGGAAATACATTCAATAGAGAGCATTTACACCTTCTCAAGCCCTAACTCAAGCTCTAGCCCCCCAAATCCTCTCCCACCATAAATCTTTAAGATTTCCATCCTTGGTTGGGTTGAGAGGTAGGATTGAGTGTCAAGCTTTGTGGATTTTATCTTGGAGCACTCGACTCGTCTTTTACTTCCATATTTCACCGAATTTGTTACTCTTGGAGGTTGAGGACTCCTAGACGGTTAGGAGTCTCCCTCGAGCCACCAAAGCTTGGTGTGGTGGTCGTGGGAAGTTTGTGAAGGCCGGTTCCGCCTCCGCAAGGGAAGGAACAAGGAGTGAAACCAAGGGGCTTGGAGGCCTTTGGTGAGGGAAAGGGTTGAAAGAGACCCGGGCTCAAGTGTGACCGAGCCTACCTCAACGGAGAGTAGGATTCCCTCAAGAATCCGAACTTCGGAAAACAAATCTTGTCTCTCTACTCTACATCTTGGTTTGTTCACTTGCACTTTTACATTTTGTGAAATTTGTGGACTTATGCTTTGAGATTCTTTGTGGATCTAATTTTATAGCTAGGACTACTACTTATCTACCTTGTGTACAAGTGGCATCACCAGATCTGAAGGTTTGGTAAGGATTTGAGCAAACCCTAACTGCGCAGTTCGGATAGTCCGAACATCTGGGTCGGATACTCCGAACCTATTCAGAGTATCTGAACCAATCTTCGGAGTGTCTGACTGTTTAAAGCTTCCGCACTTTCTAACTCTGTATAAAATTGAAAATCGCCTATTCACCCCCCCTCTAGGCGACATCCCGGTCCTTTCACAGAGGCGCAGTGAAGGAAGCTTGGGCGGCTGGGCGCCACGCTGGGCTCTGCCTCTGCCGGTCTGCCCTGAAGCCCTTTGTCTCTGCTGACTGCTGCCGCTGGCGAGCACGGACTGGAGCACCGGCTGGCGGTTGCGCCATCGCTCTTCAGCCTTCGGGTCGCCCGATGGCCGGCTGACCGCCGGCGGCCGGCCGCATTGGTGGCTCGTGCAGATCAACGGCGTGCAAGGGATTCAAGAGGAACAGAGGCGGCGGCTGGGCGGGCGGCAGATTCAGAGGCCCGAGGCCGAGCGGGGACGGGGGGGGGAGCCAGCCTGCCAGCCGGCACCGGCAGTGTACCGGAGTGGAGCTACGGAGGAGAGAGGAGGCGGCGGGCGGCGGGCGGGCGGGCGGCGGGGGCGCTGGCGCTTCCTCGGGAGAAGGAGTCGGGAGTGAGGGCCAGCAGGGCAGCAGGAGTGAAGTCACGGGGCTGCACGCACGGGCTGGGGAGTGGGGATTTTTTTTCCCACTTCCTTGCTGGGTTGGACCAGGTGTCCAAATTGGGCCTGATATCGTTTAGAAAATTGGGCATCCATAGATATTTAATTAAGCCTGATATATATGTAGGGGTTCCTTTTTTGCAAAATTTTCAGGGGGTGCATGGGCATACCGTGCACCCCCATTAAATCCACCCCTGTTTCCATGCATGCATCAATAGAGATTAAGCGGATTGATGATGGATAACCTCTTCCCCCCTATGGGGTAAGATCTAACCAAGGACCTTGGATCAAACCACATGGTCCACGTCAATGGTCCAAAACAATTTATGTGCGTGTTAAAAATCTCCTAAGAAGGAACAATGGCATGTAAACCCGGTTTGTGTGTGGTTGCTATTGTAACTGTAATTTAAGTGTCAAGCTTTGATCATTGGATCTAAAATCCCAACTCAAGCTATGGTTTCGATTCTACGTCGTTGGTCTCAATGTCGATGGCAGCGAAATTTGCGTCTAGACTGTTGTCGTCGATTGCTTCAGTGGTTATGGCGCCACTTCTGTTTTTCCTGTGCTGATCCTAAAGGTGATTATGCCGATTTTCATTGAGCTTTTGAGATATGTCTCGATCACTCGATGGTGCCATCGAGGCATTAGATGATGCGGCAAATATCTCAACAAAGCCCTTGGGCAGGACTGCAGGAGGAAGTCCTCGGGCATAGGACAAGTTTCAGCGGTGAGGCGATTGGCGACATGAAGAACTTAGCATAGTCTTGGTGGTGTTTGTGTTTTGTGCCACTCAAGACATATGTGTAACTTTGAGGATGTATTACTCTCAAGTTTTAATAGAGTTTCTCCTCTCAAAAAAATCAGCGTGGAATGCGAGGAGGAAAATTGCCGTGGCCATAATTGTAGCCAGCTAAGGGCAGTCCAGTTGTTTTCTGCGCTGTGATCATCGAAGAAGGAACAAGACCGGCGAGTGCAGCGCCGAAAGCTGCGAGCTCCTGCCGCCGATTGGCAGCCGCGGTCGGCGCCGGCGTGTGTGCGCCGCCGTGCAATCCCGTGCTTGAGATGTCGCTGAGGGTAGGCACTCCGCGCCGCGCGCGCCTAGCCGGTGAGGAGGCAGAGGCAGTCAGGCAGGCAAGGCAAGTCAGCGTCTGTCTCAGTTCCAGGACGAGGCCTCAGTTGTGGGCACAAAGAATTTGCTTCTGGAAAACCGTTTGGATTGAAAATTAGGAGAAGGCATAGTGCTTGCTTCCATGTTTGCCTAGCAAGCTAGGCACTTCTATGGTGCACCGGACGTAAAAAAATCATAGAATTGTTATATCAAAATTATATGGTGTGGGTATAGATATGATGTATTCATCTTCTATCACTGGACCATTGGATCAAGCATAAATAGCTCAGGTTTGGGTGCATCACAAATGGACGAGCTTTTTTCCCTCCAAAACTGCGGTACATCTTACGTTATTTACTAGTCACATTTGTGGCAATTCTTGACATAAAAATGAGGGCACTATTACATGAATGCACCATCCTAGCCCCTAGGGGATAACACCATTCGATGAACATTTTCCCGCATAGGAGGTGAGCCGGTCCCACTTTCCTTTTTTTAATATGGATTTGCCTTATCCTTGTCTATTGAAATTTGGAAACCGAATCAAAGTAAAATCTGAATCAATTTCAATTTCTATGTGTCAATACCTATCGTCGCGGTTCAACGACATCTATTTTGGACTAGTCTCCATCAGACGATCACTACAACCATTTTTTTTGTCAAGCTATATAAAAATTTCCAAATATTCTATCAAAAAATTATGAAATTATAATTTTTATAATTTTGATCTACATTTTTAGTATTTTCCTGATAATTTTTATATTAATTAACGCTTATATTTTTATAAACTTTTATATTAATTGTAATAATATTTTAAAATTATATTGAAAGTATTAAATTTTTTGTTTCATGATTTTTTGGGATTGTTTTGAAATTTTTATATGGTTTGAACAAAAATAACCAAATATGATGACTTAAATCAATCGTGTTCGTTGGAAAGAGATCCAGTGAATTACAAATTTTTTATCATGACCGCACGTATATCTATACATCCAGGCTGCCATGCATAGTATTGATTAGTGCGTTGACTTTTTATGCAGTATGGATGGAGATCCAATGGATTAATGACATGCATGCATCAATAGAGATTAAGCGGATTGATGATAGATGACCTCTTCCCCCCTATGGGGTAAGATCTAACCAAGGACCTTGGATCAAACCACATGGTCCACATCAATGGTCCAAAACAATTTAGGTGCGTGTTAAAAATCTCCTAAGAAGGAACAATGGCATGTAAACCCGGTTTGTGTGTGGTTGCTATTGTAACTGTAATTTAAGTGTCAAGCTTTGATCATTGGATCTAAAATCTAAACTCAAGCTAGGGTTTCGATTCTACGTCGTTGGTCTCAATGTCGATGGCAGCGAAATTTGCGTCTAGACTGTTGTCGTCGATTGCTTCAGCCATCAGTAGTTATGGCGCCACTTCTGTTTTTCCTATGCTGATCCTAAAGGTGATTATGCCGATTTTCATTGAGCTTTTGAGATATGTCTCGATGGTGCCATCGAGGCATTAGATGATGCGGCAAATATCTCAACAAAGCCCTTGGGCAGGACTGCAGGAGGAAGTCCTCGGGCAGATGAGGACTAGTTTCGGCTGTGAGACGATTGGCGACATGAAGAACTTAGCATGGTCTTGGTGGTGTTTGTGTTTTGTGCAACTCAAGACATATGTGTAACTTCGAGGATGTATTACTCTCAAGTTTTAATAGAGTTTCTCCTCTCAAAAAAATCAGCGTGGAATGCGAGGAGGAAAATTTGCCGTGGCCATAATTGTAGCCAGCTAAGTAGCATCCAATCCAAAGTGACGTCTAAGAGCATATACAATGGTACACCTCAGCAGTCTCTAAGCTATCTCTAAGTAGTGCCATGTCAACTAAATGATGAGGTGGAAGAGAGAGGGAGAGGAGAGAGGAAAGAGTCGTCGCTCTAGGATGAGACGACGCTAGCATCGTAACCAATGTTTAGCAACGCCCTATAGACAACGCAGCAAACCATTGTATGCAAGCCGTCTCCCCCCGCCCCCCAAATGGCGATCCCGTGCGGTGTTGGCCCTCCGCCATCTCTCCTGTCGCCGCCTCCGCTCTCTCCGCCGCGCCTCTTCCCTCTCCACCGCCGCCATCTCCGTTGTGCCTCCTCCCTCAGCGCCGCATCTCCGCCTTGTACACCGCCGCCGCCTCGGCCATCTCTGCTACCGCCTCGGCCATCTCCACCGCCGCCGCCGCCGCCGCCGCCATCTCTGCCGCCGCCATATCCCTCAGCCATCTCCGTCGCGCCTCTACCGTCTTCGCTGCCGCCACCACCCTCTCTGCCATGTCTCCATCTCTCCGTCGCGCCCCCTCCCTCAGCGCTGTGTCTCCGCCTTGTACACCGCCGCCACCTCGGCCATCTCCACCGCTGCCGCCGCCATCTCTACCGCCGCCTCCGCCTCGGCCATCTCCGCCGCGCCTCTACCATCTTCGCCGCCGCCTCCACCCTCTCTGCCGTGTCTCCGGCTCTCTGCCGCGCCTCCTCCCTCTCCACCACCGCCATCTCTGTCGAGCCTCCTCCCTCTCCACCGCCGCCATCTCCGTCGCACCTCCTCCCTTAGCACCGCGTCTCCGCCCTCTACACCATCGCCGCCTCGGCCATCTCCGCCGTCGAGCTAAATATGAATTTTTGTTGTGGTTTATGCTATAGTAAGTTCTTGTTGTTGGATGCTATCCTTGTACTTGTTGGAGTTGCAAATTGCCACATTCAGATGAAATATATGAATATTTGGGACTATGTTGTCTACTCAGTAGTTGATTTTGTCACATTTAGCTCTTATTTTTGTGTAGATCTTTGATTGCCAATGTTTGTAGATGAATTTAACATACCATGGCTACTTAGATGAGATGCACACATGATCACCTCATTTTTTTTTATTCTTCATGCAAACATTAAATGAGTATGTCGACAGCTTATAAGCTTATAGACAGACTATTGTATGGGTTGTCTCTAGTGCTATCTCTAGATGACATGGCAATGGTTAGAGACAGCTGTTGTCTCAACCATTGTACATGCTCTAAGGAAATAGATGGACATGATAATTGCTTGCCGTCACTAGCACGTAGTCACAGTAGTAACTGCGTGTGCTCTTTGTCCATGATATATACTATATACGCACAGTAAGTGGCAGAGCATGTACAAGTACATGTTCCATCTTAGTTATCTATATTTCATTTATAAACTCTGTCACATAGGATAAAAAAAAGTAGATGAGAGAGATATACATAGAGAATTGAGTCGTATATCATTTTGTAATCGACTATAGCACGAATATCAAGACAAGTTGTGACTGTGGAGATGTTATTTATAGAGAAGATGGTCTTCCATACCCATTGTATAAGTTGTTTATAAGACCGTCCATAAGTGACATGACAACTTACTATATACAATAATTGCACATAGCATTGTATCTGTGCTAAGAAGGTGTTACACGATATATAAATTATGGCATCAAATAAAATACTACTAAATTCCAAACATTTGAAAAAATTGCCCAATAACAAAATCATAGAGTGTGGTACATTATCACATGTTATTCACTTCGACCTGGGATGAGAGATGACACCTAGCCTACTAATAGCACTACCAGCGAACCAGGTACTACAACCGGTTCGAAACAGGTTTTAAAACCGGTTTTGGAACGGTTAGTAAATCATGAGTGATACCTCCGGGTAACACTCAGGTTCTTAACCGCTTGTGGTAGGACACCACAAGCGGTTGAAGGCTCTGGCAGTGGTGGAGGCGCCACATGGGAGCTTTCTACAAGCGGTTCAGACATTAAACGCTTGGAGACCCTCTCAGCCAGCGAGGGGAGGCGCCACGTGTGCCTTCTCCACAAGCGGTTGGACTTACGAACCGCTTGTGGAGAGCCTCGTAGGCGCATCCCCTCGCCACGTGTGCCCTCTCCACAAGCGGTTGGACATACGAACCGCTTGTGGAGAGCCTCGTAGGCAGCAAGGGAGAGCGCCACGTGTGGCCTCTCCTGGCGGTTGGAGTTACCAACCGCTTGGAGAGGCCGAGCGTAAATTATATTCAATATAGAATATGTTCTGAGGGGGGGTTTTCAATATGAAGTTTGACAATAAAATTAAATACAACTACAATATTTTTTCACAATTAAAAATATAATATGATGTGTACTCGATCATTCACACAACCACAATTAAGTTCATTTACACAATAATACGAATGAATTAAAAATATGTACATACATGAAATAAGGAGCACATGCACTGATCGAAGCAATGTTTATACATTTCAAGAGTACAAGGGTGAATCTTGAGGTCATTTGTTGCCCGTGATCGCTATGTGTGGCCTTCGATGATTCCGATATTTCACCTGTCCTTAGAGAAGGACAATCTCTCCATCCCTTTGTGTGGAACTCGCCTTTGGTTGATATAATCTCGTCGACAATGAAGCCGATAAGTTGTTCTTGGATTGCTGCAACCCGGTGAGGCGGATCACACCTTGCACATCGAGGTAAGGCTGCCAAAATAGGAAATAAATAACTCTATGAACATGTAAATTGTAAGTACTAAGAAATTGAGATGCATCATTAATTTCGATGCATCATTACTTTGGTATTTTTGACATACACGCACCTCGTCGTCTATTTTGGGCACATCGCCGTGGCAAAGATTTTGCATGTAGTGGCACACATAATAGCCACATAAGTTGTTTCCAGCCGTTTGTTGTATAACCTATGATGAAATTTAAGAAGAATACAAGTATTGAGATGAAAAACTATCAATAAAGAATATGAATTAATTAGTATGCTTTATTACGTACTCGAAAGTGCTTAATTGAATTTGTGAATTCGTTCTTGAAAGCTCCTTTATGCTTCTTTCGAACTTTGCGAATGCCCCTGTGATGCGTTAATACATGAATAGTAATTATTAGAGTTTGAATTAATTAAATAGCTAGGCATTTCAATAGAATAAGGAAACCATCTTATAAAATAATATATACCATACCGATTTAAGCGCGTCAATGATATATTGATATTTTTCCTGTGGTTTCCTTTTTGAGTCTTGAACAATGATCTTGCTATTATCAAGCATGATAACAAGAAGGACCCAGTGAAACCTATTAATATATTCAACATATATATGTAATTAGTCATATTATGTATGCTTTAAAAAGCTAGGAATGAGAGGTTGTGAGGAACGGATATATACGTACTCGAAGTTGAAGGGCAAAAGTATGTATGGTTTGTAGTGCTGTGCTAAGAGTGCATCCAGAATGTACTCCTCAACAACCTTTGGGTTGTATCCGATGACAGCCTCGTTGACAATCTCTGGGTCTATGAAGCCGATGTTGAAGTCACCCAGTCTTCTCAATCGTTGTATCTCCATTCTACATAGAAATGGAAAAACTATTAGAGTTGCAACTTTCTGGTACGAGGAAGCACATGGTAAACTTATTAGCCTGACACTTACAGACACTAGCAGCTCATGAGAGACACGTTGACAGCGTCCTGATGGTAAAACTGGTAGACGTCTTCGAATTCTAGCCATATTTGGTTGTCCCCGCGATAGAAATGTTCGTTTGTGATACGGAGGGGGAACATATTTCTTTCTTGAGCGGACTCTACCATGTACCATTCATGAAATTGCCGCATCTTGGTTGGTAAATCCTTTATGGTTTTAGGGTTAACCAACTCCCGGCCCAACTTATATTGCCATCTCACTTCTGCCATTGGGATATCATCTGTTAATCCAAGAGCTTCAGCTGCAGAACCGAGGTTTGCCTCTTTCATGAATTGTTCAAGCTGTTCTTGCTCTTTCTTCTTCTTTCTTGCCTCTGCCTTAGCCCGTTTAGACTTCTGTGTAGCCTTTACTATTGTCCGGTCGTGGTCTCGACGTCAGAGGCGATGGCGCCGCATGGGATGTCGCAAGTGTTTTGAAGCTTTTCGATCAATTGCTTGCTTTTGGCCGCACCTTAGGTGCGGTGGGCAACAACTTCGCAGCGACAACTTTGCTTGTCTCTCTTGCGTCATATCATATGCCCTTTTGAAGGTTCCTTTGACCTTGTTGATCGGCCGGACTGGCCTTCGGGAGGAGGATGGCTCCTTCTTATTTGAAGCTTCTTCATGGAGGAGATGGTGGGCGTGCTTTTCCTTGGGGGTTCGTTTTTGTTGGAGGTGCCGGTGGAGTTGGGCTTCTGCGTGGGCGGTGGTGGAGCAGAGTACTCAGTATTGGCGGCGAGGCATTGCGTGGAGGTGACATTGGAGGAGGCATGGTTTGTCGTTGTGGAGGAGGCGAGCTTCCTCCAGCCGGCTCCAATTGCTCGATGTCTCGCGGTGGAGATGACACCTCCACGCCATCTGCAAACATGATGTACCGTTTTCGTCAGAGGTTGATACCGTGGAGGGCCTGTCCAAGCTTGGCCACCTCATCGCCTCCAGCAATATCGAGTATAAGATCTTCAAATCCGCTTAACACCTCCTCCACGGCGACTTTCGAGTAACCGGGGGGTATCTCATTGTAATGAAATGTCTGGCCCGGCTCTACTGGGAACGCCATGCCGTAAGCCACCTTTATAGAGAGGTTTCGCGCCTGGACATGTAGCTCACACCGGCGGCGAACCTTGATGTCGTCCACTGGAAAATGGCCGAGGTCATCCCCATCAGGTGCCGCGGTGGACGCACAGCTGCTCCGCCACGCGGAGGCCTGCGGGCTGATCATGGCATCCGGCGGTTGCTCGGACTGTTCCTCGAAGCTTCCGAGGGCTATCTCTGCACTTGTTGAGCAACTATGTCGCCGATGCTAGCTGGGTAGCTCTTAGCTCCCTTTCCAATTGGCTGTATTTGTATAGCTCTCTGGTTTTGCTTCTTGCTCGGCTCTCAGACGTTTGGGAATCCTTTGCGAATCCGTGCTTCCATGGCGTCGACGAACCAATACCTCTTGTCCGTCCCGGTGCTCCGGGTTTTGGAGGGCATGTGTCACCGTCATTCTCCCTATCTCGTCACTAAGGAACTGACCGAGACTGTTGAACGGCTTGTACGATCCTTTGCCCAACATCCGCACTCCGGTGCCATCACCAAGCCGCCATCAT
The DNA here is from genome assembly GCA_036346145.1 of Olyra latifolia. Classification (NCBI taxonomy): domain Eukaryota; kingdom Viridiplantae; phylum Streptophyta; class Magnoliopsida; order Poales; family Poaceae; genus Olyra; species Olyra latifolia. The sequence continues at coordinate 23,806,686 of CM070532.1, forward strand.
CTGCAAGGGCCCCCGTGAGCCATGAACCAATTTCGCAGCGAAATTCGGTCAGCGATGAGTGTAGTGCATCCTTGGCCAATAATTCTTCCTCCCGCTTCTCCCATTTCGGTATAGCATTGATGTAACCACCGGAGCCGAGATGGTGGTGGTACTTCTTCTTCTGTGCATTTATCTTGTTCTTTTGGCTCGCGGCTTGGCCTTGAGCTGACAGCTTGTATTCCTCAAACGCTTCCCAGTGATCGGCCAGCTTAGGAAATAGATTGAAGTCAGGCCTTTCACCTTTCTGCACATACTTGGCATTTAGAGACGTCTTCCAAGACTGAAATACGGTTGCCATCTTTTTCAAAGTGTATTTCTTTACTTTGTCTTCGAACCCTTCAGGGAATTTGAAATTGTCCTTAATATCTGTCCACAATAGCTCCTTGGTAGCTTGAGGGACTTCAGCCCATTTCTGGATGCTAATTGGGACGTGGTCCCTTACATGGAAACCACAAGCGTTGTTGAATAGCCCAATTGCTGAAAGAGGGGCAATTGGCATCCCGTCGGAATTAACATCGGTAAATACATGCTTTGCCGACGGCTTCTTGTTAGGTCCTCGCTTCGATTGGTTGCTCGATGTACCCTGCTTAAATTACAGAAAAATATGAGTGTGTTTAGATTGCTCGAAAGGCGGCGTGTACCAGGGCATTATTGTGGCATTACCTCGCTGGCCCCAAAGTCCACGGCATCACCGAACACAAGGTAGTAGCATTACCGTCGCCTTGGTTCACAAATTCATCGGCAGCGGCGTTAAGCGCCACCTTCGTCAGATTCTCGATGCTACCCTCCGCGATCGAGTCTAGCATGAACAGATTCTCATCGAAAATATCGTTGGCATTGCACGGTTGCTCCATCTATATATCATAATTGCGAAACAATGTTAAATTAGTATCGCAACTTATGCACATGATAAAAAGAAAGGATAGATAAAAGAAGGATTAGCCAATGCTTTGCAGATCAGGCCACTAATCTCTCATCCAAGTCATGCCGTATTCGTGTGAAATTTGATGGTTTTTTTCGTTGTGAGATACTACCTGCGGTTTTAAAACTTACGTGATGTCTATTGACACGGTTTTTGAAATACAACTTTGATCACTAATTATATTTGTACTTTTTGGATAAACGGCATAAAATATGATATTATAGAAGTGCTTCTCGAAACGAATCTATATGTATGGTCCAAAGTGCTCCCTATCTCTCTCTAGATCTCTCCCTATCTCTCTCTAGCTCCCTCCCTATCTCTCCCTAGCTCTCTCTCTCTAGCTCCCTCCCTATCTCTCCCTATCTCTCTCTAGCTCTCTCCCTAGCTCTCTCTCTCTAGCTCCCTCCCTATCTCTCCCTATCTCTCTCTAGCTCTCTCTCTCTAGCTCCCTCCCTATCTCTCCCTATCTCTCTCTAGCTCTCTCTCTCTCTAGCTCCCTCCCTATCTCTCCCTATCTCTCTCTAGCTCCCTCCCTATCTCTCCCTAGCTCTCTCTCTCTAGCTCCCTCCCTATCTCTCCCTATCTCTCTCTAGCTCTCTCCCTATCTCTCTCTCTCTCTAGCTCCCTCCCTATCTCTCCCTATCTCTCTCTAGCTCCCTCCCTATCTCTCCCTATCTCTCTCTAGCTCTCTCTCTCTAGCTCCCTCCCTATCTCTCCCTATCTCTCTCTAGCTCCCTCCCCATCTCTCTCTCTCTCTCTCTCTCTCTCTCGGTTTCTCTCGGCTTCCCGTTGGGACGTTTCATCGAACACCTGCGTGCACACATGAAACAGAGGCAGAGTCTTGGCGTGGGCGTGGGCAACCTAGGTCCTCCGGGATTGGGGCGCGGGCCTTGTCGAGAGGTCGACCAGCGATGGAGGTCCGACGGTGAGGCGACGACGGCGGCACAAGACGGCGGTGGCGAGGCGCTGCGACGAAGCAGCAAGACGGCGGTGAAGAGCATGCGAGCGCGACGTGGGATCTCGACGACGATCTGGCGACGAGGCGCCAAGACGGTGGGAGGAGGCGCTCGAGCGCGCGGGGCTCGGCGGAGATACTGGCGGAGCGACAGAGGAGTGCAACATGACGGCTCGGGACTTAGAAAAATTTTGGGGAGATGTAAGCGTGAGGAAGACGAGCTGAAATATATAGGATAGACCCTCTAAAGCGGTTAAGTAACGAACCCCTTGTAAAGTGACCTCTACAAGCGGTTCGTAGTCCCAACCCCTTGTAGAGGTCACTTCTACAAGGGGTTCGTGTCTGAACCGCTTGTAGAGGGGCTATCCAGATCGCCTTGCACGCTTGTTTGTCCCTTCTACAAGGGGTTCAGACATTTAACCGCTTGTAGAGGTTCCTTCTACAAGGCGTTTGTATTACAAACCGCTTGTAGGTCTCTTCTACAAGGGGTTCAGATTACAAACCGCTTGTAGAGGGCTATCCAGATTGTTTTGCGCTTGTTTGGTCCCTTTCTAGAAGGGTTCAGACATTTAACCGCTTGTAGAGGTTCCTTCTACAAGGGGTTCGTAATACAAACCGCTTGTAGAGGTTACCTTCTGCAAGCGGTTTGTATTACCAACCGCTTCTAGAGGGGCTTTTCTCCTTTTTTATTTAACTGACTTTTGAGATGTTTAAAATTTCAGTACTTCTGTTTCATATTTCAGTATAATGTTTAAATTTTCAGTACTTGTGTTTCATATTTTTTTTAAAATGTTTAAAATTTCAGTAATTGTGTTTCATATTTTTTTAAAATGTTTAAAATTTCAGTACTTGTGTTTCATATTTTTTTAAAATGTATAAAATTTCATTGCTTAATTTCTATATATATGCTTCAAATATACAAGTTTCATACAGGAGCACATCTTAACTAGTAACATACTTTGTCTTTACAAGTGTGCCTTCGTTATGATCTTAGGCGTATATCTGAACATCGACATCTGTGTCATTCAGACACTTATGTCGACATCCACCGCAAAAGGAGGGAGCTCGTCGAATCGACTATACTCTTCCTCGTCTGGACGTCCTCAACTCCGACAATCCTTCGTTTGCCTTGAAGAACCACGTGTCGCTTTGGCTTGTCCTTCGCTTCTTAGGTTTGGTTGACATGTCCATTACGTGAAGACTTGTTCGACATCATTGGCGAGAACGAATGGTTCGCGCCTATAGCCTACTTGTGTGAGGTCTACGGTTGTCATGCCATATTTGTCGATCTTCACGCCGCTTGAACTCGCTTTAACCCATTGGCACTTGAATAGAGGACCTTCAAAGGTCCATAGTCAAGCTCCCATATCTCTTCTATGAAACCATAATATGTGTCCACCTTGCGGTGTTGTCCGGCGTCTATACGGACGCCGTTGTTCTGGTTCGTGCTCATCTTATCCTTGGATTTCGTGTAAAATGTATAACCATTTATCTCGTACCCCTTGAATGTCACGATTTCACTAGATGGTCCCCGAGCCAGCGTTGTAACCTGCTCATTGTCGCACCCTTTCGAAAGGATGTAGTTTTGTAACCAAGTGCGAATGAATCCATGTGCCTCGGTGTTATCCAATCCTCGACCTTCACGGAATTCGCGGCATAGAATACTCTTGTCTTTGAAGGACATAAGGGGCCACTACAGTAGATTGTTTCAGAACCGTGAAATGTGCTTGTTTAAAAGTAAGAAGATCTTTGCATGCAGGTGCTTTCCGACCTAGTGTCCCTTTCCCCCGGAGCCTCCCCTCATGGCGTGATATAGGGACACCAATCGGATTTAGATCATTAATGTAATCCACACGAACTCAATCACCTCCTCGGTGCCATACCCTCGGCTATGCATCCTTCCGGACGAGATCGGTTACGGACATACCTCTTTAGGACACTCATGTACCTCTCGAAGGAAACATGTTGTGTAGAAACACGGTCCGAGAATACCTATCTCCTTGACAATATGAACAATGAGATGAACCATAATATCAAAGAATGCAGGAGGAAAGATCATCTCAAGGCTAACCACACTTTGTACCACGTCATCCTTCAGCTTACTTAGTTTATCTGGATCAATAACCTTTTGCGAAACCGCATTGAAAAAGGAACACAGCTTTGTGATTGTCCCCGGACCCACTCTGGCAAAATACCTCTCACACCATCGGAGCAAGCGTATCATCAACACAAGACAGTCATGGGATTTCAGGTGGACGATTTTATTCTCTTTCATGTTTATGAGTCTCTTTACATTCGAGGAGTATCCGGAAGGGACCTTCACACTGTTCAAGCACTCTATCATGCTTTTTTTCTCTTCTTTGTTTAGAGTGTAGCTCGCAGGATGTAGATAATGTTGTCCTTTGCCTGTCTTTTCTGGATGTAGATCGTTCCTCAGTTCCAAATGTTTTAGATCCCTCCGACCTTGCAGTGTATCTTTCGATTTGCCGTACATATCTAAGTATCCTAACAGGTTCACGCAAACATTCTTCGTGATGTGCATGAAGTCAAGTGAGTGACGGACCTCCAAAACTTCCCAATAAGGCAAGTCCCAAAATATTGACTTCTTCTTCCACATGGGTGCTTGACCTTCCTCATTCGGTATAGATTTTCTCCCAGGACCCTTTCCAAAAACTACTTTCAGATCCTTAACCATAGCAAACACACGCGGCCCACTTCGATGCTCAGGCTTAGCACGAAGGTCTGGTTTCCCGTTAAAATTCCTGCCTCTCTTCCGCAACGGATGCCTTGTAAGAAGAAACCTACGGTGGCCCATGTACACAACCTTCCGAGAGTTTTTGAGGTACATGTCTGTCCGTTTATCTAAGCACGCACGCAGCTCTATATCCTTTATAGTTAGGCCGACAGTTACCAAGCGCAGCCGGTCATTGATGGTAACAAACAAAGAATGCGTGAGGGTGAAATATTGTATTTTGTGCTCATCCCATACCCGTACACCATCCTCCCACAATGTTACGAGATCTTCAACCAATGGTTTCAGATAGACATCGATGTCGTTCCGGGTTGCTTGGGCCCTTGGATCAACAACGGCATCAATATGTACTTCCGCTTCATGCACAACCAAGGAGGAATGTTATAGATACATAGTGTAACAGGCCGGTGCTATGGCGCTACTCAACTCGCCGAACGGATTCATACCATCCGTACTCAACCCAAACCTTATGTTTCTCGCCTCATCCGCAAAGTGCGGGTATGTTCGATCGACTTTCCTCCACTGGGAGCCATCAGCGGGATGTCTAAGCATCCCGTCGTCCTTACGCTCTTCTTTGTGCCAACGCATCATCTGGGCATGCGCTTTGTTAGCAAACAGACGCTTCAATCGGGGGATGACAGGGAAATACCACACCACCTTAGCTGGAGGTCTCTTCTTCATACGCTCCCCATCTATTTCACCTGGGTCGTCACGCTTCATCTTGTAACGCGATTCTTTGCACACTGGACAAACATCAAAATCCTCGTACTCATTACGATACAGGATACAATCGTTAGGACATGCGTGTATCTTCTGTACTTCTAATCCCAAAGGACATACGACTTGCTTGGCTTCATATGTAGATTCAGGCAGAGTGTTATCTTCCGAAAGCAACTTCTTTATGAGTGATAACAACTCATCGAATCCCTTATCTGAGACACCATTCGTGGCCTTCCATTGCATTAGTTCCAGTGTGGTGCGCAGCTTTTTGTGGCCCTGCCCACAGTTTGGGTACAAAGGAGTCCTGTGGTCCTCTAACATGCTACCGGAACTTGTCGAATTGTCTTTCATCTGTGTAGTCTCCTCTCCGCCACGCAAAGATCTGGTCCAGCTCATCATCACCAAACTCTCCGAGTGTATCTTCCACAGAACAGTATTGCCTGGCGTCTGGGATACTGTTCAATCCCTCTTCTTCTTCCTCGTCGTCTTCATCATCTACCTGCTAATCCCTCAACTTCGCCATGGTTGGTCCAACAGTATAGTTTGGCATGAATCCTCTCATGATCAAATGGTTCATAACCTCGCCATCGGTGGGAGTGCTCCTTCTCATTCCCGCAGTCTACACACGGACAACATATGTAGTCACTGCAGCAAGAAGGCAACGGCCGCATCCGTAAAACCCCGCGACGCCATCAATGAACTCTCTGGAGCGACGGTCCGCATTGTACATCCATTCTTTGGTTCATCTACACCAAGTTATATTTTATTAAAAAATTTAGTTACATTTCAAAATCTAAAGCTCACAAGCACTTAGATCTACCTTTCTAATTACTTTTTGTTCTTCTTCGGTCTACAATTAAAGACAATATTTTTTTTTTGCAACAAAAAATCCACCTACACTAATTCTTTTTGTCCTTCTACATTTATTGAACTAAAACTAACTAATTGTTACATTTTTAAAATTATTTCTTATCCTTCTACAATTTTGAACCTATTTATTTTTCCCTTTCTACCTTTGTAATTTTTTATCTTTATACATTTTTAACTAAACCTAACTAAAATTTTTTACCCTTCACATTTATTGCACAAATAAATAACTAATTATTACATTTTTAATTATTTTTTAATCCTTCTATAATTTTTAACTAAATCTAACTAATTATTTTTCCCTTTCTACCTTTTTATTTTTTTCCTTCTAATTTTTGCCTTATTTATTTCATACTCCAATAATTAGTTCCTAAAATTAGGGTGATCAAGCTAGCTAGCAAATTTATCGTTAAATTTTGGATCCTAAAGCAAACAACTTCATTTTGAGATCAACTCCTAAAATTAGATGATCAAGCTAGCTCAAGAAACAAGTTAGGTAGCTAGCAAACAAGTAAAGAAACTTTTCACTGGTGAAGCTAGCTAGCAAACAAAACACACACTTTTCAACAAAGAACAAATCAACATTTCTCCACATCCAATGCAAAAAACAACAATACTTAGGTGAGAAGGATGTTAACATGACGTTACTAACCTTGAACCACTTAATTTGCAGCTAAATCACCTCAATTGAAAAATTGGGCAAGACCTCCCTTGAACAAGACCTCGGCCCTTCCTGCTAACACTTCCCGCTTCACAGTGCGCGCTCGGGGAGGAGGAAGATGTTTTAAATGCGCTGATCGGGATGGTTCTACAACCGGTTTGAGACACAAACCGCTTCTAAACTTGCTTTACAACCGGTTTGTGTCTCAAACCGGTTCGAAAACCACAACCGGTTTGGCACACAAACCGGTTGTAGAGGTGGAGACTTTACACGCGTTCGTGTTTCAAACCGCTTCGAAGCCCTCTCCCGCCCGTTGCCTACGAACCGGTTCTAGTACGAAGATTACAACGGGTTCGCACCAAACCGCTTCTGATGGACCGGTTGTGATGCCCAATTCTGTAGTAGTGTAGGTTTGAAAGTTCATTATCTGCCTTTGACACTGTAAAGGCAGAGGTGCACAGTAATATACAAGTAGAATGGCAGAGTACTGTAGCAAAAGGTACCAGTAAATAGCACCTTTCTTACTGTGCCAAGTTACTGTTTATCACTGTACCTCAGAGAACTATGAGCTGAACTGCAGAGACAACGACAGATGATACAAATCCAACAGGTCTGAGGTCTGTGGTTCGGCTTGTGGCGTTGTTAATTCGTTCCTCCACCCAAATCTGATCCGTAAGATCGGCGGTGTTTTTTTGTTTTAATCGTAATACACAATCACGTGTGTTCAGTTGATCTAAGCAACATGGCCACTCTCGGTATAAGAAACTCAAAAAAACTGAAGTATGCGCTAAATGGCGAGTGCATGTGATATGCATATGTAGTCCATGTACAACATGGCGAGTGCATGTACTCCTGAGATTCTGATTCCACCCCGATGGGACATAGCTTGGCGCGCGCCCTGCAAGCTTTCTTTTTAGCTGGACTGAATTGCTAAAATAGTTAAAGTGTTAAAATATTGGGTTTCAAAAATATAGAATGGTTTGTTCGACAAGAGCTCTAAGAAGCCGGCTTTAAAATATTTAAGAATGTTTGACTCGAAGAAACAACCATGATTGATCATGACTTATAAACCGACAAGAACAAGAGAAATCTATGTGGAAAAATAAAGTTTAGAAACTAGCAAAAAGGCGAACCAAGCGATAGTTTAGCGAGTGATGCCGCGTTGTGGCCCGCATGACCTAGGTTTGGGAGACTAGATCAGGAGTGCATCAGATCACGGAGAAATTTCCGAGACCTTCAATGTTTTTTTTTTAAAAAAACTAGTTTGATGTCCATACTTCGCAGGGTTTACGTAAGAAATTAGAAAACTTGAGAGGGTAGAATGCTTTAAGAACATGGACTTGTGCGTGAGGTATGCAAACATGAGAAACACTAAAAACATGGACTTATATGTGAATGAAGGAAACTGCAAGGGCCAAAACACAAAATGTGCACAAAAAAGTAGCAAAACGCATGCATCACCACCACTCGACATTGCATTCTTTTTAATAGTTAAGAGAAAAAAGAAAAAAAGAAACTAGCTAGAGGAGGAACATGAGTCTTGACGATGCAGATTGGAGTAAAAAAACGTGTCTAATTTATCATGACCACAGAAGGAACAAGGATGGCCTTTTGAGGTGCAATTTTTGTCGTTGAACTTTTGTGATTGGAACGGGTTGGATTGAGCCATTTTCTTTTTCTGAAAGAGATCGAGTACGGGTGGACAAAGATGGATGGATCAGTCGACATGTCCATTTGTGTAGATACAGAGCAGGTAGTCCTGGCCCTTCACATGACGATGCAAGGTAACAAAACAGTGGTAGAGAAAAAAAAAAAAGAAATTTTACGGTACATAAAGATGAATAGAAGCCGTTCATTAATTCTTCTTGATCCACCGATTCAGATTGATTTTAATTTTTTATATACTATGGTAGTATTTATACTATAGTGATAATATATTTTTGTGTGGGAGGTTCTCTGAATTGACTGTTAAATCTAAATTATACTATCGCTCTAGCATATTTACTGTTATATACCATAAAAAAGCTAAAAAGACCCTGTGGAAGGCTAATAAACTTGATGATGTGTGTGCTTTCAGTTTGATGCAAATTACCCGGAGCAAACGTTAATTAGTTGATCTTAATAAGATTGTTTTGTTTGTGGTATAGCCTAAATACATGTAATTAGCCTAAAAGTTCAGTCAAATATAATCCTTTGTGGTGATACGCTGGAATCTTGTTTCCCTTATTTTTCTGGACTCTTAGGGTGTGTTTGATTTGAGAGAATTAGAAGAAAGGAATGAGAATTGAGAAGTAAGTAAAATGAACCCTTGTTTGTTTGGAGGATATAGAAAAAAGATACAAAATTTGTAATTTAAATGAATAGGATTTAACTCCCTGGATTACACGGGTAAATGAACTCCCAACCTTTTCCCTTTTCCTTTTCTCAACCCCAGCTTTGCTAAACATGCCGTTAAAAAGTTGTGCTATTGCCGTGCAGCAGCTCACCGCTTGAGATATTCTCCAGACCCACAACCACGAGACACAAGGTGCTGCTGACATTTGAAGAGCATGAAATTTACAGAAATTCAACGCGGAAAAGTTTTAGTTTTTGTGAGCGAAATATTAAAAATCCCCGTGCTCCGAACAGTCCTGGCAGCAGGTGCGAGGTGTTTTGTATTTCACGAGCACATCTCAACAGGCCGGTCCATCGTTGCATCGAAGTTTGGGTGTTTGCAAATTGCAATACAGAAGATGATTGGCATCCATCGGATGGGCCGGGCAAGTCGGTTTGGACAGAGCAGCCCGTCCCATGGCCAAGCCCAGCTTAGACCAGCAGAGAAAAGCAAATTATACATTTCTTCAACGAATTTTATTTTTTTTTATATTTAAAAATAATTCGAAATAAATAAATAATATTCCATTTAATAAAAATAAATAAATAGCCTCCCGTCGCCACCCCATACGGCGGGAAAGAGAAATCGCCATATCAAACGGCGATTTTATAAAAATCGTCATTTGGTTGGGCGATTTATATAAATCGCCATTTGGAATGGCGATATTTGCCCCCACAGCCAAGGGTGTGCAGGGTTGGCAATAATCGCCATTTGGTTTGGCGAAAATTTAAATCACCCGTTGAAAGGGCGATGTTTGCCTAAAATTTTGTTTTCATTATTAAATATGAAGTGTTTATCGAATAAATCATCGGAAAGGGCGACAAGAGCTGGGCCTTAACCGTCCCGACCATGTGTGGGGGCAAATAGAGCGACCTGTCAGCATGTAGTGGGGCGACCGCCCCTGGCACGGGCAATAATTCATTTGAAGTACATATGATATATATTACATATGAAAGTATATATATTATCATTTTTTGTGGCCTAAACAAATGCCTCCTATTTAACGAGCTTTATTTTATATTCTCGCACCCATGACCTAAAAGTCTGGGGATGAAGGGCGAGGTTTGCTAAATTTTGCCTGCCATTGGGCGATATTTAGAATATGGTCCTCCCCAAGCGGGATTCTCCATTCTTTTCTATTATTAGATTTAAAAAGAAAAATGTCCGTATTGTCACAAAGCATTCATCGCATGGCGGCGAGATATAGCGTTGAAAGTAGAGTGCTCTTCTGAAATTTTTATTGTCGATTACAAGGAAGTTTCTCTCGAGTACAACGGGATATTTCCTTCTGGTAGCGTCGAGTCCAGCCTCCTTTGCGCGACGTGCCTCTCGCTTTCTCTCCTGTCGGCCTCTCGTGCCTCGGCGACTGACGCTCGGCGTCCTCTTGTTGCTTGTGGTACTCCTCTAGCTAACGCTATGCTTCTCCTCTTGCTCCTCCTCATCTCGGCGCCGCCTAAACCACTCCTCTTCCAACGGACCTCACGCTCGATGTGTTTCTTGTCATCCTCCGATTGCTCGTGTCTAGCCACTTGCCGTAAATCGCAGAGAGGTGGGGAGACTAATTGTTCAACGAAGTTAGTACAGCTCACATGCGCTATGTAGTATATATAATTATGCGAGTTAGGGTGAGCAAGTACCTTTGGGCGCCGCCAAAGGCAACCTTGGGTGGATCGTACTCAGAGTTCGCACACATGAAGAACCTCCTTCCGTAAGTGTATGAGAAATCTTCGTTGGATTGAACAAACTTGCACAGTCACCGCAAGCACATTGGAACATTGACCCTTCCGCACGGTGGTCTTAAACTTGCTCATGGAGGGTCTCAGAGCCGAGGTCGCCATTGCTTGTTATGGGGAGATTTGTGGAGTGTATGCGCCGGAGGAGTATGGGACTTGCAGAGGGAAGTTGCGTAGAGGACCCGAATGGAGGTGGGTATTTATAGCGAAGTTTGTTCGGTGCATGGGCGGAGTTCATGGAAGCGTCACGATCCTCCCGAGTCTTCTTGATGCGCTTGATGTGATTGACGCTGAAAAGCGGTACCGCTGGTCAGCCAGTGCCCTTCATTATTGCCGGATCTTGATCGCGCTTGATGTGACCGACGACGACAGGGGAATCTGTTGGTCGCCAGCGCCCTTCATTATTGATGGATCTTTGTGCGATTGATGTGACGGACGCCGAAAAGAGGGAGATAGAGTAGACTACTTCGGCCTACAAGATAAAGAAGAAAAGAACATCAAGTATGAAAAACCGGGACGTCACGCAACGCCGCCTACCACATTTATGTGGACGTCCGCCTCGACGGTGTATGCCCCGGGTCTGAAAATCGGAAAAGCTTAACTTTGTGTTAAAAAACCAGAATTGTGCTCACTTGTGAGTTTCCGTAGGGTCACCAGCCCACCCGATATCTCCAAAAATTATGGCAAAAATCGGGGACGACGCAACACCGCCACCATATTTATGTGGACGTCCCCTCCGACGGTGTATGCCCCCAGCGTCTGAAAATCGGAAAAGTATAACCTGTGAAAATCGGAAGACATACGCAAGGGAAGAAACGTAACAAGTGAACAAAACATATAGAAGCAAATGCCCAACAAGGTCGAAATACAAGGGTCAAACTAAATTAGTACTAGGGGCCCTACTAATCTATACATCACGACCCTCTTGGGCGAACCCTCTCGACCGACCCCTCCGGCCAGTGGCTTGCACCCCGTCGAAGCATCCCACTAGGGAAGGTAAGGCGGTCCGGAGGGTGCAAGTCCCGTCTTGGCGCTCGGTCGGGCCGGTGTGGCTGCTCCCATGCGCGACGTCTGAGTCGGTGGAGGTGGCTCGGTCTCTGAGAGGCGCGAGCTCGCCGAGGCGGGCGAAGAAGGAGTCCACGTCGTAGTAGGCGTGGCCAGTCCGCCTCGGAGGTAGCGTCTGGCTGTCCCGATCCGTCGGTGAGACGACGATAGTACTGACAGTTAAATTTCAATTGAAATCACGTACAAAAATTATAAAGCGACAGGAGGTTCTAACCTCGCACATCTACCCGGGGTAGGGACGAATCGAGACGCAGGCCTCACGGAGGACGGGCGGGCTCGTGGCAAGTCCACCGCGGTCTCGTGGTGGGACTCAGAGGGCGTCGCCCTCGTGGCCAGAAGTCCACGACGCTCAACAGGCCTGTGTGCCCATCCCAGGCTCGTGGGAGTCACGACCTCCAAAGTCGAAGCGAGGGCCAGCGTGGCCTGGTACATAGTTGAACACCGTGTTATTGTACGAACGATATATGACAATTTTAAATACTGTATTACCTGCCGTGCTAGAAGAAGGGCCGGACGTAGGGGGAATCTGAGGCCTCTCACCGAGCGGGTGGGCGTCTGGACGAACGACGCAGGAAGTAAGGCTCAACGAACGCAGGGTCTTGTCACGAATCCTGAGAAAGGTGTCCAGGATCTCCGTCGGGGTCATCTGTACCCCTCCCTGCAAACGCATCACCGCGCTCTCCGCCGTCGGCGTGGGACTTCGCGCACAAGATCGTCTTTGAAAGTAAGTACAATTGCATTGCATGTTGAAAATGCCCATTTTACTTAATGTAAGCACCGAAGAACATAAGGACAAAGGTAAAGAATCGTCAAGGAAGGTAGTACCGCAAGGTAGGCCGACCGAGCTCGGTGAAGTGGTGCGTGTGGGTCACGGCCGCCACGCGTGGCGACCACGCCCGTGGGGTGTGACCAACGCAGCGTCCGAAGTCGCAGCCTTGATACCGGCGCAAGTAAGTAGGCCGGGCACGAGGCGGGTCGTACTCTCCGTCCTCCTCGACGCGATCCCGCAAGCGTCCTCCCACCTCTCGACCGAGCGCCATGACGGTGCCCACAGAATCCCTAGTGTGGCCCGTCTAGTCGACCTCGAACAATGCTCACTTAGGTATAATTGAATTTATAATGAAACATAATGCGTAAAGGAGGGCGTCTTCTGGTGAGCTGCGGGAGGCACGGCGTGGGTGAGTGGCGAGGAAACACTGGTGTCGTCCGAATCGCCGATCACCCGGTGCGGCGAGTAATCCTCGGCGAAGATGTCGAAGATTAGAGGCGACCTCGTCGACCAAGAGGCTGGTCCCGCCGCACAAGGACGACGGCGAGCCGTGCGAGCGCGATCGTCTACCGCTTCGGCGGTGTAGGGGTCCACAGACATCGTCACCACAGAAGCTCGTCAACTGCCGGACGTGGTCCGTAACCTCAGGTCTGCACGTGGGCCCACGAGGTCGCAAAATGAAAGGACGAATTAGTCGGTCCTCGGTACAAAAATACATGATGAATCTTGGAAAGTTCGAATGAATACCCGTGGCGAGTCGAGAAGGCCCATCGTGGGCCGGTCCTCCGGAGTGGCGTGGTAGTAGACCACGCTGTACGGTCGGTGATCCATGAGAGGCCGCCCGATGGCGATCCTCTCGTAAGACCACAACTGGAGGAGTAGGGGGCACCCGCCTAGCACGGCCTGCGCGTCCGTCTTCACGACGGCGTCACCTCAGACGCTGTGCGTACCAGCGAGGACGGCGGAGGCCCAGGTATCTTCGCGGAACCGCGTCCAAGGCTGCGTCGCGATCTCCCTCAGCGTGGGGAGGAGGTGCTGTCGATCGTGGCCGTCCGTGCCGGTGAACATTACCCAGCCGAACAACCACAGGAGGTACGCCTCGAGGTGCCTCGCCACCATCCCCTCGTCCGCCTCAGGGTGGATGAGCTCCGCCTGTTCAAGAGAAGTGGAAAACGATGTTAGATCTAAACTTGCGCCAAGGAGGCGGGAGAGCAATTTGGCGATTGCGTCGTGAACTGGAGAATCCACCTCTTCGGCGGGCCGTGTGTCTCGGACTGTGGGAAGGGCCTGTAGACCCCAGCACCCGGGGCTCGGACGATCGCCCCGAAGCGATCCAGGAGCTCCGTGCGCCACTCAGGGGAGACGTCCACAGCGACGACGGGTGCGCCCGCACACGGCAGGCCCAGCAGGAAGGACACATCCTGCAGGGTCGGCGCCATCTCCCCACATGGGAGATGGAACGTGTGCGTCTCCGGTCTCCACTGTCGACCGAGCCGCCAGAGGGACTGTCGGCAGTAAGCGCCTCGTCGCCTCCTCGCCACCCGTCGCCTCGATCATCCGGCTAAGGGTAGTAGGCCGACAGCGCAACACAGGAAAACTTCAGATTTAGCGAGTGGTAATATTACAAAATATCTCGCCTGAGTTAATGGAGCACGTACCTCTCAACCCAGCGGGCGTCAAGCCTGAGGTGCTCGGACGGCGTCCTGGTGCGGAACACGCCGAGCATCGCACCCTCCTCCGCAGAAAGGTAGGAGCGGTGCCGGCGGTCCAGCGTGGCCCGGAGAAGCTCACGCGGCGGCGGCTGGTGTGCACCCTGGTCGGCCATCCTGTCGTGTTCCTGCAAAAAATAATGGTTAGGACGATTAGCCAGATAGAATGTGGATAGTGGCGTTAAAAATTCAGAAAATTACTACGAGAATGAACATTGAAGTATAACATACCATATGCCAAACCATCTTTGAAACATACGAAATTACGGTTCATATTACGTATCATATTACAAACTGTGAAAATACAAAGGACGACATAGTTCCATACAACATTGAATTGAGCGTGCCATATTACATAGCATATTACAACAATGCGTACTATGCAGTACGACTTCGAACTACAACATACCATATTACATATGAACTAACATTTCATTGGGTGAGTACCATCACATCAAGAATAACCATCGGTAGCCGCCATCCGCGCTGACCGGAAGGTCCGGCATCCAAGTCATACAACACGGATCCAATCCGTGTGTTGCGATTGATGTATGTGTGACTGTTTCATTGCACTCGCTGCATCCGGTATCAACTCTCCCACCTCGGATGATCCATATCGTTCACGGATCCTCACGATCTTGTCGACGCCAAGATCACACTTCAATTTTTCCTGTCGGTACATGTCGGGTGTGCGGCCTGGGGATCCGTAAATGTCCCGAGCGTGGCGTGCAGTAAATCTCTGCATGCCATGTGTTCAGGATGGATTGTTTCAAATAATATTCGGAGACATACGGCAAAGTTGGATGATCGCTTATACTAGCGGCAGCAAGTACATGGGAGCATGGCTTGTGCGATGCGAGAGGCTTGCGGCATGAGCAAATGCACTTGTCTTCACGAGCACGCCTCTGCTTTGCCCTATGATCGATGACGCCGCGGCGGCCTCTATCCTCGTGCATATAATCTCATCTGACCAAGCTCGGCGGTACCCATCGGTGTAACTTCGTGTCTCTGTGCCTTCGTAATCTTTTCTTCAATGTACTTTGTCATGGCGGTGCGATATAGCAATCGATGGTCCCCATTGCAATGGAGGCTACCGGTGTCGATCCATGAAGTATTTGCATGTGCGGTGCGAAATTCCCTCGACAATTGCGACAAGAGGCAAAGCCCTCATCCCTCGCATCACCCGCTTGTATACCTCTGCTAAATTTGTGGTCATGGTCCCATATCTAGCTCCGTCTTTATCGTATATGAGGACCACTTTTCCTTTGGATCATCCTTAATCAATCTGAGAAGCATCGATACTAGAGTTTGCTGTACTCCTTGCCTGCCGTGCGGTGGATGTTTCTGCAGTCTGCTTCATTGTTAGCTCGTCAAGGGTCTTCCATAATTTATTATATTTTCTTTGTTGATTCTGTTTACCTGACCTTTTGAAGAGATTCATGTGGTGCTTATTTTTGAAGTGGTGAAAAAATTGGCTCCCATATGTCTCATGCACCACCGCTTTGTATGTCCCTCCATTGTGCATTACCACGGTCGTCATAACCATTCTGATTTTTTCAATTGCTCATGACAAACCTGCATGCTGTCATGTATAACGCATAAACATTTGGTCTCCCAAAGACGATCGCATGTTTCACACGCTCTAGAAACCATACCAGCTATCGGTGTTCTCCCCTCCACAAATGCAAACGCTTCTCGGCAATATCTGGTTATTGCCATCCATGCCAATAATTGTCAATATTTGGCCCTTGTATTTTCGGTTAGGAATGTACCATCCACACAGAGGACAGGGGGACGATGCACGGAAGGCTCGTATGCATGGTCCCCAAAGCGAAGAACGCTTCGCTCGAAACCATCTTCCGGTGTCCACCCGATCGCGACATACTCCTTGATATCGTAGTATGTACCAGGGTTTCTTGCATGATGGTCTGCGATGGCGCACGAAGGTTGGCATATGAGGCTTTGTATGTACCAAACCTCCTCTCCAAAGCCTTCCTTTGCCCTCCAAGCTGTGGCATACTTTATCTTGTCTGAAATTGTTCTTCAATTGCCCGAATTATCGGCCAGTGGCTCATAACTTATGTTGTCTACTATCTGTGAATACATCACCACTCCAACAAAAGTGGAACTTAGGTTCCGTGCCCTTCTTCTTGGTCGTTCCAACCGACAGTTGTGCTCCATCTGTCGAACACATCCGATGTCGACCCACTTTCCCTTGAATGCATGTACCCTCCAAGGACATCCGGGGACGACGACCAACATCATCTGAGACTTTCTTGGACTTGACAACACGGAATTCCCTCCTAAGAGATAATGCCCAATACTTCATTGCATCCATAACGGCCTCCTTACTAGGGTACATTGATCCTGTGTCACTTCGTTCGATCGTAATTCCATGAAGTCTAGCTACTTTGGTTCACACATAAATCTTGAAAGTTGTACGAGTTCCACTCATTTGGACCGACGATCTCCAAAACTTGCCTCATCGTGCGAGATGTCCTCGTCGGTACTTGCTCGTCGCCTCATCCTCTGCCTCCATCGGTTGTACTAGCACTTCAATTTCTTCCCCTCATCTACGACACGGTCGCCTCATCTCTCTGGGGTGCTCGGTGCCAACCTCCTCCGTCCGTCATCTCCGCCTATATCTTCCCTCCTCCTCCGTGCTCCCCGCCCTTCACCTCCTCTGCCCCTTCTTGACCAATGGTAGGCATCGTCTCTTGCACCGTGTCTCGTTTGAGTCACCGGTTGGTTTGAACTCTGCTGAGCAAGCAAAGACTAGAGGAAAGCAGCGTTCAATTCCTATCTCAACATACCGCCTCCAACTCCGTGTACACAATATCGGCATCAACTCCCAAAAGAAACCGTCCCTAGCACGGGTGACCACGGCCCTAACCTTCATCACATGTTCTTCGAGTTAAGCCGGAGCGTCCGTAACAACCAGTTTTGTAAACCCCAAAACGTTCTCTCGGTAGGCCTCGATATCCCTAGTGTTCTTGATTCCAAATTACTAAGATCCACCCGTTTGGACCATACATAATCTCTCCGTCCCCATAGTGAATCTGAAAATATAACTTCTCGACATTTGTCCCGTAAATAAACCATCCAACGCAAATTATTACACGGGTGCGAATATTAAGTCGTCTATATGTTTCCCTCATCTAAAGCTCATGGGAGGAGGATCAAACCTACGTTTGTATGACCTCAAGAATTGAGGCAAAGCTATCATTTTAACTCGAGATATTTTTGTATGTACTAATTACATCCGAGCAGAAATCCCACCTCAATAGACCCTTATCTTAATCTATAAATACCCTACCAACCCCAAACCCATAGCCCTACAAGCTAACAAATTTCATTCCTAAAATTACCGTAAACATACCGTACTCATAATCTATACATACACTACGACATATGTAAACCCTACCCCTACTGATATCAAATTCCACCCCTAAAAATACCGTAAACAAACCCTAACAATACTCTGTAAATATCATACGAAGCAGTAAACCCTAGCCCTATATATATCAAATCCTGCTCCTAAAAAGGCCAGTAATATACTCTACTGATAATCTATACATACCCTAAAACCCCTAAACTCTATTCCTACAAATATCCTAAATATCCCTTTTACTATCTACTTACTACTAATTTTTAACATTCATATTGCTATCCTACCATGTTTTGAATAAAACAATAATACAAGATATAGAAAATTTACCTGAAAACGTAGATGGCAGTGATTTTCCTTCCTCTTTTCCACTTCCTCTCCTCTTCTTTTTTTTTCTCTTCCTCACCTCTTCCTTTTTTTTTTTCTCCGTGGGTCTCGGGCTCTCGGGCAAGCAGATCTTGCTTGGCGCGCGAGGATGCGATAGTTCGCCACCCCATTTAGCGATTTAAACCCGCGCAAAATTTTGCCAATCAAATGGCGGTTTTTAAAATATCGCCATTTGGGGTGGCGATCTATTGGCCCTAGGCCTGCCTCGGGTGCGCTTAATCCGCTAAATGGGGTGGCGAAATTTCAAAATTTCGCCTTTTGATATGGCGATTTATCTTTCCCGCCGTATGGGGTGGCGACGGGAGGCTATTTATTTATTTTTATTAAATGGAATATTATTTATTTATTTCGAATTATTTTTAAATATAAAAAAAAATAAAATTCTTTCTTCAACTCCACTCTCTCTCGCGCGCGCGCAGGGGGTAACTCGAAGAAGCCCAGTTGAAATTCTAGAACCATACTGCTCATAGCCCATTTAGAACAATACAAGATGAGCCGATATTTCTTTTTTTGCTATGAAGGGATCAGTATTCAAGTCGTCTTCTCCAATTTGCTCCCTCTTGCTTTGCAATACTGAAATGCAATCCATGTACGTGTAGCTCGTGGCACATTCGCGACCATCGGATTCACTGTAAGGTTCATGCACTGGCTCCAGCACCCTCTGACATGCTTTTTTCGCAAAAAACAACCTGAATTTTTGAAACAAAAGCAACCCGACCCTTGTTTACGAAACAAAGGCAGCCCGACCCTTCTTCTTCCTCCCCCTCTCCTCTGGCCTAACCAAGCTGGCTCCCTCCTGCGTGCGTGGCTGCCTGCAACCACCATCCTCCCTCGCCTACGACCATGGAGGCTCCCACTCGAGTCTATGCGCTGTCCACCGACGCTCGGCTCGGTGCGACACGGCGTTAGGAGGCGGGGAGGAGGTGGTCGGCGGGTGTGATGGTGATGGTCGTCGCTGGGTGGGCAGCCAGAGTAGACAGGGAGAGGAGGGAGAGAGAGGGGGGAGGAGGAGGAGGAAGAAGAAGAACAGTGTAAGGCTCAAGACCCTCTTGTGTGTTTTGGTGTGATTTTGGTGATGATGATAGCCGGAAGCCTCATCAACAATAATGCCTCAAAGATTCAAGGTTAAGGACAAGTTAGAATGAACTCGGGCGTCAAGAAGAGTTCATTTAGACTTGTTAGGGATTTTTATGGTTTCTTTGGTTTTAGGGGCTTGAGGTGCTTTTAATGTGGTTTGGAGCAGGTTTGTCCATTGAAGCACATTTGTTAGGCTTTTAGAATGTCCTAGAGTTCTTGTCTTAGCTTTGGGTTTTGTGCTGACGTTGGTGCTGTATGTTATGGGGTACCAGATGGCACCCCGTAGGGTTGTGTCTTGTAAGTTTCCTAGAGGGCTTTGTGTCGTCTCTGTGGATGCCGTAGGGTATGACGTACCAGACGACACCCCGTCGCATTCTTTTTAGAAGGGTTCTAGGGCCACTCCTAGCGCACTGTATAGTACGAGGCATCAGACAGTGTGCCGTCTTATCTTTTCCAGCGAAGTACCAAGACTCTCCTAGCACACCATATGGTATGGGTACCAGACGGCGTGCCATCGGATTATTTCTAGAAGGGTGTCTGGACGGTACTTGTAGTAGGTTAGGGTGCCATATGGTACAACGACATGCCCGGATAGTTTTCTCCATAGAGGTGTGAGGGCTGTGTGTCTGGGTCCTTGTATGGTCTGGCTTGGTGCCGTTCCATATGGGAACCGTCGTCTGTATAGTGCAGTGCGTCTTGATATCATCTGGCATATGAGCGTGTTCTAAAACAGAGCCCAAGAGCTAATTTTTGAGTATGGGCTATTTAAGGACGTAGGGTATTTCTTTGTTTTGAGAAAAATGACTCTATTGCCTATCCTTGAGTTCATTTAAGTATGAACCACAAAAATTAGAGTTTCCATCCATAGGGTGTGATTATGAGCGTTTGAGTATCATGTCTCCTTATGTGCTTTTATAGAAGGCTTGATTCGACAAAATCAAGTAATCTTAAGCTTGTTACTCAAGTTTTTGCTTTTAGTTGAGGGGCTTGGAGATTTCTTAAGGAGGAGCTTATGAGAGACTCCATGTCATTGTGAAAATCGAGGTCCATCTATTGGAGCGGTGAATGATTAACTCGAGTGAAATCATAGCGATATAACTCTTTGTGAAAAGTGATTCAACGAGGAGTAGAGAAAGTGAAAGTCTTTTCTGAACCTCAGAAAAAAATCTCTTCTCTTGTCTCATTTACTTTATCACACTTGTGTTTCCGCATTTACTACTTGTTTGAGTTCTTATCTTGCTCTTTTTAGTGCTCTCTTTGCTTGTAGTTGTCGAAAGTTTTAATCTTGTTTGTTGAATCAAGAAAAACCTAAAATATTAAAATTTACTATTAGTCCAATTCAACCCTCTTCTTCTTGATCCTTACATCCTTTGCCTGTTACGGAGAGGTCGAGGAAGGTTCTCGCTTTGGCGATTTGGTACGAGGCGGGGACTACACGGCCGATTTGTCGGCGAGCGTCGCCAATCGCCATCGCGACAATTCCCCCTTCAGTAGCTTGTCCGCTGGACACAGCATGTTGTCTGCCTCCTTGAGCATCTTCGGCGACCTCGCCTGTTGCATTATCTTCAGTGAGTCCCGCATCCTGCCTACGATGTTTGAGCAGCGATTGATTGGGTTTTTTTTTCCTCGTTTTATTGCCTTGGAGATCGTGTATCCTATGAAACTAGGAGGGATTAGATGGGTTTTCCATGATCTTGCGGGGTTGCAAGCTTTTGAGCTCGAATATAGTTGAAATGAGGTGCCCTTACATGGAGATTAAGTAAATTTCATTGTTCTGAGAAGCCGTGTATGGTCGTGAGTAGTTGACTTTCTAATGGTGGTAGCAGATGGGTTCTGATTAGGTGGATTTTTCTAGGCATATGAACAGTTGTATCAGAGTGTTTGAGGTAGAAATGCCGGCGTTTTGACATCGTGTTTTTTTTTTTTTGCCTAAAACGTGTTCATGGCTGATGCTTTTTTCAGTCTGCAACTCTTGGTTGCTTTTTTTTGTTTTTTGTATGATCTTTTTGACTGTTCAAAACATTTGTAAAAGTGCCACAATTGAAATAGCTGTAATATTGTAACATCCTTATTTTTAAAACCCTAAAATCATCTATATCATTGCATTTGCATAATTTTCAAAGTGCATTTTAAACCAAGATTTTGAAAATACGTATGTTACCTTTTAATATTTTAATCTCTCTAAAAGTAACATTCGCAAAAGATTGTTCAAGAGAAAAATTAAACTAATTAATTTGTTTAAGTTTGATTCGCAAAATAAAAACTTGTTTATGAAACCCGGACCGTGAGTCTATTGAATTCATAATCCGGGGATTGCCAAAATTAAAATTTCTAATTTCTTGTTGGAAATAATTATTTTCAAAAACCTAATATTTTATTTTTTTATCAAATCCTAATTTCTCTTGCTTAGGCCCCACCCATCGATCCCTCTCACTCTTCCTAACACCTGCCCCATTCTTTTTCGCGGTAATTCGCCGTCGAATCCATCCTCTCTTTTCTCTGGCACTCTATGACGTGCAGGTCCCACAAGTCAGCCTCTCTCTTTCTTTTGGCAGCCATTTTCACCCTCCCATATGAAAAATTCCCTTTTTGCTCTTTATCCTCTCCCTTTAAGCCACCAACCTTATCCTTTTCCCCTTCTTCCTCCACTCCCCAAACCAGCAGAAATTTTATGCCTTCTTCCCACAACCAGCAGCTTCACCTCCTCGCTCTCCACCCCGGCCACCACCTGCAACCCTCTCTGCCTCTTCCCTTCTTCCTCCAGCTCGGCCACCCCATCTCCACACCCCAGCCAGCCCTCTTCTCCCCTTGCTCCCTGCACGCCCTCCCCTTCCTTGCCCCTCATCCAGCCGCAGCCTCCTCCTCCTCTACAACGTCCACCCTCAGCCAGCCTCCTGCGCCTCGCCTATTTGCCTCCTCACTGGCATTTCCTCCCTGTGTTTCTTCTTGCTGCAGCGGTAGGTATACTCCCTCCTCACCTTTCTTCTTCTTCTTCTCCCTTCACTCTCCCTGCTTGCACCAGCTGCTGCTACTACTGCTTCTTGTTGCTCAGCAGCTACACTGCAACTGTTGCTGTTGCTGTGCTACTTCTGGCTGCTTCGCTGCTCCTTGCAGCTGCTATTGCATGCTGACAAGCTGCTGCCTTCCTGCCTCCCTGTTTGCTGTTGTTACTGCTGGTCGCCCCACCCTACTGCCCCTCCCTGCCTTCCCCATGTTGCTGATGCTCTTCTTCCTCCCCTTCTCCTTGCTGTCTTCCTTCCTTCCCTCTCCTCCCCCTTTCCTATGATTGCATACAGAATGTGTGTAGGATTCAGATTCAGAAATGGAGGGGGGCAGCAAAGGAGCAACGGCAGAGAGCAGAACCAAGAACAAGAGAGAGAGGTGGTTTACTAGGTGCATTAAGTTGTTTCCCTCGCTAAAGACGTCATTTCTTTCATAAAAGTAATAAAAGTAATAATTCTTCATTTTTGTAAGCTCATGTTTAAAAAATGTATTTTTGATAATTCCTAGTCAAAAGAAAGTGTTCTATCTGATTATTTTTAAGTGATTATGCCCATTTAAAAATAAATTTTTTTTCAAAAGTTCATTCATTAAATGCAAGCATTACTTTATCATACCATGCATACTTATTCATTTATTTTTTGCAGGCATGTTTTCATACAATATGTTGAATATATGTTGTTTGCAATCGCTAGATTCGGTTGAGTTCTTGTCAGAAGCCAAAGACCAAGCTAGGCAGCCGCACGACTTCAATCACAGCAGGTCTTTCCCCTAGAATCCTAATTATTACATTTTACCAAAAATGATAATTAATTAAAATATACGTATTTACTTTAGAAATTCCTAGAGCATGCTATTTATTTATATGTTATGCATCCATTGCCATGAAAAACCTTAGAATAAATTGTATAATATGTCATCCTACTGTTTTCAAATATTAATTGGCTTAGCAATGCTTAGTTAGACATCGGGGGAGTAATCCCCACTGATGATTATGGTTGCATTCACCTGGAGAATTGTGCATCTGAGAATGAGACTGGTGAACTTGGGTTATGGTGGGCTTGATCACTCTTTAATTAAAATTTTGACTAACTAATAAATGGGATCGGGAGCGGATAGAATGTATGGTGGGTGCCTTTGTGCACGAGACTTGAGTTTGTGTTTGGCTGCCGTTCCGAAACTAAGGACCGATGATTGTGACATGCTTAACTGAGAATTTTCCTATGCAACCGCAAGCCCGGTATGGGACGGGCCTGATCTAGAAGGAGAGTAACATCGGTGTTGTTCACCGTTCTTGCACCGTAGAGGGGGTCCATGGGAACTATCGCCGGTGTACTGCCGGAGACTTGTGGACCTATCATTTCTCCGGATACCTATGTGGATATCAGGTACAACCGTGGCAAACTCGGAGTGTACTCTTCGACGGGAGGGTACTGTATCTTGCTGGTTAAGTGTACAACCTTTGCAGAGTGTAAACCCATTCGAATGGCCGAGCTCCCGGTTAAAGAGCGACTCAGTGGTCTTTCACAACGTAGTGGCCTTTCACAACGTAGCTTTACCTTAATTAATATAACCTGGGTAAGATTTTTCGGTTGTGTGCCACTGCTAGCTGTCCTTGGTTGTTAAGTATGAGATGAGTATATGAGATTTGAGAATATGTGATGGTGAACTATGAGACATTGGAACTTGAGCTTGAGAATGAGAACCTGGTTATATCTTTGTGTATTATGAGAATTGCTATTTATTTATTCCTGTATTTTTCTTAAATGTTTTTATACTCCTAGGTTAAATACTTTTACGCAAAATAACCCTCAGCTTTTTAGGATGAGCATTAACATGGCCCTTTCTAGGAAAGACTTGCTAGCATTCGCTTGCTAACCCTGCCTTTCATACGGGGCTGCTCATTCCAACGAGCAGATCCTGATCCCCATGGTTCCTACCCGAAAAGTGGAGAACTTGAAAACGAGGACTATCCCAACGCCTAGGACGCTACTACAGCTTGCCTGTGGGATTGATTATTGTATTTTGCCTCTTGCATTTAGAGTTATGAAAGACTGTTAAGCCTTCCACTGCATGTTAGAATTCTGCTGTTATAAAGCCTTTATGCCAGTTAGCATACTCTGATGTAATTTTTATTTGAACTAGTAACGGCAATGATCCAAGGTTCTGGAATCTGTGTGCACTAGCTACTGATCCAAGGACTAGTACAGGTAATGCACAGAAGGGGCCCGACTTCGTTTGGCGGGTCCCGACAGGCTTAGTATCAGAGCCTAGGCTGTAGGACGCAACCTAGGTAGACTGATATAGCCTTAATTATCTATTTTATTATAAAAATCTACTTTGAAATTGTCCCAACCTCTTCTCTTTTGTCTTCTCTTATATGATATTCTCATCTTTATCTTATCCTACCTTCTTTTCTCGCATCTTGTCCTCGCATCTTGCTGTCGCATCTTGTGTTGCTCTTTTGTTTTGTCAACAAAACATTGTCTCTAAATTCTTCTCTGATTCAAGAAATTTAGTCAACACCCTTCCCTCTCATTGGAGATCCTAAAGTTACAAGTCGTTGACAACTATAGCAAGCTAAAAGGGAGCACCGACGAGTAAGGCAACTTCAAAGGTAGAGAAGCGTCCAAGAGCGAGAAGACTTTTGAAAAGTAAGAATAGTTGCTTAAGTCTGAAGGAACCCTATATATATAATCGTATTAGACGTTATGGGATCTTCTTATTTGAGTTTGAGATGGTTTGCATCGGCCTGACCATGCAGCGTTCGCTTTTATATTTTCAAACCATTGCTTCTTAAGATGTTTGAGTTGTGATTTTATTGGTTTGTGTAATTTTTAATAAGGGTTTCATTTCAAAGAAAAACATTCAGAGCTAAACTGTTTTCAATACTTATTTAGCAAAAATCTTTCAAGAAAATTTTTCTGTATATTTAGCAAAAATCTTTCAAGAAAATATTTTTTACTGTTTAAAATATTTGTAAATTAAAGTGCCACAGTTGAAATAGTTCCAATATAAATTTGAAAAATTTGCACTATGTTTTTATGTACAACTTCAATTTATGAATGGTGCAACTATGTGTTTTTTTAGCTCAGAACCATGAAAGCAAGCCGGGAGTTCCTCTTTTGCTTGTAAGAGGGGTGGTGCGTATTGGGCTCGCACTATTTTCCTGGCTTAATCTCATTTAATTTGTTTGATGCTGATTACGGGTCATGGGTGCAAGGATATTGGAAGGCCCGTCTTGAATTTCTTTTTTGTTTTGTGGATGATCAACTGGGGATAGGAAGAGGCGGTGAACTCGTGTGACAGTAGGCAGTCGACTGAAGCAGATCGCTGATTTCAATCGACTGATCAATAGCCAGCTCCATAATATTTCTTTTTTGGAGCCTTAACCCTTTATATGTACACGGGTTCCCCTATTTATAGGAGAGATTTGTTGCACTTAGGGGATAAAAAAGCCCTCTCCCATCTATGGAAGTAGGGCTACAAAGGTTTTTGAACATAAATGACCAGGATGCCCTGGCACCACCCACTAAGCAGTGCTAAACTGCTATTAGGGTCTTTACCACCTAACCCTAGATAGGGGGGCCATGATGTCCTTCCACTGACATAATAAAGTAAGGATATAAGATGAATTTTCATCTCTAGGGTGGTTACAGCCTATTTGTTCAAAGTAGAATTCAATAATGCTTATCCTGACGTCCAAGTAGGCCCCATAACACTGTTTGTCCTCCAAGCTAAGGGACTGTTCTTTTGGGCTTATCTAAAAGTCTAATCTGACTTATCTCGTAATTTCGAGAATTTCCTAAGGTGGCCTAGAGAGTCGGATGACCTTGATTTTTAGGATTTAGGGAGCTTTTAGACACGTCTACGAGATAAAAAAAACGGATTCAAACAGTAATAAAAAAGTCACATAAGTCAATATTAGTTAGATAAGTCACGAAATAAGTCAGATAAGACGTGGCTAATATTGACTTATCTAACTTTTTTATTACTTTTTAATCCTTTTTTTACATCTCGTAGGCGTGTCTAAAAGCTCCCTAAATCCTAAAAATCAAAACCATCCGACTCTCGAGGTCACCTCGAAAAATTCTCAAAGTTATAAGATAAGTCAGATTAGACTTTTAGATAAGCCCAAAGAACACCCTCTAACTTGACTACCAAGTTGATGGCATTGGTCCGACCCCATCCTTCATTGGGGCTTCTCGGTGATGGCCCCACGAGGCTCTAGATCTGCTTAGCTGAGTCCTCTTGGCAAGAGTCCCACGAAGCTCCGGTTTAGCTTTGCTAGGGCCTCTCGGCGGAGGTTCCGTGAAGCTCCGGATTTGCTTCAATGAGGGTCCTTGGCGAAGGTCTTCGTATTTATTTCGTGGGGGCTTGCAAAGCTCCAACTTTATTATCATGTCTAGGGTGGTGCAGATCCCCTCCAGATATCTATATATTATGTATTTCTTTAAAAATAAATGTAAAAAACTAAATATCTTTTAAAAAATCGTAGAGCAAAATATTGGCCTTGGAATCCCTGGCAGGCATGTGCCTGCCGACGTGCGCCTAGACTAGACGAGCAGATTGGTCACTTGATCGTCAAGATGCATGGGATCTTGCGGGTCCTAAAATAAGTTAATGTATTATGCATAATGTATAATTTTTGCCAAGCCAAGGCCATATGTAACGCTAGCCTTATTCTAATCCTATTTTATCTTTAACATAATGCTGGTCCTATTCTAGTCCTATTTATCTCTCTCTTATATTTTATTACCAATTAAGCCTATTTTCACTATTCACGAACCTATTTCTACTATGAGCCGGCCAGAAAATAGAGCCATTTTAAATAAACCTGACCTAAAACTCAGCCCTAGTCGATCCCATAGTCCCGTGTGTCTTAATTTCCTTCACATCAAAGCTTGCATTTGACCTTAATTTGAGCGAAATGAACAAGGAATCAGCTAGGAGATAATGTAATCTAGGGACAAGCCGAACACGTACGCTCGGATTGCTTCATCGGGAGCAGGCTACCATGCATGCACATGTACTAGCTTCTCTTTCCCGAAAGAATGGTTCTGCGCACGTGGCGGTCCTGTGCTTGCATGTTATACATATAGCAAGCTAGTTAACCATTGCTTGGACGGCTGCGATTTCATATCTGTGCTGGAACGGCTTTTAGAAGAGATATCTTCTGATTAAGCTTGACTCAAGAGTTTTTATAAATGGATTTTAAGAGTTTCAAGAAATGGCTTCAAGAAGTCACCAAGATGAATAGCTTCACTTAGCACATTCGTCCAATCATATTAGGAGCTTATGTGCTTGTATAGCCTAGCAAGAAAAGTCGAAGGTGTGTATCATATGGCTACAAAAATCTATAGAGATTTAAGGAAAGAAACAAAGGGGACTGACTATTTATCAATCAGAAAATCTATAGAGAGGGAGGGGGGGGGGGGGGGTACGTTGAGAAGATAGATTTTACCAAAAATTGGAAAAAATGGAGTAAATTTTGGTCTGATTTTTTAAATTCAAATTTGAATTTTGAAAAAAAGTTGATTCGGAGGAAAAAAAAATGAGGGTAGAGAAAATACTGAATTTTACTGAAAATCTTTAAATCAGACAAAAATAAATAAAACCCTGCTCCAATGTATGTATATATATATAGGCGGCTCAGCTGACCCAGAAAATCTGCACCGATCGAAGAAGTGAAACTGAATTAAAGGCTAAAGCTTTGCTCACCTATGTGCATGCACGTAGCAGCTGGTACTCTATAATCTGCAGGTAGTATAAGCTCCAATTTGGTACGCATTGATCCATGCACGCCAAATCAGATTTTTGCCTCTACAAGCTACGTACTCCACGTACGTGCCCTGGAAGATTGGCAAGCGGACAACCATGCACGTTGGCATCCACCAACATACGAAGCTAGCTATCTGGCTACCTGCCAACTCCATCGTCAGCTATAAATTTCGTAGGAATCATGCATGCAAGCACTCCATCTCGACCGCGGCACCGCACAGCGCCAAAACAACACTGCTGAGCAGAGCTGAGCTAAGAGCGTGAGCGTGCGTTCCTAATGGCGAGGCTGGGTGCACTGCTTCCCCTGGCGTTGGCAGCCGTCCTCCTCCTCGCTGCCGCCGCCGCCGCCGCGCCTTCTGAACCGCGGCCACCCAAGGCCCAGGGTCCCAAGTCGCCGGAGCCTGAGCAACCCAAGCCACCGAAGCAGCACAAGCCGAAGCCGCCGCCGATGAAGGTCAAGTGCCAGGACGGCGGCCGTAAGCTCTACCCCTACTGCTCCGCCAGGATGATGGACTGCCCCGCCACCTGCCCGCAATCCTGCTACGTCGACTGCGAGTCATGCAAACCCGTCTGCGGTGAGCACGCCGGCGCTCGATTTCGATCTCTGATCGATCGTGACATCGACTGATTATGGCTGGTGTTATGTGTGATGCTTGCGTGCAGTGTGCAACGTGCCGGGGGCATGCGGCGACCCGCGCTTCATCGGCGGCGACGGCAACGCCTTCTACTTCCACGGCCGCAGGGACGCCGATTTCTGCGTCCTCTCCGACCGCGACCTCCACATCAACGCGCACTTCATCGGCAAGCCCGGTGCCGGCATGTCCCGGGACTTCACCTGGATCCAGGCCATCGCCGTGCTCTTTGACGGCCACGCCCTCTATGTCGGCGCCAGGAAGACCGCCAAGTGGGACGACGACGTCGACCCCCTGGAGATCACCCTGGACGGCGAGCCCGTGTACCTTCCCGACGAGGCGGACGCGGCGTGGACGTCCAGCGCCGTGCCGGCGCTGTCCGTGACGCGCACGAAGGCGGCGAACGGCGTGCTGGTCGCGCTCGACGGCCGGTTCAGGTTCAGGGCGAACGCCGTGCCGATCACCGAGGAGGAGTCGAGGGTGCACCGCTACGGCATGGCCGCCGACGACTGCCTCGCGCACCTCGACTTGGCGTTCAAGTTCGACGCGCTCACCGGCGACGTGCACGGCGTGGTCGGGCAGACGTACCGGTCCGACTACGTGAACAGCTTCGACGTGACGGCCTCCATGCCGACCATGGGAGGGGAGGGCAACTTCACCACGTCCAGCCTGTTCGCCGCCGACTGTGCCGTCTCCCGCTTTGGACTACCACTCGGCCGTGGGCGCGACACCGCTGCCGTGATGTCGGAGCTCGCGGTGTCACCTGCGCCAGCGGCATGGGCGGCCAAGGGGTGGTGTGCAAGAAGTAAGGTATGGTCACTTGTCACCATTCGATCGATCAAACTACATATATTTATGTTGTTGCGACTCTGAGTACGTAGTACTGGCCATGCCCAAAGCTGCATGTTAGCCAAGTGCCCAGCAATAATCCCATGTGTCCTTTTTTAACTGATGTATTGGAACTCAATTATTAATGTACGTTAATCACTGTGGGGAATTATCCTGTGCCAAAATAAAATTTCAAAATGTGATTTAATTATGCGTGTGCCATAGATATATATTTTTTTGGTATTTTTACAATAGGATTTATGTTAAATTACACTTAAAAACATTTTAAACATAAAATATATATCTTAAAAATATTTTAAAAATATATATTCATATTTCTGCATACTTAATAATTTTATGTTTTTTGAGGATTTTAAAAATGTTTACATAGATTAAACAAAAAAGATAAGTTTTCGTCAATGGTACATAGGACAGTAATCGAGCATTTGGAATGACATAGAAAAGATAAGTCTTTAAGCGATGGCATGTAAGGTATTAGGTGACTCTGCAATAGCATGTAAGGTATTTTTCCTAATTGGATTGTCGAAGAACACGGCGATGAGAAATAGAATTTTAATGATCTTCAATAATGTGTATAACTTACACCTTGGTAGCAGTGTTGTTCATCGAAGGAAAACCAAAAGGGAATTATTGATAACCAACTCTAGCTGGTGTCATATTCAAAAAAAAAAAAAACTAGCGGGTGTCCATCTTTGGGGTAGGAGTTACCATTGTCATCCTAGTGAATCGATAAGTAAACCCCCATTAAGGGTAAAGAAAATCCAGCTAAAGATGAAATTGGAGAAAAAAACCTAGATCAGAATGATCTAGAAAAGAAACAGAGTAAACAAAGTTACTTGTGCAAATCAACGGATTGCCACTCACTCAACCCGACGTTAATCTCCATCTACTCGACATCGGCAGGAACACCGAAAGAAGAGGAAAGGCGACTAGTGGAAAGGAATTCAATGGGGCTTCCTGCTGAATCGCTTTGCACCAGTTTCGTCGCACAATCCATGTCGTACGCGCTCTGTTTGTCTCGAGTGTGGTTCCCTCCTCCCGGCTCAGGTCTGACCCAGACCACTCAAAATCAGATATTATAGCATCAGTATTGCAGTAAACAGTAGCTTTTTACTGCTCTAGATTACTGTTTATCACTGTAGCTATAGTGACCTATTAGATAAACTGCAGGCAGAGACAATGACAAAGGATACAAATCCTATTAGAGCATCCACAGCAATAGTTCTAAATACACTGTAGCGCTGACGTGGCAAGAATAGAGTTTCTGGTGCAGTGAAGAAATCTTTTGGAGTGTAGTGTAAAGTGTGAAGGAATTTTAGAAGGATGGAGAGAGAAAATAGAGTAGAAGAGAGAGAAAATAGAGAGAGAGTAATTGGTGTGGATGCTCTTACAGTACATCTCATCGCAGGATGCAAACAACCCTTGATGCTGCCAACACCTATCACTGGCATGTGGCTGCCCATGAGTTGCTGCGTGACAGTTGCTTCCAATAAATTCCTTCCGCAACGCGTAGCCAAGCAGATACAATGTAATGGCCCATCCTTTTTTTTTCAACAACGGGAGATCCCCGATTTCCATTAATTAGGAGTAACGGAAACATAGAGGTTCGGTATGTTCGAACAACCGAAAGAAAATCTGAACAACTCTGAAATGAACCGAGAAATCCACTGGCAACTCCACCCATGCTTTTATACAACCAATACAAGTTCGAAACACAACAAGAAACAAGCTCCTGAGCTTCTTTGAAAGTTCCTTCTTTCATTTTTGTTCCTGCATTGATAGATGCTGACGATGTCTGCCTATATTCTCCCATTCATCCCTACTGTTTTTTGTGGCTTTCAGACTGCTGGAAGCGATACCACCACCTGAGACCCCTGCATTTTGTCAATATATAAACTATAAAGCAACCTTCTGCAGCCTTGCTGCTCCCCCAGTAAAGCTTCCTTTTCTCCCTCTGAGCGAAGACCTGCCCAATATTTGATCCATGCACAAGCATCATGAATAATAACCATCGGAGAACTGATCTTCTTAAATTCAAACCATGGTTATTCCTTATTTTCCAAACAGCCCAGAACAATGCAACCAAACATACGGTTGCTAACTTGTCATTATATTGATATTCTGTTATCATCCAAATGTAGAATTGTTCCACAGAAATTAGCCTCACCTTACTACCCATGGAAACAACAATTACTCCCTATACTACCTTAATCACATGGCAGTAAAAAAATAAATGTTTTTGCAGACTACACACTGTTGCTAAACCTACAAGATGGATCCCCAACAATAGTTAGTATTTCATTTCTGAACACAAACCTATTTTAATTTTTAACGGGATTTTTTATTTCCAAATTCTGTCCCATTTTCCTCTCACACCCTCTTTATGAAACCGCTTGCATCTAGACCTCACAGATTACCTTTTACTACTCTCCCACACCCAATTTGGTTCATCTTTCTCATGATCCAGTTGAATCGTCTTAGTAACCTTGACACATTCCTCCCAAATTTCCTCTTTTTTTTAGACATCCATCTCCTGAAAGTTAAATCCCCCAGTTTTCTTATAAATTCCGATACTGATATTTGTTTGTCACTACATATATCATATATACATGGCATTTTTTACTCAAAGATTGTGTACCCAACCAAACATCCCCCCAAAGTCAATACCCTCCCCATTACATACCACATACCTTCTGCCTTCTAAGTAATATTTCTTGACTCTCAGAAGATCTTTCCAACATGGAGAATCATTAACTCTCTGTCTAACCTGGTATATATTGTCCTCCTTGATACATTTATTCTCCACTATCTTAGCTCACATCCCTTTCCCTTGATCCCTTGATCTAATCTCCACCACCATTTACACAATAAACTGATATTCATATCCTGTAACTTCTGTAATCCAAGCCCACCCCCCTCTTTTTAGGCACAGAAACAGTGTCCTATTTTGTCAAGTGATGTTTCTTTTCTCTTGCTACCCCGCCTCCACAAAAAGGCTCTTCTTATCTTGTCTATATTTTCCATCAGCCCTTTGGTAGTAGAAACATAGACATACTATAAATTGGTATACTGGACAAACAAGAATTAATAAGTACAGTTCTACCACCATAAGATAAAGATCCACTTTTCCAAGAGCCCACCTTTTTTGTATCTTGTTAACGTGCCCACCCACAATTAAAAATCTTAGAATAATTTCTAGCTATCATATTGTCTCTATTCAAAAGAAACAATTCACTTTTCATGAAATTAATTTTTAGGCCAGACATAGATTCATACAGGTACAAGAGAAATTTCAGATTAATAGCCTTTTCCATATTATGCTCCATGCAAATTATAGTATCATCTACATAGTGTAATATATTCACCCCCCATCTTCTCTTAAAGTGTAAGCAAGCCCAGAGACAAACCCATTCGTCTGAGCTTTAATAAACATCTCAACAAAAATATCTGCTACTATATATATTGAACAGGAAGGGGGGATAGAGAGTCCCCTTGCCTCACCCCCTTTCTGCTCATAAAATAATTCCCTCTTTTATTATTCACCGTTACACACCTCTTCCCAGAAGTAACTACCTGTTTGATCATCAAAATCCCTACTAATTCCCAGCACTCATGCAATGAAACAGAAATTCCACAGCTCACTTTGTTGTATTCTTTTTTAAAAATCTAATTTAAGAAAAAATTCACAATTTGACCACCCTGCTCACCTCATGCATAATCTCGTGTAAACACATGATGCCATCCACAATATTCCTCCCTTTAATAAAAGCATTTTGATTTTCTGAAATTATTCTATCCACAATATTTTTCATTCTCACAGTTGAAACCTTGGCAATCAACTTGAAAATGCAATTCAATAAGCACATTGGCCAATATTGCTGAATCTTGTTAGCATCTTTAACCTTGGGTAATATTGTTATTATCCCATAATTCAGTCTTCCAACATCTAAACCCCCTTGATGAATGACATTAAACAATTCTACCAAATCCCCTTTAATGATATTCCAACATTTTTATAAAATTCAACCATCGTCCCATCAGGTGCTACAACTTTATTTGCCCCCATGGCAAACAAGGCTGTTGTAATCTCCTCCTCTTCAAAAGGTTCAACTAAAAACTCCACGTTCTCATCTCTATTGACTTTCTCATGATCTAACCAAATGTCATTTAATACAAATTTATCTAACACATCCACTGATCCAAACAACTCTTTGTAAAAAATTTGTTGCAACTTTCAAGATATTCTCATCCCCACTAACCTTTACCTCCCCATCCTGTATGGAATAAATAGTATATTTTTCTCTTTCTACCACTAGCTATTCTATGAAAATTTTTTGCATTATTATCTTCCTGCAGAAGCCATTTCTCATGTGACCTGGTATACCAATAAAGTTCTTCCTCCTCATAAAGCACCTTACATTCAGCTAAAAGGTTTATTTTTTCCATTATCTCTTCATCGTTAAGCCCCTGCTCTTCCTCTTTAATTTTTGCTTCCTTTGACTACCTAATAATCCCTTTCCTTCTTATCTTATGGTGTCCATAAAGGCTCTTCCCTTTCCCTAGCCTCTTAGGACTATTTTAACTCTATTTAGTTTTATCATAACCTCACCAAAATATTCTATCCCACCAAAGATTTTAGCCGATTCCAATAGTGACCATATCACAGAAGTTCTCATGTTGTAACCAAGTCAATTCAAATTTTAATCCTCTTACCTTACCCACTTTATTGTTTTGTGTCTCAAAGATCAAAGGATTATGATATGAGAAACAACGCGTAATTTTAAACACACGACTTAAAGGAAATGCCAGCTCCCATTCTCTGTTAACAAAAATCCTATGAAGCTTCTTGAAAATTGGATTCTGAATATTAGACCAAGTATATTTTCCTTCAATTAAATCTAATTCCCGCAAACTATCGGTATGAATAATAGCATTAAATATATCAGTCTTATGTGAACCAGTCCCCACTACCAAAATATGTAATAGCCCCATCCTATGGGCCATTTTTTGTGTGTGGTTTGAGTGAAAATTGTGTAGCGCTTTGGTGTGTTCTTTTCAACTTAAAATCAAATTATAATCAACAACGGGATATTTGCTAAAATCAGATTATGGACCTGACTCTTGAGGCCACCTCAGGAAGCTCTTGAAATTTAGGAGATAAATAGATAAGTAAATAGGAATGTGCTAGGGATCAAACGTCCGATCCTAGCAAAAAAATTCGAATGCTTTTTTTTCCCAAAAAATGAGCAAATTATTACTGAAACATAGACGATGTACTGATAAAACATAGCCGAAACATTGATGAAACATGGTCAAAACACTAACGAAATATTTTGAAACATGGGCGAAATATCGAAGAAACATGTTAAAGAGCTAATGAAACATGACAAAAAAAAAATAATAAAACATGATTGAAACAAAATGTTCCGCAATTATTCAAAAATGTTTCATCCCATACAAGCAAAATGTTGTGGCAACAAACATCATGTTTCATAAGAACAAAAGTAATATTTCACAGGCAAAATCAAATGTTTCACAAGAACAAAAACATGGTAATAAAAATATGGTAATGTTTTATAAGAGTAAATCAAATGTTCTATATATTTTTTAGCGATGTTTTATAAATACATAGGTGATTTTTCATGGTAAAAAATAAGAATATATCTTTTTATGGCCTTCTTCTTCTCCAAATTCAACGAGCCCCACGTCGTGCATGTCGGATCCGGACGCCAAGCTCGTCGGATGAGTCTGGAGAGAAAGATAAAGAGAAGATGGAGGAGGAAGGACAACAAATGGGAGAGGAGGAGTCGGATGGAGGAGTGGCCTGAGGGCTGGCTGGTGAAGCGCCATCGCCGGTGCCGGTGCAAGGCTTGCTCGTCTCCTCCTCACTGCGCTGTGCATTGTGGAGTGGAGAGAAAAAGAACCAGGTGAATGATTAGACATGGAGAGAGAGGTAAGTGGATAGGACCGAGGCACACGCGTGAAGGTCATGCGGGGGCAGCGGGGCACGACGTCCGATCTCGGCATATTCTTTTTTTTCTTGGCCCTGGTGGGTGCAGTCCCTAGTATAGCACCAGTCTGTGCTTTAAGGGCATCACCACTTCTCTAGCAGTCTGTTTTATTTTTCTTTTATCCTATCTTTATTCACGTGCCATTTTATTAAATAGGGCTGTCTTATCCCTATTCACCTCTCTAACAACTGTCCATAACTATTTTTACGCTCTACTTTTCATATTCTATGTTCCATCACTGTTTGGGGCTTGAACACATTGGTGGAGATGTCCTAAGCCCCTCCGCGGAATGATGCTCAACATACGGTAACGACATCAGGTATCTCCTCCTCTCTCTCGTCTTCGGGGACATTGAGGCCCTGTTTTATTGGGATTATCTAATCTGACTTATCTCGAACTTCGAGAATTTCTCGAGGTGGCCTCGAGAGTCGGATGGCCTTGATTTTTAGGATTTATGGAGCTTTTAGACACGTCTATGATATAAAAAAAATGGATAAAAAAATAATAAAAAAGTCAGATAAGTCAATATTAGCCACCATCGGAAAATTCTCGAAATTCGATATAAGTCAGATAAGTCAAATTAGATAAGCCCAATAGAAGAGGGTCTGATTAAAACATTTTTTTGAGATAGACATTGATTGAAACATTGTGAATAGCCTTGGAAACCTTTACTGTTGCGCTAAGATATTCTTACAAGAAAAAAGTAGTAACAGCTAAGAGTTGTTTTCCGGTTTCTAAAAGACTAAACCAACCATTTCATAATAAAAACCAAATAAAAAAGGACGAAAGCGACAAAACCAGATCGAGCGAAGATAATTGGATTTAAATTCTCGGATCTCGGTTGTGATAAACATGCCCGACGTACTGGCTGGATCTGCCAGATTAGATTAGCAGAAATTAAATAGAACTTTTGCAAATAGTACATGATGATAAATTTAGTATAATGTTGTGATTACACATACACCGCTAATTAACCTTATATATAACTTTACGTTGTGAGTCAAGATACTACTGCCACTCTGCCAGACAGGGAGAGAGAGAGAAAACCAGAAAGGGCACGTGGCATTTTGGTTGTAGGAGACGTGATGAAACTGCGTCGTCGTCGTCGGCGGGGCACAGCTGGTTGGTGTGGCTACCCTAAAAACTGCATCCACGTCGTCCTGCTGCATGCTTGGTGACGTCAGGTGACCGACTGGCCGTGGTACACTGTACTAATCCATAACCTACACAGGATTATGGACCCGCATTCTCTGCGCCTTCGAGACAGAGATGTACGGTGATCTGTGTCTACAATGGTACGTACTGTAGCGATGTTACTGTAAAAACATTGTAGCACCACCGTGGTAGCAAACAGTACCATTTCTACTGTTCAAAGCTACCGTGGATTACTGTAACTACAGTGAAATATGGGGAGGCAGAGGATACAAATCCCAGGAGTATTCACCTTGCCAACTGATACTACTCCGTTACAGTACTGTGCTACCTGCAGCTGTTAATGAAGGAGGATCCCGTAATTAACTAGGCAATTAAGCTAACAGGTTGACTGTTAATTTGCCGGCGCTCACGTTTTAGCACGGAGTATGTACGTGTGTCCTTCGGCGGTCCAAGGCTCAGGTGGTTAGGAAAAAACACTATTTTGTATGGATTACGTATGAGCCGTCTATGACCTTTGTATAGGTGCTTTGCCAAACCAAAAGCTCAGTCGACGACCCAATGCCTTTTTTTTAAGACTCTCAACTCTCAAGGATCATTTAAATCACTCTTTTTCAACTTTCAAAAGTCCAGTATTTCAACCACAGCCGTGCAACCACCACAGATCCAAACGGTCAGTACGTACGTGCCATATGAATATTCCCATAATCCCATGTACGTTCCACCGTTCTGGAGCCGTATATAGCAGTGTGTGATCTTACTAGCTACAATAAGCACATGCAAATTTCATATAAAATTAGATTAGACGTGACAGCGAAGTACGAACCATCGCGGAGCTTGATTTTGCAGTCATGGACTGGAGATCGATGTCAAAGTCAATACGCACGCGCGGGCGGGCGGGGCCCATGCAGGAGCAATTTAATTCGGTCCATACACGATCAACGATCCGGCATGGAGAAAGACCAGTGTTGACTGCTTGACAGGAAAGTTTTACTAACCCCAATTTGTTTTTTAATTTTCGGCCGAAAGATTTTGTAACTTTAGGCCCATTATAAAGTACCTTACGACTAGACGTGCAAATGGTATGGATAGTTTCCGATCGACCGAATCGATTTGGATAATGATTTAGATAGTTTTATGGATATCCGGCTATTTTGCAGATATGAATACGGATACAAATAATGATTGATAATACCCGATAGATAATATCAAAAAAATATGGGTACTATCTGACTTACAGACCGGCGACACTACTCTATACCGGACAACACCCAACTGAACATATTATATTGATGATTTTCAGGTATGCATTTTCATGTATTATCCAAGTAATATCCGTTATGAACTATATAAGATCCGTATCTGTATTTGATATTATTCGTGTACATATCTGGTAATATCTGTGTTCATATCCGTATCCGGCATTATTTGTATCCGTATCCATGTCCAACAAAAAATGGATCCAATCCGTATCCGGCACTATCCGACCGTATCCGATCCGTTTGCACCCCTATTTATTACCATAGGTGAATTGGTATTTTTATATGAGACCGGCTTGGTGGTAGGTGACTGCTTTTGAGATTTGTGGCAATCACTTGTCCAATACTAGTTATCCCTAAAAAACAAAAAGAAATACATATCAAAATTCTATAGGAGTTAAACAAAATATCCAAATATATTTAACCCAAAAAACCAAAAAAATACAAACCAAATTTCTAACCAAAAACAACAATAAACCAGTTGATCAATAAAAATTTTGAAAAATTGATGTCAGCTTCTATATATAAGTATTTTTTAATACGAAATAACTAAATTTCTAATATCAAACTAATTGAAAAATAGTGTGGACTAACCAGAAAAAGCATTTATTTGCTCAAAAACGAAAAAGCAGCTTGTTGGAGTGCCATTGCCAACAAGGTAAAGTGTAATTTTCTTCCTTTTCCCTAGAAGCCTGCCCCAGTCCCACTAGTGCTAGTATCAAAAGTAACATCCTTATTGCTTAAAGCGACTCCAACGGTTACCCTATCATCTCCCCTATCTTGTATTTTGAGAAAAGGCAGCCACCGTGCATCCCCTAACACGTTCCAATAGCGCCCCTATCCTCTCCCCCATTCCATCGGGTGAGGAGAGAGACTCCTCAAACTCCATGCCCCTAACGCTAGCATCGGGCTGGGGATCTCCAATGGCTTGTCCCTCCCGCACGACTGGTGAAGTGCAGCGGCGGTGGAGGCTTAGGCGAATCGGTGGTGCGAGCTCACGAGAGGGCCCGAATCGGGTGGAGCTTGGCGCATCCGGGCGTCGATCGGCTCGGAGGAGTGGTGCGCGCCGCACGTGCCTCTCCGCGCAGTCTGCCTTCCAATCTCCCCCATCGAGCTCCTTCCCCCGAGTGGCGAATCTCCGTCGACCTCCCCCGTACGGCGCCAACATCATTCCTTTCGTCCACAGGCTCGACGAGTGCCGGTGCCACGCCTTCAATCGCACAACCAAGGTGAGTGCTCTCCGGATCGCGGCCTTGAACTTTTAGACCATACTGCAAGGGCTGTGGGTTTCCCATGGGTGGTTGTCGATCTGGATAAATCCACTCGATTTGGGCTTGATTGTACATGCATCGGCGGATTGGGTTGGGTTAGGGTTTTGCGTTTGACCAGCTAAGAGGGGATTTGATGATATAGCTTTTGCAAGGCTTCCTACCCATGAGTGATGGCATAGGACTGGAGGATCTATGAAATTGTAGAACAAATTTGGGTCCCGGTGTGAGAGAGTTTGCACGTGCTGACTAGTGACTCCTCTCCAGGTTCATCTAGTTGTCCATACACACAGGTCCACACTGACACCACTAGAGCCTGCCATTCTGCCTGCAAGAATGTGGATGTGGTGCTTGCTCCAGATTGCAATCCTCCCTGTCAGTGAGTCACAAGCTAAAGAAAGCAAGCCGAAAATTTTTACAGTACAAACCAAATCCAAGATAGGAAAATCTTGAGCTGTTTGATGTCCAAAACAATGAATAAAAAATACACGGGACCATTGCTTGGGTTTACATTAGGAGTAGAGCTATGAGCTAGTGAAATTTTGCAAAAGAGATATTTTGCAACGAATTTTGCTGCAGACCCATGATGAAGAATGAGAAAGCACAGTTGACAAAAATTATTTTGTTGTTGGTTTGCACAGGATAGCACACACAAGTTGAGTCAGACCTTCTTGCATATATATGATCATTACGTAGATGCGTAAGAAATATGTGCTGTCCATATGTGTTGTTTTCACTGTCATGATATGACGGCAACTAAATTTCGTCATCATACATATAGAAGGACAATGAAGCCTCTTAGCTGCAGCAACTTCTACTGACGACGATCGAGTCTATAGAGACGGCATCGGCATCGTTAATCAAAACCGTCGATGCCAACCTAAACCCAAGGTGTTGCCCGGCAGCCAACATTGCTAATGGTGCTTTGCTTGATGTGCTTGAACTTGTGGTTATGCTTGACAAAGTGGCTATTCAAGCAAAGGAAGCGGCGCCTCCTCAACCTCCACCACCTCCGGACCTTTCCCCTGAGAGGGATGTGAGCCCTGACGACTGCGTGCCAGGCAGCTGGGACGGCCATGATGAGTTCGATCCAGCATACCGGTCTGATGCTCGTTAGATACCGACTACTACTTCTATGATAGTGATCGATTGTCTAAAAACCACTAATGGTTGTATGTCATGGATTAATGACTTGTACCCCTCTCTGTCACTAAGCAATTTGTATGCTGTCTTGAATTATGAACCTATATGCAGTCTGTATGCTATCTTCAATGACTTGCAGACTTGCATTCGTGTATTATTTATGTGTGTGAATAATTCCTGAATTATGAACCTATATGCAATTTGTATGCTATGTATGTGGACCATTTGCATACTTGCATCTCTGAGTGTGCAAGTTTTGATGCAAATTGTATGTCATATACTTTCTTGGCTACCCTGTTCGTTTGGTATCGATGTTTTTCAGCGCGGGGTAGTACATATTTTGGGCAAGGAATGCAATGAATTATCTCCTGTTTTAATGATTGTTCTGCTAACCATTGCAAACTATGTGTCGTAGGGAAGCCCTGCAAGTTTTGATGTAACACGGTAGGGCAATTCCGCCACTTCCAGTGCATACAGTCAAGGCTCCTGAGCATACCAGGGAAACCTCAATGCTCGGCGACCGCGAGAAGGCGTGCGGTGTCTTGTTCGTTCGGTGTCCTCAAATACTTTGGACCGAACACTTCGATGACAGCATGGGCGAACCGGCGCAGGCTCTCTAGAACTGTGCTCTTCGCGATGCGGAGGGAGTCATCTAGAGCATCTGCCGAAACACCATACGCCATCATCCGAAGAGCTATCGTCACCTTTTGCAAAGCGGACAGACCGAGTCGTCTAGCCGCATCCCATTGTTGAATGAACCATGGATCATGGGACTCCACGGCGTGCAGGATCCCAAGGAATAGCGGCTTGTGTATTCGGAACCTGCAGATATGTACCCATTTTGAAATGTCAGAAAATAAGAAACCATCGTGCAACCAAAATAAATATCATGGTCAGACCTTTGGCGGAAAGTTTCCTCGTCATAGCGGGGCAGCTTGGTGAAGTAGTTGGCCCACAACCAAGCGTGACCTCCTCGCGCTTACGATCTATGATGGCATGGCCAATGCAGGAGCCGCCATATCGTGGTGAAAGGGTTGGCGGGAATGCTTTCTAGGCTAACCAGAGCAGCATTAGCTTCTCCTCATCGTCCGAGTTGGATGAGGACGACGACGATGAGTAGTATCCTGAGAAATCCGAACTGCACTTCCAACTCTTGATGCTTGAATTGATTTGTGTTGGTGGAAGTGTCCATGGCATATGGCCATATATATATATAGAATTTTGATGGCTTCCATTGCAAGACCATGGGAGGATTATGTTGACATGCAAGTCACGAGTTCAGCTTGCTTTGCAAGCCTAAATGGCTGAGTTGGTACCATACTTGCAGAGGAAGCTCGTGCAATAAAAGGTAAAACAAATTTGAGATTTTAAATTTTTTCGGGAAGTGCAAAAAAATTTAAAATGGAACCCCACGAATCTTCGTGCAATGGAATGTAGCCGGTATGTATAAATATATAGCATTCTCAATTATAAAAATGTATCCATGATTATTTTTTCCCAAGTACAAAATTAATTCAAAAAAATTTTAAATTATTTAATTTCAAATTCAATTTTAAGGGAGCTAGTACCATACTATCCAAATACGGTCGTACACGTACGTCGTATGGCGGTTAAAGAAAATGATAAAATATAGGGAAGATGAGATAGGGGGTTGAATTTTAGGGGAGCTATTGGAGAAGGGATGGAAATAGGGTAGAGAATTTTTTAGGGAATCCCCTAAACCAGAGGATAGGGGATCGATTTTTAGGGAAGCTATTGGAATCGCTGTTAGGATATTTCTTCCCTTTAGTGTAAAACGATTTGGCATAAAGAACCCTCAATAACTGGCTTATCCTAGACGCAATAACTAAGGATAGAGGGAGTTCCTCACTCAACTCAGTACCCGGGCCTTCTACTAACAGTGTAGCAAATTCCTTTTCTTCTCCCTTCTAGTTGAAGCCTTTCCTGCCGAAAAAGTAGGTGACTGCTATTTAGCAAATCCGTTTTTTATATTATTTATCTTTTCTAAGTTGAGATGCAATTAAAATTGAAACAAGCTAGCTAGAGCTGAGCATATAAATAAACTGAAATACAAAATGAAATGAAACAAAAGATAAGAGTCACCAAAGATTTGAGGTAAGGTATTAGAGAGTTAGACGTTCACCACTGTCCTAGTTGAAGCACCCTTTTAAAAGTATTGCTCTGACTCACTGCTCGCTCATGAATATAAGTCAGATGCATTTTTCAGCCAAATTGATAAAATGATCCGAGCAATATAATGATCTATCCAGCTCGCGATGAAACTTCGTAACTCCTCTCTAGACAAATGATCTGACTCATCCGGATCATTCAACTACAACTAGAAAACTGGTCGATAATCCAATAAAAAGAAATTTGACGCTTCCATCGAGTTTTCAGACGTCCAAAGGTTTTAGAGACTAATCAAGTGCATCACGATAGCTTCCCAACACCACCGTGCTTATCAAGTTAGTGAACTTTAACCCCCTTAACAGCGATTTGTCTTAACTACTCCTGGAATCAATTAGGTTATGTTTGGATCGGAGTTGCATTAAAGGTTTAACCCGTCAAACACTCTTAGATTAAGCAGGATTACATTAATCTAGGCAATACTATTTAATCCTGTAAACTCAGAATTAGCTAACCCAGCGAAAGGGTGGTCGCTGGGATAAGTTATCCTCTCTACTAACCCCACTAATCTAGCTAAACGACACATTAGATTAACCGCGTTAGTTGCCAAACACAAAAACTTAGGTTAAACTACTCTAACTAAAGAAAGGTTAGCTAACCCAGTTAATCTAATCCTGAACCAAACACTAGCTTATAGATCCAAGAACCTTAGCCTTAATTTGCTTTAAAACTTTAAGACCGCCTTGCATATCCTTTGCATTTAGACATCGTCATTAATCACCGAAATTCAAACAACCATCAGAATTGGTTCACAACGTACTGTTGGAAATATAGGCACTACTTTAATTTCAGATTTGAATATGAAGCAAATTTCACGACTGAACAATACTAACAGCAGGTTACTCAAAGTAAAAAAGAACAGATGCGCACATAGAAACGATGAAACTTACGTAGGGCTTGATGATGACTAGGAAGCAGCACAGAAACGACCAATCGTAGAGGAAGTAGTCGACGTCGAGGAAGAAGACCAGCTACCAAACGGAGTCGACGACGCAGAGGAAGAACTTGAGCTGTCACGCGACTACGCTCCCTAGAAACCTTATTGCCGTCCCCGTGCAAGTTCTCGCAGCGGTAATGGTTCGGAGATCCCGCTCTCCTTACTTCCCGGTGCACGCCGAGGAGGAAGGTCGGCGAGAGACGGCGACAGCTCGAAGACGCAACATAGTGCTCGGTGGAAATGCAACAGAATTTCCGTGCACCCAAATGCTTGGACGTCTCCAGTATATATAGGCGCAACTTGAAACGGCTCATTAAAATGACCATTAAGACGATCGTTTCCATTTGAAACTGACGCCATAAACATGGTTGTTTCAATGCACAATAAATGAGCATCGTTAATTCACTAGGAATGCATAGAAACCAAAAATTAAAAAGGAGATTAAATGCACCCGGAATCTAATCCACGACATGGCGACGTGCGAGTCACAGGTCATGCGGGAAAACACATGGAAATACGCGGTAATTCACGTAAGCGTGCGATGCACGTGTGTGACTTTAGCCATGCTCCTCACCCTCCATGTGCCTCATGATGAAAAATGGTGGAAGCTTTCCCTTTTAAGTTGGTATTCACTCTCTGCAACTAGCAATATGGTACTATTCTTTCCTAGCTTTGCCATTAGAATTAAATGGGCCTCATGGGTCTCATTCATGGGCCTCATTCTAACAATCTCCCACCAATGCCAAGTAGGTGAAGACTCAAAAGTTTGATCACTATGTTGAATCATTGTTTAATATAACAGTCTTTCGGTGTAAGTCCCATACAGGTTGAATTTCCACCTAGAATAACGAGATCAATCCTCTCAGCTTGTGAATGGACTAAGTCTTGAATTCATATCTTTGTGTGATTAGATTTCACTTGAAATCTTAACTGATATTAGTCTGCCAAAAGAATCTCACCTAAATGGAGCATTATATGGTCATGCTCCCTTATCTGCTCATGAGCTTTCTAGAGAATGTCCTCTTCTCGTGAACTACAACCTCACAGTT
The DNA here is from genome assembly GCA_036346145.1 of Olyra latifolia. NCBI lineage: Eukaryota > Viridiplantae > Streptophyta > Magnoliopsida > Poales > Poaceae > Olyra > Olyra latifolia. Next base: position 23,851,372 of record CM070532.1, read on the forward strand.
AAGCTCAAGTAGGTGTATTCATTATAGGTATCCTATAGGCTGAAACCTTTTTCTCTCATTAGGACACTAGAATACATTAAGGTTTAAAACAACCTTCCATACAGTCGAGATTAGTTAGAACATGGGTAAATAAAATATAACCTCTTGTTACAATCACAATTTATTTTTTCCTATTACCTAGTTCACGGGATCTCCGATTAAGGATCTGTTTGGTTCAGTGGATGAGGGTGGATGGGACCATCCCATCCAATTTTTTGGTCTGTTTGGTTTGGGGATAAGGGTGGATGGAACCATCCCAGTACAGGAATATTTCTCTCAGATCTTGGATGGAGGGATACGCAAAAAAGTCACGTACGTAGCCATCTAACTTCTCCTCACTCTAAATCCAGCACTCATCCAACCTACCAAACAAAAAAACAGACTCATCCCATCCACCCAAACCAAACAGGTTGCTCGAATGGTCCCATCCTAGAAACACATGAATGGGATGGTTCCATCCACCCTTGTTCTCAAACCAAACGCATCCTAAAAGGATGAGTTTCAATTGTGAAGTAACTTAAATGAGCCTTATTTCCATGTCCTTCGACACAGTAGAAATTGCATTCCTTGTTAGCCTTTTAGTAAAAGGGCCCGCCAGATTTTCCTCTGTGAACCCCGGTGAGAAACTGGGTATGCGATAGGGGACAACGTATCGTGGCTAACTGGCGATGTAACCGGTGCACCACACTAGTGCGGTGCTCCGTGGCACGGTACTGTCGCACAGACAGAGAGAGACCGAAAGGGACACGTGGCATGAGATGACGTGATGAAGCTGCGTCATCGTCGTCGTCGTCGTCAGCATCTACCTGCACTGCAGCTGCTTGGTGACAGTTGACCGACTGACTGTGGTTGCTAAACCGCGCCTCAAGCTGAGCTATTACAGATCACACTGTGCTACCTGCTGTTAACAGAGGAGGATCCCGGCCGTAATTAATTAACTAGGCCATTAAGCTAACAGCAGGGCCGGTCTCCGTGGAATTTGTATTCTCTCTGGTTGTCTCTGCAGCTCATCTCACATATTACTATAGCTACAGTGATGAATAGTAACTTAGCAAGTAAAAAGACGCTTTCTCTTATCTTTTTTCTTCTGATCTTAAATATCTGATATTTTTCTTTAAGACTTCTCTTTTTTCTTCACAAAACACTGTGTATCTTGTCTTTGCCATACCAACGACAGATGATGCGCTTCCATCTCCGTGCAGCTTGTGGCAGCATAGAAAAAGCCAAAAGCCCCAAACAACAATTGCCGGAAAATAAATTGACAAGGAATGAGAACGACGAATCCAGCTCATGGGTTGGACCAGCTATGGATGTCAGCTGGCCGGTTTCAATTCGAGGCAGGTGAGGTCAGGCGAAGAGGTGACAGGAATGGTGATCGATCGGCCGTCAGAACGTGCCCAAGTCGTTTGTTTACCTCGGAAGGGGATTTGCCGTGATGCAGTTGAGTCTACTAGTACTACCTCGGTTTTAATTTGTTTCGGCTCATCCGGTTGATCCTGGTCAAGAACTGCTGCATGGAGTGATGGAGATGGAGTGGTCGCCATTTTAGGACTGCTATTTTGGCAGTACTGACGTGTGTCGTCTTCCCATGGACCCAAGCATTGGGCACACCAGGGTGCGGTTTTTCCATCAAGAAACCAGGGTTTTTAGATCGGTTTTTTCGGTTAACTAACTTGGTGAAGTAAAGGTTTGTTGGATCCCATCGGCTTTTAAAACCCTGGGGCACGCCATTCGAGTAGCCTAAAATTTTTTTTTTGATATATTTGTTTTGACTGTTCAGTCCTATTTTGACTTCTCAAAACTCAATATAAACTTTTACATGCTCTATCCTACCCCTAGAGGATAAGACCATTTTCTCTCATAGGAGGTGAACGGATCCCGCTTTTCCCTTTCATGTGAATTTGCCTTCTCGCCTATTGAAATTCGGAAACTGAATGAAAGGAAAATCAGCCGCAACAGCTCTAAACAGAATCAATGTCAAGGTGAGCCAAAGCCAATGAGCCGTATATTCCCGAGTTTCACATCCAAGAACACTTGGAGCACCAGCACACTAGAGATTAAAATCTACCGTCCTGGAGTGTGTGTCTATATATATATATAGAGAGAGAGAGAAAGTAGCACTAACGTATTCTTACCGAAGGTTTTCATACATATAATTTTTTAGTCATTGGATTAATCAATAAACACACGTGTAAAAATCCCCCGCGACAAGCCCACTGGTGGCTCCGCATGCATGCATGCCATGATGTCAGTGTTGATGTCAGCGAAGATGACATATATTCCTTCTGTTTTTTAATTATATTTTTTAATTGACACATCCGATTGATGAGTGGTTTTCACCTACGTGTTTCTAACATTTTTACAAACAAAAACTAGACCGGTCTCGATATATAAATTTATTCTTTACTACTTCTTATATAGCACTTTATAACATACATATAGTGACGTTATATTCATAAAAATAATAAAGTTATACTTATTGAAATAGTAAAGCCACTGTGTGGCCAGTCTCAATGTATAAATTTTTCTTTACTACTTCATATATAACACTTTACTACAGATATTTACTATTTTACTATATACATGTAATAAAGTTGTATTTATAAATATAGTAAAGTTGTGTTTAAAAAAATAGTAAAGCTACTATATGTATACCGTATATAGTATGAAAATATTTTTAAAAATTTTATATAGCAAGTGTGGTCTAGTTTTGTTCAAAAAAATGTCAAGAACCCATTTTCAAAAACATTCGTCGATTGGAGCTTTTAATCAAAAGATAAGATGAAAAAATGAAAGAAATAATTATATACATGCTTGGACTGGGAGAGAGAGATGATGTTATCCTGCATGCATGTTGCCCGCGTATAAAGAGGGTGGCGTGGATCTTTTTTTTAGCGTGGAGCTATGAGGATTAGACAGCACATATTTTATATATAACGAGTAAGGTGTCCCGTGTATTTGTGTGGCTACATTTGTATATTAAGATAAATTTATATGTTTAAAGATTCACACTCGTATTGATTATGATAAGTTCTAATAGGGTCAACCTCGATCTCATTACGAATTTCTATATTTATTTTCTAAATTTCTATTTTTTATTTTTAATGTAGTTGATATATATTTTTCTATTATTTTTATTTCAGTTTCTATTTTTATTATAGTTGATATGGACTTCTTTTCTAATCTTAGATATGGACTTGTTTTCTATTAATTTTATTCCAAATTTTATTTATTTTTATTTTAATTGATATGGACTCTTTTTTTGGTCTTCTATTAATATAGACACTTTTTCTATTATTTTTCTTGAACTTAAATTGCTTCTATTTTATTATTGTAGTCAATATATATGGACTCTTCCTTGTAATCTAAGCCATTATAATCTAGTCCCATTGTAATCAATGATGTATATTTTTTCTATAATCGTGTCCCACGCATTTGCACATAGATTTGTGTCCAAAATTAAAGACATTTTGTAGATTTGAGCTCTAATATAGTTCATTTCCAATCAGAAGGATATTTTTTTTATGACGTGTAGCTATATAGATCATCGGTAAGATCTAATATAATCTAAGTCTAATCTAGATCTACCTTCTATCCGACACTACAACCGTAGTTATCTCAATCTGTACCTTCTCGTTGGTCTCCACGTCATGTTTATTGGTAGCGGCGTTGACTTACTATGTCAGCCATAACTTTAGTGTTTGGTTCTTCTTCTTTTGTTCGTATATGTGGTGGCTCCATTGTTTCATTTTTATTATTTATTTTTTAATTTCATATTTTTTTATGTTTTTTATTTTAGTTTGTATGAACTTTTTTTTTCTGGTGTTATAGTTGATATGAACTCTTTTATCGTTTTGTATTTTTATTATAAACTTTAGTTATTTTATTTTGTTATTATTGTTGATATGGACTCTTTTTCTAGTTTTTTAGCTCATATGGACTTATTTTTTATATTATTCTTATTTTGCATTTCTATTATTTTTATTTTTTCTTGTAGTTTATATGGACTCTTTTTCTAGTTTTGTAGTTGACATGAACTTGTTTTGTATTATTTTTATTTTGAATCTATGTTTTTTTTAGTTTTATATTACAAAATTATTTATTTTATTTTTTATTGTTGTTGATATGGACTCTTTTTCTAATTTTGTAGCTAATATGCCCATTTTTCTATAATTATTATTTTGAAATTTAATTATTTTTATTTTTCTTGTATTTATATGGACTCTTTTTCTAGTTTTGTAGTTGACATAGACTTGTTCTGTATTATTTTTATTTTGAATTTATGTTATTTTTACTTTTTTATTGTAGTTGATATGAACTCTTTATTTTAATCCGATATGGACTCGTATTTCTATTATTTTTATTCCTAATTTATATATTTTTATTTTTTATTATAGCTGATATGAACTCTTTCTTTTAATCTGACATGGATCCTCATTTTTATTTTATATTCTAAATTTTTATTTTTTATTGTAGTTGATATGAATTTTTTTAATCTAAACCATTGTAATTTGGCCCCACCGTAATTGACGGTGCAGATCTTTTCTTTTTTTATTTACATGGGAATTTTTTTGATTAACGTGGTGTTTTCGTTGGCTCCTATTTTAATTTGTAGCTAATATGCACTTCTTTTTCTATTCTTCTTATTTTGAATTTATATTATTTTTATTTTTTATGTAGTTTATATGGACTCTTTTTCTAGTTTTGTAGCTGACATGGACTTGTTTTGTATTTTTTATTTTGGATTTATGTTATTTTTATTTTTAGTTTTTATTAAAAATTTAATTATTTTATTATTGTTGATATGGACTCTTTTTCTGTTTTTATAGCTAATATGGACTTCTTTGTTATTTTTTCTTATAATTTATATGGACTTTTTTTTTCTAGTTTTGTAGTTGATTTGGACTTGTTTTGTATTTTTTTATTTTGAATTTATGTTATTTTTATTTTTATTGTAGTTGATATGAGCCTTTTCTTTTAATCCGACATGGACTCTTATTTCTATTATTTTCTAATATAGCTGATATGAACTGATTTTTTTAGTCTAACATGGACACTTATTTCTATTTTTTATTTCAAATTATTATTATTACTATTATTATTATTATTATTTATTGTAGTTGATATGAATTTTTCTTTTAATCTAAGCTGCTATAATTTGGCGTCACAGTAATCGACGGTGTAGATCTTTTATTTTTTGTTTGATTTACATGGAAATTTTTTCGATTAACGTGGTGACTCTGTTGGTTCTTGTTTCAATTATATAATAAATTAATTAGATGGGACAACCAAGTGTGAAATCATAAACAAAGCTCCAATTACATGCTCAATGGTAGTCACATACTGGCCCTATTCTGGGAACAACACTGTAGAAATGTGGCCGTAAATAGTGAAAAATAAGGTTATACGTAAAATATAAGAGATATATGAAATAGAGATAGAATAGAGGCAGTGTTGTGTTGAGAATAAAATAGGATCAGAATAGAATAAGGTCAGGATGAAACTAGCATTGCACATGTGAGCTTGATTGGCCACCACTAGCTGGCCATGTACATATAGCTAGGGGTGGAAACGAGCCGAGCCCGAGCGAGTTCGGTCCAGCTTGTTCGGGCTCGGTCGTGGTAACAAGCCAGCTCGGCTCGGCTCGGCTCGCTCAGAAGCACGAGCTCGCAGGGGAGCTTGGCTTGGGCTCGGCCAAAGCTCGAGCTGGCTCGTCCTGGCTCGCGAGCGTTCTCTGGCGTCATCGTAGGGGAACCTTGAGGCGAAGGACGGCGCCGGTGCTGTTGGGTCTACCGGGGGTGAGGCTGAGGACGGCCACATTCTCCGCGAAGCACGCACCGCGCCAGGCCGCTGCGGGCTCACCCAGCGCGACGGCGGTGACGAAGGACGAGAGGAGGTCGACGACGGCGCGGGAAGTGGCAACCGCGGTGGTGGCGAAAGGGTTGGGGATCTGGAGGAGGTGGTGCGGTGGGTGCGGGAGGTCGCCACGGATCCCGTGGCAGCGCGGCCGGCGGTGGAGAATAAGGGGAGGAAGTGGCAGGTGCTGACCTTGCGGCGTGCCCGCTACCCCAGGATGGAGGATGTGGCGACTGGCGCCACATACAGTAGGCGCGAGAGGAGACGCAGCGCAGGAACTCGCCGGAGGTCTCGGGGATGCCGCCGTCCATCCCCATGGCCCTCTCCACCTCCCGCTCGTCGCCGCCATCTCCCTCCGGTGAAGACAACTGCAGCAGAGGCAGGAGGGAGAGGAGCGAGGAGGTGAGGTTCCCCGCGAGGGTGGTGGTCACCGGCGACTGTGGCGGCAGCAACTGGAGGGAAGGCAAAGTAGCCGCCACTATTTTTGTTCGTTGAGAGATCAGAGAGGATGGCGAGGAGAAAAAGGAGAAAAAATGGGAACGGGAAGTAGGAGAGTAGACACGGCGGCTCGGGTCTCGTGCAGATATTTCCAATTTACCGAGGTTGGAGTAGCTGGGTTTGGCACGTTTTGCGCTTGGTTCGGCTGGGCTCATGCCATGTCCTGTCGTGGGCTGGAAACGAGCCACGAACGAGCCCCGAACGAGCTCGCTATAGCTCGGCTCGGGGTCGAATTCACGAACGAGCTAGAAGAGCAGCTCGGCTCGGGCTCGTTTTCTTCCGAGCCGAACACGAGCCGAGCCTGCAACCGAGCCGAGCCCAAGCTCAGGTTCCAGCCCTACATACAGCAACGTAGAGCGAGCTAGCAAAGCATGTGCCTACCGGCCAACACCATTCTACTTGAAGCTACGAACCTGAACCTCCGTGTGACCGTGTCTATGGACTGGAGATGTCAAAGTCGATACGCATACACGATCCACGATGCGGCATAGAGCGAGACCAGGTTGACCTGAGATTTATAATTTGGAACCATCTATTCATCAATTGATATATATTTTTTTAAATCACTCGATCAATCCAACGCTTCATATCTCTCTTGTCTTGTATATAATAGCTTCCCCAAGTCCATCCAGACTTCTTCCGGCCCACATCTGCCTTCGACCGCCTCTCCTCGCCAACGCCACCGCTCCTATGCTGGTGCTCTTCTTCATTCCCCTCCTCCTTTCTCTTCTGCCAAAGCAGCTCCGCGTGCCTCCACCATCCTGTCCTTTGCCAACCACCACCTGCAGTATACGGCACCATCGCCGTCTCACCCTCTTCCTTTTGCCACCACACAACCCCGTCCACCCTAACTCAGGCTGCGTGTGCCAAACCCCTCGCGGCCGCCATCCACTGTCCTCCAGCCACCCATGGCTCTAGCAACACCACCGCCGCCTCCCACCGTTAGGCCTTTGCCTTCCCGGCCTCCCTCTACGCAAGGAGGGAGGACTCGGCGAACCTCGAACCACCCAAACCGCACCTCGAACCCTAACATTGTTAGAGCCGGGAGAAGAGGAGGACGACAGCAACAGAGGAAGAAGATGGCGGCACCAGCGAGGTTAGTAGATAAACTGATATCATCTCTTTCGTTACTTGACTGATGTTTAGCAAAATTGTTATAATTTAGGCCCTAAGTTGTTGTTACATGTGTAAAGCATGTATGATAGTACAGTGTCACGTGTCTGTAAAGGTTTGCCATTCCCAGAAACGTATAGCGTACGTGCATGTAGTGTAGTGTGCATGCTCGGCCACAAGCTGAAACCGAAACGTACCGGTAATTAATCCCCGGATCCCATCCCCCACACACACACACATCAATTTCCACTACAGAATCCATATGATCAGCCAGCCTCCCATGTATATGATCCGTTCGGTACAAACGTGACTCACATGGAGCCACCTGAAAATTATGACATTCCCGCCGGTAGTAGGTAAGGGCCATATAACATGTTTGTACTTTGGTGTGCTGAGTCATGACATGGATTCGACTCCTTTGAGATTCTTTGTTTTGTCAAAAGCAAAGCAGAAGAAGAAAGAAACGGACAGATGAGAAGCTGGAAAGTTACGTTAAATTATAATATAAAAAATTACAGGCTAAAGAGGGAAAAAAACTGTTAAAAATTGTTTTAAGATCTATGAGACGTTTAACTTATACAAAATGAACAGATTTTAAATGTAGATTATAATATGAATTTAAGATGAGAAGAACAATGCTGTTCGTGGTGGGTTACGCAGTGCGCAGGCCATGTACTCGCATTTCAGACTTGGATAGGAATGACAATTGGATTGAGTATCTCCACAACCGTCTCAGACTTAGGACAACTCCAGCAGAGCCTCTAAAACAGAATCTTCTCTATATTTAGTCTCTATCTCAGTCTCTAAATTTAGAGCTTATCTCTCCCTGGCTCTAAACTTAGTCTCTATGTTGAACCACAGCCTTGTACCGCGCGTGCTTGGACTGTGCGAACGAGACTTGGACTTGCTTTGCATATGTAGCACCGAGGAAGGTGTTGGGTAGGTACACCGTACACGCTCTACGTTGCTGTACGTACGTACCTCAGCTAGACGTGACTGCAAATGGCCACGTATGCTCCACGGTGATTCCTAGGAACTTTTGTTTACGGTTACATACTTAGGGTGTCACGTACGTCCAGTTATATACTCCCTTTAATTATATATATATACTTCCTTGGTCGTTTAGAACAATATTTGTATTGTCTTTAGAATACATTTTTTGTCGCCAATAACTATCACAATCCATTTGTAAAATACACTAAAATTATTGCATTATGAAAATAGGTTTTGGGTTTCAAGGGCTCCAAGAAATAGCTCCTAAAAAGTAAAAACATTTGGTTTAAAAAAACGGCTTTAAATTGTGGAGAAGCCATAATAAGCGATGGAAACAGCCAATACCAAAAACATCTCTTTTTTCGGCCAAGCAGCTGACCCATGAATCAAAGGCCGTGCCGAGGCCATGACGCAGTGGCGACGGCGACGGTACTGGGGAGCGGGAGCGGGAGGCCTCCACTGGCAACTCGACCTCGCCGACCCATCCAGTATGTGATTTCCTGGACTGGGGTACCCATTTGGGTTTGAGTGTTTGTCGGTTTCGAGCGTGGGCATATATCTGTGCTCAAGCATGACTGGGTTGACTAGACATTTAGGTTTCGCTATGAGCATCTTCAGCAGACAGTTGTAAAATCGGATTATTATACGTTTTCTCTAAATCACTATTTGCTCTCTATATCTTCATCCTCTCCAGCGGAACCTCTATCCAGAGAAACTATACAGGCTAACATAGAGGGAAGAAAATTCTCTACAGCACCGCTGCAAACTATCGCCTATGCAGCACCTTCCCCGATGGATTCCATCTGTCCTGTGTCAATCTCAAAGCACTTTTTTGAACTCCTCCCACGTTTGCAAGAGCGAGCGGGTGATGTCCTCCGGCCTAGGCGCGCCTGGCCTCGGTCCTCGGCCTTACCGCGCCAAGCCCTGGCCTCCGGCCTCACCTGCCCGCCCGACCGCCCGTCTCGCCGTGCAGACCCGGCGCTGCAAATTATCGCTGGCAAAGACCTTCCCGATGGATGCCACCTGTCCAGAGCTCCGGCGGGGCAATGGCTAGGGTGGCCATGGGGCGGCGTGGAGATGCTCCAGCAGGCCCTAGGGACACGCGGAGGCGCTCTGGACATGCTCATGCTCGCAACGCATGGCAAAGCGTGACGAAGCACGGGGTTGCCTGCCACAGCGTTCCATGGCAGCGCGCCAGACCCGATGACGCTTCCATCGTGTTCAAGAAAATGTATTGCACCATCTCTAAGGATTTGTCTATTTTATTTACTCCCTCTGTACCGTTTTATAGGTCGTTTTAGCCTCTCCGTTTTTTTCCAGATTGTAAGTCGTTATTGTAGCCCAACCATTCATATCATTTTCTTTTTTCCCATATTGCCCCGCCTGCACTCTGCGCTCTCCTGCTCGGAATCGAGTTGCCTCGCTCCCTCCGCACTGCGCTTTCCCCAAATCGCCGCCGCCTCGCTCCAAATCATCGCCGCCTTGCTCCCGTCCAAATTGCCGCCGCCTTGCTCCCCTCCAATGAATCTAGCGCCAAATCGCCGCCGCCGCCTCTAGCCGCGGCAGAGGAGGAGGAGATGGAGGAGGCGTGGCTGGTTGAGGGTGTCGGCGGCCTAGAGGTGTGGAGAGCGGCGCCCCGGCATCCAAGAGAGCGGTGACGCGTTCGGCGACTGCCTCCCCATACTGCTGGTCCAGTATGCTCCATCAGCAAAGCAAGGTACTCCAAAAATCTCTCTTTTTTGTCCAAGAAAGGTTAGGAGATCTGTAATTTGTACTCCATGTGTGACTGAAGATCAGCCGGTCATGGCCATGGCGGTTGAGCGAGAGCCGTGGCCTTCTTGTTTGGGACCCGCTCCGCCGAGGTGCACAACCTCTCCGAGAAGGTGCTCGCCACCAGCGTCCCTCACCATCCTCAACCTCCTTTCTCTTTCTGCTCTGCTTTGCTTCGCTTTGCTCACTGGGTGCAGGTGCTAATTGTTGCTTCCGTGTGCAGAGGAGGAGGAGCAGGATCAACGAGAAGATGAAGGCGTTGCAGAGCCTCATACCAGCTCCAACAAGGTCGGTAAGAAAAAAAACCTTCTCTTTCTTGTTCAGTTGGGATTGCTGGTTTGCGTTTATGCTGCAAATTCATGGGTCCATGTTTGCCTTGATTTATGGCCTTTTTTTTGGGGGGTTGAAGACTGACAAGGCATCCATGCTCGACGAGGCCATCGAGTATCTGAAACAACTACAAGTCCAAGTGTAGGTCAGCACATATGTCTGGATGATGCAAAATTGCCAATGCTTTTGTTTTGATCGATGCAAACTTTCAAGCATTAGGGTAGAGGTGTAATGAGAGCATCTGCCCGTTGTTTTTTCGTTGAATTCATGCTGGTTAAGGACACATAATTTCATTAACTTGTCTGGCTCACAAGACAAAATGATAAAACTAGGTCAGGATAGCATGCCAGTGACAAGCAATCTAGGTTGCTGGTTAAGAAAAAAAATGCTGCATTTTTTCTGTACTCCATAGAAATACCAAGCACATTAAGGCATGGCCATAGAAAAAAAAATATTTTACTCCATTGTACTCCACACAATTAGTGCACACAGGCTATTTACATAGACTTAGAAGTACACGTGTGTTTCTAAAACTGCACTTCCATTGTACTGTATGCTGCATCATGGCACACTTCACCAGCAGCCGAATGTCATCATGCTTGATAATTCAATGTATACATTGATGCCCTGTTATGATAACTACTCCATGTAGACTGTATTTCCAATTATTTGCTGAGCAAGTATACATGTGTTTCCAATTTGATTACCCAATGCACATGTAGATCAGTATTTCTTTGCGGTTTGATTTTTGAGGTAGATCAGCAGCATTGTCGGTGTTCTTTGAAACATTCTTTTCAACAACAATTCTTCTTCTTTCCTCCACAAACGAAACAAGTACTCCCTCCACTGCATCCTTTATCCTTTGTCGAAGAAGAAGAAGAAGAAGAAGAAGAAGAAAAGAAGGCTAGCTAGGGAGTGCTGAACATTCTGTCAGTGTCAAAAGAATCAGTAGGTTAAGAACTTCACATTGGTATCAACAACAAATTCTTTGCACATGTGAGCTGATTTAAGGGTATGCATCCCTTGAGATGAGTGAGTAACTCAACCAAACCGTGCTAGATAGGCCAATGTGCTCTCGTAGAGACTCTTATCACATGACAGCCCACAAGGTAGCCTCTCTTCTCTTTCTAGGCCTCGCTTATTCATATGTGGGATTTTGTACCTATTTCCTCCTCCAATTTTCATTACTTCTTTCATGCACATTTGTAGAGTTAGGAACACTCTGTTCAGATTGGCCACCTCATAGGCCTAAAACTCTTCCTCTACACCATGAATTAACTCTTCAATGGTTTTAGGATTTCTGCAATCAGTTAAGGACTGTATGGAGTTGAAGAATCCAAGGTCTAGCACATTCATGTCAGGTGAGTTAGCTGGCTGTTGCTTGAGCTGAATGTCTAGGCGAGTAGCTGCCACAGCTTGTAGGAAGTCTTGGTCATTTGGACCAACATGCGTTCTTGCATTATCTTGCTGGATGAAAATAGTCTTGCCAACATCATCTTGTGGCCACACATATTGGATGGCTGGGATAACTTTTTCAGTCAAGTACTACCTCATTACCTCCCTGTTGACTATTATAGATTTGGTTTCTATAGTCCCTTTAGGCCTGTTCTTGCTCATTCTTGCTGCAGGCACCTCTTTGACAAACGGCCACACACCAATCTTTCTAGAAAATGTCATGTTCCCTTGCGCATCATATCTAGGCCGAGCAACTGCTGCAAGGAACATGACTTTACCGATGCTATTCTTGTTATGAACAGTGCGAAGAGGGTCATCTTCTTCAGGTAGCAAGTAGTATTTATTTGTCTTTTTTGTCATACAAAACCATTTCTCATCTATGTGCACTACATTGTCCATGTCGACAAATCTTGGTTCAACATCCCCATCGTTTTCTCGATCTACATCATCCAAGAGTAGCAGTGACATGCAAAATTGGAGTCTGTCTCTCTTGTTGCTCTCTCTCAATAGTGGCTTCAATGTACTGGAGTGGCGCCTTATGTGACCTAGCTTGAACTTTTTATGCAATGTTGAAGTGCTGACACCTAGGGACTTAGCTAGTGACCTTAAAGTCGATCTTCTATTTAGTGGAATTACGGCCATTCGGGAGAGGTCAAGTTCACTGTTCTTGCGACCAACTTGGCCGGTCCTTCTATTTGACACATCAACGTCTAGCCCAAGCACAATCTGCTCCTTTGCACGCCTCCAGATCTTTTGAATAACTCGAATATGTGCCTGGAAAACAGCAGCAACCTCCGTCATTGCATTCTTTGGTAATTTACCATTTCTTCTTTTTGCTTGCAATGATGTGTAAACTACATATCTCTGAGCATCTGATAGCCATTTTCTTAACCTCATTTGTGGTTGTTGTGCATCTGCAAGGGCAATAATGAGAGAACAAATCAGATTTATTGCAATAGTATTCATTGTTTGTACAGAAGGAGTAGTTCAATACTGCAGGTAACAGATTTATTGCAATAGTACTTCAGGTGAATCATGGTCCATGGTAGTCCCAGTAGTCCCAGTACTACTACTGCAACAATATATGTTTCAGATTGTGTAACAATCATGGTCCATGTTATATCTTCATATACTCCATGTTTCAGATTGTGTAACAATCATGGAGTAACAAATTGGACAGATAGGTGTCAAATTGGAGTATGTTTCAGATTGTGAATATATGCAAGAATATATGTTTCAAATTGTGTATATAAAACTTGAGTGTAGATTTATCTAAAAATCTATAACATGGACCTGTTCTTGGCTTTAGCCTTTAAAATCTCACCAATCCTTCCTAGCACATTGCTAGAGTAGGTTTTTTTTCTTTTAGTTGGAATAATCATATTCTAAGTAAGTTGAGAGTATGTTAGCATATCTGCATATGCTCAGAAACTAGAGAGTTACTCCGTAAGTAGGAGTACTCTATATGCTCAGCCCTCATCTATTTTCTGTTGCTGATATGCAGGCTATCTGTTCATACTCCAACCTGTACTCCTGCAAATTGGACAGATAGGAAGAACAAGTTGTACCTGCAGCAATGCTTTCTATAGGTACGGTCTCGCCATCCAATTCCTGAGCTGAAACATCGCTTTCCATATCAGCTACAACCTCACTTCCTCCAGGTATGGTCTCGCCATCCAATTCTTCAATAGGAGTAGAATTGAGGTCTAGGAGTATTGATGTGTAATCAGCATATCGTCGAGCATCTGTTAACCATGTCCAGGAGTACTTAAGTAAGGGCATTTGTTGGGAGTACACTGCATGAGTATATGCAAATTGGACAGACAACAAATGTTGGGAGTACAATTTGTTGGTATGAGTACTTGCAGCTTGAGCGGGAGGGCTGTGCCCTTCGTTCCATTCTTCAGGTGGAGGAGTACAATTGAGGTCTAGGACTAGGAGAAGAGGTGTTGCCATGGCCGATATGAACTGTGTACGGAGTATCCTTTGCTGCAGGCACTTTTCGATGTGATGCGGTGGATCCAGGTCTGCAGGCGGTGGCGACGACACTCGCTCGTCGGCGCCGCCTTTCGTCTTGGCGCTGCCGACGGCGGCGGCGTCCCTCGCCAGTCGGGCGGCTCTGCTCGTGCACCGTCGACGGCGTCCCCTGCTCTCCGGCGAGCCTCCGCGTGCAGTCGGCGTCAGGAACTCCGCGCGTGCGTGAGGAGGATCATGGCGTCAGGAGCTCCGGCGTGAGGAGGATCGTGCTACGTGAGGACGACGCAACATGATGATTTGAAATTTCAATTTGTGTTAGGGGCAGAAACGTCCGTTCACCAGATTTCTTATTTTCACTTAAAACGCACAGAACGACTTATAAAACGGTACAGAGGGAGTAGTTATTGTTGACTTATCTGAAAAATAAAAAGTCCATATAAATTTTGTAAATTTTGTAAAAAATAATAGAAAAAGAAGTCCATATTAACTACAAAAATGAACCCGACGGCGCTTCCATCGTGTTCAAGAAGCTGACTTATCTCGTGTCTTATTCGACTTATCTCACTTTTTTTATTAATTTTTGATTCCTTTTTTTTTTATCTCGTAGGCGGGTAAAAAGTTCCCTAAACCCCAAATACAAAGGTCAACCGGCTTTCGGGGCTATCTCGGAAAATTGTCGAAGTTACGAGATAAGTCAAATAAGTTGGATAAGATAAGCTGAAAAGAACCCACCCTAACCATTTTCTCTTCATTTCTTCTCTTTCTCCATTTCCTACACCATATTCTTTCTCTTCATTTTCCATTATCTTTGTTGAGAAACCGGCCCACAAAGGCCCGATATTGGCCCATGCCGAAACCCTAGAGCAGCACTATAAAAAGAGGAGGGATTCCACCCATTGTATACATGAAAAGAATTGAATAAAGGATAGCCGCCGTTCCTCCTACTCTGTGTCTCCCTATTTCTAAGTTTAGATTTGTTAGACAACCCCGGACTACACTCGGTAGCGAGGTTGCGTAACACGTTATCAGCACGATCCTCTACGAACAACCGGAGACGATCGCAAGGTAGGAATCGGTAAAGAATCTCTAGATCGAATCACATTTATTTTGAATGGCATATGTGAATTGTTTGAATATGCATTGAATCATGAGTTGATCGTCACCGTCGCTGACTTGTAGTCGCCGGCACGAAGCCGATCGGGATGATTATTTTGACTGCTGCCAACTTGAAGTCGCCGACTAGATCGGTCAGTCAAAATTTTAGATCAAAACTCATCCTTTCCTTTCAAACCTATAGATTGAATCTGTATTTTGGCATGAAGCCGTATCGATATCGCCGTGTGTACCACGAAGGCCGCGCCACGCCATCGCGCATGCCGTCGCGTATTGCTCCCTTGCACTCGCAAAGACCGACCAAGACCAGCGCCGCTTGTGCACGCCGCCGTGACTGCTGGCGCTTGCGGTGCCCCAGCGCATGTAGTTCAGACCTCTGCCGCAGCGCGCCAGCGCGTGCCGATCCAGCAAGGCGTGAGCGCCATTGTCTTGGCGCTTCGTGCATGCCGTCTTGCGCAGCCGTCACCGCGTCTCCCGAAGGCCACGTCGCGCCGCCGCCGAAGTCTCCCTAAAAACCACGCTGCCGCCGTGTGTGCCGCGTCGACATCGTGCCTCAAAGGCCACGTCGTGCCGCCACCGCGTCTCCCTGAAGCCCGCGCCGCCGTCGCTGTATGCTGCGCTCAGCCATCGCGCCACGCCCAAAGGCAGCAGCCAGCATCAGATTCCCCTCGTGCCTACAACACTGGCCATCCTCCCCCACAGCATCACGCGCACTCTGCGCAACGGCGCCGGCAGCAGTGGAGAAAACCTAAAAGCCCCCCTGGCAGGCCATATGGGCCGAATCCCGATAGGGTCCAAAGAAATAAAGGAAAGGCCCCATGGGCCGGCCTGCTGTTGAAAAGGGAGGCTACGGGATGGGCTGAGCCCAAAGGAAAAGAAAAAACAGGATGTGAAGATCGTGCTTGGGAGCAAGAAGCTCCGAGGTGCTATCGGCCTAGGGCCCTCGAGGGATGAGAAACCTATCGGCCAGTTTGAAGAATGAATATATGGCTGAGAGGAGTGCGCTTGAGCTATGGAACGCACTGCAAATCTCAGACGGCTCCGATCCTGCTGTGCCTGGGGCAAGATAATGTACTTCACCGAATCAATTTAGCGCATGAATGACACTCTTAATTTTTTTTTTGGATGGTGGTAGTCATTTGTGAACATTTGAATAATAAATTGTAAGCTTTAGAGTAGCAAACTATTATTTTTCCTTATGGTTGATCATGTAGTTTATCCTTTCCAGTATTCTATTTTGCAAGCAATGTTGAATTTCTTATGCCACTATTTTGATTGGAATTGTATTGTATCTTTCTATAATCTGTGTAGCGCCCAGTGGAGGAGATTTGTATTGTCGATAGTGGCACGATAAATACCATCTTGAGAGAGACTAAGTACTTCCAGTCGATCACGAAGAACACTAGGAGTATTACCATAATCGCCGGCAGCAATTCATGTATAATAGGCTCCGGGAGAGCCACAATTATACTACCTATGGGTACTATCCTGGAAATTGAAGAAGCACTTTTGTACCCGGAATCCATGAGAACTCTCTTAAGCTTCAAAGACATTCGTGCCAATGGGTTTCACGTAGAAACTTCTGAAGAGAATGGTAAAAAATACCTATGCATCATGAAGCATGTAGGATGTGAAAAGATGGTAACAGAGAAATTTTCCTCATATGAAACTGGGTTGTACTACACAAGAATAAATGCACCCGTAGTATGTACTTCTTTGAAGACTGCATTTAGAAGCTCTGAATTATTTTCTCTTTAGCATTGCCGCCTAGGCCACCCTGGTCTTAGAATGATGAGGAATATAGTAAACAACTCGCAAAGCC
The DNA here is from genome assembly GCA_036346145.1 of Olyra latifolia. Lineage (NCBI taxonomy): Eukaryota > Viridiplantae > Streptophyta > Magnoliopsida > Poales > Poaceae > Olyra > Olyra latifolia. The sequence continues at coordinate 23,868,338 of CM070532.1, forward strand.
ATAACTTGAATTTTAAAAGTTTTCTAAATCAAGAAGATTTTGTGTGTCCTGCATGTGCCACTGGAAAATTGATAACTCGGCCATCCATTATGAAAGTGAAGGATGAAATCCTTGCATTCCTGTAACGAATCCAGGGGATATTTGTGGTTCAATTCAGCCCTTATCAAGGCCATTTCGATACTTTATGGTGCTCATTAATGCGTCCTTGAAGTGGTCACACGTTTGCTTATTGTCCACCAGAAATCATGTCTTTACAAAACTGATCTCGCAGATCATTAGAATCAAGAATACCTTTCTTGATCATCACGTGAAGTCAATCAGAATGGACAATGCCAGAGAATTTACTTCAAAGGCATTCGATGATTATTGCACGGCATTAGGCATCGCAGTTAAGCACTCTTTACCTCATATCCACATGCAGAATGGACTAGCAAAGGCTTTGATCAAGAGAATTAAGTTCATTGCCCAGTCGCTCTTGCAGAGTTGTAACTTGCCCAACACTTGTTGGGGGACACGCAGTCCTGCATGCAGCATCACTCATCAATTTTCGACCATCGGCCTACAACATCCATTCACCAATGCAACTGGTATAGGGGGTCACACCGAAAATTTCCTATCTTATAAAGTTTAGATGCTTGGTATATGTACCGATACCGGCTCCACAGTGGACTGCCATGGGCTCACTTCGTAAACATGGGATATATGTCAGATTTGAATGTTCATCTATAATCCGATATTTGGAACATATGTTGAGGGACTTGCATATGGCCCGGTTCGCTGACGGTATTTTTGACAAGGATAATTTTCCGTCATTAGGGGGGAGAAAATCAACCTTTGGATGAAAAATACCGAGAAATCATATGGCATTCCATTGGTATCCCTGCACATGACTCCGCACTAATGAAGCAAATCAAGAAGTACAGAAGATAGTTGATTTGCAAAATCTAGCAAATGAACTGCCTAATCGTTTTTGTGATTTGAAGAGCGTGGTCAAGTCGTATGTACCTACTCAAAATGCACCAGAGAGGTTTGAAATAAAAAAAGCAAAAGGTAACCCGAATCCCGTTCAGAGGCCTCCAAACAAAAACAAAAGAATGGGAACTCTGGCTCCTCAAACCCGAAGTACTCAGAGACGTCCAGGGAAAGAAAGGCAAGAGGACTTGCCACAGCCTATCACAAAAATGCCCCAAAGAAAGAAGATGAGCTAGTTGAGACCTGACATTAGGAAGAAGCCCGCGGAAAGGATAGTACCAGTTCTGAATCTTCCACTGAAGGAAGTCGCTGGCAAAAATGTGTGCGCACACATAGGTGAAGATAAACTAAAGAAACTTGCCCCCGTGATGGGAAATAACGGAGGAAGGCAAGTGGAAGTGCAAGAAGAAGCACCCCATAATGAAATGGCCATAAATTATGTATTAACATGAGAGTCTATGAATAGAGCAACAGCCAATGTGGATGCATATTTTGCGAAAAAAATTGCTACCATCATCGACCATGATCTTGAGCCCGCATCTCTAGCAGAGTGTAAGAAAAGGCTGGACTGGGAAGAATAGAGGAAGGCAATATCTGTTGAATTGATCTCTCTGAACAAAAGAGGTGTGTTTGGGCTTGTATGCCGCACACCTCCCATATTCACCCCGTAGGTCATAAATGGGTCTTTGTTCGGAAGAGGAATGAAAAGAATGAAATTGTAAGGTACAAAGCAAGGCTGGTTGCATAAGGTTTTACTCAACGTCCTGGAGTTGATTATTAAGAAACCTACTCCTCAGTCATGCGCGGAATAACCTTTAGGAACTTGATCTCAATGGCAGTCAACTTGAAGTTAGAAATGAAATTGATGGATGTTGTAACTGCATATCTTTATGTAAACTTGGATTCAAATATATATATAAAATTCCAAAAGGTATCCCTGTCCCGAACCAAGATAGAGCAAACAGAGATCTATACAGCGTGAAACTTGAGAAATCATTGTATGGGCTCAAGCAGTCAGGAAGAATGTGATATTATCGCTTGAGTGAATTTCTTTGCGAGAAAGGATACACAAACAATGAAGATTGCCCCTGTGTATTCATATAGAGATCCCTGAATGGATTCTATGTAATCTCTGTCTACGTAGATGAATTGAACATCATTGGGACAAAGAAAGAGATAGAAGAAGCCTGCTCATACTTGAAGTCTGAGTTTGAAATGAAAGACTTGGAAAAAAACCAAATTTTGCTTAGGCTTGCAGCTCGAGCATGTCGAAGGTGGAATCTTGGTACACCAATCATCCTACACCCAGAAGGTGTTAGAGAGATTTGGATTTGAAAAGGCATATCTGCGAAAACCTCAATGGTCAGAAGGTTACTGCAAGCAAATCAAGACCCATACAGGCCTAGAGAAGAGGTGGAGGAAGTCTTGGGATCTGAAACCCTATACTTAAGTGCAATTGGTGCGCTCATGTACCTCACGAACAACACTAGGCCGGATATTGAGTTCGTCGTGAATTTGCTGGCTGGGTATAGTGTAGAACCAACCAAAAGACATTGGAAGGGGATCAAGGACATCTTCCGATACCTCCAAGGAAGCAAAGATCTTGGCTTGTTTTACGGGAGGAATCAATAATTGAATCAAGTTGGCTATACAGATGCAAGGTCTCTGCCTGGCCTGCAAACTGGCAAGTCACAAACCAGGTATGTTTTCCTTTGTGGTGGGACGGCTATTTCCTGGAGGTCATCCAAGCAGACACTTGTGTCAACTTCTACGAACCACTCGGAAATAATTGCCCTATATGAAGCCTCTCGGGAATGTGCATGGCTTCGAAGAATGGCTTACCACATCCAGAAGTCATGTGGACTGAACATTGAGCAAACCTCCACAATAATCTATGAAGACAATGTGGCTTGTGTTGCTTAAATGTAGATGGGCTATGTGAAAAGCAACCTTACGAAACATATTAACCCCAAGTTCTTTTATGCTCATGAAATGCATAAGATGAACAAGATCAAGATATTGCACACTAAGTCATGCGAGAATTTTGCTAATTTATTCACTAAGTCTCTCCCAGCATCTACTTTTGAAAGGTGCGTAAAGAGAATTAGGATGAGAAAACTTAGAGAAGTGCATATTTCAAGGAGATAATGTTCACATACTCTTAAGGTAAATCTTAGACATGTAGTCTGAGTACCCAAAGAAATGTCATAAAGACAATTTAAAAATTGGGTGAATTGTACTCTTTTTCCCTTAGTGAGTTTTCACAGAAGTTTCTCACCTATGCTTTTTAACGAGGCAATTCGTGCAGCACAAGGCGTATGCTATATACTATTTCTCCAAAATTTTCTCACTAGGTTTTTATTGAGTTTTAATGAGGCATATGCATCTCGTGGCAAAGGCCAAAAGAGGAGTGTTGAGAAACCGGTCCACGAAGACCCGGTATTGGCTCATACCGAAACCCTAGAGCAACACTATAAAAGGAGGAGGGGTTCCACCCATTGTATACATGAAAAGAATTGAATAAAGAATAGCCGTCGTTCCTCCTACTTTGTGTTTCCCTGCTCCTGAGTTTAGATTTGTTAGGCAACCCGGACTACACCTAGTAGCGAAGAGCAGCACTATAAAAGGAGAAGGGGTTCTACCCATTGTATACATGAAAAGAATTGAATAAAGAATAGCCGCCGTTCCTCCTACTTTGTGTTTCCCTGTTCCTGAGTTTAGATCTGTTAAGCAACACCGGACTATACCCAGTAGCGAGGTTGTGTAACAATCTCCAACAACATTCTTTCAAAGGGAATGATACAGAGAAAGGAGAGAGATTCCTTTTCTGAAGAGAATAAAAAAGAGAATCTCTTTCAAAAGAGAACGGTGAAGGGAACAAGATTCCTTCTATGACTGAAACAGAAATAGGGAAGGGATTCCATTGGAGATGGTCTTAGGTGTGGTTCTTTTCAGCTTATCTCATTTGCTTATCTCGTTTGCTTATTTGCTTCCCGATGTGGCCTGAAGAGTCGGATCCGCTTCGTTCGACTTGTGTTGGAGAGCCTTTAGACACGCTTCGAGATAGAAAAAAAAAAGGAATCCAAAAATTAAGGAGCCTTATCTCGTTTGCTTATTTGATTTATCGGGATTTTATTTTAATTTTTGGTTTCCCTTTTTTTCCTATCTCGAAGACGTGTCTAAAAGCTCTCCAACACAAGTCGAACGAAGCGGATCCGACTCTTGAGGCCACATCGGGAAGCAAATAAGCAAACAAGATAAGTAAATGAGATAAACTGAAAAGAAGCATATCTTAGACTTAGCTCAGCATAAGTTCCAGCAATCAATATTGGACTATGCGGGCAACCAAATGTTGGGACTTGCATATATAGGCTCTCTAGCTTTCATGGACCTGCATGCATGGGCGCAATGAGTCCGTATCCCACTCCAATACCACAGTAAGGCCCTGTTTGGATCAGCTAGAGATTATAATAAGCTGCTAAAAAAAGCTCTAGCTGATCCAAACATGTCAGCTTATTGTCCAACTTTTTATTAGCTAGCTATCAGATTATTATAATCTAATAAGCTGGAAGAACCCAGCTAATAGCAGCTAATAGATATGAGAATTACCATCTACCCATATATTTTCTCTAGTATTTACCCACCATTGCCATCCCCTTCCTTTCCCCATTTTTTTTAGCATGAGAGAAATGAGAGAAGGATAGCATGGTCAATATACATTAGCAAATAATTATCCAACTACCTATAAGCTGGTGTATCCAAACACCTTCCAGCTTTTTTTTAGCTAGCTTTTTTTTAGCCAGCTTTTTATTAGCTACAGCTTATTATAATCTCTAGCTGATCCAAACAGGGCCTAAGTCGGTTAAGGCTGGTTGTTTCGTTATTGGAGCACGGCAGGGATAAGTTCCATACCTAAAATTTTTTAACAAGATCAAACGGCCAATTTTCAAGGAGCTAAATACATGGGAAAAAATTATCCTTGGCATAAGCCATGTTACTGGAGTGTGGTGCATGCTACAAGCTGAAACCGGAACCAGCAATCCCCATCAATTTCCACTACAGAATCCATATGAGACCCTCACATGGCCTTGGATGATATACCGGTAGATGCAGTCATAACATGTGTCCGCTTTGGTTTGCTGTTCCAGAAACATGTCATATTCTATGAAAACAGTTATAAATAACCTCCTAATCACTGCATCTGTAATTTCTATGTTCATTCTCATCCACTGAGTTCGATCCATTTGATTGACATGACGTCATCCTAGCAGGACTGATCTGACATCGTAACCACAGGTCATTCTTCTGTCAAAGAGTAAGGGGAAGTGTGAACACCATGCATGGATCGAACCGTCAATCTGAGCAAAACGCACGTTATCAAGTACGATCAACCGGTTCATATCATGCAAGATGACGAATGATCCGGCATAATACAGAGAGAGACCGACTTGACAGGACTAACAATAGTGTGCCGAATCACTCTCCCAATAGAAGACAGGAGTGAGTGGGCCATAGAGCCACCTGCCACGGATGACGATGACAGGCGTAGCTAAACATTTGTACTCGATCTTCCCCTGTATTTTCCCGCGAGTACGAGTAGCGCGGCAATGCGGCATGGCATAGAATACTGGAGCGGAACAAATTCCTTTTAAATATTCGCTAATTCTGGCGTGTTAACAGCGACACAACTAAGGTTAAATTCCTGCACCAACCTCCCCGGGAAGACCACACAGGCACACACACACCCCCCAATTGATACTGTAGTCTCTCTCGCGAGTAGGGAGCTGCTTTAGGGAGCGCAAGAATGGGGGTGCAGACGGCGACGCCGCCTCCGGCCGGCCTGGATCGCATGGACACTCCCAGGCTCGAGCCAGGAACTCTTCTCGAGGCCTCCTCGCCGGTGGCGGGAAGCAGCGCCGGCGGCGGCGGCTGCGCGAATGGCGCCGCGACCAAGCTGCAGAAGGTGTACCGGAGCTACCGGACCAGGCGCCAGCTCGCCGACTCCGCCGTCGTCGTCGAGGAGCTCTGGTAGCCAGATCCTACGCCAACTTTGCCTCTCTCTATCTTTTTTATTTCTTTCCCTCTTTGAGCTTCTTCGTTCCCGATTTGCTCCCTTCCGTTTGGCCGGTTAAATTTTGCGAAAGAAAAAGCGGCTCCTTTTCTTGGAATCCTCTCTCGCTTATTGCTTTTCTTGTGTTCAATCCGTTGGCTTCCATGGAAAGATTATTCCTTCCTTGGAGATTTTGGTTGTCCCAAAAGAATTTATGATTTTGGTGGCGACATCGATTCTAACCGAGGGGTTTTGTGGATGGGATCAACGAAGGTGGCAAGTGCTGGACTTTGCGCGGCTCAGCCACAGCACCGTCTCCTTCTTCGACGACCCCAAACCGGAGACCGCGGCCTCGCGCTGGAACCGCGTCAGCCTCAACGCATCCAAGGTCTTGCTTGCTCACTGTGAAAGCGATTCTTGTTTGCTCATCGATTGCTGCCACAAATCCTCATGAAAGCGATTCTTTTTTATTGGACTTCTCTGCTGCGTGTGCGTTGACGCTGGTTCTTGGTTGTGACTTGTGAGCTTGATGCAGGTGGGTCAAGGTTTATCCAGGGATGGCAAGGCGCTCATGCTGGCTTTCCAGCACTGGATCGAGGCTGTCAGTACAAAATCGTACAAATCCACTGTTTTTTAGTGTTGGGTTGGGATATTGCGGCTTTGCTCTTGTAGTCATGTAGGAGAGTAGTCATGTGTGTGTGAAAAGAGAAAGAGGCTACTTTGTAGTAGCATCTGTTGACTTAGAGTTTTTAGTCAGGTGTGAACTCTGATCATATAAGGTCCACTGCGTGGGGTCGTAGAAGCATTTGTTCCTGGCTAAAATTCTGTTTGAAGAATTTTCGATGTAATCGTGACAGAAATATATTTTTTTTGTTGTTATGCAGATCGATCCACGGCATAGATATGGGCACAACCTGCATTTCTACTATGATGGCTGGTGCCAAAGCCAGGCTGGCCAGCCGTTCTTCTACTGGTAAGTGAAAATTTTCGTATACTGCCATGAACCTTGTTCTTCTACTAGCTACAGATATGCAAGTACATATTTTGGACTCTTTTAACATCTCCCTCAATCTCAGCCTTGGTAAAGACCGAGATTCTGTCGTAGACTCGTAGTCAATGGAACGGTTCTTGAGGCAGCACCTTGGTTGGTAGGATTATATCAGCAATCTGGTCAGCCAAAACAACAAATCTGACTTTTAAAGCATGACCTGCAACTCTCTCTCTCTCTCAGGAAGTAAAAATCGACTTAAGTGTGTTTTGTATGTGCATGAAACACTGGATTAGCCATGAGCCCATGAGATATGCAGTACAAGGTTGTTATACCACAAACTAGGGATACAGGTCTGAAATACACACAATATCTTTAGTAGAGAACCCCTGGATACTTTCAAATTTGCACTTGCCTTGTACTCTGCCTCCGTACTTTACCGAGACATAGTAGGCTATTTGCGAAAGCCCCTGGATATCAGCTTTGAGCCAAGATAAACTGCAAAATCGTTTTGTAGATTGCTGATCATCCGAGCATCCTGCCCAATGAGCAACAGAGAAGATACTTAGAAGCAATGATGATGATCTCTGAAGTAGAAGTCCCAATAGTCAGTGTAGCTTTCAAGTATCGCAGGATCTGCTTTACAGCCTCTCAATGAATGTCAGTTAGTGCTTGCAGGAATTGGCAGACTTTGTTAATGGCTTATTAAATTGAAATATCAGGTCTCTTTAGTGTCATATGCTGAGCTCCTACTGTACTCCCATAAAGTGTCGGTACCCAATAGAACAGTAAGAGCTTGACCACAATTTGCCGTTTGAGTATTCGCATTTGCAAGTTCTATAACTGGAAAGAATTGGAGCAAAACCTGTATGACATGAGGGATTTGCATATAGGATAAATATATGTTCAGTGTTTCGCTTCTATAGGAGAAATTAATTTCCGGTAAAAAAATGGCAGAAATTAATTTCAGCGAGTAGTTTGATTGACTACGATTTTATTCTCTTCTTTCCCATATGTAGGCTTGATATTGGGGAGGGAAAAGACATGGATCTTCCAGAATGTCCGAGAGCTGTGCTGAAAAAGCAATGCATAAAATATCTTGGGCCGGTAAGATCATGTTCTGTAATAGCTGCATATATATCCTTGTTTCAAGAACCATGTCATTCTTATTGAAAATATTCTGAGAATAGCTGCTGCATTAGGACTTAAAAATGTTAACTTTATTGAACCTTCAATTTGATTTCATCAAATCATAAGTATGCTTAAACATCACTAATATTCTAATTTTGTTTTTCCTCATGTTTGCCTTTTTAGATTTTTTTTTGGGTCTTGAATTGAAAACATATGTATTATACTGTTATTGCTATAAAATTGCTGCATATGTGAGCTATATTTTCACAGCCAAAGGTTCACAACTCGTAATACTGAATAGGTTTCCTAGCCTACTTTCCGTCCACAATTTTTCTTTGATTGTTCATGATAACTACAAGACTTTTCTTTGATTGTTCATGATTACTACAAGACTAACTGATACAAGCCATTATCTGCAATATCCTACAAAATTGCACATTAAAGTATTTAAAAAAATGTTACATGATCTCTACATTTTTCTGCTGCTAAGCCTACCAGATGGTTCTAACAATTGTCTGACATTTTGCAGCAAGAGCGTGAGCACTATGAATACATCATTACAGAGGGAATGATTATCCATAAACAGTCTAGAGAACTACTTGATACAAGCCAAGGTCCCAAGGGGGGAAAATGGATTTTTGTTATGAGCACAACAAAGAGACTTTATGCTGGCAAGGTAGGTTGCCAACTCTCACAAGGACTTTTCATTCATTGCTGCTGAGCAATGTTAGCATCACTTAATCTATTATTCATAAACTGATTTATCCATCAGAAAGAGAAAGGTGTGTTCCAGCACTCCAGTTTTTTAGCTGGAGGTGCAACCATAGCTGCTGGAAGGTTTAATGCTGAAAATGGAGTTATCAAGGTATTGTTGAGAAATGCACTATTGAAATGTTACTATTTACTTTGCTCAATTAAAAAATGTTACTATTTACTTTGCTCAATTAAAAAATGTTACTATTTACTCAGTATTTTGCTTTCGTGATACGACTGCTTATATTGTTCCATAATTGTTCATCTGTGACTTGAAAGATTGATTTTTGTTCCATAATTGCTACATCGCCCAACTTGAAACCATTCCTTTGTGTTTCATGGATTGACATGGAAAAATATTTCAACTCGCCTCCTTTTGTGAGGACACATTGGAAAATACCTGCGGATTGGCTGTATTTTGTTTATTATTTTCACAAGATTCTGAAAGTTGCATAGGTGACCAAACCACAATTCTGTAAATCTACTTTTTTTTCATCCCTACTATTATTAGATTATGTACTTTTCATGCTTCGGCCAATGTGCAAGTCATGGGGAGGCCATGAATTCTACTTTCTGTTCTTGTTTTGTCATGTTCTTGTGCTTCTTCATTGGGTGCATTCTGCTAATCTTTGATGTCTCTGATTTCAGTCCATCTGGTCATATAGTGGTCACTACAAACCAAGTGCAGAGAACCTCAACAACTTCATGAAGTACCTTGAAGAGAACGGAGTTGATCTGAAAGAAGTTGTGGTATACCATTTTCTAACCAGCACAACCTAAAAACATTCCTATTTATCAATTATAAGATGGTTTCATTGAAGAGCTTGTTTTGTGTATGCAGGTGCGATCATCGACCAATGAAGACTACTATGAAGATTCACTGCCTAATAACACACAGAACCCTACTGCTGCTGTCATGCCTTCCAATCCTCAACAATTGATCCTCCTTCCAAACAAGACAGATGAAAACAAGGCATCTAGGCCAGATCCGCAAACTGAAGGTGACGAAGGTGACAACGTTCCTATAGAGCAAGCCAAGCCAACATACCAAAGAACCCTGTCAGGTGGTCTGCAAAGCCCTAGAGCTGCCGACATCCCGCAGAAGACGATTCTCGAGACGGTGAAATCCAAGAGGGAGTCAAAATCCTATCAGCTTGGCCACAGGCTGTCACTGAAGTGGAGCACTGGGGCTGGTCCAAGAATTGGGTGTGTGAAGGAATATCCAATGGAGCTCAGGATGCAAGCGCTGGAGATGGTAGACCTCTCACCAAGGGCATCATCAACCCCTTCTACGTCGAGGAGGTCGCCACCATGCCTCTCACCCACCTTACCACCGACATCGCCGCTTGCGCAAATGCAGGCCTCCCTGCCCCTGCCAAGTTAGAACAGCTGGTGAATATGCAACTTGCGTGCACAGCAGCAAGAGACCGTTGCACCTAAGCTGTTGGTGTAGTAGTACTGTAGTTCTAGTACTGCATCACCATGCTTTGTCTAGAATGCAAAGGCCAGACACCTGGTTCATGCTTGCTGCTTTTATGATGTTCCCTAGATCCATTTGTGGCTCATATAATTTGTGAATCAATCTCGCTATGAAGGACCTTTTTTTATTCATGTAACATCTAAACCTCAATAGCTAGTGAGCTAGGGAACATAAATATATATATATATGAAAGCTTACTGCTATGTCATCATGAACTATTGTTTCACCCCATGCTACTTGGCTGATAATGTCCAAGAAACACATTTCCACTTGCGCATTTGATCTTATCGTCCTCCTTTGTATCCATATTGGACGCTAAATTCGGAGTTCCTGGTGTGCTGGCACCAAGAAGAATCCATCAAATAAACTATGTATGTTCTGCAACGAACACTAGTGGTGTTGTGGCATCAAGAAACGTGCTCCTTTCATGGGCAATCCATCTTCGTTCAATGTAGGCTCCAGCAAGACAGAAGAAAGATATCCAAATTCAACAACCAGTCTACGAAGTGAACGGAAATCTGCATATGGATCCCTGACAAGAGATGGATCCCCGGGTGGTGGCATCCTGATTCTGGTAGGAGGCATCCTAAATCTGCGAAAAGAAAGAACATATGGTGAACATCTTTACATACCGAAATGTGCAGTTTTTTAAGTTTGGGACCTAATTGAACCCATGCAACTGTTAGATATATGTTTATATAGGCCTATGTGGGCCTTTTCTTAAGAACATGGGCTTTCCTGTTATGCCTTTTTATATGTGTATCAAAACAAAAAATAAGGTTAGGGTTACCGGCGTTGCACTTGCGTTGTACTGCCCACCACCTCCGTTGCAGCTCTTCTCCGGCTGCACCTTTCCCTGTTGCTCCTCGCCGTCGTTCACTGCTGTCATCAGATCGTCGTCGTTGCCACCATCATCTTCATGCGCCGACACCTGCTAACCTTGCCCGCTGTCACCCCGGCCTCCTCCAGGCCGGATCTAGCCAACGTGTCGGGCTCGCTGCCACCACTACCGTTGTCGCCGCTCCCAATGTTGGACTCCTCCATGCTGCCGCCGTCGCTGGCTCCTCCGCGCGGCCGTCATCACTGCTGTCATCGTCGGTTCGTCCATGCTGTCGCCGAAGTTGCCCCGGCTCCGCTGATCTGCTCTTGTGGCTGCCGCCGCCATCGCCATAGCTGCCGGGTTGCCACGGCCATCGTCGTCGCCGTAGTCATCGGGTCGCCGCCGCCGGCGTCGGCTCCTCCACGTTGTCACCGGCGACCACAGCTCGCTTCTCTACCCTAGTGGCCATCGCCGCTGCCTGCGACCAAAGCGCCCACGCCACGACCAAAGCGCGCCGCCCGATCGCCGGCTTCGCGGCTCCTCCTCTTGTTATGTTTGGGTCGGCCTCATGGTGTAGAGTAGTACTATGTAATGTGGGAGAGATTGGATGTTGCCCTGTGTGGTGGGAAGTAGGCCAAGTGCCTGTGTAATGGCATGACTAGTTATCTGGGTCGTGGGCCAGAATTCGTGTGGGTTGGGCTTGGGCCGATGCCGATGGCGGAGGTCTGTACTTATACCTTTATCTGATCCAACATGAGAGGCAGGAGAAGAAAAAGTCATTATTGTCTACTCTGTTCTTCCTGTGCTCTCTATCTTCCTCTCTGTTCTTTCATCTCTTCCCAGGTGCTTCCTGTGTCCAAGGAGTATACCTTGCGTAGTGGTAACATACTAATAGTACTTCACTGGTAGCACGAGAAAACAAAAAAATAAAGAAAAAAAAAGAAAAATGTCTCTCGTTGCATGGTGATTTTTGATCCTCTCAACTATCAGGATTGGGCTCTTCACACGCGCCTCCACATGCGAGGTTAGCGTTTTTAGGATTTTCTTACCACCGAGCTTCTTTCCCCGCCTCGTCCTGATCCCCATGCGCTGATGATGATGTTGCTGCTAAGAAGAAGGCCTTCGTTACTGCTCTTGCAGGTTTGCTGGCTTCTCCATCGGTCTTTGCTCTATGGACAATGGCTTCGACATCTGCTAGTTCTTGTGCTTCGTCTTCACCAGTGCCGCTGTCTTCTGGAGTGACAACGAATGATGGACTTCATTGCACCTATTATGACAAAGATGGTCACTTAGAGCAGTTCTGTTATCCGAAGAAGAAGGATCTTGCTCGTTGTCGGCTGCCCAAGAGAGCCACAGCACCAGTCATAGGAGATTTGGAATCTTCTTCGCATCGCAGCCCTAACACTTCTGTTGAGATTCTCATGCTACTGCATCGCATGGCTGCCTCTACACTGACAGTTTCTATTGGTTCTGTTTTCCAGTCTTCTAGTGAGAGACTATCTTCTTAATCTTCAGGTACATCACTATGGATCTTGACTCAGGTGCTTTCCACATGACATCTAATCCTTCTTGTCTTACTTCCATTAATCTTTTAACTGGTTCATTAACTGTTCAGACTGCAGATGGTACTTTTATTCCTGTCATAGGATGAGGCACTCTCCTATCTTCTTCTTTTCATGTTTCGATAGTCTCTCATGTCCTTAAACTAACAATGCAGCTTATTTCCGCTAGCCAGCTCACTGAACATGGTTGTCGTGTGATTCTGATACTGACTCTTGCTTTGTTCAGGATCAATGAACGGGCCTTTTCGTTGGTGCTGCCCCCAACGCCGTGACTCGCAGCGTCTCTAGGAGCTTGACTAGCTTCGTCTTCCTTCCGCTGCTCCAGCCAGTCTCTCCATCTCCGCTGCTTCCTTCACGACGTCTTTTGCTCAGTGGCATCATTATTTAGGACATCTCTGTGGTTCGCGTCTATCGTCTTTAGTTCATCATGGTCTTTTAGGGTCTATGTTTGGTGATATTTCTTTAGATTGTACGGGTTGCAACCTTGCAAGCAGGTGCAACTCCCTTATCCTTTTAGTGAGTCTATGCTAGCACGCCTGTTTGATCTTGTCCATTCTGATGTCTGGGGTCAGGCCCCCTTTGTTTCAAAAGGTAGTCATAAATAATATTTTGTTTTTATAGATGATTTCTTTTACCACACTTGGATATATTTTATGTCTTCTCGTAGTGAGGTTTTATCCATCTATAAAAATTTTGCCACCATGTTTTGTACTCAGTTTGACTCTCCTATTCGTGTCTTTCGGTCTGACTCTATAGGGGAGTATCTATCAAGGGTTCTTCATGGTTTTTTTTTTGCTGAGTTGGGCATTCTCTCTCAGTTCTCTTGTCATGGTGCTCTTGCTCAAAATGGTGTTGCTGAGCACAAACATTGTCACCTTCTTGAAACCGCTTGTGCACTCTTGATTGCCTCTCCTATTCCACCTAATACTAGGCTAAGGCTGTTTCTTCTGATCGCTATCTTATTAGTCTTTTTCTGCCCTTCGGGGTGGTATTTGTAACATCCTAAAAATTTGGTAAGTTCAAAATATTTTTTTCATTAAATAATTGAAAATAAATTAATTTTCTAATTTTTCTGCCATTAAAAGTAATTAAATAGGAATTTTCTAATTAACCTAGAGTTTTTAAATAATTAAATAGCAAAAAATATAAATGAGTAGTGCTTGATAAATTTTTTTTAAGTCCTAAATGCTTCAGAGGATTTTTGGAAAAGTTTTTGAAGTTTTTGGGTATTTTTACACCTAAGAAAACATTAATCAGTTTTTTAGAAAGGCGGGAATGGTTTTCTTTTTCTTTTTCCAGAGAGGGGTGACATAGTGCAATCTGGATCATTTCCGTGTGGATGTGCACATTGGCAGTCGTCGGATGCCACTTATCTAAGCGAATCGGTATCCTTGGATCTCGGAGACCTGTTTGCGTAACTTGGCCACACCGTAGCCATTGGATCTTGCCGCCGTCGCAGTTGTCGTCTCTGTGGCCGATTTGGTGCCAGCCGATGCACTGCCACGAGCTGGGCCTTGGTGTCCTTGGCAACCTAGGGTTTTCAAAGCTATTTAAACCCACGAGCCGCTGCGCTAGGGTTCGTAGACATTGTAGCCGTCGTCGCTTGAGCCGAGGTGGATGGAGTCTCCGAGGAGAGCTTGGGGAAGGTTTCGGAGGCGAGAACTCCGACGAGCAATTCTGCTGTCTTCGATGAGTCTTAGCCTTCTATTCTTGGTCCAAAGCCTGTTTCGTCGTTGTGATCCCCATGGTGACATGCTTTTGTTCCAGGGAGTGCTGAAGAGTCATTATCATGGAGACCGCACAGTTGGAGATCACTGGAGCTAACCGGAGGTCTTCGGAGTCGCATGTTGCCATGGTAAGGTTCCTGGCAGTCCCTAGATTCCGAATCCGTGCTTAGTTTAGACTAGGGAGGGTCGTAGCGTCCGGTTGTGTGTAGACCGTGGAGCGTTGCAGCCTTTCATCGCCGTGGCTCATCGCCGTGAATCACCGGCGATGGCCGCGTGTCCCAGTGAGTTGGCAATGCCAAGAGTAACTCGTAGAGCCCAGGAGTATGGAGATTGGTGGTTTGTCGCATCTGCACAAGTTCGCCGAAGTTGCGCCGCCGTGCTGGAGTCGGGCAACGTCGTGTGGCTTGGTCCCCGGAACGGTGCCGTGACGTGGAGCGTTTGTGGCCGTCGAATTTGGATCGGGCGAATCGGATCGGAGTGGAAGCGGTCCGGTTTGGGCCTAATCGATTCAGTGGGCCGAGTCCATGGTGGACTGTGTCGCTGACATGTGGGTCCCACATGTTAAGTGGACACGAGGTGTACCATGAGCGCGTGTGTGGGCTGCGTCCGCTGTGGACTATGAGGCTTACAGGCAGGGCCCAGTGGCCAGCCCGGCGTGGGCATTTTCTTAAAATAGAAAATTAATTATGGTAATTGTTTTAATTGTTTTAAAAATAGTATAAAACTTGTAGAATTCACATCTTTTTATCTAGAAGTCCAAAAATACCCATTCAAGTCTATAAAATTTCAAAAAAAGAGATCTACCTGTTCATGAATTTTATTTATTTACTAAATATATTTATTTGCTGTTTGAATTTTTATTTGCTATTTTCTATATATTACTTGTAGAAACGATTGCTTTGGAAGGTGTGCTAGGAGAAGATATTGTTACAGGTCAAGAGTGGAATTGGCTAGAAAAGTTACACACGGTCCTTAATCATGTTGCTCATATCTATAAATAAAATTGTTTTATTTTTAATTTATATATTGCTATGTTTATTATATTTTATTAGGAACTTAGTTATTTCAATTTGGTTATTACCCTCGTTTGAATTATTGTATTATTGGATATTCCTTTGTAACCTAGTTTATCATCCAGTTAATTGGATAATGATGATATCTTATCATTATTAGTTTGCTTAGTCATGCACGTAACTGGGAGGAATAATTAATTTTGACTAAAGAGAGATATGGAATTGAGAGTAACTGCATTTGCACTGTATGGATATGCATGTGTTGCTCTTATGTAAGAGTTGTCATGTGTTGCAACTTGTTAATAACCCGGTGGTATTTTTG
This sequence comes from Olyra latifolia, assembly GCA_036346145.1. Lineage (NCBI taxonomy): Eukaryota > Viridiplantae > Streptophyta > Magnoliopsida > Poales > Poaceae > Olyra > Olyra latifolia. The sequence goes on from CM070532.1 coordinate 23,884,156, forward strand.
ACTAAGACAAATGGATTTGCTGTGGGGGTAGAACCTAAGTGGCTAGGTTATGAGGCAAATTTAGATGAAAGTCTTACCTTAGTTATCCTGAAGGACTTAATCTTGTAAAGTATTGCCAGGCTAAAACAGTACAAACCATGAGGTTGACTTCGGTTAAGTCTGGCGGTTAAGATACTAAGTGTTAGCTTGTGACACCTCAATGCAAGTTAGGAAATGTGGTCATACATTAGGACATTTGGAGGAGACGTGCCGCTTATAAGGGCCATCATCCAAGCGATGTTGCTGTGCTGCTACGTGATCCCGACGATCTAGATATTTGGCTCTGGGTGGCACAGTAGATATCGAGAGGGCTATATGCTAATGTTTAGTCCTGTAACTATTAAATTACAAATATCTCCTTCTTGACCAAAAGTTGAGATATGAGTATCTTATGGGTAAAGATGTGAACCCTCTGCAGAGTGTTAATAAACTATTTGAATAGCCATGTCCGCGATTATGGAGAATGCTTGGTTATACTTGAGAAAGGTAAAATGTTTTTAAATGCCGGTGGGTGAAAGGTAAAATGTTTTTAAATGCCAGTGGGTGGTTATCACATGGACTGCTAGGTGCAGGTTATTAGGCTTTGTGCCAATGCTTATGATCAACTACATATTTATAAAATGTTTTATTCAATTGATTTGGAATCTATTATCCTATTATGTCTTTGTTAAATGCAGATTATGCAAAATAACCATCAAACATTCTCTTGTATAAAGGTTGCATATAAAAGTTAAAAATGCACCATTCCACTGTGTGTGATTTGCTGATTATTTATCTATACTCTTTTTTACAAAGTTTGTTTATGGGCTGCCTATTCCATCCGGCATGACAAGAAGAATTCTCACCGCTGTTTGAGGAGTTCATTCAAGATGATGAGTAGCAAGATGTGCTTCTTAGTCAGATGTCTGTGACTCATGATAAGACATTTATTTAAGTTTATCTTTATTATTTTCACTATGCTGCAATAAATACTCTCGTAGATTTATTTATTCAGCACTGCGTAGCTTTGCTTCTTATTTGTAAGGATTTATAATGATTACTGTCGCTTTTGCAAAGTACGTAATGATACACTGATGATGTCACTTGTGCACAATGGAATTGATCATAGACCAATGTAGCATGAGGGTCACCAAGTTCATTAATTTGGGGTCACGACAGAGGTAGTATCAGAGCCATACTGACCGTAGAAAGATCTAGCTAGAATGGTCATCTCTAAGGACTAATAAAGTATAAACTAGTTTATTATTAAAAACTTCTTATCTCTTTTACTACTAATCTCTAAAATATCTTTTATATTACTTGACCATGCTAAAAAAAATATTCTCGGTTTTCTTATTTCTAGATGCCGCTTTGTCTAGCATGTTCATTTCAGCTTAACTTAGGCGTAAAGCTTAAGTCTAACTGAATTGAAAAGCTAAACACTTTGTCTTTTTCAGACTAACTTTTTTTTTATCATGAAACCACATATAAAAGCTCTTAAAAATAACATAAACACTAGTTTCGAGAAGCAAATTCAAAAACCACTTGAAATCTAGTTTAACATTCAACTCAGCCACTTCGAACATTGTTACGTGGTTCAGTCTTAATAAATATTTGCGCAAATGTTGACATGTGACCTGGCCTTTGTAGCTGCAATACAACCTTGATAGTGATGGAATTTCCACGCATAATAGAAATGAAAACGAATCCCACAATCAAATATTTATGTAATACTTGCAGAAAAAAATTGTCAATCAACAAACTTGGTTAAGGGGTTGGGGTAATTAAACCAATAAAACACAAATGAGCTTCAAACAGGAGCAGTCACGGTCAACACGTCCTTGCCAAAAGCAGCAAAGCGGGAACTCAATGGCATCATCATCTACACGATCTGAAACATCTGGAAGGAATGGAACAGGTGTATCTTCTAATAATACTCTCTCAACCCATAGCAGGTGGTCGACAGAATTAGAGAAGATTCTCGTCTTTAGGGGAGCATAGCCATTATTGTAAAGAACGAGTAGCGCCAACCAACTCACCCCCTCTCTCTCCTTGTACAGTGTACATTTCCTTCGCTTTAATGAAATGATAGATCCCTAGTTCAAAAAAAAAGAGCAGTCATAGCAGAGATAAGTGGCAAAGGAAGTCAGGCTTGGCATGCCAGTTGCAACTTATGGCCGCCACTGCATTAGGCCACATGAATGGGGTCCAAACATCCTTCTAGGCTTCTACAAAATGTTACATCAACTTAGAGATAGGAATTGGAAGTACCATTGGATCTTAGGGTTTTGATATGCAGCTTATTCCAAATTTTGTGTTATAAAAGAACTCGTGGCTACAGATTTTTAGCATGTTCGGAGTGGTCGAGCTGAATGTTAAGTTGAACTTTCAGGAGACTCTTGATTATGCTTCTCGAAACTGGCCCACATCGTCTATATTATTATTAAAAGCCTTTAGAGGTGGCTTCACGATAAAAAAAAAAAAGACTAAAAAAACCAATTCGTCCAGCTTTTAAATTTAGCTAGGCTTAAGCTTTAAATCTAACTCTAAGCCACCCCGAACAATGTTAGCAACATCTAATTGAGCCCTAGGCCCTTGTGTCGGTTTAACAGCACTTGACATGATTTGTTTCTACCGGGCAATGCTGCTGGGCACAATGAGCTAACCAAATCCTATTTGGTCTGCTGGTTCATTTGGGCCAAGTCTCAACAGGGAAAGAAATTGTCTCTAAAAAAAAACAGGGACATAAATTACTAGAGCAATTTTTGAACTGCTTGATCCCCAACATTTATATTTGTAAGGAATATGCTAGATTGCTAGTGATAATGAATTCATGCGTAAGAAAAAAAATCTAATCAAGCTTTTCTTCATGAAAATACTAAATAACATATTCTGGATCAAGTAACATAGCAAGAGCACATGTGATAATTTTAAGTTAATACACATGAAAATAATATCAGTAACCAAAGGGCATGGGAAATACGGTGCTTGAATATCTAGTACTTGAGCAATTATTGTGAAATGTGATCGGTCATCGGATATCGGATATGGCAGGGAAAAGGCAATAAAGCACACATTCATAGATTTTTAGATAATGGAAATTAATCCAGCCTCTACACTTAAGGGTGTATACGGCAAGCACAAGACAATTTGACCCTCCAAAGTGAATCGAAGATACACAAATTAAGTATCATAAATTCTATTATGAAATGTTCAATCATGCTTTGCAAAGCATGTCAAGACCATTCCTTCCATTGATTGACAAACGTGGATGAAATCTTTCTGCTCATCCTTCTTTTGTAGCAATGTCCATTGGCGCAACCAACATGCTCCTCTCAAGATAACCTATATACAAGAGATATCTTTGTATTTGTTAAAAACAATATCATTTCGACTAAGCCAAATAAGTAAGGCAACGGATCCAACATAAATCATTTTCTTTAGATTAACCGAAACTCCTTGAAGCCAAGTCCTAGTAAATGAAAACAACTATCCAAATGTTTTAAACCTAGAGCAAGTTGGACCAAACACCAAACCGTTCAAGATAAATGGCAATCAAAGAAAAGATGAATTGTTCCATTCACATTACAAAAACAACACTTCAAACTCCCTCTTCAAATCCGTTTAGCAAGGTTGTCTTTTGTAAGAATAATCCCTCTACCTAGGTACCAAATAAATATTCTTTGAAGGAATCTTTATCTTCCAAAGAAATCTATTCTTACGTGAAACATTCACATTCACTAAACATTGGTATATTGATTGTATCGAGAAGTGAGCATTCTCATTTAGTTTCCAACGAAAAATATCCTTATGACAATTCAACTGGATATTAGCTAATCGAATGACTAAATTATCCTATTCGATTAGGTTTTGACCCACTAAAGCTCGTCTAAACGAGATATTAAGTGGTCTAGCATTAATGATATTGGAAACTGTGTGATGTTTTTTCTGAATGATTGAGAAAAGAGATGGATATTGTTGATTAAGGGGTGTTGATCCTAGCAAACTATCCTCCTAGAATCTAATTTGGTTCCATCCTAAACTTGAAAAATTCCTCATCTCAAAAACTCATTTTTTACCTTCATGATGCCTTTCCAAAAGTGAGTCTCTTGGTTGGGCTTCTACCTGGATGATAGTCTTTGAAAACAAATATTAGCTCGTATAAGTTTTTGCCAAACTCCATCTTTATTTAAAAGTTTAAAAAACCATTTGCTCAATAAACATTTATTTTTAATGTCAAAGTCTTAGATTCCTAAACCACCTTGATCTTTGGGTCTACACATAGTATTCCATTTAGCTAGCCTATATTTTCTTTTTATGTCCATCACTTTGCCAATAGAAACTTGACCTCAAATAGTCTAGTCTCTTTAGCACCATGAGAGGAATCTCAAAAAATGACATCATAAACATTGGGAGGCTAGACATGACATAATTAAGCCAAACTAGTTTCTCTGTAGATAGATATTTCCCTTTCTAGCTAGCACTAAATTCTTCCATCTAAAGGCGAGCAACCGATGACAGAAGAACTTCATCAACTCCCTTAGCACTCCTTCAGACACCACGATATCCCACCTAGAAAAAGAATTTGAACGGCTCTGATTCTTTGAGGAATACCTTGGGTCTTCCTTCACCAGAACCGTCTCTCTATCATAGGATAGGCTTGGCTACACTTCGCAGGACCTCTTCAATCTAGAAGTCCCCTTCCAGGAGGAAGAAAACTAGCTTGTGATTCAATCCCTACCCACGGACAAGGCCCTAGGCCTTGATGGTTTCACTGGCCTTTTCTACCATAGCTTTTGGGATATCATCAAAGGCGATCTTCTCCTAGCCTTTCAACATCTCTACGACCAAGGCAGGTCCTCCTCTGGCCTCCTTAACTCAACCAACATCATTCTTCTTCAAAAGAAAGAGGATTGTCTAGCATTTGCGGATTATAGGTCTATCAGCCTACTCCATAGTTTCAACAAGCTCTTCACCAAACTGCTTGCAAACAAGCTCGCTCCTTTTCTAGATAAGTTGATCTCCAAGAGCTAGAATATTTTCATCAAAGGGCGATGCATTCAAGACAACTTCCTGTACGTGCAAAATGTAATATGTGACCTACACAAGTGCAAAGTCTCGGGGCTATTAAGCTCGACTTCGCCAAAGCTTTTGACTCACTGCTCTAGGGATATCTACTAGAGCTACTTACCCAACTCGGATTCGGCCTCAGATGGAGGAACTACATTTCCGTTCTTTTGCGATCTAGCTCCTCCTCTATCCTTCTCAACAGAACCCTAGGGCCCAAAATCCACCACAAAAGAGGAATACGACAGGGGGATCCCATCTCCCCCATGCTATTTATCTTAGCCATGGACCCAACCCAGCGTATCTTCTAGCTAGCTGTAGAGGAAGGGCTCCTCTCGCCAATCTAGTCCAGCACCCTCAACTTGCGCACCTCCCTCTATGCAGATGACTTTGCCCTTTTCTCAATCCAAACAGAGAGGAACTCGCTACCGTCTTGCGCATCCTCGAGGCTTTCGGAAACTCCTCCGGCCTACGAACCAACCTGAACAAATGCACTATCTTCCCCATCAGCTGCCAAGGTCTAGACCTTGAGGACGTCCTAAGCTCCTTCTCGGGCACTCGCGACAACTTCCCCTGTCGTTAACTTGGTGTCCCCCTCCACACGCGTAAGCTCAGGAGAATCCACTTCTTGCCACTCATTGAGAAGCTACGTGTAAGATTCCTCACCTGGAAGGGCAAGCTTCTATCTAAGGCGGGCTGCCTTACCATAGTCAACACTGTCCTCTTCGCGCTTCTGACATATTTTATGTCTACCTTCCAACTACCTAAATGGGCGGTTGAAAAGATGAATAAAGTGAGAAGATCCTTCCTGTGGCATGGGGACAAATCTTCCCATGGGGGCCATTCTTTGGTGAACTGGGACATTGTCTAGCGACCAAAACAACTAGAGGCCTAGGGTTCTAGACATGCTTAAGTTTGGGAGGGCTCTCCGCTTGCACTGGCTTTGGCATGAGTGGAAATGCCCGGAGAAGACTTGGGTTAGGACAGCTTTGCCTTGCAACGACATTGATCGAGCCCTCTTCCGCTCAGCCATGAAGATCATCATTGGAGATAGATGTCAAGCAAACTTTTGGCATGACAAATGGCTGAATAGATCTGCCCCACAACTCATCGCTCCCAACCTGTACCGCATTGCCAAGGGCAAGCACTGCACGGTGGCCCAACAGCTCCAAAATGACCAACCGCATCAACAACCTGACCCAAATCTAGAAGTACCTTCACCTATGGCACCTGCTCTGCAACGTCAAGTCGGACCCCACGATTAGTGACGACATTGTTTGGACCCCTACGGCCTCTGGGTCCTATTCCTCCTAATCAACCTACTCCTTGCAGTTTCTCGGTAAACTGCACCACAGGTCCTTAAAGTTCGCTCGCGTTTTTGCTTTGGTCCAAAATGGCACCACAGGTCCTTAAAGTTCTCCCGCGTTTTCATTTAGGCCCAAAATTTTTTAAACTGAATATTTGCGTACACGAAGTCGCCTTATCATTTGAACTGGGTCTAAAAGGATATGGAGAAGGTTGTTTTGATTACATGGGCTATTAAGTCAGCATAATATGTGGTAAAAAATGGACACATATCATCCTAAATCAATAAAAATGAATTCAAATTAAAATTTTATAAAATAAATCCTAAAATTCTTTAAAAACTAAAAAAATCAAAACTTCTATAAAATATTTTTAAAAAATAAAATCCATAAAAACTTAAAAAAAAACATTTTTAAAATCAAGTAAATTCAAAAACACGTTTTGAAAACTTAAAAATCCTAAAAAATGTTACATTTTTCAATATGTAAAAATATAAAATCTAAATAAAATGGAGAGAGTGCAATGGAGGAGATTTGAGATTATTTAGAGATTTTATTTAGATTTATATTTTCTATGAATTTTAGAAAAATTTTAAGGTTTCTTAGGATTTTCTAAGTTTTTGAACGAGCTTTAGAATTTATTTGATTTTTATGAAATTCAAATTTTGTTATTTTTTATGGATTTTAGTTTTTTATATTTTAAAAAATTTTATAGGATTTTTACAGTTTTTGTAGAATTTTAGGATTTTTTATGAATTTTCAATTTGAATTTATTTTTTATTGATTTATGATGACAAGTAGCTATTTTTAGTCATATATTATGTTGACTAGGCAGGCCATGTCATCAAAACCATCTTCTCTATACCATTTTAGACCTAATTGAAATGGTAAGGCAACTTCGTGTACCAAAATATCCGGTTTTAAAAATTTTAGATCTAAGCGAAAACACGGGACAACCTTAAGAATCTGCAGTGCAATCGATAAACCTCTATGCTTGATCCGTACATTTACAATGAAAACCTTTTGGCAGGAAGGGGTTGTTTGGTTCCTCAATTGACAAGTAAACTCGGTAGGGAATCAATTTCCCAATCATCGACACAATGGTTGTTTAGGTTAATTGGATAGTTGAAGAATTCCTCTTTTTTTTTGTCATTTCTAAAGTAAATTGCACCATAGGTCCTTCAAGTTTTTCGCGTTTTCACTTAGGTCCAAAATTTTCAAAACCGGATATTTGTGTAGACCAAGTTGCCTTACCGTTTGAACTAGGTCTAAAATGTTATGGAGAAGGTGATTTTAATTAATGGGTTGCCAAGTCAGCATAATATATAGCAAAAATGGACAATATCATCCTAAATCAATAAAAAATTTAAATTGAAATTTCATAAAATAAATCCTAAATTTCTAAAAATCTAAAAATAAAAATTATTTAAAAATATTTTTAAAAATCCTAAAATCCATAAAAACTTTAAAAATAAATTTTTTTAAATCAAGTAAATTCTAAAACTCGTTTTGAAAACTTAGAAAATCCTAAGAAAACTTAAATTTTTCTAAAATACGTAAAAATATAAAATCTAAATAAAATGGAGAGAGTGCAATGTTGGAGATTTGAGATTATTTAGAGATTTTATTTAGATTATATATTTTTATGAATTTTTAAAAATTTTAAGTTTTCTTAGGATTTTCTAAGTTTTTTAAGCGAGCTTTAGAATTTATTTGATTTTTTATGAAATTTCAAATTTTGTTAATTTTTATGGATTTCAGGATTTTTTTATATTTTAAAATATTTTAGAGGTTTTTTTTAGAGTTTTTGTGGGTTTCTTATTAATTTTTATTTTTAATTTATTTTTATTAATTTAGGATGACATGTGGCTATTTTTTACCACATATTATACTGACTAGGCACTCCATGTCATGGAAACCACCTTCTCCATACCAATTTGGACCTAGTTGAAATGGTAAGGCAACTTCGTGTACCCAAATATCTGGTTTTGAAAATTTTGGACCTAGGAGAAAATGCGGAGCAACTTTAAGGAGCTGTGGTGCAATTTACTCGTCGCTTCTTCCTTGCCAATAGCCATTTAGGTCAACACTCAATGGGGTAGTTGAAAAATTTATCCATAGGTTTTAAATTTTTTGATTACTAGTTATCCCACGTGTTTTTTTTTTCAAGCAAACAGACAAAAGCACTGTCATTCAAGCGGATAGAATTGTACACTATACAAGAATGAGCTAGCAAACTAGCAAGAGAGTCCCAAGAACTACGTGCCGATGACAGAGTTGGAAGGCCTATGCGACAGGAGGATGTTCTCCTTGATCTTGTCCACAACTTGAAGCTGAAGGAAGAGGAGGTTAGTGCCTTGGAAGATACTACGGTTTTGCCCCACATGTTTATATTTGTACTGTTTAGGTTAACAAGGTATTCCATCGATATGTTCTAATGCTTATGACTTGAGTGCTTGAACAAGGCTTTGGTCTTTACTTCGCATTTGTCAAATCATCTGATAATAAAGGAGGCCTCAGTGAACTATTAAAATCTGATAAAAAAAACAAGTTGTAATGTAACCATCTCCCCCTTTTTCCCCTTTTTCTTTGACTTTTTGCAGGACATGGGTTTCAGTCTATTTGACTGAGTTTGTTGAGTGTGTAGATCTAACAGCACATGCATCAGAGTTTAGTATGGAACTGCATATGCATTTTCGTAGATTTTATGTTAGACTGGATCAAGCTTCCAAGTGTCACTCCTTTGCTGTACCATCCAATTAGGTGGATGATCGTCTGCTATGTTTTTTTATCAAAGCATTTCACATAAAACTTCCTTTCACAAATATTATATAAGATAGACATATTAATCTCTGGCTAATCGTCTTTCTGAAGTCCTTGGTTAACACAGATCTCTACATCTGGGAGTCAGGAGTTATTGCTTTATATTTGCATTATATCTAGGGTGAATATATCTTCATGTTGCCCCCCATGATTGTGGAGCCTGCATTATGCAGCAGTGGATTAGATTCAACCTTACCCTGTGCCAGCAGCCTTTGTTCCCAGAGTATATATTCTCTTGTGTAAATCATTTGTTACTGTCGGATCTGCTCTACTTTTGCAGCACACATCTGCCATCAGGTGCATGCGTACCTGCAGATCACAGAAAGCAAAATCTTCTTGTTTCTCTTCATCCATATCCTCTATGCCTGTTTCTGTAGAGTTTGTACGTACATGCTTCAAGCTTGACTTTGGTTTTCTTTTAGTTTTCGATCAAAACCCGCTGGTTGATGCCAGTAGTTTTACCATATTTGTGGGCTTGTTTTGCGTACTTGGTTTCCGCTTTATACTGTTGCCACCGAAACGTTGGGATTCCAGAGATTCAAGAATACCAGAACGTTTAGTTTGGCTAAACTTTGAGATTTTTAAGAAGCCCCTTCAAGATGTTCGAGAAACAAAGGCGTTTTGGCTGAGAAAAAGACGGGAAGCTGTAAGCCATAAGATCTCGGACTCTATATGTTTTACCAGGCCAGATCTCTACTAGGGAAAACATCTAGTGGTGCTCGATGCAAGCACGCACTATTGCCATACGTTTGCTATGCATAACTGGCTAATTAACTGCAGTTCCCGCTTGAATTTTACACACGGAGAACATGGCATGCTTTGCCCTCGTCTGTCCATGGCTGGCTGGCTGGCCGATCTGCATTTGATGGCGCGTAATAGCATGGCCACTGTAAGTGCAGGCCGTGCGTGCGCCCTTTACCTCTTTACAAACCTGCATCGTCGCCTTTAACCCAGCTGCCACCTATCTACTCCACTTTCTCTGTACGTATACTGCAGCGTCTTTGCTCTGGAAATCATAATGAGCTATCGATCGAGCTCGACGCCTTTTGCCACCATCGCCTGAAGAATCACACCAAAGCTGCCTCAGCAACGTGCGTGCTCGCCGTCGTCGCCACCGGAAAGTACGCGTCCACAGACGATCCATCCGATCCCACCCGCTGCGTGAACTGTAGCGGCAGTGTGATCCTGATGCAAATGCAATCGCAAAGCGAAGCGCACGAGCGCATGCGAGATGAGATGGGAAGAACCTAGCCTTCGTCGCGCAGAATTCCCGGGCAATGATCGCCGGCTCGCCGCTGCATGCGCTGCTCGTCTTTTCCCCACGTCGGAGTGTGGATGTCCCCCGGCGGTTTAGAGATGATTTCAGTTTACGTCAATAACCCGATCAGTTAACGTTGATTTTGAATTTAAAGATTTTGGATTGATTTTAGCCATTGGTAAGCTGGAAAACCTGAAACACGCCGATTGTTGATATCTTAATTTCTTTCCAAGGAGACGATTGTACAGATAGAAGAAATGTCGTTACATCTTGCTAGTAAGCAACAATGCGCATGACAGCTCTATAGATACTATAATATATATTACTAGCGCTACACTGATGTTACACGACTGTGCTGAGAAGGAAAGAGGCAGGGACCAACCTGGCATTGGCGTGCATGCCAGGTAGAGTCAAAGCAATACTAGTACGTTGTTGGCACGGCGTGTCCGTCCGTCGTCTCGTCGCTTGTCATGGCGCGCCCTCGGGGCTCGGGGGGCACGCCGCCGGCAACTATTTGGCGCGACAGCGCAGAGGCTGCGCGCGCTGCTCCCCCGCCCTGCCGGTTGCTCGCCTCGTGCGGCGCCGGTCGTCCCCACCACGTGCGCTCGGGTCCCCTCCCCCGGCGAAGGCGACGGCAGCTTCTTCTTGCACGTACGTGGGAGCTTCGTTGGCTTGTCTAGTAGTACTCCACGGGCGTGCCGGGGCAGCTGTCGTCCGACATGTCTTCATTGGCGCTGCTGCCGGCGGTGGTGGTTGCGGCGCTGAACGGCGGGGGCACGTACGGCGGCGTGGCGCAGCGCAGCAGCGCCCAGTTCACGCCGTTGAAGAACGGGTGCCGCTTGATGGCCGCCGCGCCGACGGTGGCCCCGAGCCGGCGCACCGGGTCCTTGGCGAGGAGCGCCGTCACGAGGTCCCTGGCGGCGGACGACACGGGCGGGTCCTTGGGGAACTCGAGGGCGCGCGCCACGATGTTGGCCAGGGTCATCTCGTTGTCGTAGCCCTTGAACGGCGTCACGCCGTAGAGGAGCTCGAAGACGAACACGCCAAGGGTCCACCAGTCGACGGAGCTGCCGTGGCCCTCGCCGGAGACGATCTCCGGGGCGAGGTACTCGTGCGTGCCGACGAACGACATCGACCGTAGCTCCACCGGCTCGGCCACGAACTCCAGGTCGAGCCCGCCGGCGGGGAAGCCGCTGCCGGCGCCATTCGAGGCCTTCTTGCGGCGCCGGCGCCGGCGGCCGCGGCCGGGGAAGATCTGGAAGCACGACACCGCGGGGACAATGCAGGACGGGATGATGCACGAGGTGGTCGTCGAGGAGTGACCGGCGAGGGAGACGGGGTCCGAGATGACGTGCGCCGGCGTCGGGGCCGTGGGGTCGCACTTGAGGGAGAGGTCGAAGTCGGTGAGCATGATGTGGCCGTCGGCGCGGACAAGGACGTTCTCCGGCTTGAGGTCGCGGTACACAATGTCCATCATGTGGATGTACTCCAGCGCCGCCACCACCTCCGCGGCGTAGAACCTGCCGGAAACAACAGTCTCGTCAACGTCGTCGTCGTGATTTAGCAACTTAATTAATCTCTTCTCCCTCGGAGATGATCACTAATTAGCAACTGTTACTATCATACAATCAAATCTGTCCTGAGCAAACAGGTTGGCCATGCAAGATGCACATAAAAGAGGCGCATTTCATTTCAGATGATGCATCAAAATTGAGTGCTGAATCAGCATTCGTCAGTTAATGTTAGAACTTACAAGTTAGAACATGAAGTTATTCTGCTCAAAAAGAAATTGCAAGTTATGCATACTACAAAATTACACGAGTGCATCCGTTGGCTATACTTTATTATCTAAATTTTTAATTATTTTTTAAAAAATTCCGCTGGGGGCAAGGCAGCCGTTAATGTTGAGTCACTTCTATGGTACATCAGAATATCGATGCTATGAGATCCATGGGGCGTTGGATCAAATATGCATGCTCCAGATATATTCATTTGTCTTTACCTCTAAGGGTAAGAGATCACTTGGTCATCTGACCAAGTAAAATGAAGGTCCAAAATAGTTCGGACATATCTTAGAAAAAAAAACCATTTCAATATGACCAAAGGCTTTGTGATTCACAACTTGTGAAGGCCTGACTCGGTTAACCCTCCATAGATATGTAGACTTTACAACTGAAAGTCTAAAAGAACCCACACATATGTAAGAGACGACGACAGCGCCAACTGTATCTGAATCTGTACTGATGCTGGCATGGTGGAAGCCACTGTGCGCTCCAGTACCAAGCAAAAGTCACAGGGAGCAGAGAGGCAAAAGGCACCAGACAGCACTCAAATTAGTGCATCATTGATGCTGGGAGTCTGCTACTGAGCTGCATGAGGCTGGAAGCCTAGTTTAATGCAAGAAAGGAGAGCACCTCATGTGTGCACTCAATTGATAATCCCTCGGGTCAATTAGATTAATCCTCACATCAAGTAGCCTATGCTGATCTCGACTGAATCCATTACCAACATGAGCATGGCCACAGGAGGATGGTGATGGTGCCTATGAGTTTCAGAGCTGTGATTCTTCTCGCTCAATCACATGGGGTTTAATCAAATCCTCATTTGACCAATGGTGTCTGCCTCCATGGGAGATCGAGCGACATGAAACCATGTTCCACGGCCGGTTCAGGCGCCGTAGAACAAGGGCAAGATCGCTCGTGCTCGTGCCACGCCGATATCAGTATCAGTATCAGGACACCGTATGCGTTGATCATTCATGGCGATGCAGTTGGCCGTAGAAAGGTTTATGTGCGTACCTGCACCATCAAAACTCACAAGGCCACTGCATCAACTGCTGCTGTGGTACCAGTACTGCTACACCATTAAAATGAGGGTTGGATTGATTGTTCTGGGTTGGAGGTTGGATTAACCCACAACATCGTACAAGGCTGCCTCTGGAATTGTAGGACTTTCTTGAATGAGGCTGCATGCGTACAGTGGCGCCGAAAGCTTGTGTGTGTATATATATATACATAGCTACGTTGTCGCCAATCCGGCGGTCCGTGAATTCGTCCACTTTGTTTCCACTGATTTTAACCCAAATGGCAGGTTCTTGTACTGTCAGTAGCTTCAATATTTGATAGTCTAAAAGATCTATTGTTATGAGTGTTTCTGTTAGTTGATCTAATTACCCTCATTACTATATTCAAGATGGAAAAGCTCGCTGATTCAGCCAGCGATGCACCAGCAGCTTGTAGGTTGAGTTGACCCTACAAGTGAATGCTATGGCCGGACTAGTGATGTAGTGCTGTACCCTTGACTAAGTGAATGGAGCCACGTGATGCTGTGATGGAGCAAATCTCCAAGAATCCAAACGCTTGGTTAATTAATATATGCAATAATTTGGAAATGAAGGAAAAGAGATGTTTTTTAAAAAGCACTTCTTATTGCATGGAGATATCCAATCTCACTAAGCTGACTAAAGTAAAATGTGTTTGATAAAAAAATTTTCTTTTTACAAAAGAAATCGAAATTCTTTTGATATTTAATGGTTACAAGAACGGGTAGCCAAATAATGCTACATCCGTTTCTCGTCTGTACAGTTTACTTAAGTGAACGCATCTCACCGTTTAGAACCTCGGGTGGACTAGAGATATCTCACAGGGAATGAACACGGCAGAGATGAGAGATTAATGATCTTTTTTACATTATTCCGGAAATAACGTCGCTATCCGTGTATAGTGGGGAGATAATGTTGGTTGGCACTTGGCAGTGATCAACTGATCATCGCCAAGAGATAATTAGACAAGAAAAAAATCCTAGTTGTGTGATGCAGGATTCCTAATTGCCTGGACTGAGCAAGCCTGCAAACAAACACATATGACAAGCACAGCTTTGCTTCCATATGGGCAGGCTTGGCTCCAGTGAGCTGTAGGTGTCCACATGCATGCCAACACCTCCTGACCAGTGATCAGAAGTTGACATGGGCGTGCGACTGTGTGACTGACTCCATGAATTCTGTTCATTTCAGCTGAACTAAATTGCTAAATTATTCAAAATGCAAACTTTAAGAGCTTTGAGAAGCCGATCCACTTCCACTTGTTTTCAAGGCTTTAAGAAGCGACTTCAAGACTTTGGAGGAAACGGGTTTAAGAAGCCTTTGGCTTTTAGAAACGGTCATGAGCCATAAGCAGAAAACAATGTGTGCGTGCGTGCTTGGGTATTGGGTATGGCTCAAACCAAACAGCTGTGCAGTGAGAGTGAGAGTGAGAGTGAGAGCCGAGAGCACAACGCGGGATGCACTGAATGCACGACCCTATCCCTACCACACGAATGCATCTCCAGGGGGGGACAGAGAAAACGATGCTGAAAACGCTGTCCATGGCTTGTTGTTTGAGCAACATTCTCATCCTCCGGTCACAATCATATTTAGTGTTCTGGTATCATTTGGGTTTAAGCATGCATCCAAAAAGCAGCAATCTGGTATAATTCAGTGTGTTTTTTTTATCAGAGGCATCCCGACTGAACATGTATGATGCAAATTGACAGATGCATGCCTAACAGAAGACACATGGGGCCAAGCCATGCACAACAATTGAGCTGCATCCACTAGATCCTTAAATATATTTATATATATACTATGCATAAAGGAAACAGGGGAAGACACAAAAAAATAAAATAAAGAACACCAAAGCCAAGTGGAGCGCAGGAAACCAGGCACATTCTTCTCCAAAAAGGCTATGATCACTAGCTTGATAGATACTTCACCGTTTTTAAAACCTCCTCAAATCTTGCAAGTGTTCTAGAATTTCATGTTTGCTCATGCACGGCAGAGGTGGATTGGCTTGACGTTTTGTAAAAATCGGTTCTTTGATGACGCTCTAATAGAAATGTTTAGATGCATGTGTATAGAAGATCATCTCAAAAAAAAAAGTGTAAACCAGATGGTAGTGGAGGAATCGAGATCGACGGGACGTACCTGACGGCGGTCTCGGAGAACCGGCGGTGCGGCTGGCGCTGGCGGAGGACGTGGAGGTCACCGCCGGGGCAGAACTCGGTGAGGAGGCAGGACCAGCGGTCGCCCTCGGCGACGCCGAAGAGGAGCGGGAGGAAGGGGTGGTCGACGACCTCGAGGATTTCGCGCTCGGTGCGCGCGCGGCCCTCCTTGTTCCTCCCCTCGAGCTCCTTCCTGTCCATCACCTTGGCCGCCACCAGCGCGCCCGCGCCGGCGCCGTCCCCCTTCGCCTTGACCTCGGCTAGGTAGACGCTGCCGATGTCCCCCGCACCAAGCCTGCGCATGAAGCGGATGTCGGAAAGCGCGACGGTGCCGAGACGCGGCGGGGCGGTTGCGGCGGCGGCGGGGCTCGCGCGAGGCGGCAGGGGGAGGGGCCCCGAGGAGGAGGTGGAGCAGGAGGCGGTGGCTGTGGAGACGGTGGAGGCGGAGCGGGAGCGCTCGGAGGAGCCGAAGCTGAGGCTCTGGAGCTCGTCCGCTGCCAGGCCGACGTCGCCGTCGGGAGGCATTGCGTTTGCTCGCTGCGAGAGGAGAGGGAAGCCGCCGATTCTTGTGGCAATTGCGGAGTCAGAAGACAGGGGAGGAGACACGGGTGCTGGGTTTTTAATTTAAAGAGGACGGGGGCGAGGATGGCGGATGGCAATGGGCCGGGCCGGCCCGGGCCCGTTGCGCTCGGTCCCACGTTTGGTTTGCTACTACTTTTTTTTGCCGGTTGGATTTCCGGGGGACACGGCCCTGTCCTCGGGGCGATATTTTGTTTTCGGTAAATTGCACCGCAAGTTGTCTCGCGTTTTTTTAGTACAAAATTTTTAAAATCAGATATTTGGTATACAAAGTTGTCTTGTTTCAACTAGATCTGAGAGATCAAACAGCTAATTTCTATCAAACCTCTCGGAAAGAGATAATAACCAACTCCAATCGCATATGGGTGTTTATGTTATTGCAATGAGATTGATCTCGATGTGGATCTTCCTCTTTCCCTATCCATAGGGGAGATATTTATAGTACAAAGTATATGTGGCTTAGGTCATAGTCCTATATGACCTAAAAAACCATCTAAATAACACAAAATCTTACCATATCTATAAATAAATCCTAAAATTACGTTAATTTGTGCTCCAAGGGATACCCATATCCAAAAGGTATAGAAGGACTCTAAAGGCAGTTAGAGATGCCGTCCTGATCATCTTGAGGCACCCCCTCAGGGCTCAGGATGACCCGCATAATGGCCTATGAACAAAGAGACCCACTCCCGAGCACCAAAGTTGAGGTACAGATACGAGTCATTAATCCGAGCTTGTCATATTCGTCTTATCCTTTTCGGGTACGCACCCTAGAGGTAGGTTATGCATAGGGCCCAGCCGTCAGGTATTTTATCTAATTCCCGACAGCTAGCCCCCTAGGCTCAAGTGGACAGCTAATTGGTCAGGCCTTCTCCTTGAGCCTAAAACTCGAAGGAGGGATGTCACTAAGACAATTTTGCCCTACCTAAGCTTGCTATGCTCGGGTACGAACTGGATCCATCGAGCACGAGCTAAACTCACCCGATCCGAGTAAGGATGGGGTGGGACAGAGTTATTTCCAATGGTTATATTACCCACAACGTCCATTGTAACATCCTATGAAAATCTCGCCACACGCGTCAGTCTATGAATTGCGAATGCGTCTTTTTAGGTGGAACAGTTGCATCCTCTATTTTCTCCATTTATACTATCAATAGTTGTGAACAGTGAGAACACTCTATTTATTCCCATCTTCTTGCACTAGAAACACTTAGCATGGAAAAAATCCTCCAAATCTTTTCCTGCTTCCTTCTTCTTCCGCCCTAACCTCCGATCCACCTCCATGGCCAAATTCGGACCAAGCTTCATTACCACTAAGCGTTTGCCCAAGCTCAAAAAATTGGGCCACCTAGACGCACACTCATGGCAAGCACCCAGAACGGAGGAATACCTAGAGTCGGAGGAAGATGAAATCGTCTCCACTGAACTCTATGCCGTGCACGGTCTCTGCACACCAGAGAACGATTTCGTTGCCGGCGTGCTTGCGCATTGTGAGTGCAAGCTCCTTAGCCTTAATCCCAACTCTATCCTTATCCATGCCATCTTCACACACCTCTATGAAGGTTTTTTGGGCATCATGCCCACTGTGAGTTTGTTTCTTCACTTCTACTCTCTCTTCTGTGTCAGGAATAACTCCACAATCGACTGCGTTTATTTTCGGCTGCGCCCCCTATCTCCTTTTTCTTACCCCATTACGACCTCGAAAGACTCCGTCTCTTGATAGTCCATATGGTGGTTTTACCTCAAGAAATTGTGGATAGTCACCTTTGCTTCTGCAGCAAAATCCCAATCAAGAAGAGCCTCCCCAACCCTCCCGTCTAAGCTGACGAGGAAAACTGGCTCAATTTGTTCAATGAGCTTGCCTCACATAGTTCACCAGCCAAGCAATCACGAAGGACTTCCTATGGAACAAGGTGTCTCCTATGTAGGAGAGAGCATCCCTTCGACGAGTACCAGCTAGCAAGACCTTACCTGCAAGGCCGACTCAAGTACGTTTCATCCTTTCTAGCATCCTTTCATGCTCGGGATATGTTCTTTATCCTACTCACATCCCCCGCTGACCTTTGCAGCTTCGACCGTTATCTGGGTGGAAGCTCGGATGATCGAGCTCTTTGGCATCCAGAAGGAACACGAAACCTCCTCTTCGGCGTTGTGCATGAAGAATGTCTAAGAGCGCTCCGAAGAGGTACACAATCTTGACAGTATCTCCTCTTCCCCTACTCAGATAGCTTTTTAACACATGCTCTAAACGGTAATGCCTACAGGAGAAAGAGGACTTAGAGCACGCAGTCGCCGCCCTTTCTTCTCAAGGAACAAACACGCAAAAGCTTCCAAAGAAGGTTCCTACCAAGAAGCGTAAAGCTCCAGTTCCTCTAGCTTCTCCGACAAGGTGGTCAACCAGGATCAAGCCAGCCTCAAGCCCTCTGCAACGTGGTGTCCGGAAGGCCCACCTAGACTATGCCGACGAAGTTGAGGTGCGTGATTTACGCCTTTGAAAAAAAACTTCACCGCGGAGAACCCCGAGCTCATGAAGCGTCTTATCCAACATGACGAGAAACGTAGGCGCAAATTCTTGATGGAGGAGAATGCCTAGCTGCGAGCCATGCTCGCAGTGTCAATAGGGACGAGTGGCTCGCAGCGTCAACAGGGGCGGGTTCCATCTTGACACCTCCTACCATCCAAGGGGAATAGAGATCGAACTGCGACGACGCTGAGCCCCTGGTTCAAAGAATCCGCCGCAAGACCGTCAACGCCACAGCCTTGGAATCTTCGGACTCAGATGAGCCTGAGCAGGCCCTGGAGACTGAAGCCACGGGAGCAGGGAAGGAAGAATTGCACATTCTCCCCTACTCATCTGAGGTCCTAAAGGAGATCCTTTCTCCTGTGGCCGCAACAAGCCCTCGAGTTATGGAGGATTCGACCAAG
This sequence comes from Olyra latifolia, assembly GCA_036346145.1. Lineage (NCBI taxonomy): Eukaryota > Viridiplantae > Streptophyta > Magnoliopsida > Poales > Poaceae > Olyra > Olyra latifolia. Next base: position 23,903,107 of record CM070532.1, read on the forward strand.
CTAGACTCGCCTACTCCTGTCCCTGTGAGTACTTCTCCATCGAGGGGAGGCGATGAGTCTAAGCATGCAGACGACAGAGGTCTTGCATGAATGCTTATTCAAACAACCTTCCTTCTTGCTTGATCGATGCTTCTCACCCTTGCTCCTTTGCCATGATAGACCTTTAGGACCATGGTCTGGACTTCACCGCTATGGCCACCTAGATTATTACTTATGCTATGGACCGTGAGCTCGAGCTCATTGACAATTGCATTATGGCAGAGGATGACACAGAGGATGTCAAAGGGGATCAGAGGATCGAAGGATCACACAGAGCCCCTAAGGATTAGAGGAGGATGAAGCTAGGAGGTTCCTGAGCATAGGAGATGCTTGGGAGCAAACCGTAGAAGAGACACCTCCCCATGATGTCCCTGCTCCAGTCACTCCAGAGGACGTGGAGCAGCCCCCAAGTATCCAAGAGGCTAGGAAGCCTCTAGAGGCAACCCTATCTCGGAAGAGTCTTTCACCTATACTCCTGAGGATCTTAGGCAGCCCCCGAGCATACAAGGTGCCCGCGCTGCCGCCACCGAGCTCCCGAGGAAGGCCCAACTCTCGGCGAACCCACAAGATCCAGGTGTCTCCAGCCAACCAGGTCTCCTCATGCTTCCTTTGAAGGATTCAGTGGTGGTGATAGACGGCCCTGAGTACGGAGCCACGGAAGATGATCCTTTCGTCTCGCTGCATAAGGAGAACGTCCTCACCCAGTTTCGAAGCAACCTGCTTGCTTGGTGCTCTAAGGTAACATATTCTCAATTTTGTCATTCTTCGTATTTCATCCTTGTTTAGGTCTGCAGGTTTGTCTTTGTCTCCCATAGCTGGTGAAGGACACTTGAGCCGATTTCGAGGCGGGCACCATAGCTCCTTAAAAGGTCACCAAGGCCCACGCTAAGCGAGAAGCCAAGATCGTGGACTTGAAGTAGCGCCTCTCTAGAGCCAAAGCTCTCTTTGAAGCCAAAGTTGGGTGCCTTGAGATGCTAGAGCAAGTCAAAAGAATCAAGAATGTCCCAAAGCTCACTTGCTACAATTGCCTGAAAAATGGACATATTGGTAAAAATTGTCCCTATGATAAAACTCCTAAGCTCATTCTTGTCAATGATCATTTCATGCTTAGGAGAGATAAAAATGGCAATGTGTTTGTTAGGAATGTTAGCATCACTAAAACAAAAGAAAAAGGCATTTGGGTTCTAAAGTCTATCATTTTTTATAAATTACTTAGGGAGCAAGGGAACACCTTAGACAAGAAAAGATTGGGTGATAATCCCTGGGATTTGCCCAAGAATGGTGGTAGGATAAGCCCCAATGTGAAATTTATCAAAAAGGATGTACTTTGCTTCATTGCTACTAATCATAAACCAAAGACTTATCCTCTTGCTAATTGTTTTCAGGACAAATCTAATACTAATAAGACTAATTATGCTCATGCTACTTTTAAAGATAAGATTTCTACTTGGGCACCAAAACTCTTTGTGAATGACATTATGGACCCAACAAGAGTTGGATACCAAAGTTTGCTTGAAATATTTATTACGTTTAGAAGAGGCATTGGATGCTTGGCATATGCGTGAAGAGGTGGATCTCACTAATCATTTGAGGCCAAGCATGAGGATATTCAAGTCATAATGTAGAATACTTTAAAATTATTAAATTATTTTGTGAAATTTGTCAAAAGAGGTGTACTTTGCTTTATTGCTACTAATCATAAACCAAAGGCTCCTCTTGCTAATTGTTCTAAGGACAAATATAATACTAGCAAGACTAATTGTGCTCGTGCCACTTTTAAAGATAAGATTTCTATTTAGGCACCAAAACTCTTTGTGAATGAAATTATGGACCCAACAAGAGTTGGGTACCAAAGTTTGCTTGTAATATTTAATATGTTTAGAAGAGGCATTGGATGCTTGGCATATGTGTGAAGAGGTGGATCTCAACAATCATTTGAGGTCATGAGGATATTCAAGTCATAATGTAGGCCAAGCAACTAAGCCTAAAATTATTAAATGCCTTAATTGTAATCCCCATAATGTAGAATACTTTAAAATAAACCTTCATCTGAAGTATTTCCCAAAGATAATAGCTTGCTATTACCGTGGTATAATTGGTTGAATTTAATTTAACAGTAAAAGATAATATCCTAAAAGAGGGGTTCGTTTATCCTAACTAAGCAATTAAGTAATGCTACCCTACTTTATTAAGTCCTTACATTTTTAATAAATTCATTAAAGGTTAGCTATGCCTATGTAAACATTTGATATTTATTCGAAGTTATTTAGTATTTAAAATATCCTAACTTCAGTTCCAGTTTTATTAATACATAAGAAAAATGGTTTAAGTGCACAATTTAATTATCCAGAGAGCATAATTGATCATAAAGTGGTGCAATAAATTTATTAAATTTCTAAATAGTACTTATGCATCACTGGAATTTTACCAAGGTTTCTAAATTATATAGGGGCTAAAAAGGGTTACTATGCCTATCTTTAATTTTATTAGATTCATCTAGTTGTCTAATAATTATTCTAATTTTCTTAGATTTTTATTGAGTCATTTACTATTTTACTTAATCATTATTCCTTTTTGGGTTTATTTCTTAAAGGACAATTCTTATAATATAACTATTAACTTAAACAGTGGTATAATTATATTTTATTGTTCACCTAGGTATTTTTATTAAAATTAGTGGGTCATCTAGTATTTACCATAATTTTTCTAGGATTTTTTGAGTTATCTAACTATTTTTAATAATTCGATTTAAATTTCTGAGATTTCTTAAATGAATAAAAACTGGAAAATTCATGTGAACAGTAACAGGCCGGCCCATCACGGCTCAGCCCACGAACTAATGGGTCAAAGGAGTAAATCTAGAGGACGCTACCCAACGGAGGACGCGTATTCCCGCGGGCGCACCACCTCCACACTGACACGTGGGCCCATGGGACCTACTTGTCAGTGGCACATCAGCCACTAAATGCGTGCAGTTTGAATTTAAATGCACATGTTAGTGACTTAGCTACGAAGCATGTGGGAGCTAGCACGGATCTTGGTGCAGATCTAACGGATGCCACATCATCTTCTTCCTCGCCTTCGCGCGATTCCGCCGAGGTTCGTCGGGGTCTTGCCGGTGTTGTGGTCCACCGCCCAACGAGTTCTTGAGCGCGCTGGAATCAGGGTGACCCCGCGCACTGCATGGTGCAGACATCGTCGCCAGCGATGACCGGACGCAGCGGCGTGACATGCAATGGCGGCGGTGCTCTCAGCCTACATGGCGCTACGGTACGGTTCTAAGCAAACTAACGCACGCACGAGCTACGTGAGTAGTTGTGAGTGCTCACCAAGTGGAGAGGGAGTAGGGGGCGACGCTGTAGAAAGCTGTCCACAAGAGGGCCGAAGCAGGGGCAGCGACGTGATCACGACACTGGGCGGCTTCGGTGTTCCCTCGGCAAGGCTACAGAGAGCATCGCGTCAGAGAAGGTTCAAGGACACTGCAAGAGAAAAGAATCAAAGAAATACTCATCGGAGAGTGAGCAATCGGAATGGGGATGGTTGTAGAACTTTCCTGCTGGCGGCAAGGAATCGAGCGATTTCGGCGACTCGGTGTGTCCGGGCTCGATTGCTTGGGCTTGGAGCAAGGTGAAGGGGTGGAAAAGCAGGCATGGACGAGAGAAAAGAGAGAAGAGCCTAGGAGAGTGAGGGCGACGGAAAAGAGCCTGGGTGGCTTAAGCCGCGAGGGGTCCGACCGGCGCAAGACTCCATGGCACAAGCTTGCGTGAGGGAAGAGATTTCGTGTCCACACAGTGGTCTTGGTGCAGCAGAAGGCTGCCAGGAGGTAGTTCGGCCAAGGTTCATGTGCCAGGAGAGGAAGCGGCCAAGGAAATCGAGACAAGGCATGGCCGGACAGCGCTGCTACGGGGACAAGATGGCAGCGGCGGGACGGTGTGCGCGCAAGGAAGCGGGCATACGGGGGAGCTACGGGTCATCATGTTCGCGGAGAGACAGAGCAGAGGCAAGCGGCGACAGCAACGGCGTCGCAGCGGCGTGCAGGCGCGGCAGTGATGCGACCAGTGGACGCGCGGGGGCGACGCAGCGCAGCAGGGCGAGCGTGCCATAGGGCAGGGCGTGGCAGAGCATGTCCGACAACGCGGCGAAGGACGACGCGGCGCTCGGACCACTGGTCGCAGGGGTGACGCGGCAGCGAACCAGGGGCAAAGAGAGAGAGCCAGGAGGTGAGCCGGGAGGACAATTCGGCTGGCTCGGCTGGCTCGACTGGGCCAAGCTAGGCCGGCTGGCCTAACAAGACTAGCTCAGCTCCCCAAGCCCAAAATGGGTTTGGCCCAGCGCGGCGAAGGGCGGCGTAGCACTCGAACCGCTAGTCACAGGGGTGACACGGCAGCGAGCCAGGAAGAGAGAGAAAGAGAGCCAGGGGTGAGCCGGGAGGACAATTTGGCTGGCTCGGCTGGGTGGGCTAGGCCAAGCTGGGCTAGCTGGCCTAACTGGATCGGCTTAGTGCCCTAAGCCCAAAATGGGCTTGGCCCGATAGGGCAAATCCATTTCAGCAGAAAATTTCCGATTTAGGGGTTTGAATTTAGGAAATTCAATTTGAATTAGGATTATTATAGTTTGACTGTAATTGGGATAGGTGACTAGGAATAGAAGATTTAGTAGTCAAATTGTGAGTTTAGAGGGGGTTGATCTAAAAGTTTTAAAATACTATTTAGGTTTATTATGTGAATTTTACTTGGGTGATCATTACTCAAATTAATCCAAAAGGAAGAGATTTGTATCCAAATTATTGTAAGTTCATGATTAAATGGGAGTTGGATACTAATTTTGACTTATTAGTGATATTAGTGCTCAAGTTTAAAACAAGCATACATATGAGCATAATCATATATATGCATAAAGACATGCATACAAGGGTACATTAGCGTCTTGCAAAGGTTAATATTACACAAAAGGGATTTGAAAATAGATAGGTAACTATATGCATGATTAATTTCTAATAACTAGATTAGGGCTGTTACACATTTCCAACAAGGAGAGGTCATCAAAAGGCTTTGAAGATAGTTTTTAGCAAAATAGGCCTTTTGGTTGAAATATAAATGCATTTTTCATAAAACTGTCCAATTTTGCCAAATGAGCTTGAGAAGGGTATTTTAGTTACTAAATGGTTCATAAGAGTCTCAAATACCCTTTAGAGCCAATTTGTATCAAGAAATTTGATCCAAATGGCAAAACTTACTTATGTGCTAAAAATTGTCAATTTTTGGTCAAGGCAAGTTTTTTAGTGACTTTTAAAACCTCATAGATTGAGATACATTGGTCATTTGAAAACCTTTTGAATACAAAAAATGTTTATAATGACCAACTCTAGATTTTTGATATTGAAACTTTCTCCAAATTTGGTTTAGAATTAATTCTATGAAAAATACCAAAAAATTGCAAAAACAAGATACTAGTAACTAAATTTTTTGGCTAAAAGCTTGTTTTTGATAAATCTATGTTTTCCTTTTGCCAAAACCTTTTAAAAACATTTAAGAATCATTCTAAAACATTTTCAAATAGGTTTTCAAATTTTACAGTTTAGGTTCACATTTTGACCAAAATGGCTCATTTTGAAATTCAACACTAGCATTTAATAGATATGGCACAATTAGAAAACAGGATACACATGAATATGAATTCACACTATCTCTAAATGTGTTGCACTAATAATCAAGCTCATAAAGCAATAATGAAGGTTTCAACATGAGCAAGATAACAAGATAAATAGGTTTTCATGTAATGTAATGTAAATACCTACACAAGGTAAAATGCTTGAATTTAAATTTGTTACTGAAGTTGCATTGGTACAAGACGGTGACTTGAATATCCCCATGCCTGGCCCCAAATGATTGGGGAGGTCCACCTCTCCACACATATGCCAAGCATTCAATGCCTCTTCTAAACCTATTAAATATTTGAGACCAGCTCGACCTCAATCCACTTGGTGAAGGTATTGATGGCAACGATCAAATACTTAAAACTTTTCTGGCCTTGGGAGAATGACCCTAGGATATCGACCCCCCATGTCGAGAATGGCCAGACCAACGTGATTGTTTGCAACATATAAGCCGGTTGATGGACCTTGCGGACGTGGAATTGACATGCTTTGCAAGTGGTCACGATGGCTTGGGCATCAGTGAGGGCAGTTGGCCAAGTACCCCATCCTAAAGGCCTTCCCTACAATGGTCCCAAAGGATGAATGGGATCCACAAAAATCCTTCATGGATATCCCTGAGCAGGTACTTACCCTCCTCTTGAGATACACACTTAGAGGACCCCGAGCGTGTCTTTGTGGTATAAGGCTACTTCGACCAGTCTGTAGGGCGAGGATTGCCTAAGTAACCTAGAACACTCGGCCGACTCATTCGGCAAGATCCCATCCACAAGGTACCGAATAAGCGTTGTCGTCCAATCTTCTCTGTGCTCGAGGAACGCAACAGTGTCGCTTATCTGGGTTGACTCCTCATCGACGGGTATGGAAGGCTTGTATAGATGCTCGATGATTACCCCTACCGGTGTCGTCTCCTAGGAGGATCCGAGTTTGGAGAGCTAGTCATCCAAAGTATTATCTCTTCTAGGGATATATAGTACTTTGAAATTCTTGAAATACTTCTCCATCTTTCTCACCTCGAGTAAGTAACGGGCCATTGATTCATCGGAGCACTAGAACTCCTTGCTGATCTAGTTGACGACTAACTGTGAGTCCCTATTCACAGTTAGCCACTGCACGCTGAGTAGTTTGCATGCTCGTAGCCCGACCAAAAGCTCCTTCTATTCTGCGGCGTTGTTGGTCACTGTGAAGTGCAACTGCACAACATATCGGAAACGCTCCCTCTAAGGTGATACAAGCATGAGTCCAGCCCCCTGCGTGTTCGTAAGTACGAGATCCGTTGAAGAACATTGTCCAACAACCATTAGCCAAGGGTTTGGGCTTTAAGGTGGTTTGGTCATGATTGGTCCACTCTACGACGAAATCCTCCAACACTTGGGATTTGACCACCAAGAGGGCTATGAAGCAGATGTCAAACTCGGCGAGCTCCATAGTCCACTTCGCTATGCATCTGCTTGCATCTTGGTTTCTTAACATTTCGCCCAAGGGGAAGCTAGTCGATATCGTGATCATATGTGCTTGAAAATAGTGTCGCAACTTCCGGGATGACATGAATAGGGCGTAAAGGAGTTTTTAGACCTCAGGATAACGCCCCTTTGGCCCATGGAGTACCTCATTTACATAATAGACTAGTCACTGGCTTCCATCTCGAACCATAGTCAAGACAGCGCTGACTACCTAAGGGTAGCAATGATGTACAAGAGCAAAGATTCTCCTGCTCTAGGCGCAGTCAACAAGGACGAGCTGGACAGATATCGCTTAAGCTTCTCAAAGGATTTGTTTGCCTCCTCTGTCCAGATAAAATAGTAATGTTTTCAAAGCGCCTTAAAGAAGGACAAGCCACGCTTGCCTAGCCAGGAAATGAAATGACTTAATCCCTCAATAGCCCTGTGATAGCTTGTACCTCTTTTATACTGGAGATCATATGCATCCTTTCAGTGTCTTCGATCTTCTCTGGGTTTGCCCACACCTATCGAATCAGTCATGTAACCTAACACCTTTTTTCTGCTTATACACCGAAAACACACTCCTCCGGTTTTAGCTTTATTCTGTGCTGTTTGAGGTCACCGAAGGTTTCCTCGAGATCTGAGATGTGACTGGACTCAAGCACACTTTTGACCATGATATCATCAATGTAGACTTCCAGGTTGCGAAGTATTTGGTCGAAAAATGTCTTCTGCATTAAGCGTTGGAAAGTTGCTCCAACGTTTCTTAGACCGAAAGACATGGTTGTATAGCAGAAGGATCAAAACAGGGTGATAAAGACCATTTTTTTCATCTTACGGGGATAAACCGATCCGCTGATAACCTAAGTAGGCATCTAAGAAGTTCATCAATCGAGCTTCTATTGTTGCGTCGGCCAGGTGATCGATGTGTGGCAATGGGAAATTATCTTTGGGGCATGCAACATTTAGGCCCATGTAGTCCATGCAAATAAGCTACTTTCCCCTTATTCTGAACGATGACTGGGTTCGTCAACCACTCTGAGTGATGGATCTTGTGGATGAACCCAACCTTAAGGAGCTTGTTGAGCTGCTTTCTTATTATTTCTTGCTTCTTGGGAGAGAATAGCCTGAGTTTTTGTTGCACCGGCTTCTTGTCAGGCTGAACCGCTAGCCTGTGCTCTATCACCTCCCTTGGGACACCGAGTATGTTCGATGGTTCCTAGGCGAACACATCGTATTTTCTCGGAGGAAGGTGACGAGTTCGAGTTCCTATTTGGGGTCCAAGGCGGTCCCTAGGTGCACGACCTTGGTCGGATCGGAGTCAGAGAGGGGAAATGCCTTGGTCTCACCGCTGGGTTGGAGGGAAATCCTCTTATGAGATGTTTTGGGCTCTTGGTCGGGCCCATGTAGAGGGTGCTGGCCGACCATGCTTAGTGCATTCTCATCACATCTTATGACGACCTTGGCGTTTCTTCTGACGGTGGTCACCCTGTTCAGGCCAGGAATTTTGAGGCATCGATAGGTGTGGTGCATCACGGCTAGAACCTTCGCCAATGCCAGCCTGCCCAAGATAGAATTGTAAGGGGTCTCAAAGTCAACTAACTCAAAAGTGATCAGCTCGATACAAAAATTGCAAGCGGTTAGCATGACCCCATGAAATGGAACAATGATATTTTTGACCTTCAACCTAGGGATCTGCATTTGGTCCAGTACCTTAACCATGATGAAATCAAGGGAATTGCCCCCATCAATGAGCACACACCCCCACCATCGTATTGCTGATGGTTGGGTTTATGACCAGTCAGAGCTTCTGGTGTTTGGTTATCATAGGGGGCAATCCTTTTTTGAGAAAGTGATAGATGGCTCGGTCCACTTAAGTTGCTAGATCGGGTGAGACCCTTGGTTGGCATGGTATACCTCCCGTGCCGTTTCATTGAGGTCTTGCTAGGATTTATAGGCGGAGGAGCCCCCAAAGATTACAACAGTATGATTCTGTGACTCCTGTAATTTCATGTCATCATTATCGTCAGCCGGCCTTTTCCCCTTTCTATCACCTTTTGAGGTGAGCACGGTAGACATCTCACCTTTGCCCTCATAGAACGCCTGCAAGGGAGACAACCACGTGGGATAGTTACGCAAATGATGTCCTTAGCTTTCATGGATCGGGCAGAATTTGACATTTTGGTGTCCGCCCAGTGACCCTTCACCGCTCCCCGCGTTATAAGGTCTGGGTTTCCGTTCTTGCTGTTGCTGACGCGCTGGAGGTCGCTGCTGCGTCTACATGATAGATTGGTGCTCGGATGATTGCTCGATTGCAACAAGGACGTCTGAGGATTCTTGCTTCTTTTTCTTTTTCCTAATCTTCTTTTCGAGTGAGGGCGGCAATTCCTCATCGAGCATATTCTTCCATTTGACTGCCTCGTCAGCGTCAGTGTATAGGTTGGTCATGCAGAATAGCTCACTGGTCGATAGGTCCGGATTAATTTCTAGGTCCTGAATTTGAACGCTCGTATAATCGATTCGTCCGAAATGTTTGGGATTGAATTGCGGACCCTGATGAACCTCCGGACAAAATCGTGCAGAGACTTCCCTTCGATCTATTTCTCTACCCGGCCGAGCATAGCAGCTCTAAAAGTTTGATCTGAGTGCTTCATTGAGTTGCTTCCAGGAGTGGACGGATCCCTCTCTCTGATTGACGAGCCAAGTTTGGGCCACTCCATCGAGCATGGCGGGCAGGTAATCGGTCATTATGCCCTCGTTTCCTTTTGGGTCCTATTGAACCTTTTGATGTGCTCGGGCCTGAACCTAGTCGGCCAGACGATGTCGCAAAGAGCAGAGGAAAAAGCTTGACTTCTGTAAGCTGCGAAACTACGACATTCAGATCGATTGAGGCAATCTAGACCATCACAAGGTCGCTGGTCGTACGGGTGAAAATTGAGATGAGAGAACATTTCTTGGTCGCGGCACGGGGAGCGCACGATGGTGAAGCTGCGTTCCCCCCAGCTGCAGCCCCTAGAGCTCTTCCCTCCGTGTCCTCTTGCTCGGTCATGGTGCCAACGATGATGGTCGTGGCTCTCCATGGGAGCACTCCGGGATTCATCGTTGTAAGAACCAGCTGGCCCCCCCTTGAGGGCACTCCCAAGAATGTCCTATGGGTCCCCTTTGCTCAGGCGGTGTCGGTGGGGCCAAATCAGCGACTAGCCTCTCGATATCTTCTGCGATGGTGATGCCCATGGCTCCCTGATTTTCTTACCAGGGTTCATTTGCGAGCTCGCGGATGATCACAACTAGTGCCCGAAGCCTTTCTTGCCAGGCAAGAACCGAAGCTGAAGGGCGTCGTTCTCTGAACTGGGCCTTTGGTGCCCAAATTGGCGTAGGCGGAGGTGTTTGAGCGTCGTTGTGGGACCTATCACTAGCGCGTTGCCGGATGCTCGCTAGGGTCCTTTCTAGAGAGGATTCGAGGAGAGCTTGGGTGGTGTCACGGGCACGTTGCGAGGCCACTTCAGAGGTTTCTTCCTCGATCTAGCGATTGTCTAGGTAGCCATGTTGACATAACTGCCAGTAAAGGGGTACGAGGGGGTGATCATCGAGTTGTCACACGATGCGATCCTGTCTTCGAGGTCTATGTGATCCGGAATGTCTAGTTTTGCATAGAGCTCGTCATCGTCCCCATCAAACATGGGGAAAACCTGTTTTGGTAGATCTCGGAATGGGATTGACTCAAGAAAATACTCCGAACTTGTTCCATCGTGATGGTTGCAACGCCGGTCAATAAGAGGACGACGAACAGGCGAACGCTCAATGTCTGACATCTCCGAGACTCCTTCGGCAAATGACCTATCAGATCTTGACGACGGTGCCAGCTATCGACGATTAGGAAATAGATTCCTCGCCGTGCTTACTTAACAGCCTCTTTCTGCCAAATAGATTTTCGTCGTATATGTGTGGACTTGCCGACATGAAAAACAGACTAGGCACGAAGATTTATCCTTGTTTGGGCCTCTCAGAAAGAGATAATAACCCTACTCCAGTTGCATGTTGGCATTTATGTTATTGCAATGAGATTGATCTCGATATGGATCTCCCTCTTCCTCCTCTTATGGGTGATGTATTTATAGTATAAGGTATATGTAGTCCAGGTCGTATATGTATACGACTTGAAGAACCATCTAGATAACTCAGAATCCTACCATATCTACAAATAAATCTTAAAAATATGCTAAGTTGTGCCCTAAAGGATATCCATATCCGGAAGTCCTCGGGCTCTAGGTATAGAAGGACTCCAAAGGCGGTTAAGGGTGTTGGGTTAATCGTCTTGGGGCACTCTCTTAGGGGCTAGGATGACCCGTATAATGGCCCATGAGCAAAGAGGCTCACTCCAGAGCACCAAAATCGGTGTATAGATGCGAGTCATTAATATGAGCTTGTCATATTCGCCTTATCCTTCCTGCGTACATACCCCCGAGGTAGGCTGTGCATAGGGCCCAGCCGTTAGGGTAGTTTATCCAATCCACGACAGGTGGTTTTGATGACATGGGCTATCTTGAGAGCATAATATATGCTAAAAAATGACCACTTGTCATCCTAAATCAATAAAAAAGAATTCAAATAAAAATTCATAAAAATCCTAAAAATTATACCAAAAACTCTAAAAACCTCTAAAATACTTTAAAAATCTTTAAAAGTCCTAAAGTCAGTAAAAAATAAAAATTATAAAAAATCAAATAAATTCTAAAACTCGTTTAAAATACTTATAAAATCGCAAGAAACTTTAAAATCCATTTTATTCAGATTATATATTTTTTACAAATTTTAGAAAAGTTTTAAGATTTCTTTGGATTTTCTAAACAAATTTAGAATTTATTAAATTTTTAAAAATTTCAAGGTTATTGTTATGGATTTTAGATTTTTTGATACTTTTAAAGAATTTTAGAGCTTTTTTTAGAAATTTTTTAGAATTTTAGGATTTTTACTAATTTTCAATTTGAATTTATTTATTTTATGATTTAGGATGATAGCCATTTTTGGCCTTTTATTACGTTGACAGCCCATATCATCAAAACCACATTCTCCATACTGCTTAGGATCTAGTTGAAACGGTAGGGTAACTTTGTGTACCTAAATATCTGGTTTTAGAAACTTTGGATAAAAAAAACATAGGACAACTTTAAGGACGTGCGGTGCAATCTAGTCATTTGTTTTTTACTATGTTTCGTGGAGGCGCGGAACATTCTATAATAAATGCTGAGTAGGTTTTGATGGCTTCTTAGGGCATCTCCAGCAGAAACTCTAAAATCGGATCTCTATACACCCCCTCTAAATCACTACTCTCTCTCTATATTTCCATCCTCGCCAGCAGAAACTCTATCCAGAAAAACTATAGAGGTTGATATAGAGAGCCTCTAAATTTAGAGACTGGGAGAGAAAAACTCTAAATTTGGAGGCTGAGATAGAGGTTCTGCTGGAGGACGAGAGACTCTAAATATAGAAAATATTCTGTTTTAGAGGTTCTGTTGGAGATGCTCTTAGAAGCCAAAAAATGATGAGTTTCTATAGCTTGGAAAAGCTGGAACTTTTGATTGGACTGACATTTAGAAGGTCTTGAAAAACGGTTTCGAGATATTAAAAGAGGGTTTTTGAAAGCCAAATCGTCTGGCTCGAAAAAAATGTACAAAGCCATATGCTACAAAACAAACCTATAACATGGCAAGGATGGAAGTTGTCATTGCGATTTGAAGCCTCGTTGCGTCAGCCTGAATCAATCAACATATCCACGGATATTAGTAGATTAGCGGCCACTGGGTACAACCGTCGAATGGAAGGTACAGCAAGGTGACTTTAGAGAAGTCGGAAGAGGCCAATCCATTCTGAACGGATGTGCCTAGGCTGATGTCAAAATGCGAGGGGATGCGTCCAAGCATAGGCGGGACAAGGCACTGATCACTGGACCAAAGAAACATGGAGCAAGTGAGTAGAGGCTTCACAGAGCTTGTTCCCGGCTGCAGATCGACTGCAGCGCCAGCCTTCTGTATGCATGAGACATTGGGACCCAGACTCGGACCAGTATCCTGTTCTTTTCAACTTAAATTAAAATAAAAAATTACAGCTAAAAATATATTATTTTTATATAAGCCAAACGCAATAGCACTTTGTAACTATTTTTTAAAAATCTTTTAGTGGTTTTTCTCAAAACTCCTAAAATCATTTTTTTTCAATTTTTTAGACTTTCCAAACCCCCCGTTGAGTGCCTACAACTTTTTCAGATTATAATCTACGGCCGAATTAAACTGAAAAGAACAAGACGGAATCTTAGGGGACCCATATTGGAATGTGTGTGTCGGGTTGGACGAGTTAGTGATATGACATAGAAGGTCCGGTTTATGCGAGACGGGCACTCCAGAATCTTGGGGATTTAGAGAAAAATATCTTGAGGTCACACTAGGGCTCTTGCAGGATCCATGTATGAACACAATGATATGAGTATCAGAAGCCAAGCCATACATGCTTGAGACTTCCCCATTGACGAGTGTCAACCGAGGGCTCGTGTTTTGCTATGATAAAATTCAAATTCCATTATCGAGACTATGATAGAACGGGTTATACGTCTTCGGTTCTTATGTGCGTGTGGTGCGACGCGTCGCAAGCGACTGCGACCGCACGAGTCTCTTATCAGTGTACGTCTACTACGACCAATGGCATGTAGGGTGATTTTAGCGAATAAGACGAATTTATTACAATAGATGATATGGTAAATAATTTTAGTGAATAAGTTGAAATTATTACAATAAATGACATTGTTGTGTAATTTTAGCAAAATGTAACATTAATGATCATCACTTACTACAAAAAGATTTTTTAATAGTAGACGATGCTAGACTCCTTAGGAGACGGGCATGGTTTTTCTCGCGAGAGTGTATACAACTATACATGTAGGGTGGAGCCGCCTGTCGTTTTTTATGCGTTGGGATGCACGCATCGAGAATATTGGACGTGTAACCTTTGCGTCATGGAGATGCCATCACAGCCTTTTGAGGAGGGCAGGAGATAGAATATTTAACTCCTCCATGAAACTGTACACTGGAAGGCCCAGTGACCATCTATGACGACGGGTCGGGCACTCCCTCGGGCCTCACGATGAGCAAACCGAAAAGGCCGAAACGGCCTGCAATGGCCCAAGACGTACAATAGGGCTCAGAATGCACACGTCAAAAGGCTGTCCATATAGCCGGGTTGTGCCACTACCGAGCCCAAGGAAGATTTCCGCTCCCAAGTTCTAAACAGCCGTAGCGGTAGCACAAAAAATCTGTTTTCTTTTTAGAAAAGAACCAATTGATCCCAACCTATCGTGTTTGAGTCAATTTCGTCCTCGTAGTACAAAACCAACTGAGACCAGTCCTCGAATTTTTAAAACTGGGTCGTTTTGGTCCTTCGATCGGTCAGATCCGAATTTGAGAACGGTTTTGGCTGATGTAGTGTCCATGTGGCTATGTTGGGTGACGGAGACACTGATATGGCCTGTTTTTGTGTGCTTGTATGTTGCCTCAATACTGGTGTGGCTTTATGTGGTAGAGAAAAAATGAGCCACCTGTCACTCTCTCTCCTCCCAACCCTATTACTTTATCTGTTCTTTCTTCTTCCTCCTCGCCACCCACCGGCATCTCTATGAGACTCTCCCTCTCATCGGCAGGCATAAGGCACGGATGAGGCGGTGGCCGGCGGGAGAGTTGGGGACATCAACAAGGGAGTAGGAGAGGCTCCGGGCTAGGCGTCTCCTACTCCTGGCTTCCCTACGATGAGATCCTCCCCTCCAATGACTGCTTCCCCCTGAAAATGGTAGAGGTGGCTTCCCTGTGAGATCCTGTGACGACAATTCCTCAACGGGTGCCTTCTTTTGGAGCTGTGGCGTGCCCTCCTTCTTTCACAGGTGACGAGCACATCCCAAATCAAGTTAATCCCGATTACGTTCTCCTTGCGCTGGCGAGGTTGCATTTGTCTTCTTTGCTTGCGACGGTAGACCACCTCCGCCCGCACACCCTTGGTCCTCCCTGCTCTGGTCACTGGTCACCATGCTACCTATCTCTCCACTTCATCGCTTTGACAACACCACCATATAGATCTAAAGCACCGCCATCTTTGACCGCTCTACACAAAGAGAGGAGTGTGGCTCTAGACGGCCAGTCGGTATGTGCATGCTGAGCGCAGTGGTCAGTTCAAGCGGTCGCAGCAGTGCTCTCCTCCACCATCGTCGCACTTCCCTGGCATGCCGCTTTACTCCGGTGACTGTGCTAGCATGGAGTGAAGAAGGGAAGATACCCTACACGGACTTGACATGGCCGCCGCCTTGACCCATTCACCTCGGGTCACCGTCACCGGCTAACCTAACCCAGATACCTCCTCTCTCTCTCTCTCTCTCTCTCTCTCTCTCTCTCCTCCTTCCTCTCTCTGTTCTTACAGTGGGCAAGAAGAAAGGAAAGGGATGAGAAGCCAAATAAGCGTTGAGGTGGTGGTCCAGGCGTCCCGTTGGGCGGCCACACGGAAAAAATAGGTCAGGTCAGCGTCCACGCCACCTAAACTTCTTGGAAGATGGGTTTGACCGGTCAAAAAACCAAATTAGCATGGTTTAGAAAATTCATGGGCTGGTCTCACCCGATTTTATACCACAGAGACCAAATTGGCTCAAACGCGATAGCTCAGGACCAAACCAACACTTTTTCTTTTTTATCTGCCATGTAAGGTGTCGCGGTTGTTTACCAATGTTGCACTTAGGGTGAAACGGATCAGTTACTGGTTGATAACTGACGGGATGCTGGTGCTTTTTTTTTGTCAAAATAGACAGTCGAGACATTATTTACATCAAAATATTTTATCAATAAAAACAAACAATTGGTCTGACAAATAGTTAAACTACCAAATGACATCTTAGGAAAAGATACAATCACACAGACATCACTTATATAGCTACTTTTAGGGCAAAATGACCTGACCTTACAGACTACGAGATAGATTCTATGTTTTGACAAGAAAGTGACCATTGGATCTCCAAATGATGGCCTAGATGCAACCATCTTTCCACCCCCCAATCCCCTGCCTCACGTTGCTCGACAGCTCCCCCAGTTCCCTTGCACCGAGGCCTCCAGTGCCCCTCCTAGGCTCCCATCGATCTCTCTCCCTTTGGTCTCTCATGGCAAACCCTAGCCGTGTTGCACACCGCCGGGTGACTGGGTGAGGCACCGTCGAGCCACATTCCTCCAGGTTGCCGCAGGTCTTCGTGCATTGACTCCAGTTGGATCCTCCATTGGGAGCGCCACTTTTGCGTCCTTTTGCCTGCTCCCCTTTCATCCTCTCTCTATGTCGGCCATCGTTAGGAGACATCTCATCGCCGGGAGGATCCACCACATCCCTCTTCCTTCAAGTAGGCTCGGAGACCAGGGAAGGACAGGGTGGGAGAGAGCTCCCGGTGGTGGCACGACTGTTCCTAGTGACAAATCCAAGGGGTGATGTGACGAATCATGTATTTCTCCATTTCATTCTTCCTCCATTAGTGCAGTTCATCCTAATGGTAAGGGTGTGGTTCCTTTGAATGATGCAACGTGGCTCGAATAGAGAAAAGGGTTGGGGAGAGCAATACTGGCATCTCCTCTGTCCCGACGGCGGCTCATTCCGACGGAGACTCTAAAGACGGCAGTCGGCAATGATTTCAAGAGAGGATGCGGCTAGGGTTGCAGAGGAGAGAGAGAGAGAGAGAGAGAGAGAGAGAGAGAGAGCACCGATGGCTCTCTCGACCTGGCAAGGAGCAACATGTTGGAGCAGGAAGGCACGAGTAGGTGGAGTGGGCGAAGTGGTTTGTGCCTTGACCATCCAAGGCAGATCAGATGGCCGCAATTGGCTTTCTTATATTTGTGTGACATCATAAAAATTTTGATTCCTAAAAATTCAACCGTGTTTGTTAATTTCAAAATTCTTTTTAAACTCTATCCAATCCCCCTCTAACTCTATCCCTAACTAGATTTGTTCGCCACAAATTTGCCTCCATGCGGATATGGGAAAAAGATTTGCGGCCGTGCCAGTGTGTATAAATACAAAAGAAAAGGTAATCAGGGAAGCTGAAATTTTATTAATTAATAATAAAATAAAGAATCCCAAAGGTTTGGTGCTCCAAAGAGCATCTGATAAGGTGATTGCATTCTTTTGGTTCCTAGGGCCTCGGAAGGGCCTCCTGGTTAATTACATTCGCAGACACAAGCAGAACACCTCCGATTAAGCTATATTGTCATCTTCTTCTTATGTTCGCCTTGTGGCTATCATGCATGTTGGTATAGATGAGTGTTGGTGTAGTGGCGTCAGCATCATCGAGGAGCTAGGTCCATGCGCCTTTGTAGCATAGCCTCATACTGACTCTGCTCGCCTGTGTTGCTTGATCTTGCTCATCAAACGCCACGTTGAAATCTTGAGTGGATGGCATGCATAGCTCGCACATGTCTTGGACTTGAATTTGATGGCTTTGCTAGTGTCATCGGGAGCGTCCTCGTGTGTCTTATCTTGGATATAAACGTGGAGGTAGTCTTGTTCACCAAAGTTTATGTTGATGTAGTTGGCTTGGAGATTTGATTCATCAGTGAGAGGAGAATATCTGTCCACGGGGAGAAGCATTCGTGTCTGTTATATTCACGGGGAGAAGCATCTGCATTCGAGGGGGAAAGAATATCGATCCATTCATGGGAAGAAACATCCGTGTCCGAAGTCTATAAGGAAAGAATCCATGTCCGAAAGAAGAAGAAAAATAGCGGTCTACGGGGAGAAGCATCCGCGTCTATCACGTCCACAGGAAAAAACATCCGCATCCAAGAGCAGAAAATAATCGTCCTCCTATGAGAGGGAATTGTCCACATCCGCGAGAGGAAGGAAGTATGTCCTTCTACAGGGAGAAGTATCCACGTTCAAGCGAGAGAGTATAGCTGCCACAGGTAGAAGCATCCGCATCTAGCCTGTGCGAGGGAAAGGGGTGTCTATGCTGGCATCCAAGGAAGAGATAACGCTCATGTCCACGATGGAGAATGCTATCCACATTGGAATCGCCCGCACGTACCTTTGGAAGGAACCTGTCGGTGCTAACCTCTTTGGCAAAGCTAAAGGTTCATGAATCGGATGGCACAATCTTGGCAGTGAGAGCCGACTCGGCAACGGCTCCACGGCGTCTTTTTTTTTTTCGATAAGGGGACAGCACCCCCCATTTCCATTGCATTAACATTTAACAACGAAAACATAGCACGGAACAGCGTTTGTCAGGTTCCCAGCAACAACCAAAGCTACAATATCATACCACCCAAAAACATTCTGACACCACTTGCCGATATCGACCAAAACACACAACCATTAGTCACACCTAGATAAAACTGACATCAACACACCCTCATACTTAGATGCCACCTACACCAACCAACTAAACAACAAACTCCAGAGAGGACGAATTCCTGCTATCTTCACCTCTTCCATCAGAGATCCGCATCGGTAGAATGCGAAGGGATCTGGTATTTTGAGCTGCTTCTAGCACGCGCATGAGCTCAACATGCATATGCATGGACCATCGCGAGAACACTTTACATCATTAATCTTCACATACAAATATTGTCTTCTTCTGGTCTCTTGCAAGGATGTACTTGTGTTTGGTATTTACATGTACAGTGCTTAATCTTCTAGTTCTTGTACGTACGTAGTCGTAGATCCGTATTGTAGCGTACATGTCCACTCCATGTTGCAATGCTCTCCACCGAGTGTGATGATGTGGTGAACAACAGTGGCTCAGTAGCCAGCTCCCTCGCGACCCACCAGCGGCTCGGTAGTGGCGCGTCGGCATATTTAGACGGCATCTCCACAGCGGACTCGACCATTGCCATCTCTTTTTCCTGTCAAGGAGCACTATAGTAATACATATCCATGTGCATGAATAGCTTATTGTACAAGCTAGCTAGGACACTTAGGCTCATGCATGAGCCATGCAGCCATAAGTACTCTACTTCACGATCATGTACAAGTGACCAGAAATGCTTCCTTCTTAGATGCATAGACGACGAACAGTGCTTCTCTGGCGAGGCTTGCCGTCGACATCGAGCAGCTAGCATGGCAGCAAACCCCACCTCGCTAGCACAACGACGAGCAACGGCTTCTCACGAGCGTCGTCTTGGCCGAATATACGTTACTTAACTGGTATATATTGGTATATATGTGCAAAGCTTCTAACATCTCAACGTGAACTTGTACGTGGATCGCATGGCTTCTGTGTTGCTGCACGTATGAGACTCGTAGACGTGTCACGGCCTCTTTTTAATTGCCTCTTAGCTATCCTCATGCAGGACTGCATGGTTGGCTTTCGTTTTGCTGCTACGTACACACAACCTTCTCCTCACACATACGTATGACATCGGCTCGATCTGCTGGACGACACGTACGGCAAACTCGGTGGCATGATCCCCCCATAACATGTTGGACGGCATCTCCTTAGCGATCGCTTCTCGTGGGAGACGCAACAACGGCTCGGCAGCATTCCTCAATGGCGCGTAGGGGCGAAGGGCCCAATATGGCAAACTATGGGAGCTGCCATACCTAGTTGGGCTGCGGAACACCTCTCCCCTAGGCCCAAATAGCCATAGAGGTTGGCTACGGCTCATGCATAGATGCACTGAATCTGTCTAGTATGCTGATGGAGCAGATGCTAGTCTCATGTAGCGCTAATTGACTCATAGTCCTCCCATACACAGCAAATGAGCAGAGTACACAGACACGAGCTGAACCGCCAGTCGCTATGCATGCGGCCACACTTGTTCGTCTAGGTAGCAACTAGCACCGCCCGGGTTCGCCGTGTAGATGTGGAGGGCACAGCCGCCGGCACGGCTAACGACGCCAAGACCTCATGCCCTCACCGCACGCCATGGTGCGCACACCGGCACTCAGGCACGCAACAGCATGCCGGTGGCCAGCGGCACCACGACACTGTGCCATATGAGCATAGACATTGTGAATTGGCGATACAGAGACGGCGAATTGGCGATCGCGATGAAAAGTACAAATGCAATTGCCAAGGTTTCATAGACGCAATTAGTACTTTGATGTATGTCTTTGTCTTTTGTTCATCTTTTATGCTTGGTAATCCTATTTTCATTCTATTTAGCGTAATATACTCTTATTAGCGTATGGATTGATTTGATTTTACATGCTACTATTTAATCATATTATAGATTTCGCCGTACCATAATTTTTTTTTTCGTTCTTCGCCACTTGACGCGTAACAGGTACTCCACCGCAGCGTTTCGGTTCTTCTGGAGCAGGCATCTCCTCCTTGATGACATGCCTTCGGCACAACGAGCTTGGGCAGCGGCTTCTCGATGAGGATAGCTGCAGTTCTTTGAGATTGATAGTTTGGGGACGTCCTCGGCAGCGGGCTTGGCATGACTAGCACGGCGCCAGCGCAAAGGCAGCCAGGCGGCCGGGGCTACCTTGCGACATCAACCATGGCTTTGCGGTGGGCCCTGGCAACATCTCCACAGTGTGACAGTGGCTTTACAGCAGCTGCGCGATGGGAACGTACTGCGGGGTGGCCGAAGGTATGGTGGTCCGGGAGGTGGTGGTCGTACTGGGGGTTTGGAGGAGAATAGGGGTTGGCAGGATGCTGGTAGGGGTGGTGGATGGCATGGTGGATATGGGCAAAGAGGTGGATGGAGAGGGGGATTCATGGCGGATCGATTGGGGCGTGGAGATGGCAGAGGTGGAGGCGAAAAAGTTCTTCATGGACTTATGTCAGAAATAATGATTGGGGCAGAGTAGGTGATGGCTCTCGAGGACATCCTCATGCGGTGGCATATGGATCGTCTTGGGGGGACGACATTCAGGATGGTATCAACAAAGGGAAAGCTGTAGTGAATCAAATTTGGTTGCCGAAAGCTCAAGGTGAGTCGTCTGCAGGTATGCATCTTGTGGCTAAAAATTCTATAGGAAAAAAAGAGGACAAAGAAGTTGGACCATGCTTCTAGTGTGGTAGAAAGGGGCATTTGCTAGCTGAATATTTGTAACCTTTGAGGTGTCTTAGGTGTGGTTAGGAAGGCCATATGGCTAAGAGGTGCTCGGACAGAAATCCTTGGGAGTTCATTGCACCATGTTGTGGTTTTCAATGTGAAGAACTATGATTTTTTCTGATTGAGGATGTGTCGGTTGAGGATTTTGACAAAGCCAATGAGTGTTCTATCATTATAACAGTGGAAAAAGGGAATACTTCTGAGGTGAAATTAATGGCTGAATTTAGAGACTATTTTGGTCCTATATGGGATGGGGTGGTGAAATGGTTGAAAGAAAATCAATATTTAATTCAATTCCCTAATATCAAAGAGGTAGAAAAGATTACATAAGGATTAAAGTTGCAGTGAGAGATATTTGGTTAAGGGTTAGGAATGTGCCTAGAAGGAAGAAAACCTATTAAGTTGCATGCTATATTGGATCATTAGTGGGTGTTACTAGAGAAGTGGATAAGGGTAGCTTGAGTAATCTAGATTACATAAGGATTAAAGTTGCAGTGAGAGATGCATCTTTCATCCCAGAGAAAGCAGAGGCAGTGATTGGTACAGAAATATATGAATTCATCTTTGAGATAGAGAAGGAAGTAGAAAAATGCTTGAAGATAATATTGGCACTACTCTTGGTAGTAGTGCTAAAGGCAAGGAGGCTACTTCTGCTGCAAAAAAAACAGAAACTCACCTTTAAAAGTGGAGAGAAACATTAGAATAGTGTTCAAGCACCTAACTATGGAAAGGGTACTCAAGTTTCTAGAAAATCTGTGGGAAATGCTCAAGTTACTAGGGGTGATCACAGACAAAGGCAGTAGGCTTTAGGATATAATAGTAGGAAAAGAAAAACAGGTGGAGAAGCATAATAATGTTAAGAATTTGAGTGAAATGGGATATGTGGCCACTGATAGTACTACTCAGAAAGAGGGAAGTCTAGATGGAAACAACTAGAGTTTAGCTATGTGCTTTGAAGTGAGAAAAGATTAGAACAGGATACATGCCCAAAAATTATGGGGATCCATTTCAAGGTTTGAATAGGGCTCTTTTGGGCTGATTGGCAGGGAAGAATGGTACAATAAGCTTATATTTCAACATTCAATGAATATTGATCTGGTGGGCCTTCAAATACAATCAGAATTGTTATCTAAATTTATTTATAACAATAATGCTCTTGGGAAGGAGAGTTGGTTTAGGCTAGTTGAAAAGTCATATGAGAGAGAGGCTTCTCAAGTTAACAAAAAGAGATGTAGAATTGAGGAATTAGTTAATGACCCTAGGGCAAATATGATGGGTAGAATGTGTTAGGAGAGAAATGGAGGCCTCATTGGTGTCACAGGTGGGGAAGAGATAGATATTAACTTGGATGTCAATAATAGTGAAGGGAGATAGAATGGCTTATGTGCTGAGAGGAGTGATGAGAGGCAGAGAGAGAATGATATGCCAAAGGATGTTAACTTCAATACTTATAGGAGGTCAGTTCAGAAATCTTGTACAATACCAATAAGGAGAAGCAAGAGACTGCAGGGGAGGTCTACCCCTATTTTACATAAGGCTTCCAAGTTGGCCCAAAAGAGGTACACACAAGATACATGTATTAATCCTAATACTTTTTCTATTCTTGGTAATGAGCAATTGCTAGCAGGGATTTGTTTTTCAGTTCGAGAAAACCGAAAATAGGTGAAAATCGGTATTCTCGGGCTGGGCCAAGTTTTTATGGGCTCGGTTAAATAAATTCAGCCCGTTTTGAATTTCTGAACAGCCTAGGTGAATCAAGCAGTCATGAAAAAATTCGGCCCATTTTGAACCGATTTTGGCAACCTATTTTCAACTGAATTTTTCTTGAATTTAAATGTCAGATTTAAAATTTCGGCCGAAATCAGACCGAAAAAACCGATTTTCACTAAAATTGGTTCTCTCAGCCCCCCCCCCCCCCCGAGTTTTTTCCTAAAACAAAAACAAATCCTTGATTGCTAGACACTGCTAGAAAGTGTGGGGTTATTATTTCTGAATCTGATTTAGAATACATAGATGTACTAAAAGACCTAGAAATTGCTAGATTAAAGCTATATAAAAAAGAATTAGATGAGGAAAATAGGGAAAAGGAAGATGAATTAGTAGGGGTAAAGCTAGTGAGTTGGGAAGAAAGTGATTCATCCTTAGAGGAGGAGAATTGTGATGATGATAATTTTGTTAGAGTTATAAGTAGAAGTAACAGCAAAAGGGTAGAAGGAATGGTGTTAGTATCCAGAGGAAAGTGAAAGATAGGACTGAGGTCATAAATAAAGAGGGAGTGCCTTCTAGATGTTGTGATAATGATGGCAATGGGTTGGCTGAAAGTTCAGGATTGTAGAGAGCTGCACTACCTGTTGGTAGACCAAGGAAAAAAAGACATTCATGATGAATAATACATCTATTAATGGCATTTTTTGTCCCATAGTTGCAAGTATATTTTACACTTGCAACTATGGGACAAAAAGAATAGTTGTCAATGGACACTGCTCATTGTCTATGATGTTGCTCATGTTGATAATAGGGGAGAGTTCATTGTGAAATTGGCTTCTTTTTGTTCTTTTGATAATTGGCCGATGATGATTGGGGGGATTTTAATGTGATGAGATTTTCTCAGGATAAAAACAAGGGCAATTTTGATTTTGCAATGGCTAACCTATTTAGTGAGGTTATTAATACTCATGAATTGATTGACTTAAATTTGATTGGTGGATACTACACTTGGTCAAACTTTAAAGAGCAGCCCACTTTGGAGAGACTAGATAGGGTTTTTATAAACAAGAAGTGGGGGGACGTGTTTCCTTTAGTAAACTTGTGTAAATTACCTAGGTTTTTATCAGATCACAATCCTTTGCTAGTCAAAACTTCTAATGGAAAAATTGCTAATAGAAGGAATTTTAGATTTAATATGAGTTGGTTGAACAAAGATGATTTTGTGGAAATTATTCAAAAAATTTAGAAAGTTCCTATTTATGCTGATAATAAATTGAGTGTTTTTCTGATCAAGATTAAAAGGATGAAAAAAATTTAAAAGGTTTGGGAACCAACCTATTTAGACATGAGAAGAAAATGAAAGATGCCTTAAGATGTAGATTGGAAAAGTTAGAGAAAAAATAAAAGGATGGAATAATTTCTGATTGTGAGATATCTAAGAAAATTGGTTTATTGGCTAAGTTATGAACAATATATGAAGAGGAGGAGGTGTATTGGTATAGCAGATCTCATCAGAACTAGTTGCTAAAAGGGGATGCAAACACATAATACTTTCATAGAATAGCCAATGGAAGAAAGAGGAAAAATATCTTTTTTAGATTGCAATATAATAATGAACAAGCAGTAGATGATGAGGGTCTTGTTGGTTTAGCAACTGATTTATATAAATATTTTTGCTGTTTCTGAGGATGATACATGTTCATAAAATTTTAATGGCAATTGAAGTGAGAAGGAGTTGGTAAATGATGAAGAGAAGATAATGTTAACAGAACCTTTTATGGAAGAGGAAGTTAAACAAGCTGTTTTTAGCATGAGCACCAATAAAGCAGCAGGGCCTGATGGCATTTCTATTGAATTCTATCAAACATGCTGGCAGATCTTGAAAAAGATATCATGGGGCTGTTTATGGAGTTCTATGAAGAGAAACTCCATATTAGTAGAATTAATTATGGCACCATTATTTTACTACCCAAAAAAAGCTAAAGCTGTTCATGTTCAACAATTTAGACCCATATGCTTGCTTAACTGCATTTACAAAATCTTTACTAAAGTCTTAGCCCAGAGATTTGAAAAAGTATTAAATAGGGTGATATCTGTTTTTCAAAATGCTTTTCTAAAACAAAGGCTGATCTCAGAGGGGGTCCTAGTTTTACATGAGGTGATGCATGAGATTAAAAAGGAGGGCGACTGTGGTATTTTTCTCAAATTAGATTTTGAGAAAGCGTATGACAAGGTTAGGTGGGAGTTTTTATTTTACTATCTGAACCAAAGGGGGTTTCCAGTGAAATGGTGTAACTGGATTAAATCTGTGGTAAAGAATGGAACTCTTAGGATAAATAGTAAAGAAGGTCATTATTTTCAAAGCTACAAGGGGGTGAGACAGGGGATCCCCCTGTCACCTCTACTTTTCAATCTAGTGGCAGATTGTCTTACTAAGTTAGTTATTTTGGCTCAATATCAGGGTGTGACCGTGTGATTTAAGGAGTTCTGCCTCATCTGATAGACAGAGGGCTGTCAATCTTACAATATGCTGATGACACAATTTTGAGTTTTCAAAATGACCTAGGTCAAGCTAGAAATATAAAGTTTATTCTCTACATGTATGAAAAGTTGGCTGGATTGAAAATAAACTTCCAGAAAAGTGAATTGTTTGTTTGAATGGAGATTTAGATCTAGAGAAGCGTTATTATGAACTTTTTAATTGCCTAATTGGATCTCTACCTATAAACTACCTGGGGGTTCCTGTTAGTGGTAGTAGACTTAAAAACAGTAATCGGGAGAAATTAGTTGATAAGATTAGGAAAAAAAACTAGATAATTGGAGAGGGAGCTCTCTATCAAAAGGGAGAAGGTTGGTATTAATCAATGCTTATCTGTCATCTATTCCTTCTTATAGCATGTCAATCTTTCTGTTAACAAAGATGATCATTTATGAAGTAGACAAGATTAGAAGGGTGTTTTTATGGAGAGGTAATAGTCAAAATAAAAAATTTCATCTTGCCAAATGGGAGAAAGTCTGTATACCTAAAGAGAAAGGTGGCTTGGGCATTAAAAATCTTCACAATTTCAACATTTGTATGATGGCTAAGTGGTGGTGGAGAATAGAAGTCAAGCAGAGGCTGTGGCAGTCCATTATTAGAAAAAAAAAAGTACTTGAGAAATTGTAATGTATAAAATGTGAGATTTAAACAAGGGGACTCACCATGTTGGCATGATCTGATTAAGATTAAAAACTGGTATGTAAATAACTGGAAGTGGAGAGTAGGGGATGGTGCAATCATAGACTTCTGGAAAGACCACTGGGTAGGGGAGGGCCCACTGGTTTTAACCATACCTGAAAATTTTCAAATATGTAATGAACAAAACATTACCCTGGCAGAGGCTAAGGGTAAGAACTGGGATATTTCCTTTAGAAGAGGGTTGAGCATTGATGACGGAAGAAGATGGCAAGATTGTTTACATAGATTCCGAGAGTGTAAAGTTAGAGAGGAGGATAGACCTGTTTAAAAGTTAGATAAGAAGGGCATGTTCTCTGTTAAAACACTGTATAAGAATATGTATGATCATATGCCTAATTGCAAGAATAAAATGTGGAAAGCTAAAATCCCTTTGAAGATAAAATTTTTTATGTGGTTGTTTGAAAAAGATGCAATTCTAACTAAATTTCAGCTAAGGAGAAGAAACTGGAGTGGGAACCCAACTTTCTGTTTTTGCAGAGATATAGAAACTGCCAACCATTTATTCTTTGGTTGTAGGGTAGCTAAATGCATATGGAACATAGTAGCTGTAGCTTTGAACTCGAAGGTGAGACCTCCTAATCAAGAACAATATTTGTTTTGGATTAAAAATTTTGGCTAGGGAGATCCAATTTATATTTTGTTTGTCTTGCAGCGATATATTGGACAATATGGATTCATATAAACAAAGCATGTTTTCAGAATATTATGTTGAGATCGCCATATGTAATTGTTTACTCGGTATGTGCTTTACTATTGTATTGGGCACGGGCCCAGAATGAAAATTTTAAGAGTATGTTGAGGATGGGAGTCCGGGAGTTGTAGAAGACAGCAATCAAGCTCAACGACAGGAGGGGAAGGTCGATGATTCAAGCCTCAGGAGCTCTCCCAGGCGACCTTGGATGAAGAGAAAAGAGAAAGGGAGGATAAATGTTGATCGATACTCAGAAGCTAAATGGTTTTGGGATGACTCGCCCTATGGTGATCGATGTAATAGGAAAACTGAGTGGAGAGGAGTGAATGCTGTTGTTTGTGTTTGTTGAGGACCTGGCCCGTTTGTTAACTGTAATAGGAAGTGTCTAGAGACTTTGAGCTTAGATAGCTTGTTTTAGTGCTGTGGTGTGAACAACACAGTTTGTTGTTTCCGTTTTGTTAATAAAATAGAAATAGGGGGTAGCCTCCTTATGGATAAAAAATCTAGCTATATATTATAATTTGAGAAAGTTGTGAGCTCTTAATAGAGGATTTGGAGAGAAAAAATTGTAAAAAAATGGTTATCAGAGCTTTGAGAAGAACCATTAAAAACTTTTAAAAATGGTTACAAAGTGTTACAACGTTTGTCTTATATAAAAATGACAAGTTTTTTCAGTTGTAGTTTTAAATTTTAATTTAAGCTGAAAGGAACAATGCCATGCTAGCCCCATCTTGGTCTGGTTCTATCTTGACCCTATTTTATCCCCAACAAAATGCTAACCCTATCCTGACTCTATTTCTTATCTCTCTCTAATATTTTACTCCCAACCCTATTTTTTACTATTCATAGCTCTATTTCTACAGTGATGTGGCCTGTATGAGGCTAGTGTTGAACATGTCCTTAGACTCACGCAGACGACCCGCATCAGTTAGAAATTCGGGTAGGCTAAGGATAAGATATGACCAGTCCGGTTGTAGATTGTAATTGAAAAATTCGTCTATGATTAGAAACTTAATCAAGACGAAAATAATTTTTTTTTCTATTTCAACAGGATTCTATCCCCAAACCCCTAGCCCCTCTGTCTCTAAACTGAATTCAGTTACATCTAATCCCTAAACCAAACCTACTCAAATTCGAGTTTATCTAGAATCGGTTATATCCAAACCAATTCATACCCTATCTCATGCTACAGTGTGCTCCAATCCAAGCCAAAACTGGCCCCAAACCGATTGAATGATCCCCTGGCCATCCCCTATAAAAACCCTTCAACCCTCCCCCCCCTCAAAATCCCACACCAAAGCTGGAGCTATAGAATTGTACCTGTTGACGTCGTCACGGATTGATCTGGAGGAAGCCGACGCGAACGAGACCCATCGCTGACAAGGTAATCACTGTCGCCACCTATGGCCGCGCCCTTCCTCTTCAAGCCAGGCCGAGTCGTTGCCTCCCATGTGTTGCCCCATGGCTGTGCCTTTTCCATAGCACCCCCCGCACCGCCATCCGTTGCACATCGCCGTCTTCCGGGTCACACCGCTGCCGAGAGCACCGCTATCACCAACCCCAGTCACATCGTCGCTGCTTCTGTTCTGTCCTTTCGCCACTACCATAGCCAAAGGCCGCCGCTGGTTGCCGCCGTCGCCTCGTGCCATCGTATGGAACCCGAGCAGCCACTGCCCTAGCGATGCCGCTAGCTTCCCGAGCAGTCATTGTTGGGACTAAGCCCTAGCCGCCGTCTCTCCTCCCTATGTCCTAGCCGCCGCTGGAGTGCCACCCTCGTCACCGCTGTCGTCGGGCCAAAGCCAAGCCCGAGCTGCCGCCCTCTCTCTTCTTTTCTCCTTTCTCTCTCTCTTGGGCCTCTTAAGCCAAGCTAGCATGGTCTCGGGCCATCTTGGCTAAGGCAATTTGGCTTTGGGCAAAGCTAACTAAGCCAGTCAGTTGCACAGTGCGGGCCATAAGCAAATAGTGCTATTTCCCTTTTTTTTTCCTTAAACAATAACCCTTCATCTTTTGATATCTCGAGAACCATAGATCCAAATCCCTCCCAATAAATTTTATAATTTATATGTTAATCTAATCTACTTTATTTTTCTCGTATTTTTCTGATTTTTCCAGATTTTTTGTTATTTATTTGCGCCATGATTTACGTGTAGACATTGCCGCTGACGACCCTAGAGCTAATATCACCGACAATTTCCTAGGAGACATCTAGTACCAGGACTCGGGCAAGCTAGTTACATGTTAATCGTAGATTTACTAATCGTTTTCTAGATTTTGAACCTGCATGCTATTGATAATATTATTTTACCTGCTTAGGTCATAGCTAATGCCTATGTCGTGTTAGTTATTAATTAACATGGTTAACTATCTATTGCTCTGTAGTATGATTTATTTCTTCATTAAAGCATCCTTGTGTTTTACTCACACTAGATGCTTAGAGTTGCTACGAAGGGAATTTGTACATCTGTTATACAGGAAATTATTTAAATTATTGGTAGAGAGAATCTACTTTCTACTTCATGGTTTTGGTTAAACTTAATCAAACTAAAATCAACCAGGCGTGAGTAGACACGAGGTGGTGGCTTGTATGGTTCCGTGGTAGCCATCTCGGTCGATATAAGGACTGAACATAGTGGATGATCTAGCTAAGCACAATCGTACGGTCATGGGCGCTAATAATGGCAAAGCCTTATCTTGTTACTCCGTGAAATCTAGTTTTGGACTGTTATGGTCGTGTGGGTGTGCTTGATCAGTGCTAGAGACCTATCTGGCACACGAGGGACCTTCGGCTTGGCGAGGAAGCTGTTGGGGTGAAACCTTAGTGAGGCATTCTCAAGGCTAGACGTACCTAGGTAACGGCTTCATTTCACTCTCTGGTGAGTCCCACGGGTAAAGTGTTCACACTTTGTAGAGTTAAAACTATCATAATAGTTATGCTCACAGTCAAGAGTGGACTTAGAAAGCTCTGTGATGTTACCTCATCTTTTTAATAATTAATCTGGTGTAGAGACATAGCAAAGAATGCCAGACAACAAATGTTGGGCAGAGAATGCTATAGAGGGAATGTCATGTAGGGTTGGTAGCGAATGTCATCTTAGTCTCGTGCTTAGTCTCGTGCTGAGAAGACAATGTTAGTGTGTTGAGAAAACATATGGAAAGAAATGCATTTTACTTATTATTATTCTTTGTAAAAGATGCTTTACAACTACTAGGAAATTCTTAAATTGCTCATTATGCAAAATAACCATCTCTAATTTCTTTGTTAAGCTTGCATTCATATCTAAGGACGAACGTTTGCTGAGTATGTATGTCTCATACTCGCCTTTGTATTTCTGTTGTTCAGACCAATGAGCAGGTGAAGGCTTCGAGAAATACGCTGACTACGAAGGAGGCGTAGACGGGGTTGATCTAGATTACTAGAGGTATATCTCCGATCAGATGCCTGTGGCGATTTGATGGGACATCACCGATACAATTATGCATGTTCTTCTGCTTGCTATTGTACTCTGATATTGTAATAAATGGCATTGAGTCTACAATACTTATAATTATTTTAATTTAATATAGCATATAGTTTGACCATCAGTTTATATAGACTAGTACTGAAAACACAGAGGGGTTGATTTTGCAAAGCGACGTCTCGACAATTTGTGTGCTAAGAGATCCTTTTGCACTAAATATTTCCCCTAGGCAGAGTGGATCTGTTTAAAAATTCATTTCAAATTGGAGATTTCAGTGGAGAACAATCTATCGTTGACGAGACCGTTTAAAGCATCTCCAGCAGAGTCTCTAAAATGGAATTATCTATATTTAGAGTCTTTCGTCCTCCAATAGAGTCGCTATCTCAGCCTCTAAATTTAGAATTTCTCTTTTCCAGACTCTAAATTTGGAGGCTCTCTATATCAATCTCTATAGTTTCTCTAGATAGAGGTTCTCTAAGAGAGAATAGACATATAGAGAGTAAATAGTGATTTAGAGAGGATGTATAGAGCCCTAATTTTATAGCATGTTTGGTTACCTATATCATGCCTGGTCAGGCTCCGCGCATGCAGGTAACGGCCATTTGGTTGCCTATTAAGCCAGCTGAGCCAGGGCCATGGCATGTAAATCCTTGTGCTCAGTCAGGCCGTGTGGAAACAGGAAATCTGACCGTTTCCAGCGAGTCTGATTGACATGGGTGCATATGCTTCGGTGGACTCTCTTGTCAGTATTTATTGTGTCCCATCCAATTTCATGCAAGCAATCAAATAACATTTATCAACAATTTGGCTCATTTTATATAGTCAATTAAACGCTATCCTTTATATCCACCCAGTCTGTCTCACGGGAGGCTGAATACCTCTATACGAGCGAGGCCAAATAGACCAAGCAAAGTCAAAACAATTTCATTGGCTCACCCAAGGCGTCCTCGTGCTCGGTGCTCCCTTCCCTCCTCTACGTATCCCCTACCATTCAGCTCGTCAACGAGCCAGGAGCAGAGCAGATCCACGTCGCCCTCGGAACTCGTGCGGCGCTGACTTCACCAGCACCACCCGAATCGATCACGGATTCACGCCTCACTTAGCAGTGGCAGGAGCGTCACTCGCCGTCGCCATCGCCGGCACCGGCACGCCCCGAAATCCTCGTGCTCTGCAGCAACTTTCTTCCCAGACACCACCAGCCGTAGGCCCGTAGCATCTGTTCACATGGCGGTGGCCGGCGGGGGGCGGCCGGGGAGGCAGCAGGCGCGGGGGAAGCAGATGCAGCGGGCCGTCAACAACGTCAAGATCACCCTCATCTGCGCCTTCGTCACCATCCTCGTGCTCCGCGGCGCCGTCGGTGGCAAGCTCCTCGCCTACGGTGGCGGCGGCAGCGGCGGCAGCGGCACTGGGTCCGACTCCGACGGCGCAGCAGCCGATGCCGTGGTCGTCGAGGATATCGAGCACATCCTCCGCAAGATCCGCTCCGGCTTCGGCCCCGACGACGAGGAGGTGGAGCTTGCGGCGGTCGAGGCATCTGTCGGCTCCACCGGGACCGCCACGCCGACGAGCTACACTCTCGGCCCCAGGATCACGCGCTGGAACGCTAAGCGGCGGCGGTGGCTGTACCAGAACCCGGGCTTCCCGTCCCGCGACGCGCTCGGCAACCCGAGGATCCTGCTGGTCACCGGCTCGCCGCCGGCGCCGTGCGACAACCCGATCGGCGACCACTACCTGCTCAAGTCCACCAAGAACAAGATCGACTACTGCCGCCTCCACGGCATCGAGATCGTGCACAGCATGGCGGACCTGGACGGCGAGTTCGCCGGCTCCTGGGCCAAGCTCCCGCTGCTGCGCCACCTGATGCTGTCGCACCCGGAGGTGGAGTGGGTGTGGTGGATGGACAGCGACGCGCTCTTCACCGACATGGCCTTCGATCTCCCGCTCGCGCGCTACGAGGGCAGCAACCTCGTCGTCCACAGCCACCCGTACCTCCTCTTCAAGCAGCGCTCCTGGGTCGCCCTCAACACCGGCAGCTTCCTGCTCCGCAACTGCCAGTGGTCGCTCGAGCTGCTCGACGCATGGGCGCGCATGGGGCCGAAAGGGCGCGCCCGAGGCGAGGCCGGGAAGGTTCCGACGGCTAGCCTGAGGGGCCGGCCGGCGTTCGAGGCGGACGACCAGTCGGCGCTGATCCACCTGCTGCTCACGGAGAAGGAGCGGTGGGCGGAGAAGGTCTACCTGGAGAGCGAGTACCACCTGCACGGGCTCTGGGCGACGCTGGTGGACAGGTACGAGGAGATGGTGGCGGAGCACCACCCGGGGCTCGGCGACGAGCGGTGGCCGTTCGTGACGCACTTCGTCGGGTGCAACCCCTGTGGCGGCGGCGGCGACTACCCGCCGGGGCGGTGCCTCAGCGGGATGGAGCGCGCCTTCAACTTCGCCGACAACCAGGTGCTCAGGCTGTACGGCTTCCGGCACACGTCGCTGGCGAGCGCCGAGGTGAGGCAGTCGCCGCGGGTCGCGAACCGGACGGCGAGCCTGCTCGAGGCCGAGGAGGTGGACGACAAGAACCGGAGCGAGACCCTCGGAAAGATCCATCAGAGGCTTTGGACTCTGCTAGGATTTCTAAGCTAGAGTTGGTTTCAGGATCAAAATGAACACTTTCTTCGATCCAGAATTCTCATCTTTTTGAAAAAAAAAAAATGAAAAACTGATCTTTTGACGCTCAAAACCTGCATTGATCTGTGAAATACTCTGCTCTGCTGATGCTCTATCTGTTTGGCTAGCTGCATCATAGTTGTGTCGGTTAAGACTACGCATGCCAACATGGTGATGAACCAGGCATCATACTGCTTACATACATGAATGATGATCTGCTCTCATGGCATCCCGTACAAATAAACAGCTCGTAACACTCATATGTTGCTGTCCACTGTGAAGCACTGAAATCATGTTTCGGTGCTTGCTACCGGTTGCCAGAGCCAAAAACAAAAGTAGTATGAGCAAGAGTATATCATTGGCCATGGGCCTTCAAGATGACATGCTAAGTTAATTTCTTTTTTCGCTGGATTGGGGAATCGATCTCACTGAGTGAACTTGGTATCGTCGAGATCTGTCTATGAAGCTTGTTGTTCATGGTTGATTGTACTAGTAAGAAATGGTACATTTATCTTCGTGTCGTCTGTGTTAGCGCCATATTTGTGCTCCCCGTAGAGTTTTTAAGTTTGTATATACGATATAGCTTTTTAGCTGAAAAGAGCCTTCTGTTGTTTCTAGACAATTACTGAACTATTGGTTCATCCAGCCCCCAGAGTCCAGGCCAAGAGTTGTTGAAAAGTCCAGCCGATCGGGGTTGAGTGGTTGGCCTCGCATGATGACTCCCCACCGAGATATGAAATCCACCGTCCGTTAGGCATCTCTAGCTGTTAGGTGTATTGGACTTGTCCCAACACTGTTCATTATCTATTTGACACACACTATTGGATAAATGAATAGTGATGCGATACTGAATAGTGAATATAGAGAGCGAGAATAATGATAGTGTTGTTATTTGAAGGTGAATAGTGATGAGTCTGAGAGAATAAGACATTGCTGGAGACGGTCTCACGGATCTGTTTGGTTCACGACCCTGCTTAGCCCGACAAATTTTTGGTTGTGCCCGACCTTTTTGGCGTGCGCTTTGATCCAGTCTTCAAGGACACGAGGATGGTCCAACGGGCATTGGACGCGCCCCTGTCTAACGTTGCTCCCTGGCCGTCGGATTCTCATCTGACGGTCAGGATTAGATCTACTCAAAAACTTTGTTTTTTTTGCACACGTGCGTATAGATTCAAAAATATGATAATAATCTAATATGCACCAGATTCAACATACATTTGTTTCATATTTTTATGCTTAATATTTTATTTGGAAACGTGTTACAAATTATAAATAACACAAAAACTTTTATAAAAATATGAAACAAATATACGTTGAATCTAGTGCATATTAGATTATTATCATATTTTTTAGTTTTTTTTGAATTTATACGCACGTGTACAAAAAAAGAAAGTTTTTAAGTAGATCTAATCCTGACCGTCGGATGAGGATCCGACGGCCAAGGTGCAGCGTTGGACAGTGGCGCGTCCAACGCCTGTTGGACCGCCCTCGCTTCCAATCTTCAATTGGTTCGCTAATGGAAAATTTTAGTGCGCCCTCAAATAGTAAACGGGGATGGCGGGCGAGTCCGGGGTGGGGAAATTCTCCACCCGAGAGTTGGGGAGTTGGTGAGCCAAAATTGCCCCAATACGAGTCATCTACTCACCTTCCTCGTTACTCCCCTCTATCCTCTATCCTCCAGCTACGCATTTCTCCTCACCGCCACCTAAAACAATGTCAAATCCACACCTTCGCTTCTGTCGCCACACCTCCATCGCCGCCGCCACACCTCGTCCTGTCGCACGTCCTCTTTCTTGAAGTGTCATCCCCAATCCTCTCCTCCTCCCCGCATCTGAGCAGCTACTGCCGCCGCCGTTGCCACACCTTCCCCGCCGCCACCACACCTCCCTCCACTGCACCCCCGCCACAGCATCGCCGCTACCGCCACACCCCGTCTGTGGCCACTACACCTCCCTCCACCGCACCGCCGGTGCCGCCACACCTCCCCTATAGCACCTCCTTCCCCCTGAAGTGCCGCCTCCCAGTCTCCTCTCCTCCCCACATTTGCACCCGTCGGCCCCATCCTCTCCTCACGCATCTACATCGATGTCACCTCTCGGCCCCGTCCTCTCGTCCTCAAATCTGCACAAGCGTCGGGAGTCACTTCTTTCGCTTGTCCTTCCCCCCTTCCCCTACCTATCACTAGCATTCTTCGCCATCATTGTTCTTGGTAGCAGCTCTTAGAGCACCCCTAGGACGGTCCCTAAAATACTGTAGCGACCCAAGAAAAAAAGATAGAGGCGACATTGGGTGGAATGGGGCAACCCAGCAGGGTCCGTATCGGACAATTAGGGGAAGAGATCACCCCTCTTGCTCTCCAAATTTGGAGATCCTAGACGCGGTCCGCATCGCTACTGAACTCGAGGACGCAAGCAACCGGCGGTCCGTCTCGCACCCTAGAGGGAACGACAACTCGGCGACCCCGCGGCCAGCGCGGACAGAGCGTCGACATATATGTCGGCGGCGGCTCACGGAGGCCTCGCGTCGAAGGTGGTCAAATCCGGGGAGGACAAGGTCAACTAGCGGAAGGGAAGGAAGGCCGGTGGAGGTCGTTGGCAGCGTCCCTTTCGTGCAATCCGCTTCGTCACCGGTGTCCGTGAGGTCTTGTAATCACTGGTAACTTCGTGGATCTGTGAAATAGATGGTTGATTTTGGCCAAATCCTAAGTTGCAGGACGGGGGATTGTGGGGGATTTTAGGGTTTTTGTGTTGTACGACGAGATTTGATTGTGAATGGGGATTTCCCAACTAGATTGCGGGCAGCAGTAGGTGATTGTCAGGGCACATTTCGTGGAGGAATTTGTTTACACATAGACCATGTTCTTCTGTTGGCGTAGGGTTCAAATTGAAAGTGGCAAAATTCCAATTGGTGTACGTTGGATTCGTCATTGTTTGTACGTATTACAACTGGGGCAAAATTGGGGAGGAGGAGGGGGGATTGTTTCGATTACAATTTTGGAAATGGTCCGGACATAGATTGAAATGGGGAGATGGTGCTGCAGGGTGATCCTGGTGTCTGTTCGAGGTTTACAACTAAACTGCGAAGTGGTTGCTTGTAGATGGAGAAGAGTAGAACAAGCTTGCGGAGGTTTTGGACTCCATAGCTGGTCAGATGAAAGACGTTTCAGTAGCTTTGAAGGATGTTGTCGAAGCTAACCTAGAGCCAGGTTTCTCTCCAAGGACCAACTCGGTGAATTGCACGAAGAGATCGCTCTTGACGGAAGGGCAGCATTGTCGGAGATGGTGATTGCTACACCACATGTCTAAGGACAGGCTACCTTGATGAGCCTAGAGCGTGATGTGAGCCTTGATAAATGCATTCCAATGGATTACGACCCGGATAATGATGACGACGAGTACTACACGTACAACACCGATGATGAGAACTTCGGGTACAATAGCGACAACACTTCACCTAGGATGTGCAGGGGATAAATCTAGCAATTAAATTGAATAACTATGTACTTCCATGTGCAATTGGTGATAGTTTTCGTTATGTATACCTGTGTAATCGGTTTAGTGTGATGAACATTCCATGAATTATGAATGTTTGCAATAGTCACGCTCCATTTATGTACTGCTGTTGTAATTGGACATGTCGCAAATGAACATCTCATGACCTCTGTAGATCTGTAATTGCTGCTTTAATGAAATTCTTTTGCTGCAAAAAGTTGCAATCATTGCATGGGTGTATGTCTATAGTATTGTTATTTATAGATGAATATGTGTGTCTATCATTTATAACTCTGGGCACCAAACCATTTACTTTGGTGTAGGTGTTTTTTTTGTGTTGTCATTGAACTGGCCCGTTTTGATATAACTATGTTATCGCATAGGAGTCAAATGGAATCTCACTATTGTGACTACATCACTGGGTGCTCGGACTCGTTGCCATGGCAGTGTGTGCAAGGCTCGGTTGAGGGTACGACGAGCCTTCAAGTGGAATCCAAGGAGACTGAACAGACCCTGTGCACCACAGTCAAGGGCAGGACTTCCAACTTGGCTTTGGCATGGCTAAACGTGAGTCAAGACCCAATTATTGGAATTGATCAGAGCAAAGACAGTTATTGGAAACATATTCTCAAGTTCTATAATACAAACAAGACCCTCAAGTCTGATAGGTCCAAGAAATCACTTCTACAGAGGTGGGGCGTAATAAACCGAGAAGTTAGCAAGATGTCTGGGTGTTACGATCGTATTAACAACCAAAACAAAAGTGGCAAAACCGATAAAGACATGGTAAGAACTATGCTTGTCAGCTATGTGTTGTCAATCGTACCTAATAGTGTGCAATGAATACAATTTTTTTTTGTTGCAATTCATTGATGTGCTTGCCCTTTACAAAGCGGAAGAGAAGAGGGACTTCCAAATGATTCCAGTTTGAGAGTTTCTTCATAATCAGTCCAAATGGGTTAATTATACATCCAATCAAGGGAAGAAGCAAAAGAGCAGTGCAACATCTACTCCAGGGTCTTCCAGTGCCCCCATAGGATCAAATTATGTTGTAGATGTGGATGAGGACTCAGTGCTGGAGAGGCCAATTGGAAGGAAGAAGGCGAAGGCTCGAATCCGCAGTGCGGCTGAATCACAAGCCACCAGTAGTAGGTACATTGAGCTTATCTCAGAGTTGCTTGGTGACGTGCAGAGCGACATGGCACAACATGCTAGTTTGTTCAGCTCATTTCTGTAAATAGAGGAGCAAAACATTATGCTCAAACGAGAGGAGCTCGTGATTCGTCAGCATAAGGAAGAGAGGCTGCAAAGGAAGGAGGAAGAGAGCATCATGGCCCTGGATTTGAGCTCCATGTCCGAGCTGCAGCGCCACTATTACACCCTTCTGCAGGGTGAAATACTCGCAAAGCAACTTAACTGAACGGAACCTATGCATGCACAACTTACTTAGCTAGATCCCTGGTATGGATTCTATATGCACTTGTGCTTGTGGATCCATAGTGATATGTAGTTGTCACGCAAATTGATGTGTTGACATTTTGCTGCATTTGGTCAGATGGATTGCACTCAAGAAGATTACTTTCGTTACATGCTTTGTTACTATGTTGGGAGGCAAAGGGCTGTAGTTGTTCTTCTTCTTTTGGTTGCCTTGTGGTTGAGGGTTAAAGATGGTAGGAGGGCTAGAGGTGGTTTGAATTATGGTTCACTAGTTGATAGAGATATATGGAGAAGTAATAAACTTATTAGGTTTATTGACAGCTCTGATAGGATATGCATTCAACAGCTCCGTATGTCTAGACAGTGCCTGTACAAGCTATGTGCTTGACTTAGGGAAAGGGGACTCCTAGTTAACATATTACATGTCTCGATAGAGGAACACGTTGCAATGTTTTTGTACATGGTAATACATCATCATACAAATACTGCAGTTGCTTTCAAGTTTTGGCGATCGGGGGAGACTGTGAGTAGGAACTTCAATGCTGTGTTGAACGCCATGGGGGAATTTTGCCCGTGATCTCATTTATTTGAGGTCTACTGACACACATGGAAAAATCACTAGCAACCCACAAAGATTCCACCCTTATTTTGAGGTGAACATGTGAACGAAGACTTGGGAAAAGTTGTTTATTGTCCATCCACACACAAACCAATGGCAAGCGTGCTAATGCCCTTAATGGAGAGTTTATGATTGAAGTTACACAAAACCAAGTCGATCGTCATTACTGTAGCTGCAAGGAGAGGTGGAGCTGGATTCGTCATGCCATGGGTAATAGTGGTAATGGGTTTGATGCAAGCTCTTGCAAGTTCACTCTCTCTGAGTCCGAAAAAGAACATCTAGCTGTAAGTACCCTGCATCTAACAGTGCATTTGACATGTAGATGCTTCACTATGTTCTGATCTTTCTTCTACTATCAACATTGCAGAAAACAGCCGTGAACTATTTAACTAGGCCTATCAAGTTCTTTCATTTGTTGAAAGTTATTCTCAGATCAATCACAGACTGATGGATCATTTGTTGTTGACAATTACACTGTCAATACATTATGCAGTGATGAACAAGACATGGACTGTCAAGGGCCGATGCTTCCTTCATGCAAACAGGAAACAATGACGGTAATGAATCCGACACAATTGCTCGGAATAGTCGTATTAACCTGGAAGATAACGCTCAACCTCTTCAACCTCAAGCAAGAACCGCAAGTGGGTCAAATCACCAATCAAGAAGTTGAAGGCAAAAACCAGCTATAGCGGTAAAGTATCAAATGATGACCTTGCGGCTAGCATCAAGAAGCTTGCCAAATCTTAGGGCGGCTTCTTTTCGGTTTATCTTCTCTACTTATTTGGTTTATCTCATAACTTCGAGAATTTTTCGAGATAGCCTCGAGAGCCGGGTGTCTTTTGTATGACTTATTTTAGAGAGCTTTTTGACATGCCTACGAAATAAAAAAATAGATTAAAAATTAATAAAAAAGTGAGATAAGTCACATAAGTTACATAAATCTGATTTATTTGACTTATTTACGTGACTTATTCGACTTATCTCACTTTTTTATTAATTTTTAAATCCGTTTTTTATCTTGTAGGCATGTCTAAAAGCTCTCTAAAACAAGTCACACAAAGTGCACCCGGCTCTCGAGACTATCTCGGAAAATTCTTGAAGTTACGAGATAAGTCAAATAAGTCGATAAGATAAGCTGAAAAGAACCGGCCCTGAGGCATCATCATTTCCCCTTATCGGCATCCACACCATTGCATGCTCGTGAAGATCCCCATGCAAACTTATGGCGAAGAATAAATGGATTAACAATCCTGACTGTGACGTAATCTTTATTTTTTAAAAAACTATATTATTAACTAGTAAAAAATAATAAAAATAAAATAAAATAATGAATTTCCGAACTAATTCTAATCCCAAGCCGTATCCAAGCCGAGCTCCACCGTCATCAGCCGGACTCTATCGCCATTAAACGAATTAAATCCTAACCGAACCCCAAATCTCAGGGACTAAGGGCATCTCCAGCAAGAAGGACCAAATGGGGTGCCCCATCACTGTAGCAAACAGTGATGGGGGCAAGTAATGGGAAAGTAGAGAGTAGGAATAATGATGGAGCTGTTGTTGGGATGTGAATAGGGATGGGGCAGCCCCATTGGTAAGGTGGCGCGTGAATAGTGATGGGGCAAAAGAAAAATGGTACAGGCTGTTGGAGATGCCCTAACCCCTAGCCGAATCACCCCACTATTAATCCCCCATCATTAGCTAAATCCGTTCCTCAACCACCATCCCAAAATCCCCAGATCGATCTGTTACGATTTGCAACGACACAGAGCAAGGGAAGGAAGAGAGGGGACTGCAAGCCGTCGTCATCGTCGCCAATAGGGTGAGGCCCCATCCCCACCATTGCCCTCCACCCACCGCAGACACACACGCCGCCGCCAATGCGTCGTGCCGCCATTGTTTTTTTACCGCCACGTCTTTGCATTCGACGCCGCCGCAGCCTGTCATGCCGCCATGCCGCGTGCCACCTCCGCTTTGCGCCAGCCTTGCTCCGCCGTCTTGATGGAGCCACAGCCACCGCCGCCGGAAGTGCCGCCGCTCTCTCTCTCTCTCTCTCTCTCTCTCTCTCTCTCTTTCCTCTTTCTCTCCCCCACGCGGTCTCTGGCTTGCGCACTGTGCAGTAGGGGAGATCATCCCTATTAGTATCAAAACAGTGGGCCAAATAGCAATCCCTCCACCAACAGTGTTTACTTTTCAATTTTGCAGAAAACAGTAAATTTTCACAAATTATATCTAGAAAACTGAGACTTCGTTTGGCGCAAGATAAAATTCATAAAGTTTCTAAAATCCCAATCTACTTACTGTTATTTTTCAGTAATTTTTGAAAATATTATTATTTTCTGGTTGTTTATTGCTGTTTTTCTCTATTTACGTGCGTAGACGCTACGGAAATCGGCGATGACGTCGACGTTGCTACTGAGGTGCAAGGAGATCTGCAGTACAATACGCTGACGAAGGCAAGTTAGCAGCATATTGATCCTATTTTATGAAATGTGTTGCTAGATACTTCAATGTGCATGCTATTTGTTTATTTATTTCATTGAATTTACTTGCATAGTTAAATTCCATATGCATGCTGACGAGGGGGCCACTGGCTTGGTGAGAGGCTGCTAGGGGCAAATACCTTAGCGGGTGGGCTCAAGTCTAGATGTACCTGCAGAAAGGCTTTGTTGGACTCTTTGAAAGGTGAATCCATCCCATGGGTAAAGTGTACCCTCTTTGTAGAGATAAAACTATCATGATAGTCGTGCTCGCGGTCAAGAGCGGGCGAGGAACAGATCCACTGGTGTAGTCCCATGGTTTTAATAATTTAACTGATGTAGTGGGTTGGCATCGAGTGCTTTCAGTTTATGCCGCAAGGGCTATTCTGGTGTTAAGCTAATAAACATTGGTTATTTAATTAAATTAAAGTTTCAAAATGCAGTTTCTAACTTTTAGGAAAAGTTTATAAAATTAGCTTTATACAAAGTAACCCTAGCCTGTCATTGTATCCTACATCATCATCATATAAGGACCTTGCTTGCTGGGTATTCGCATACTTACCTTCGCATATCACGCAAGGCTGTTCATTCCAATGAACAGGTAAAGGAGCTGAAGAAGCACCCTACGATGGCGAGTTCAACGTTGGTGACCAGGACTACTAGTCACGATCCCTAGTCAAATGCCTGTGGTGCTTGTACGGGCTGCATCGATGCATGTTATTGATTTTCGCTGGTTTTTATCATTTATTTAATGTAATAAATAACGTACTTTGCCTTTGGATTGATGTTATATTTTTCAATGTAATAAGCGTACAGTGCTGTTTATCATATTGTAATGCATGTGGTACCAGCTTGATCCTTGGGACCGATACATATCTTAACTATGCAAGTGACGCCACCTTGCAGACTTGGGTTATTGACTTCATATCTAACATGTACGGTGGTGCAGTGGTGGTCCGAACTGAAGTTGGTAATGTTTTTTTTATTTTTCAACAAGGGACTGGCCCCGATTTCCATTATCATTGAGACAACGGAAACAATGATATAGTACGTTCTAGGGTATAACCCTGCAAAATCACCGGTTCACCACACCGAAATAGACCACTAATCATCACAAAAGAAGGCAATACCGCTCCTAGCCTGACTACTACTAAAACATCCTATTACATATTTTTAACCATCAGTAGCACGCATCCATCATCCCAGAAGATCTGCCGTTGGTTTGGAAAGCCTTCTATCCGCCCCATCAGCATCTTGAACATCAACTCGATGTCCGTCAGTTGGCAGCAGCAGAGCTCGAACATCTTGAAGTCCCTTGCGCTTCCTACAGTTTTGGGTACCCCTTCCTTCGTCCCTCCCCCTAGAACTGCAATGAATCCCCCCAAACATTGAGAGCAACTTTTTAACATGATTTTTGTTTCATCCCCAGGATTTCTGCCCAATAATCAAGCAAAGCACACACCATATGTAAAATATTTAAAGGAGATTTAATCAAATATCCATCAAAAATAGCTTTATTTCTATAAATCCATATGGACCAGCAAAAGGATGCTAAGCAAAACATATACCACTTCGTACCTTCTGACCAAATGCCATTCATCCACAATAAGAAATGTTTAGTATTTTTAGGTATATTAGTGACTTTACAGCATGCAGCTATATTACTCCACATGGCTTTGGCAGTGGGACAAAGAAAGAATAAGTGATATGTAGTTTCAATATTGTCACAAAAGCAGCATCTCGGGTCTCCACCCCAGTTTCTTTTTTCTCAGATTTTCTTTAGTAAGAATGACGTTTTGCATTAACATCCACATGAAAATCTTGATTTTCAAGGGTAATTTAGCTTTCCATATTATGTTAAATTTTCTATCAGGCTCATTGTCTCAAATGTTCTTATAATGAGATTTTACTGTGAAAATTTTCTTCTTCTCAAGTTTCCAATAAGCTATATCCGGACCCCTGCCCAAGCTTACCTTATGAAGTTTCTGTAATAGATCATTCCAGATCATATTATCCGGCGGATCTAACCACCTTCTGAACGACAACCTCCATTGTCTTAACTTACAATGTGCTACAGAAATATTTTTTTCATGACAGATTGCATACACATTTGGCACTATATCCTTCAGTGGGACATCCCCCAACCAACAATCCCCCCAAAAGTCACTCATATGTCCATCTCCTAACACATACGCCCTGTATTTGGTGTAAAGATCTTTACACTTTAAGGTGTCACTCCACCCAGGAGAATCACTATAACTATGTTTAATCTGAAGCAAAGTTTTTCCCCTACAATACTTATTTCTCACCAATTTCTGCCAAATACCAGATCCTCTATCTAATCTCCACGACCATTTGCATAGCAAACTAATATTCATGTCTCTAAGATTTCTAATCCCTAATCCCCCCTTCCTCTTAGGTTTAGTGATCCGTTCCCATTTAACAAGATGATATTTCCTTTTCGAGCTATTCCCTTTTCAAAAGAAACCTCTTCTAACCCGGTCAAATTTCTTAATAACTGTTTGAGGCATTAGGAACATTGACATGCTATAAATGTAATGTTGTTTGCATATGGTGGTGCTTTTAGTTTCTATTTTGTTTAGTTCTGGATGCAATGGTGCATGATGCAATGCTAATCAGTTTCCCAAGTCCAGAATGCATTGCTGTATTCTATTTTGGTCTATGCGTCATGTGTTTGGCAAGTTTAGAACGCAAGGTGACGATCATTTTGGCTGTACGGATGTGCAAGTATATTCCACCTAATGTGGAACGGAATGCACTGCTGTCAAGTATAATTATGTACTGTACGTATGAAGAACTCTTATGTCATTTTATCTGTATGTCATGTATAATTATGTGCAAGTATATTCCCCATTAATTCCACCTAATGG
This sequence comes from Olyra latifolia, assembly GCA_036346145.1. Taxonomy (NCBI): domain Eukaryota; kingdom Viridiplantae; phylum Streptophyta; class Magnoliopsida; order Poales; family Poaceae; genus Olyra; species Olyra latifolia. Next base: position 23,946,974 of record CM070532.1, read on the forward strand.
GGAATGAGATGCACTGTTGGCATGTGTAATCAGGGGCAGACCTGGGCCTAGGCTGGGTGGGCTCAAGCCCGGGTCGTAGGCCTGCTAGTAATACTATCCCTCAATAGTTTAGCCCGGTAAAATGAGGCCGAACGGCCTACGGAACGGAAGCCCAGCCCGAGGAAGAGACGATCAGACCAGCGAATGGCCTGCGGAGTCTGCGGACGACCGACGTGGCGTAGAACCGCCCGCGTATGTAGACCGGCGTAGACGGTAGAGACGCCGCGTACAACGCTGAGCCCATGAGCCGCCGAGGCGATCACCAATCAGCCGATCAGGCGACGGGCCCAGTCGCCACTGCGGAGCGCGGACTGCTGACGAATGGATTTTATGGTCTAGTCATCTAGTCATATCCAAACTGCACCTCTTGTGTGTTTCTCGGTATTGTGTCGTCTTTTGTTCTATAATGGATTTTATGGTTAAAATCTTAAATTTATTTATGCATTTATGTTATATGTTTTTATTATTGTTTGCTGTAGCTAATTTTTGGTATTTATCAATAAGTTTTAGTATATTAGATTTTAGCCCGGGGCTCAGTGAGATTCTAGGTCCGCCACTGTGTGTAATTATGTATTATAGGAAGAACTCTACGTGTAATCATGTAAGTTTTCAGATAACTGTTGTTCAAGAACTCTAGCAAAATTGTTGAATCGATACTTAGGTTCACCATCCACCTGATGCTGTTTTCCAGGAGGTAGCCTTGCTTAGGTTCACCATCCACATGCATCGGGTGATTGCATTCTTGCTTGGCTTCAAACCAGACACTGCCCACACAATTGGCTTGGTGGTATCACCTGGCTTCCAACCAAACACCATCCCATCATTTTTTTACTAAATATTGGCATTCCATTGGCTTCGAACCAAACATAGTAACATTATTAATGTTTTGGTCATGACCAATGGCTAGTCTACTTAGCATCTATAAGAGGCACTCTATAACACTGTTTATCCGACTTTTTAGGGATAGAGTAGGTGCTGGAGGGAAGGAATTTTTTAGAGTGTACTGTAAAGTGTGAAAATTAGAGGGATAGATAGAGTGCGTAGGGAATAGTGTTATAAATGGCCTAACGTGGTTGCTTTTAGGACTATACACAAACACACCCTAGGTCTCGTTCACACACGTTTGACACTCCCAGCTCCACCACTTAGGGATGAAAACGGATCGGATACGGTCGTATATCACTAATATTGTATCCGTATCCATTTTTTTTTCTAATATGGATTGGATACGGATAGTGCCGGATATGGATATGGACACGGATAGTGTCGGATATAAATACATATAGTTTCGGATACGAATTCAAATAATATAAGATCGGATATTGGTCGGAACGGATATTTCCTCAGATAATACGCTTATTCGAAAATACATGCTAGAAAAAAGAATCAATATATGTCTTGGAGTGAACAATTTCACCAATTGAGAGATATAACAACATAGTGTTGCTCACTGCATACTGTTGATCAAGTTAAAGAAAATAATTTTGAAAGCATGGAGTAATATCAGATTAACATGGTAGAACAAGGATCATACACATCAGCACATCACACATGGACATGGAGTAACTAATTAAAGCATTTCGATATCTAGTTTCTAGACTCCCACATCATTCGGCTCTCATCAAAATCATAAACCCAGAGTTTACTTACTGTCTTGTAGAAATTCAGATAACAGAGCAAAACAACTAAATTACCGGAATTGAAATTAATCATCTATTTTGAAATATCAATTTCTTCAACCCAGACGAGATGAGGTTTTCAGATATACTTCAGCGATACTGCAAAGGTAAAAATATAGAAAGAGCAAACAACTAAATTACCGTGGTTTGTTGGACTCTTGTGGGCCACCTAGTAGGCTGGCAGATGCCATAGACCTTAGAATGAATTCGGATAATATCTATTGGACACCTAATATCCGTATTATCTATATCCATATCCGTATCCGATACCTAATATCCATATCTATATCTATATCCGTAAAAAACAACTGGATATCTATATAATTATCTAAATTACTATCTGATTCGGTCGGTCGGTCGAAAATTATCTCCTCCTTTGCACCCTACCACTGGCCAGCGGAAACACCAACGGCGAACGCGAGACCCAACGGAACGGCGAGGGCGCAGCGGACTAGCGGAGGCGCAGCGCCCATATAATAACTGACGAGACGCCGAGGAGAGAGAGACGCCGAGAGCCCCGGCCTCCACTGACCACTCCCATCTGCCGCCGCGATGGCGTCGGGTGTGTCGACGAGTATGGTGCTCACGCTGCTGGGCTTCTGCGTCAGCGTCGTCTTCATCGTCTTCGTCTGCTCTCGGCTCGTCTGCGCCCTCATCCGCCGCCCCTCCGCGCGCCCCCGCTCCCCGCGCCTCCCCCCCAGCTACTCCTTCGCCATCCAGGTCGACCGCCAGCCCGCGCCCGCCGCCGCGGGGCTCGACCCCGCCGCCGTCGCCGCCTTCCCCACCCGCGCCTTCTCCGCTGGTGCCGGCGGTCCCCGCGGCTCGGCACCCGCCGCCGCTCAGTAAGTGCTTCTCGATTTGCCTCTACCGATCGCGATTCACTACCACTGAGTCGCCAATTGAGGATTCCAAATTCCAATCTGCGCCTGTGCGGTGCCTTGGTTGGTACGGCGTAGTGTAGGCCTGTAGCATTGCGTTGCGTGCCATCCAATCTTGCTGCTTACCGCGTGGCGGTGCTGCTGCTTAGCACGCGGGTGAGTTGATGATAGCATTGGGGAGGAATCGGTTGTTCTGTCGGTGGGTTCATCGCTAGGATCGCAGCGGAGTTGCAGTTTGGATGGAATTTTCGGGCTCGATCGCACCATCACACACGTTTTTAGTTGGATGATTAGGTAGATTATTGCGGGGAACTAACGTTGCAATTAGGAGCTTGTGGTTGTGGGGGCGCCGTCAGATTAGTGGCGAAAGGGGAGATCTCTCCCATGATAAAATAATAGTAGACATTAGTTGTTTAACTAGACGTCATGATAAGTGTCTAGTTGGATTGTTCTGGATACTAGTGCCGTGTTCTCTTCACAGTACTGGATCCTCAACAGTGTTCTTGTATGATTCTGGGGGTGGAACTGGATCATGTCATTTTTTTTTGTAAATGTTGAATGTGGAAGTTGGTTAAACGGTACGAGCTTATTTGATTTCTACTGATTTTCATCATATGGAACTGTTAGTCATTATAACGACTGAACTAAATTTAGGGAGAAATAATCTTACTCGCCACTATTTAATCTAACTTATTGCCTAAAATAATTAAGTTTGGTGTTTGCAAAACATTTTCCATCTTAATGTTCACCAAGTGTGCGCTTGCATCAAATCAACCCCAATGTTGTTCTTAGCAAGGCACAGCCAAATATGAATGTACTGAAAACTCTTGAACAAGAAGCATGACTGTGTGAGATATATTTTTAGCGCCAAAGAAGTTGTCCTTGAGGAGGTTGATTGATATTTTTGTACCAAAGAAGTTGTCCTTGTGGATGTTGGTGCTCAAGAGAAACTGTTTAACTTTTTATAGTAATGGTTGTTGTGCTCGATTGGGGATTGACTATTGAATCATGAGGTCCCGGAGCTTGCATTGTTCCTGAACAGCTAAGATCACTCGATCAATCACATCAAAATAGAGTACACATATTTAACTGCTCCTCAACAAGATGGTAGAGAGGAATAATGGGGCACCGTCATCAAAGGTTTAATCCTCACCGGTGCTTGATGAGAGCAAAACATTGATTAGCTTGGTTAACTGAAAAGGCTACAACATTGTGCTTGGACCTAATTGCACGAATCACTCGACATCCACAATCATGAAGCATGAATTTGAAATTGACATTGTAAACAGCAAACGTTTCAGATTTCGTTCAAAGTTTTTCAGCAGAGTACCTATTTTTATATGAACAAATTGATTATCACTTATTCACCTATCAGACATATGTTCCTTAAGATTTTATTGTGCTGCTGAGATTTTGAGATTTCACCAAGAAAATAACAGTCCATCAAATTAAAATGCGTGGAAGAAACACAATTCTTAGTCTGAGGCATAATGATGTCAAATATGATTGTATTAATCATAGTGACGTTGTTTACCTTTTTCCGAATGTGTTATATTAAACAAGACTAAGTATGCTTGACATCCTTTTATTGCATCTTAAGTAAGAGAGGTGGCACGCTGTTGTTAATTCTGCTGATATATTCTGAAATGCCATCTGTTCTGTCATGTGTTGATGTTTTTTTAGCAATTGTCCCATTATTACACCAAAACTAGACTCTTAACTGTTTTTGTCATCAATGGCAGGTGTGTGATCTGTATTGCAGAATATGAAGATAAAGATGTACTTCGCTTTGTTCCTTACTGTGGCCACAATTTCCATGTGGCCTGCATAGATATTTGGCTAAGTCAGCACTCAACATGCCCAGTTTGTAGAATTTCACTGTGTGACGACCACTACCCTGATAGCAAGCACACCGTGCCTCCTACGCCAAGTGCAGTGGCAATACCTCCATGCTCTCTTGAAGCATCAAGATCAGATCCATGTCATTGCCTGTTTGTCGGCACTGGGCATTCGCCAAGGGCATCCGAGGTTCTTAGATATGAACCCAACCAGGCGAATCAGATAGTCCATTCTCCATCCGTGGATGGAGGAAACAACTCGACATTATCAGAGGTTAACTCTCCTGGTGAAAATAACAACCAAACAGCAAAATAGGACAAGGAGAGTTCTCGCATTCTTGACAGGGCTCTGCAAGTAGCTGCTTGGAGTTTTTTCTGTGCAGTCCACAGGGCGAACAACCTGTAAATTTGGAGACATCTACACATGTAGATGTCTGGCTGTAATAGATTAGCTCTGAGGGGTTTGATGTAAATATGAGAAATCATTCATGTTTATTTTATTAAAAAACCACATATTTGTTGATCACACTCAATCAATCAGCTGATTGCATTACTATTCTTCTCCCATGTACGGTACCCCAATGGGTGAACAATTGTTAGTACAGCAGCAGTACACTGTACATCTGCTAATGGTTAGTAACCTTCAGCAAACAGGATGAAGGGCATCTTGATTAGTTCGTTGATTGGAGATTCAGAGCACTTGAGACGAACATGATTTGCGCTGCAGATTAACTGACCAGCAAGATGCCATTGTCTCACTCATGAAGCCATGCAAAAAATTCTTCCTGGACAGCGTAAGATCAGCTGCCATCTTGTTTGCATCCATTTGGAAGCTGGGAACACTTCAGACGCCACACAGTACTATTCCTACGGATTCTGCAGCAGCATGTGGCTCCAATGTCCATCTGTGCCAAGTCTGATGCCACCATTGGTAAAGTACTGAGATTACATGATCTACATTGGTGGGAAGCATCATAATCCTGGATAATTCTGAATCAAGAACCAGGATCATGATCTAAGTTCAGAATTCCAGATGATGGATGATCTCTCCTCTGAAAGCTGATCCTGGAGGGGCCTCCTGTGGCAGAAGAACAGCCTATGGTTGTCGACCTTTCTCGGCCCAATCGTGGCTCACTCTAGATCTCACTGTGTTCTCAAAGCAAGCAGCTTGGCCTGAATTTCCCTCCTGTGAACGTGCAGGGGTCCTGTGCTGAAATGATAATGATTCCACCAAGTGTGTGTGTGGACATGCTGCATGCCAAGAAAAGCCGTAGAAAGCTTTACAGTGATCGCTGTCGGTGGTGGCCCTCACCGGAGCAGAGCTCAGCTCAGCTCCATCCGCCCTTAAAACGGCGAGCATCATGTCGCGATGATCTATCGCATTCTCTCTGCAAAAGCCATTGGAGAGGAGGAGAGCTTTGCCTTGAGCTTTCCGAGCTTCAGCCATGGCGGAGGTCAAGCACCTGTGCCTGGTGAGGTTCAAGGAGGGCGTCGTGGTGGACGACATTCTGCAGGCGCTCACCAAGCTGGCTGCAGAGATCGACACGGTGAAATCCTTCGAGTGGTATATATACACCTCGACGCCTTCTCATTGCACTTCCAGTGACCAAATGTAAGCTTAAGCTACAATGCATTAAGATCAAGATGAGGTATCAATGTTGTTCAAACTTAATCTGTTTAGCACCTGAGCACACAATGGTGTCCAAACTTCTCCAGAAGAACAGCCATTGGTCTGCAGCCTCAAGCATCTCTGATTCAACTCTGTTTTTTGGTGAGCTCACTATTAGTCATTGTTGATTGATTTTGCAGGGGGGAAGACGTGCTGAACCAGGAGGCGCTGACACAGGGCTTCACCCACGTCTTCTCGATGGCCTTCGCGAGCGGCGAGGACCTGGCGAGCTGCATGAGCCACGAGAAGCACGCGGCGTTCGCGGGCACGTTCATGGCCGCGCTCGACAAGGTCGTCGTCGTCGACTTCCCCGTGGTCGTCGCCAAGCCGCCACCCCCGGCGGCGGCATGACCGGAACGAGTGTCCGGCCGTCCGGCGAGCATCTGCCAGCTATTGCTGTAGCCTGTATGGCTCCATGATCTTCAGGTAATCGCCTAAATGCAGCTGTGCTGTGATGTGTGAATGGTGTACCTTTGCTTCCCTGTCCTGCCACTTCGGTGTTATTAGGAGCTTCTTGCTTTGGTTTGGAATAAATTTCAGTGATCTTTTCGGCGCCTGCTAATGCTATTTCATCGTAATCTTCTTCTCTTTTCGGTCTTTATGATGGGATTGATGGATTGGTTGGATTCATGAACGATCTTTGTGGCTGGATCTTGTTCATTGCTTTAGCTTAAATGTTTTGTGTACACACAATGAAGGGGTAGACATCAGCGCTGTGGAGAGGTGAATGACGGAGATAGGAGCGACCTATTGATCGGAGGCACTGCTTGGCTGAAAGGAACCGCCGTCCAGTTGTGATGGCAACGCCTTAGATCGAGTGTCTATTCATTACTTGAATTATAGTGGATACATAATGTCTCTTTTATAGGGATGAATGACTTGTTTCATAAAAAAATAATCCATAACTAATAGCAACTAATATTATACTCCCTCTGGTTACAAATAATTAACATTCGAGATACGTGCAAATCAAACTTTTGAAAATTACGTAACAACTATCTTTTTAAATAGTTAGATTGTGTACGTAAAAAATACGTAGATTCGTCTAAAAAAATTCTTCAATAATATTATAATTTTATTGGGGTTTTAAAATAAATACAATAGTAAATAGTAATTAGTGGTCAAAGTTCCTTCTTGGAGACCGTGCAAAGTAAAAAATGTCCGGTTATGGACAGCACTAGGCACAGTCAAAACCCACTCATCTTGTGATAAAAATTAAGGATAGCTTCAATCAATAGGTTACCAGTGGAATAAGTTAATTCATATGCACGATTGACATGATTTACGTGAAAAAATCTCCTCAAGATGAGGAGTAAAAAATCACAAGACCAACTGGTCCACTCCAAGTTTCCTTGCACTATTAGCAACAATGAGTACAAATAAAGTTTTCTCTAGAACCTCTAGAGATTATAACAACGCCACCACTATCATCAAGTTACAAACTGGGCTAAAACTTCACCTCTATGTGGAAGGATACCTAAAAGGATCCAAGGAGCCAAGAGGGGAGGGTGAATTGGCCTAAACCAATTTTTAGAATTTTTTTATTACTTTTAAATTTAATAAATTTTTCTACAACCAGTTGTAGGAACTAAACAAGACAAATGAAAAGAAGCAGAAAAGTAAATACAAGAAGTAAAGGAGACAAGGGACGAGATTTTTTTTTCTCAGGGTTCAAAAAAACTTTCCATTTTACTGCTCCTCATTGAAGCACTCTTTACAAAGAGAAGTATCGCTCCGATTTCACTCAGGGTAGCCCTTCACTGCTCCGATAGATGGACTCCGACCTTCACAAACACTTGGAGTCTCTTACAAGCGTCTCCTTAAAATATCACCAAGCACAAACTCCAAAAGTAAGAAACTTAGTAACAAATTCGAGATGACTTGATCTTGTCGGATCAAGCCTTCCATGCAAGCATACATAGAGACATGACACTCAAGCTCTCATAAACCCACTCTAAGATAGAAGCCCTAGTTTTTGTGACTTGCACTCAAATGGACTTTAGGATAGCATATGGATTGAATGAGCATGAAATAAAAGAGTACCATAAGGCCTTAAATTGACACCCAAAAACTAGTCGTTGGGACTAGAAACAGGAATCCCACGGCACTATCGTACCATACAGCACGCCGTACTATATGGCACAAGGGGTTACCGTATGTGTCGGGGATTAGATAAACTACCCTGACGGCTAGGCCCATACATGACTTACCCTTGGGTTGCGTACTCGGGGAGAATAAGGCGAGTATGGCATGCTCGAGCTGATACTGCGGCGGATGATGCTCGGGGGGGTGGGCCTCTTTACTTATGGGTCGTTGAACGTGTCGTCATGGGTCCCGAAGAGGTGTATCTAGATGGTCAGCCCGATGCTCTTGCTGTCTTGAGAATTCTTTCATGTCCAGACTCCGAAGCCTGCCAGATATGGATGTTCCTTAGGGCGTTAGCGTATTTTTAGGATATACCTGTAAATTTGGTAGGATTCTACCTTTTTCGAATAGGTTTTCTCGGTCGTGTAGGACCGGGACTGCGTATACCTTATATTATAAATACCCCCAGGGGAGGGGAGGGTATCACCATCGACAGGCATAGAGATCCAATCTCGCCGCAATAACAAACATACACGTGTGACTGTAGTAGGATAGTTATCTCCTTCCGAGAGGCTCGAACCAGGATAAACCTCTGTGTCTGATCTACTCTTCATCTTAGCGACTCGACACATGTATGATGGCAACCCTTTGCAAAAAGGGGTTGTTTTATCCCTCAATCAACAAGTAATCTCAGCGGAGAATTGATTTCCTAATCATCTACAGCTGGTGCCATCCGTGGGGACCGATAGATCCTTTGCTGAAGAGATCACAGAGATGTTAGACGCCGAACGCTCGCCTGATCATCGTGCTCCTGTTGGGCGACACAATGGCCATCATGAAGGAGTGGACTTGGAGTATGTTCCCAAGCCGATATAGTTCCAAGCCTAGCCGAAACAAATTTTCCCTACATTCGATGATGACGATGACTAACTCTATGTTGAGCTGGATATCCCGGATCGCATAGAACTCAAAGACGGAGTCGTGTCATGCGGAAGCTCGATGATGACCCCCTCATACCCCTCTGCTAGCAGATGCGTCAACGTGACTACACTAGGCAATCGCTAGCTCGAGGGAGAAACTTCTAAAGTAGTCTTGCAACGTGCCCACAACGCCGTCCGAGCTCGTCTCGAATCCTATATGAAAAGGACCCTAGCCAGTATCCGGCAGCACACCAATGGCAGGCCCCACAACGACGCCCGAACACCTTTGCCTTCACCAGCCTAGGCATCGGAGGCCCCGTCCGAGGAACGACGCATTTTGGCTTCGCTCCTCGTCGGGCAAGAAAGGCCGTGGGCACTGGCGGTGGTCATGCGCAAGCTTGCAAACGAGCCTAGGCAAGAAGACTAGGGAGCCATAGGCATCGTTGTCGTGGAAGATCTCGAGAGGCTGGCCATTGATTTGGCCCTACCGTGACCACCCGAGCAAAGAGGAGCCGAAAGACGTGCTCGGGAGCATCCTCAAGGTGGGCCGACTGGCTCTTACAGCGGCGAATCCCAGAGCGTTACCCGGGAGAGCTGCGACTGCCATCATCGGTGCCACAACCAAGCAGGAGGACACGAAGAACAGAGCTCTGAGGGCCATGCCGAGACGGACATAACTTCACCACGGTGCGCTCCCCATGCTGTGACCGAGAAGTGTTCTCTCGCCTCGGTCCTCTCCTGTATGGCCAACAGCCTCGTGATGGTCAGGATCGCCTCGATCGATCTGAGCATCACATCTCTGTGGATTACGGATGTCGGAGCAACGCATTCCAATGTAGCCCATACATGCCCAAAAGGTGCACTAGTCTAGGAGTAGCATCAAAGCACTCCTGAATGTGCTTGTTGCCCATTGATTCTCACACCCGTTTCCAATTGATGCAGCGATGCTCTCTGATTGGATCATCCTGGGTGATATGTTATACATATATGCCCTTCTCGACTGAGTTTCAAAACATATCACCATTATACTCAGAATTCTCATCAAACCATAGGCCAACATGGACCATCCTGACTTCTCTAAGTTTTTTGCCTGTAAACCTGAAAGAATTAGCAACTTCCATTGAGGACATCTCATAATCAAAATCCATGTCCTCAAAATTAGAAACTGTTTCAGGGTCTGCCTCAGGACTTTCAGGCTTAGAGACCTCTTCTGCCTCATAGTCCTCATCAAGCTGATTAGACTTTGACTCAGATTAAGAATGCTGTTGAGGTGGTTGAGCATTCTTTCTTCTTCTTGGGACATTAGGGCCTGATGATCCTCTAGGGATCATTATACTCGAGCCCCTGCCCTGCCTCTCATAGCCCTAAACACTGGTAGAGGTAGAGAACTGGTCCTTTTCCTGCCTCTGCTTGCCAATTTCTTGATTGTACCAATAATCTTCCTTGTTACTGTCAGTTGAACTTTGTCTCACAATAGTCCATGAACACACACACACTGCCTCACACTATCCTTGTCACAGAACTCCCCCTGAAGTTGACCAACCTCCTCAGATTGGATACTGAAGACGAGCTCTAAGACCCTCTAAGCACCTAGAAAAGATATGAGCACGGAATTTTGGTTAACACCGAGATGGCAAAATTCTAGTGTTGGGTTCGATAATCAAAGAAATTTTAGGAAAAAAGTATATTAAGTCAAAAGAGAGTGACTTACCCAACCATAAAAGAGAGCTCGCAAGTCTTGGGCCGAAGAAGAGATGCTGCACTCCAAAATTCACCTAGGGTTAGGGTATGTACCAAAAATTGAAATTCGGTCTAGATGGAGCTTTTCAAGGAAAATTCAAGTAGGGAATTAGATGAGGAGGATGAGAGGAGTTGATTTTGGGTGGTGACTGTGGTAGGAGTGGATGGAGGTGGCTGCGGTGATAGGGATGGGCGGCACCGTACGATTGTGGGGAGAGAGAGTCGGGAAATAGAGAAAGAAGAAAATGGAAGGAAGAAACAGGTGGACAGTTATAAAGAGGAAAGAATGTGAAAGGATCGGGATGTTGCCTAGAGGGGGGTGAATAGGCAATTTATAAATTTAAATCAAAGTTAATTTTAAGCGGAAATAAGTTCAGACAGTCTGAGACTCGGACAGTCCGGGTTTGACCACGGACAGTCCGAACTGATGCAGAACAGAAGTGTAGACCAAGTAAAAATTGAATCTGAGGATGCAATAGCCGTCAATCCTCAACCAAAGATAAGCTGTAGAAGATGTTAACACAACTCTCTAGCACTCAAGCACACCCAAATTCAAACCAAATTAGATCTAGCTTGAAGGAACAACAAAGATAGGTGGAGCCGAAGTTCAGATCCTTGAGGGGATCCTACTCTCCGTTGAGGAGGACTCGGTCACATTTGAGCCCCGGGTTGCAATCAACCCTAAACTCCCGGCGTTGCACCAAGCACTCACCGGCTTCACTCCTTGATTCCTTTCCTTGCGGAGGTGGAATCGAACCTTCACAAACTCCGGAGGCTCACCACACCAAGATTGGGAGCTCCCTGGTGACTCCTAGCCATCTAGAAGTCTTCAACCTCCAAGAGTAATAGATCCACCGAGAAAACACACGAGGAGGTGGCCCTAGTGCTCACAAGATCGAATCTAGCTCAGACCAAGCACTCAAATCTGCTTCTCAACCCTAGAGAGGCTCAAATCGAACAAATCGAAAGGGGAGAAGCTTGGAGAGCTCAAGAATAAGGAACACCAGTGTTTTCTCTCTCTTTCCAACGGGCAAACAGTGTTAGGTGGTGAGGGGTGTGTATTTATAGGCCCCTAAGAAATGGCCGTTTGACTGTGTACAGACAGTCCAGACTGTCCGGGATCTCTAAGTTGAAAAACTTTGGTCAACGGTCAGATTTGCATTTTAGATGATGGGGTGAAGTTTGGAAGTCCCACGAAGTAAACAGGGTCGGACTGTCCGAAAAAAATCACAGACAGTCCGAATTATTATTTTCCAAACAGCGGACTTCGCAGCTGAACGACTCGGTCTATCCGGGGGGTCGGACTGTCCGAGGTCCAGGCCTGGACTGTCCGAAAATTCCGGACAGTCCGAACTCAATATTTGGTCTGTCCGACCAACCAGCGGACCTCGCAAAGAGAGGACTCGGTCTGTCCGAGAGTCCGGACAGTCCGGGTATCAGGGGCGGACTGTCCGACCCCTGAGGAAGGTTTTTCAAAGGAATTTTTGTGGAATTTGACATGGGCAACTTGAAATTCAAACTGAGATTTTTCTAGTGAGCACTTGAGATACCTAAAACATGTTTTCTCGGTTTATTCCTCTTAATAGTACGGCGGTTCTTAAGAACTCAAGATAAATGAAAATTACAATTGTCGTTACCGACTCCGTCTTGCTTCATAATTCTTGAGGGATCCACAATCATCCAAGATTCCGTTAGACCAATCTTTAATCTGTGTTTGTACTCATTGAAACTCATTAGATCTTTAATTACTTGTCATTAATCACCAATTAAAGCTTCAATAGAAACCAGAGATAATGAACAAATTAAACTCCCCCTAAAACATTGCATAGGTAAAAGATACTAATGCTCATGACATGGGAACGATCACATAACCACAATAACGCAGACAACCACGATATGATAAAGAAGTTCACAAACACAAGCATGCATTACCTAGCTATTACAATAGGCAGAAATAAGGTTCAGGTTCAAGGTTAACACAAATAAGAGTTTAACAAAAGACAACATATGAACTTAAACTGAGGAACTAAGGAAGCTTCTCCTCCTTTGGCATCAAGTCACCAAAAGGAAGGAAGAAGGACAGAAGCTCAATTTGATTCTTCATATTCCTCATCGCTATCCTCCTGACCTGGACGGGTGCCGAAGATCTGCTCCTCATCAGGGCTTTCACCGTCCTCGCTAGACTCGCATTCCGACCCATTTGGAGAGCAGTCTAGCTCAAGTTTGCGCTGAATGGTCTTCAGACGCTGAGTGTTCTTCTTGGAGCGCTTGGAGATCTTCTTGCTTTCCTCCCTTGCTTCCTTGCCCAAACTGAAGATGGCTCTAAGAGCCCTCAAAACAGGAGAGGAGGAGCTCGAGGGAGCTCGCTGAGAGGAAGAGCCAGAATGACCTGGTTGAGAAGAGGATGCCCTTGGAGCTGGAGCCTTTCTGCCAGAGGTTATCACCCTGATCTGAAGTTTAGCATGCTCAACCTCCTTGATGAACTCCAGGTTGGTCACTTCTTCAATCATATTCATAACGTAGGGCGCATATCCACAACTCTTAGTAGGAGTGATGGAGGTTAGGCGAATCTCTTCCCATATGAAATCAAACACATCAAATCGCCTAGGGTTCCTCTTCATTCTGTGCAGCAAGTTTCTCTCATAGGACACCACATTGCTAGCATCTCCACCTCTGGGTGTCATGGTCTTCCTAAATAGCCTGTTCAGGTAATTGTAAAATGCTATCATCCCAGTTGTGGTCCCCAGCTTGAAAGCTGCCTCCTCATCAAACATATACTCTATTACATCTTGACTCATAACATGCTCATTGTGAATTCTCTGAGTTCCTTGGCGGTCTTCTGAAGGGAAGCCAATGATCTCACCAAACCTGTCCTTCGTGATAGAGTACCATTTTCCTTGAGTCATCCATCTCATAGTTCCATGCATCATCAAGTGGTTTAGTGAAAATATGCACTAATTGATTCTCCAAACGAACATACTCAAGTACAATGTCACCCTTAGCCACATGATCATGAAGAAAGTGGTGATAGGTGTCAATGTGCTTGGTACATGAGTGTTGGACCAGATTAGTGCAATTTTCACCACATTTGGCAACCCCTCGAAGTGCTCTTTCGGTCAATTTTACAATCGGCGTAATCAAAATCAGAATACTCAGTCAACACAAAATCTGCACTATTTGGGTACCACAAACCAACACTAAGAGAATGTTTTAGATATCTCAAAATTATTTTCATTGCAACCAAATGAGATTCTCTAGGGGAGGCTTGAAAACAAGTACACATGCACACACTAAAAATTATATCGGGCCTAAAAGCAATGAGATAAAGCAATAAAACATTATATCGGGCCTAGAAGCAGTGAGATAAAGCAACGATCCGATCATAGAGTGATACAAGGTGTGATCGATTGATTTACCTCTCGCATCCAAATTAAGATGTCCAATGAATGCCATGGGGATCTTGATATGTTTGACATCTTCCATATTGAACATCTTGAGTAGGTCCTTCACATACTTTTCTTGAGAAAGGAGAAACCGAATAGCCTGATGCCACACCATAGGTGCATAGGTTTCACCATGATCTAGTCCTTCGATTTGTGTGAAATCTTGCACCACAATTCGCACCTTGTTGCATGTTACTATTCCATGTTCATCTTTCTTGTTGCGGAAAACTTATTTGGTGCCTATCATATTGTGGTCCTTGGGTCTTTCCACCAATCCCAAACATCGTTTCTGTTGAATTTATTGAGCTTCTTATGCATGGCATTTACCCAATTTGCATCTTGAAGAGCTTCTTCTATATTCTTGGGTTCCATAAGAGAAAGAAATGAGTAATGCTCACAAAAATTTGCATAACGAGAGCAAGTTTGGATCCCCTTATTAATATTCACAATGATTTGATCCATGGGGTGGTCATTTGCTATAGTGTGACGGCTTCTTAAGAAGTTTGGAGGTTCCTTGAAGATGTCCCTATCATCTTTGATTTCTTCACTAGTACTAGCATGAAGTATCATGAAAGAAGTTAGTGGAGGAAGTGCTTTATCTTCCTTAGTCTCCTCAATTAGCTTGATTTCACTAATCTCTAAACATTTCAAAACACTCCTCAAGGCCTCATCACCTACATCACTCAGATTCTTATGCTTATCTTGGGAGCCATTAGATTCATCAAACTTTACATCATATGACTCTTCAACTAAGCCGATAGCATTATTGAAAACTCTATAGGCTTTTGAGTTTGAGGAATAACCAAGCATTAAGCCAATATCACATCGCCTTTGAAACTTTCCCAAGTAAGTCTGCTTCTTGTAAATAAACACCTTGTAATCAAACACCCGAAAGTAAGAGATGTTGGGACTTCTTCCAATCAAGAGCTCATATGACGTCTTCTTGAAAAGTCGGTGAAGGTAGAGACGGTTGATAGTATGGCAAGCTGTGTTGATTACCTCAGCCCAAAATATATCCGGTGTGTTGTACTCATCGAGTATCGTCCTTGCCATCTCAATGAGGGTGCGGTTCTTCCTCTCCACCGCACTGTTTTGTTGAGGAGTGTAGGTGGCGGATAGCTCATGCTGTATACTTAATTCATCATAATAGAGCTCAATTGAAGAGTTAAAAATTCTTTTCCATTATCATTTCGAATCTTTTTTATAGAAGAGTCAAATTTGTTTTGGGCCTGCTTTGCAAATCTTTTAAAAATACCTCCTGCTTCAATTTTGTTTAAAAGAAAGAATACCCAAGTGAGACGGGAGAAATCATCAACAACCACAAGGCAATAAGAATATTCACGTATACTCTCATAGGATGTTGGGCCAAACAAGTCCATATGTAAGAGTTGAAGTGGCATGGTAGTAGACATAAAATTTTTGGTTCGATGTGAGTTGAAAACTTGCTTGCCGGCTTGACACACACTGCAAAGGTATTCTTGAAAAGTTTCTTCAAATTAGACATTTCCAACGTGTCCAAGACGGCGGTACCAAAGCCAACCAAGGAAAACTTTGGCAATTAAGCGCATTGAGATACAAGAATGATTCAAAGAGAAGTCAACAATATAGAGATCATTGTACGAACACAAGATCACCACTAGACTTATCAAACACGGAAACACCATCTTCTGAGAAATTGCACTTGAGACCAAGATCACAAATCTTTGAAACAAAAGCTAGTTGAAGTTTAGAGAATCAACGAAGAGTACATCCGAGATAGACTGATCTTTAGAGATAGGAATTTCACCTTGACCTTTCACTTTACATTTATTATTGTCTCCAAAAATGATTTCATATGTGGGATCACCTCCTTCCACAAAAAAGATGAACATACACGAGTTGTTGGTCATGTGCCGTGTGCACCTACTGCCTATGACCAAATAATGGCCACCACTCTTGTAGTTCACCTACAAGCAAAGTTTCATGTCTTACACTTAGGTACCCAAATCATTTTGCGTCCTTGAGAGTTAGTGCACAAAGATTTAGGTACCCAAATATATTTCTTCTTGTGATTCTTTGCCATAGAAGAGTCAATGTACTTAGCAATCAACTTTCAATTCTTTTCTAAGAGCACATAATTAGATTCGAATATTCTACTCCTATTTGACATGACATGTAATGATTGAGCAAGAGGACAAACAATTGGCTTGTGATCATTGGCATGCAAATGTAAAAGATAGTGCCTTCCTGACAAAAGTACTTTTAGGCTTAACCCCACCAACCTTGGGCAAATCCTTAGAAAAATATCTCAATCCTTGATTGCCCAAGGTACGCTGTTGCTCCTTAAGTATTTTGACAAGGGATTCACTTTCTACTTTGAACTTGGCCATACCCTTGTTTAGATAAGCGAGTCTATCTTTTAGCAACAAATTTTTCTTAATCATGTTAATAGCACAACTTGCTACTCCATAAGTTTTATTTCTACCACAGTCCACTACATCATCATTAGTTGACTTTGGGAACCAAGGTGAAGTTTCTATATTGTTATAAGGAAGTGTTTCACAAGTGTCCAAAGCTATATTATGAGCACCATCAATTGTGTTTATTAAATCACATTGAACACTAATTTTACAAGATTCAACTAGATGAGATTTATGTTCATCAAGATCAACAATGTCACAATCTAGATTCACATCATGTTTAGCATTGGTGTTATATTGAGTAAGAAGTAACCCATGATCATTCTCTAAAATTTTATATTTTTCAATCAAATTTTAAAACTCATTTGTAATGGTAGCATGCATTTTCTTAAGAGTTTTAAACTTTGACTTCTCTTTAGCTAGAGCATGATCAATATCATCAACCAAGGTAACAAGTTCCTCATAGGAAGGATCGGAGTTTGTTACCTTATCCTCCTTAGCCATAAGACAAATAGATGATTGAAAAGGAGAATACATAGATTCCTCAATTGTGAGCCTGACCAAGCCACTTGTTCTTGTATCATCATCAGAGGACAAGTCACTTGAGCTTTCTTTATCCGTGACTCGCTCTCCAATAAATGCCCATTCTTTTCCGTTCTTGTTGAATTTAGTGAATCTCATCTTCTTGGTGAATGTCTTTTTGTCCTTGTGGTCCTCTCTTTCTTTATCTTCATTACTATCATTGCTCTTGTTCTTGTGCTTCTTCTTCTTATTGCAATTTGCGGTTATATGTCCCTTTTTTCGACAATCATAACACCGAAGACTTCCTATGATCTCCACCAACACTAAGCCTCTGGAAGAGTGTCTTGGACCGACGCATGATAGGAGCAAGTTCTTAAGCATCGTCTTCAAGATTTCCTATATCACTCTCTTCACAGTCATCATCGCTCTTAACAGTGGTCTTCTCTTTGGTCTTGAGTGTGATATCCTCCTTCTTCAAGGAAAACTCCCTATTTTTCCTCAAGACGTATTTCATGAAAAGTGATCCTCGATAAGAGTGCGGTGGGAGTCATTGTTTGGAGCTCTTGACTATTGTAAAGATAAGTGACCAAAGAATGATACTCTGCGAGTAAGACTTTGACTATATTTCGATAAATCTCAATATTCGAGAGAGTTTGTCCCACACCCTTAAGCTCATTGATGAGAGGATTCAACCTAGAAAACATTACATTACCGTTTTCATTAGGAAGCATTTTGAAATCATCAATTTTTCCATGAGTGAGATACATTCTCTCCTCCATCACATCAACATTTCCCTCAAGAATTTTCTTGAGGGTCGTCCAAATTTTGTGAGCAGAGGTCAAGTTACTCATGTGATGAAAGATCTCTAGGCGAAGACAAGAAAATAATGCATTCTTGTCTTGTGCATTAAAGTGTCTATGCTTTGCCTCCATGTCGGTGAGAGCCAACAGGTTTTTCGGTTCGCCATAGCCAGCCTCACACGTAATCCACACATCATAGCTTAAAGCTTCAAGGTAACGTTGCATCATAATCTTCGAATAAGCATAATTTGTACCATCAAAAATAGAAGCCCTACCAACATTGATGCTAGAGCCCTCTCCGATTATCTTGTAGTGGTTAAGCTATACCAAGAGCTATGAGGCTCTGATATTACTTGAAAGGATCCAAGGGGCCATGAGGGAGAGGGGGCGTGAATTGGCCTAATGCAATTTTTAGAATTTTTTGGATTACTTTTAAATATAATTGCAAGATTAATTTTTTCTATATCCAGATACAAAAACTAAACAAGATACACATGAAAAGAAGTGCAAAAGTAAATGCAGGAAGTAAAGGAAAGAAGGGGCAAGAGATTTTTTCCCAAAAACTAGCCGTTGGGACGCAGAAACAGAAATCCTACGGTGCTATCGTACCATACGGCACACATCGTACTACATGGCACAAGGGGTTACCGTATAGCATGGCCCTTGCCATTTCATACAGTGCTCCCTAGGAAGACAAACTAGACGGCAACCACGTCTGGTACCATCGTACCATATGGGGTGCCAAGACCCTCAACCAACACTTCTAGAAAAGACAAGATGACAGCGCCATCTGGTGCGTCGTACCCTACGGTGCCCCAGACCTGTTGCACACCCTTATTGGAAAAAAAAACCACACGGCACGCTGTCTGGTACCCTGTACCATACAGCATGCACGATACACTTAGAACCCTCACTGGAAAATATCAGACGACACGCCATCTGGTACCCTGTACCATATATACGGCATGCATGGCACCCACTGAAATGCTTTTGGAAATAACCACCATATGGCGTGCACAACACTTGCACAAAACCTACTAAAAAAGATGGGGCACCGTCTGATACCCGATACCATACGGCACCATCGTGCCTGCGCTGACAACTCTAACCAAAGACTCTAAACACTTTTAAACTACTCTAAAACTTAAAGGCAAAGTGCAACAATGGGAAATGAGCTTCGACAACTCTAAAAACATCTCAAACCCCTCTTAAAACAAAGAATATTAAAAGCACATATATCTAGATGAACTCATCTTAACTCCCGAGTTCATGCTAAAACATTCTTAATCTTGAACACCTTTACCACCAATTCATAATGGCTCCATCACAACGTCATCATCATCGTGAACTCCATCACAACATCATTATCACCAAAATTAAGATAAACTCTTCATAAAACACCAAGGAGGTTTTGAGCCATATAATACCTAACAAAAAAAAGTCAAAAAATTGTGAGGGGATAGGGGAGTAATATTCTAACTTTCTAATCTCTTAGCGGCTTAGAGCATCTCCAGCTGGCCCTCTATTCTTCTACTCTATAACACTATTCACTCGACACTCTATTCATTACTCTAAAATTCCTTCAAACTTTATACTATACTCTAAAAGATTCCTTCCCTCCAACAACTAATCTATCTAGATGAACAGTGTTATAGAGTGTCACCTGGAGATGCTCTTAGAGGCACATGCTGCAATGCCGCATGTACTGTTCACGTACGTGCTACAGTAGTCTCCAATACAGTAGCGCAAGCGTCGTAGATGGAGTACAGAATGATACCCATAACATTTAGGTGATCTTTATAGTTTATTTACTTATTTTCTATACTTTGAAAGCTCCAGTTCATTTGACTTATTTTCTTAGAGCTCTAAGACACAATCTTTAAGATAAAAAAAAAAAGTGGAATAACAAAATCAATGCATTTGTATTTTGAAAACGAAGATAAACCTATATAGAAAAGTTGTAAAGAACACCGGGGAGGTTTGCAGTGACTAGCTTCGGTGGTTATTTACTCGTAGTACCACATCGGTGAACAGTGAGATGTCACTGCTCAAGTGCTTTCATGTGATGGCATTTGCACTGACATTTAGATTTAGCCCCAAGAGGGGCGATGCTAGCTTTCTATTTTTTACCTTCCTTTTGGGACGTGTTGGACAGTTGAAGTGATATCTTTGAAGGCTTCGTAGGAAGCAATGAAAGGAGGTAATGTGAGATACTGAAAGTAGACGGTCATGTCTCTTTACACAAGGATGGTAAGAAGATGATAAGATTTTTTTTACCCTTTTAGAAAAATATGGACTATATGTTCCCTTGGGTCTAACATCTGGAGAAAGAGGGAGCGGCACCTGCACGAGCCAGCCCGCTGAAACAGCCGAATTTCTCGTTTTAGCGTGGCCTGGCCACAACAGGGAAATGGCATGAGTTGGGCTTGGCTGAAACAATGCATTCAGTCAACCAAACACCTGTAGCCTATCAACCGGACCAGGCCAAGCCAAAGCAAGGCCCCTTAATTTTTTTTAAAAAAATAGATTTATAGCATAATTACGGAGATAACCGTCTGAATAAACGGTTAGCTTTAAAATATAGTATGTACTACGTACCAACTGCTATGTACCTTCTTTTTTTTTTTTTCCAGCTATCATCTATAATTTTTATGTTTGTGGATGTACTTATTATCCAATTGATGTTTGTTAACAAGACAATGGCCGTCCTACTTACGATATATAGTCACAATCCACGGGCCATTGCGTATTTAAACGACACGAGATGATGAGGCAAAGATAAGCATATATATGCCACTAGTTGAAAGAGGCGCACTATAATTTATAGATAGTTGGTCAACTTCCCCTCTCCTTCCTTGAACCATTCTTGCAGCGATGGAAATGGTTGATCAGGTGAGATTGGATTAGACCGAAGAGAGATTGCCAATAGACTTGAGAACTGAGAAGGTGATCAAGTGAGTGATGACTGATGAGCCTGCTGCTTTCAGCCTCTCAACATCATACTCATATAAACCCAGCTGGCTCTACAAGACGTGCAAGCCTTATCAAGCATAGCTTCCTAAACACTGTGATTATCGATTTCTCCAGACGTGCAGCATCGAAGAATCAGATGATTGGCCTTCGGCTTCAAGCTCGAGCAGGTAGACGTCGAGATCTCAAATTGCTGAATCAGTATGATCACCGCCAGCAGCTCAGCAATACCGGATTGCATCTATACATCGATCGGGTCACCATTCATCAACTAATACCTACACGGATACACGTTGCATACCTTGAAAGCAATGCTGCATTTTGACAACCTACAATCGAATCACGGCTCACGGCCAAGATAAGGCCGGCCGGAGTCGAGTCTCTATTCCATTTGTCAGTGCCGACGTACCGGTGCCGGTCTTGTTCAGGGAATAAAATAATAGTTTCTAAATTTTACCGGAGGCTAGCGAAAAACGAATACCAGCGATAACCAGATTTTCCGGATATGTTTGGATGGAGGTTTTTTCAATCAAAATTTGAATTTGCAAATTTGTATAGCCTGAAATCCCCGAAATTTCCGTTAGCACCGAAATTTTGGTCTACCGGCAAACTTTCGAACAAAACTTTTCCAAATTCAAATACACCGAATTTTCTGGAACAATCTTTTTTATTTTTTTTACCAAACCCACCGATAACACCTATAATCATCGAAATTTTAGTGATACAATTTTCAATGGTCTGGTTAGATTGTACCCAGCAAATAAGCAGGTAAAAGAATAAAAGATACCTGTACACTGCATTGCAGAGATATTTCACGACCAGATGTATACAGCAATGGAGATGTGGCCACAACAGGAAACCAACTTATGTTTGGCCATGTGAAGTTGTACCTCGTCGTAGCATCGTAGCAAGTATACAAGGAAGAAACAGGAGGGAACAGAACCGGCAGATATGTCGGAATAGCAGAGCTGATGACGGAGACAAACACCTCGGTCTACACCTCAGATTGGGGTGACTGGAGCATCTGGAGCATCAGGCTTTAAAACAGAATCTTCTCTATATTTAGAGTCTCTCGTCTCTTAGCAGAGTCTCTATCTCAGCCTCTAAATTTAGAGTTTTTCTCTTCCAACGTAAACTCTAAATTTAGAGGCTCTCTATATCGACCGCTATAGTTTTTCTGGATAGAGACTCTGCTAGAAAGGATGGAAATATAGAGAACGAATAGTGATTTAGAGAGGGTGTATAGAGATCCGATTTTAGAGTTTCTGCTGAAGATGATCAATCTCTGACCCCCCACCCCTAAATTCTACACCTCAATTTGGCATCAGACGGAAGAGAGCAGAACAAAATCCAGAGAAAAAACATTCTCTCGTGATAAGGGATGCAGCATCTAAGCGTGTGTTTGGTTGGTGGGATGTGCAAGAATGGAGCCATCCCATCCTATTTTTTCATGTGTTTGGTTGGTGCAAAAGGAGGGATGGGATGGCTCGCATAGAGGAATATTCTTCAAGATGCTGCACGAGCTCATCCCATAAAAATGATGGAACACAGCCATCCCACTTGGGACGTGAGGATGACAGTGAACCCATCCTTAAAAACTGGGATGGAGCCATCCCATACTTGAAAACTGGGACATAGCCATCCTATCCTTGAAAACTGGGACGGAGCCATCCCATCCCACCTTGCTCTCTAACCAAACACAGCCTAAGACAACTCATTCTCTCGTGAGAAGAAGCAGCAGAAAAAAGGTGAAGCTCTCACGTGTTAGTTGTACAAGCTGTTTTACCGTCCGCTGACACCTCTTTATACCTTGAGGTACCTTCCACTAGATCAGATTCAATGGATGTGAAGAAGTGGCACATCTTGTTTTCACTCCATCCTACCATGGAGGTACTAATGTCTAAGTGCACTCTGGAAATTCACTATTCCTCTCATCCCTGCCACCTCAACTCACCGGTCAAGCCGTCGACCACCACCATCGGCCACCACACCGTTGTGCCACCCCGTAGCCCGCCGCACCATGCCCATCTGACCTGCCCGCACCGCCCAATCACCCTACACACTACCGACATACTTGTGTCGCCGTCTCTCCGCCCCTGGCCACCTCAACTCACCGGTCAAGCCATCGACCACCACCATCGGCCACCACGCCGTTGTGCCACCCCGTAGCCCGCCGCACCATGCCCATCTGACCTGCCCGCACCGCCCAATCGCCCTACACACTACCGACCTACTTGTGCCGCCGTCTCTCCGCCCATGCCCACCTCGCTCCGCTACACCTGTTGTCTCGTTGCCTCGTTGGGCATCCCACGCCGCCATCTCACCTGACTATCCCGTGCCATTGACCAGCTGCTCCATGTCGCCGCTTGTGCCAAAGTTTGTAATACTAGCAGGGTGACTGCACATTTGCGCGGCTAGATTTGTTAGTTTGTAGTTTAACTAAGTACCATATATTAAATTTAACTAAAATGTATTTAAGAACTGCACCGTTATATATAACCTAATCCAATATAATATATAACATAGATTTTCTATTGGATTCAACAAAAATATATTTAGGATCTACACTGATAGGTTTTAATAGGAGAGAAGGATAAACTACTAATTGTGCATGTTATGTAAAGATTCTCCCATGCTAAAGCTTTTTGTGCTCTATTGCTTTTCCTTGACCGGTTGATTACTCGGATTTTTTCCAATTGCAATTCCATTGATGCGATCGAGAACTCCAAATGGTTGAATGCCCTCCCATCTCTGTAGATTGTCTGACCACGCATCGTCTTCAACTTTGGTTATGATGTCAGAAGATTGCGAGTTCTCTGCGAGAGCGCCAAATAATAGGGTTCATCCGCTTATCATCTTCAAATCTGATTATGATCTCAAATGATTGCAAGTCCTACACAAGAGTGTCGGGTTACGTTCTGTTACTCTCTTTTCCTTTACAACTTTTTTTTCTGTTCTTTCTCCAAAAAAAAACAATTGTGGATGTATTCGATGCATATCTCAAAAGGAATCCTCACATGCAACTTTGACTGCTTGTATATCTTGCCTCCTAACACAGTCGTGAAGATGATGAGCCTCCGGTTGATTCTCTACCTTGGTCGCACGTAGATGCTTCTCACCAGAAGCATCTCGGTCGTTGTTGCTGTCAGTCGTCCATGGATGCCGATGCCGCTTTGTATTCCTACATGTCAACACTCATGCCTGGGGGTTTAGGTTGGTGGGAGACGTCACATTAATGCTTCCTTTGCAAATATATGGATATGAAACGGATTTATACTCTTATTGATTTGGTATTGTCTAATATCTAATATGTATTGTTTAATTAGTTAGGAAATTTTGTCCCTACAAACTTTTGCACGGGTGATTGGGCATTTGGGACTTTCAGCTTTGACCATTCAGAAATGTGGCACGCAACCTCGAGTGGTCTTTAGGGAAGAGCATGATTTGTTCTTCGAGTAGAGCTTACTAGCTTTGAATTTGAACAGTCCCAATTAACTGCTTTCGATCGGTCATGAGTGATCTATTAAATTAAATAGACCTTTAGAAGATATATAAGGATTCATACTCTATGAGTAATGGAAATCTAATATAGTCCAGATCTAATTTGAAGGATAATTATTTTTCATTCGTATATATGCACATCTGGTATGTACTATTCAAAGTCTCCAGTGGTTTTGCTTAAAAAAAATCTTTAGTGGTGGTGGTATAGGGAAGAGCATCCTCTGTCATAAAGCAAAGAGCAGTTCTACTCATGTGAGGAGAGAGGAGAGAGGAGAGCGAGAAAGGAGATACAGAGCCTTGGATTAGAGATGGATGACAGGATGAGAGAAATTGCCCCTCTGCCATTTGACAAAGGATATGTATCCGGTGGTATAGATGCACCTATTAAAAGGCTCTAGTGGTGATGATTCGTGCCAGTGAGTAGTTAGTGATGCATCGTTTCACTAAAATTATCAAATTATCCAACATGTCCTCCATTGTAGCAAATTCGTCTTATCCACTAAAGTTATCCACCATGTCTTCCGTTATAACAAAATCATCTTATCTTATTTGATTTAACCCTTAAAATTCTCATGATGGGCACAACCAAAGACAGTCGGTCGCAGAAGATGTATACTTAGAAGACATCCATGAGGTCGCTCGTGACACGTAGCACCATACTGCACACATGACAAAGTCGAAGGCGTACGACCCGCTCGCTCATAGTCTTAATAGTGGAATCTGGATATTCTTGTAGCAAAGCACGGGCACTCAGCTAGTATAGTTATATATGTTTCGGATACCAATATAACTATGCATGTCTACGTGTCTAGATTTGTCAATTTGTAGCTAGATTTGTTATAAGATTTAACTAAAAACATATTTAAGATCAATAACATTATGATTTTCTATTAATTTAACTATAATTGATGGTGTAGATTTTCGGTTAATTTAAATAAAATCATATTTAAGATCTACAATGTTATAGCCCTAAGCATGTGCGCGGCTAGATCTGTTAGGTTTGGTATAATCGGTTAGACTCACTTGAAAACATGTTTAAGATCTATATCATCGTTATAATCCAAACCTAACATAATTGATGACTTTTTAGGGATAGAGTCGTTGTTGGAGGGAAGAAATATTTTAGAGTGTAGTGTATAGTGTGAAGAAATTTTAGAGGATGGATAGAGTGTGTAGAAATAGTATTATAGAGGAGAAATTTGAAGTGTTTACTGGATATGGTCTATAGCCCTTTAGAGCATAGATGTTCCGACACAACCAAGCAAAGAAGGATAAGGAAATGCGAAAGAAACAGATTAATCTCTTTCTATTACCTTTTACCGCAATGCTTTGGAACTCGTATATATTACATGAAGAGAAACAACTACGAGCACATGTATCATCCTTATGCTCCCGTTGGTTGCTTCTCATCACTTCTAATCTCTGGAGTGTCTCAATACGTCATGTAGCAATTAGGCATCCACGAGCTTTCAATATGCAATGACTTGTAGGTGTCTCCTTTCGACATTCTGATCCATTAATTATGAAGGTTTCAGTTAGAAACTCATTGTTGATACCATATTTTGTAAATAGCCGATTTTTCTAGAAACATTTAGGACATCTAGTCAAAAGCCGATATAAAAGAAGATTCTAGAAGACAGGGAAAGAGTCTAAGGTCAATCACAATAGGCTAAGAGTATAATTTGAAAGATCACTAAGACATGGATGAAGATTCTGGAGCCAAGGAGTCCTGATAAGCAACAATTAGTTACATTAGAAAATCTTATTCACGAAGCCGATTTAGAAAAGTTCTAGAACGCAATTTTGTCCAGATGAGCTACGTAGTATATTTTAGTCAAGTTTTTAGATAAGTTTATGTTTGGGAAAAGTCCTAAATATAAAGTAAGTCGATTAGATTATATAGTAAGTTTGAGAGAGCTAGAGTTTGAAACATATTATATCGAGTCTATGTATCTAGTATACATATCCACCACATGTAACAGGAAAAGGGTCCCCAACCAATCAATCTACTTTTCAATAGAATTTTCTTTTTCAATACCTGGGAGTAGCAATAACTTAGTTTGGACGTATTTTGTTTTTTGTCTTGCTCATCGCCTTTTATTCGAATGCACAACACACCCCACATCAAATTGATGCAAGTACTATCTTGATTAAGTTTGAACTTCTTGCTTGTATTGGCTTGTGCATTATCTGGAATACTATGTTTGTCGATATTATCGTGCATCGTCATTTCATGCCAAAGGGTCAGATTCCAAACCCTCATTCTATCTACTGATCAGCTTTACGTAAAGTTGATAGTTTGTTTATACTTTGTTCTGCTATTTAGCTATTTAGACGATTCCATTGGCTAAGTAGTAGTCTGTTTACCCTCGTTTTACTGATTAGTTGGTTTTATCGGCTAGTTAACAGACTATTTACCCTTGGATCTGTTAGTTTAGACTTCTATTTAAATCGGCAGTTCTCTCTACCTTTTTGAATCTATTGGTTTAAATCTTGGTTTAAGCCGACATTTTCACTGTCTCCTTGGATCTATTAATACTTTGACCTTGTGTTCGAATTTAACAAGTTATCCCTAGTTCTGTGGATTTAATTTGCTAACTAAAGTTGGTTAATTTCTTTACTTTGTTGATTGTAGGTCAAATCTACTGTCCCGCCTGGAACCCTAGATTTTGGTGCTGACAGGGATCCAAAATCCTAAGCCCACAGTCTATTTAGCCGACTGTTAAATTTCGGCATGAACACCTGTAGATAGGGTTAGTACGTAAACAAACTTTAATCATATTCTAACTGTTTAAGATCTACATCCATCGATATAATATAGATCCATTATAATTGATGGTGCATAATTCTATCTTTTTTAATATGGGAATTTATAGCTTTTTAGAGTGTACAGGCTTTGACACAACTGAGCAAAGAAGGAAGCAGAAATGCGAAAGAGACAGATCAATCTTTTCTATTACCGTTTACCGCCACACTTTGGAAACTCTTATATTTTTTTCTCCTTTTCATACCTCTTTTCCTTGGTCATACGAAGAGCAACATCAATGTGCACATGTCTTCTCCTTATGCTCCCGTCAATTGCTTCTCGTCACTTGTAATCTCTGGAGCGTTTCAATTTGTTATGTAGCAACCCTTAGGCATTCTCAGCTTTCAATATGAAGTGGTGTGCAGGCGCATGTCTCCCTTCTGACGTTTCAATCCACTAATTCTAATGGTTTTGGTTAGAAACCCATAGATAGGGTTAGCACCCAGACAAACTTTAATCAGATTCTAACTCTTTTATGCACCAGATTATTTCATTTTAAATTTCTCCTGGGCGGAACTACCAAAAACCAAAGGAATAGAACCCAGAGCTCTACCCCATAATGTTGTGAACATATGAGGTTGATTTTAATTAGGTGTAAAAAATAGATTGAGGACAACTAACTAAACTTGCACTTGGCATGGAGGGCATAGTTTGTTTACCTTATCTACTCTTGCACCGGTCATTAGGCAGGGCAAAGACACTCGTACAGACATATATATGTTGCCTAATTAACATCTCTGATCCATGCTGCCATGAACTGATTGAGCACCTTCTATGGATGGGTTCCATCAACAATCGGCTAAAAATTGACTCTTGATCAGCTCTGCTGAAGTGTTGATCAATTGATCGCTTCGCTCGCGCTTACTTCTGACTGAGGTGCGCTCGTTTATCGTCTATTGGGATTAGACTGAAGATTTTGGATAGGGGAGCTATGGATAGTAGGGAGGGCAGCTTCCTACATAATTTGAATTCCTGCCTTTTTTTTCCCGCTGCTTCTGTATTGATGTGCGCATATTAGAGTTAGAGATGGAGACATCTCCATGGCTTAACCAATAGGAAGCTAATATACTTGCATAAATATACTTTGTCATGCCATATTGGACATAATAAGCCATAATATAGTCTACATCTAATCCCATTAAATCTATACTATTATAATTTGGACCCACCAAAATTGATGGTGCAGATTTTTTTTTCTATGAATAACATGGGAATTTCTAGTATTTTTGGATTAATGTGGTGTCTCCGTTAGACCCTATTTTAATAATATAATGAGCAGTATGTCCCGCGCATTTGTGCGGCTAGATTTGTGTGAAATTTGTATAAAGATTCATACTAATAGTCAAGCTTGATCTAATTATTGGTTTTTAAAATTTTTTTATAAAATTATGTTTTTATTTTTAATACAGTTGATATTCACGTTTCATAATCTTGTAGTAGTTTGCTATAGAATCGTTTTCTATTATTTTTATTCTAAATTTAATTTATTTTTATTGTAATTGATATGAACTTTTTTCTAGTATTGTAGTTGATACATACTCCTTTTCTATTATTTTGTATTCTGAATTAAAATTGCTTCTATTTTATTATTGTTGTCAATATGGAATTTTTATTTTAATCTATGTCGTTATATTCTGGTCCACTATAATCAATGGCGTTGATTTTATCTTTTTCTCTAATTTATATGGAATTTCCCCGATTAGGGAGCGCCTGCTCGGTGTGTTTCCTATTCCGATACACGATGGAGGACATCTCCAACGCGTACTTCACTGGGAAGACTGTCTACTCGAAGATGCCGTCAGTGTTGATGAGCGTCAGCCCTGCCAAGGCGTTGATGTTCATCATGCCACGGTTGTGCGGGCTCAACAGCTTGTGTGCGGGGTGCACCACGCTAAGCTGCTGATTCATCACGATCACAAATAGCTCATCACCGCGTGCGTGTTTAGGCTGGAAGAGCACTCAAAAGATCGGTTCTTTCCTATCAAAGACGCCGTCCGTACATCAGTATGAGATACGGACGTTAGTTTTTTAGGCTGTTGTATGATTTAGATGTCTTATCTCAAATATGTGTATGTTTGATTACCATATTATATTATCTAATTTTAGTTTCTATATGATCATTTAATTGTCCATATCTAGTGTCGTTAGATCTACACCGTTATAATCTGGTCTCACTATAATCGATGGTCTAGATCTTTTTTTTCTCCGATTAACGTAGAAATTTCTAATATTTTTTTGATTAACGAGAAAATTTCTAGTATTTTAAGATTAACGTGTTGGCTCCATTAACATCTGCTTTAGATAGACAGACGGACACACTAGTCCTACCCTTTAGATGGTACCTTTCGATGCATAATAACTTGTGCTACCACTCTAGGGATGGCAGAAACCCCTCGTTGTACTAGGAGAGAGGAAGCAAACCCCAAACAGTACCTCCTCTATTTGTGTTCCGGGACCATGGCGAAATCAACTAATGCCATTACATTTACACCTCCATTAGACTGTACAATATGTAGAAGAACGTGTGTCGCATGCAGCGACAAAATCTAACTTGGACAGCAATAAAACTGTTAGAAATAACATGGTTTAAGAGTGGCATCATAGAAACGGCAGTCTTTACCGCACATATGCATGGCACAAGACCTGGAAATCAAATGGTTTGCTGATGATACTATTCATAAACATGGCTGGATTGCGGCAAGAAACACGATAGCACAGCGTTAGTGCAAGTATTTATGCAGAGATGTACAGAATATACAACGGCGCAAGAATCACTTGTATCACTGTTACTGCTTCATTGCATTACCAACTGTAAGGAGTAAAGCCAATCCATGTAGGTTTCTATTGCACGATAAGCAGAAACTGGTACCCATAGCACCACATACAGCAGGACAGAATCAAAGCAATATAAAATGTTCTGTTGCTGTTGTTTGCAACTGAAGGCCATCTCCAACAGTGTCCAAGCCATGCCCAAGCCCCATCACTGTAGCAACAGTGATGGGACATAAATAGAAAAAGTAGAACATATGAATAGTGATAGGACAGTTGTTGGAGAGATAAATAGAGATGGGGCAATCCCATTTGCTGAGGTGGCACATAAATAGAGATAGAGCTTGGGCATCTGCTGGACTGGAGATGCCCTGAATCCGCCTAGACGGCTCTTAGGCGGATCAAGAACGCCAGGTGGCCAAGGCATGAGGACGGCGCCCAGCGCCGCCTACTTCCTATTTTTAAAACACTGATTCAGAGAAGAGTAAAAAGGGAAAGATATATAGGAAATTAATGAGGAGGATCGTACACGCTCACAGCATAGCAATCTCTGAACACCACCCGTTCATGACCATGTTTTAAAATGAATCTAAATTCTAAATATTGCTTTGTTGGTGTGATTAATTCTACCAATTTTGCGAGTGGGAAGAGCAGTGAGCAGGTGAGACCTCATCAGGATGAGACCATCAAGGCGGGGTCCTGAAGGCTTGCACAACGAGGGAGAAGCCCAGCGCCGCGGCCTCCTCCTCCAGCCATAGCCGGCTCTCCAGCGCGCTGCGCGCCCGGAGCAGCACCACCGCGCAGCCCGGCGGCTCCCTGAAGCACCACCCGTGGAGGTCCCACATGACGTCGATGGGCGCGCCGTCGACGAACACGGTCTGGTTGCCCCTGAAGTTCCAGCGCAGCCGGCGCGCCTGCACCGCGCGCTTGCCGTCGATGCTGACGCAGAGCTCCTCCTCTCCGCCGGAGCTCGTTGCGCACCCGACACGCACCTCATGCTCCGGCCCGCCCTCTGCGAAGCGGACGCACGCAGTGTGCATTGCCGCCGGGTCGGACACCAGGACGCGCTCCTTCCGCGCGAGCGCGAGGAACCGGGCCTTGGGGAGCTGGACCTCGAACTTGGCCTTGACGAACTCCGCGGCCAGGTCGCCCACGGCCAGCACGACCTCCGCGCCGGCGACGGCCACGAAGTAGTACCCGGAGAGCGGCTCCGGGGAGGCCGCGTGGTCGTAGCGCGCGGCGGTGAGGTCCCAGAACAGGTCGAGCCTAGGAAGGGACTCGACTGCGCCGTCGTCGTCGGAGGCCGACGGGACGGAGCGGGCGCCCTTACGCGCGCGGAGGAGGAGCGCGGCGGCGGAGGCGGAGGGGGCGAAGGAAATGGTGGGGCCGAGCGGGGAGTGGGCCCAGGTGAGGCGGAGAAGCGGCGGCGGGGTGGAGCCGGCGCCGGCGCCGACACGGTAGGAGGTGGTGACGGAGAGCGTGGAGGGGGTCGAGGGATTGGAGGTGAGGGTCGAGGCGGGGGTGGTGCAGGCGGCGACGTCGGCGGCGACGCAGGAGGCGAAGCCGCGCACGGAGGTCGGGAGCAGTAGGCTGGACGCGCTCACCATGGCCGACCCTCTCCTACCTCTCGCGGGCGAGGCACGGGGAGATGTGAGCTGGTGACGAGAGGGGGGAAGGTGGTGGGGGTGGGGGTTAACTGGTAACTGCCGGAGCGAGCCGGCGAAGGAAGCTTCTGCTTTAGGAGTCGTGCGCAAGGTTCCAAATTTCGTTTTCCACTCGAAGTCGAACCCCGCTCGGGAGCGAAATTCGAAATCCTACAAAATTCCATTACATAATGGTGCAAACTTAAAATCAAAATTTTAAAACTGATGGTTTTTTTGAAAACTAAATTTCGTTAGGGTTTACTACTTTACTGAAAAAACAAGTGAAGTCCTTAAAATCCTGACATGTTCAAAACTACCCTAGCATGTGCTTGTTGCTATCATGACGTGGTTAGGCATGACCACAAGGTATTCCTTTAAATGCTAAAATGGGAGATGTGCAGGCAACTTTAAAATCTACATGAAAATTTTTTTAAAAAAATTTACGTTAAACTTTTTAAACACATTAATACTTTTTTAAGAAATTTTGGCGATCTTTTTACAAAGTTTTAAATTTAAATTTTAAATTTTAAATTTGAGCGATTTTAAATTCCGAATTCCAATCCATTCCTTTGTGATTTTCCACGATTTTTGTAACCCTGCTCATACGTGATCGATGATGTCGAATCAAGAGGTGAGAAATGTTGTGTCCTATGAGAGTATTTACCTCTCCCGTCATGGTAAGAAAAGCTACTGCTCATATTGGCCGGCATGTTCTCAAAAATACTACTTTTGTCACTAATTAATATGAAATTGCTCCACGACTGACGTCCGATCGCACACACATGTCCCTACGCTTCGTGCGTGGTCGGACGCCAGCCAAAAAAACCAGCACGCACATGTCCCTTCGCTCCGCACGTTTCTACTTTTTTGAGCAAGAGTTGATGGAGAAAAAGGGGAGGGGAAGAGGAGCTCGGTGGTGCCGAAGCCCAGAAGCCTAGATCCGCTCGACCTACCGGCCAATGGCCAAGCTAGTGACTCTTTGTAACATCCACATTTTCAAAAAAAAATAAAATTCATGGCATAGCATTGCATTTATTTTACATTTTTCCAAAACAATTGCGAAAATGTGTCTGTTACTAGGATTTTTTTATAAAAATTAAATTCAGGTTTCAAACATTTAAAATACTTAATTTTGAAAACCTAAATATGTATATATATTTTCATATCAAATACTTTGGTTCTAATTTATTAAAAATCCTATAAAACTATATTAGGAACCCTATTTATTAATGGGGTTAATTTTCAAATTAAAACTTGGTTTATAAAAAATGCAAATAGATATTAAATTAATGGATGGGTATCTATATGTACTTATTGTCGGGACCCTCCCAATCGGAGTCGAGCCCCTTCTGTGCATTACCTGTACTAGTCCTTGAATCAGTAGCTAGTACACACAGATTCCAGAGCTTTGGATCATTGTCGTTACAGGTTCAAATAATAATTACATCAGAGTACGCTAACTGGCACGAAGACCTTAAACAGCGGAATTCTAATATGCAGTGGAAGTCTTAACAGCCTTCCATAACTCCAAATGGAAGAGGCAAAATACAATAATCAAACCCACAGGCAAGCTGCAGTAGCGTCCTGGGCGTTGGTATAGTCATCGTCTTTAAGTTCTCCACTTTGTGTTCTTGACCTGCTCATTGAATGAACAGCCCCGCATAACACGCAGGGTTAGCAATTGAATGCTAGTAAGTCCTTCCTAGGAAAGGCCAGGTTAAAGCTCATACTAGAAAGCTGATGGTTAATTTGTATAAAAGCATTTTACTTAGAATTGTAAAAGCATTTGTAAAACATATATAAATGAATATAATTTTTCAAGATCACAGTAATATCATAAGCTTTCCATCCTCAGATCTCAAGTTCTCAATCTCATAATTATCAGCTCATAATCTCATTCCTCAATTCTCGTTTCTCAATACTCAAATCTCAAATCTCAATTCTCATATAGCAAACTCATGATTCACATCTAGCAATGGCACACACGCCGGAATAACCTTACCCATGTCATATTAAGAATGGTGATGCTACGTTGCGAAAGACCGCTGAGACGCTCTTTAACCAGGAGCTCGGCCATTTAAATGGATTTACTCTACAAAGGTTGTACGTTTTACCCGCAAGATACGATATCCTCCCGTCGAAGGATATAATAACAAAACCTTCCAGAAAATTAACCTCGGGCTTAACCACGGTCGTACCTGCTTCACACAGGTACCCAGAGAAATGCTTCAGCACAAGTCTCTGGCAATACCCCGGTGGTGTTTCTCAATTTTCTCTCTCTGTATTTCTCAATTCATCCACCGTGCAAGGACAGTGGGTAATCCCGATATTTCTTTTCTTTTAGGTTAGGCCCGTCCCATTCCGGGCTTGCGGTCGCACGGGTTGATCTCAAGTAAGTGTGTCACAATCATCGGTCCTTAGTCTCGGAGCGGCAACCAAACACAAACCCGATACTCGTGCTCACATGCACCCACCTTACAATCCATCCACTCCCGATCCCATTTATTAGTTGGTCGAATTTTAATTAATGGTGAATAAACTAAATCCCACCATAAACCAAACTATCAACTCTCTTATCGTATGTGTATTGTGTGGGATCAGATCCTCGATAACCTATCTAAGCATCTCTAAGCATCTAGTATATCAAAACAGTAGGTGTTATTATCATAAGTTACCTAGGGTTAAGGGTGTCTCGGTGGTTGCATATATCGGACGGGTACATGCACTAGGTGACGCTATCCAACATACGTGCTTTTAATCCATATAGCAATTTTGGATAAATCTACAAAAATTAGGATTCTAGGGGAAAGACTTTCCTTCGGGGTAGTCCAACTCTTGCGGTGCGTCGACGGCGTCGAGAAAATCTCCTTCGGCGTCCGAACGTTCTATCGCACGCAAGACAAGAAAAAGCAAACTAATAAACACATATATAGCAATATAATTTTAAAAATTATACAAAAATTACTGTAGGTAGATATGATTTTTCTGGATTTTTAGAAACTTGAATCGCCGGAATCGAAGATCGGATGAATTCGTAGCTAAATAGTGAAGGATCACTATTGCTAAAATTCAAGAAATTGAGAAAAATTACTGTAGATGCGGGCTGGCTACTGTAGCTATGCAGCCCACGTGAATGAGGATAAGGGGGCTGCTGTGTGGTTGAAATCAAACCACAGAGAGAGTGATGGGTAGAGAGAGAAAGAAGAAAGAGAGAAGAAGAAGAGAGGAAGAAGAAGAAAGGAAGAAGGAGAGGAGGAGGGAGGAAGGAGAGGGGTGGCGGTGGCGGCCGGCCAGCGGCGGCGGGGTGGAGCTCGGCGAGGGTGTGGCGATAGGTGGCGGCCGCCGCTCAGGGGAGAGGCGAAGCCAAGCAAGAAATGGGGAGGCGGTTCCGGCGAGGCGGCGACGACGGCGACGACACCTGGCGACGAGGTGGCGGTGGACAACAATGGGGCACAAGAGGAGGGTCACGACTTAGGCTGCACATGCACGCCGTCTAGCTGAAGGCGGCACTAGGCGGTGGCCGGGTGGGGAAGCGGCGGCGCCGCCAGCGACAGTGGCGGCGGCGACGCCGGCGAGAGTGGCGGCTTGGCGGCGTTCACGTGGCGGCGTGGGGAAGGAGGCGGCGCCTTGAAGGGCGACAGTTGAGCCGGGGCTTGGCTAGGGGCGGCGGCTAGCGGCAACAAGACGGCGCTGCTTAGCTGGAGGCTGGAAGGCGCATGGGGAGGCAGAGCACGGCCCCGAGGCAGTGCTTGGGCGACTCCAGCTGCTGTGTGTAGCACACGGCATGGGAACTGGGGTTTTTGGGTTGCCTCGGCTGCAGAGTGGAGCTTTTCAATTTGGGTTGCACTGTGGGCTGGGTTTTGCAGGTGTACGGGGAGGATGTCTCCCGTACGGGGTTCAATGGCCGGCGGACACGTCGGCGAGCAGTGATTGAACGAAATCATGACGAGGATAGGAACAGGAGAGGATGAGGGCGGAAGGAAATCATGCTCAATCATGTAGTATCATGAAGAGGATGAGAACGGAAGAAAATCATCATGAAGAGGATAAGAACAGATGGAAAGAAAGAAAGATTGAATATTTCTTGTAAATTTTAAATTTATGTGAATGTGAAAATGTAATATATCTGTAATTTTAAATTAAGTTGTTTCTTTTTAATGTACTAAATGGATGAGAATGGAAGAAAGGAAGAAAAGTATACTCTTTCTTCTAATATTAATTTTAGGAAAGATTAAAATTTTAAGTAAATGTAATTTTAGGTTTTTGGAAATAATTATTTCAAACAAGAAATTTCAAATTTTTCGAAATCCCCGGATTATTACTTTAATAGAACTCACGGTCCGGGTTTCATAAACATTTTTATTTTGCGAATCAAACTCAAACAAATTAATTAGTTTCATTTTTCTCTTGCACAATCTTTTGCAATATTATTTTTGGGAAGTTTAAAATATTAAAAGGTAACATACTTATTTTCAAAGTCTTAGTTTAAAATGCATTTTGAGAATTATGTAAATGCAATGATGCGGATGTTTTTAGGGTTTTGAAAATAAGGTTGTTACACTTATCCATTTATTTTTAATTAAACCTTACGCCCTTGCCCTATTCTTTTTCTTTTCCAGGAAAATTCACCGATGAATTTTTCCTTCCTTTTTCCCTCCCCTTCTATTTTCCCTCTATTTTTGGTAGGGCCCACCATTCATTTTCTTTTCTCTTTTTCCCTTCCCTCTCTCTTCCACCTAGGTCCCACCCCCTTTTTTTCTTTTTCTCACCCGGTCTCTCTCTCTCCCCCATGGCTCTCTCTCTGACCATTCTCGTGCATGGCCTCTACCTCCTTCCTCGCTGGCGCCCAACCCCTGACGACCCTCTCCACTTGGCTCGCCACCCCTACCGTGTCTTTTTCCCTCTTCCCCTCACTGCACCTCTCCCTTCCCGCTCCCTCTCTGCCGCCCTCCTCGTGTGCGCCCACCGCTATCGTCCGCTCCGCTAGCCGCGCGACTCGCCGTCGGTCACCTCATCTGTCGCCACCACACCTCTGGAGTTCCGTTTACTCCCCTCTCCCTTTTTTCCTACCCGGCGGACCTCGCCGTGGACTCCTTCACCGGCGCCGATGATGGCCAAGCGTCTCACAGCTCCTCCTTTGCTCCGAGGTCGCCGATAGACGGGCCCCGCCTGTCAGCTGGCCTGAGTAGCTAATGGCTGGGCCCTGCCTGTTAGCCCCCTCTCCTTTCCCAGCTGGGCAGAGCCACCCGGTGGGTCGCGCTCACGCAGGTCGACCCGCCTTGCGCCTTGGGCCGCACAGTGCAGCCCCGCCCCATTTTCCAGAGAAAACTATTTTCAGAAAATCCTTTAAGTCTATTTAAATCATAGAAAATCCATAGTAGTTTAGAAAAATGTGAAATAAATTTATAAATGTTTAGAAAATTCAAATCTACCATATATAAAATTTCCTGCATGTTTCACTTATAGAATTTTCTGTTAAAATTATTAGTAGCACATTATGTCTTAATATTATTCCTGAAATAGTTTTGAATTTCTAAAAATAGCAAATGACTTTAAAAAATTATGAAACTTTTTACAAGAATACTAGGTACTATTCTAAGCTTAGGAAAAATATAAAAACCGCTATGTTATAAGTTCAAACCACTTACTAAAAATCTTTTAAACTCTCTTTAGCTTAATAAAAATGGTTTTCCTCTATTTTAAAATTTCTAAAATTTATTTTTTGAATAAATGCTTGCTGTTGTACATAATTAGCTCATGTTAATGCATGCATACATACCATATTATTTCTTGGTGAGTTGCTTCTTATTGCGTGTTTTGATTTGTCGTACGTTCAAACCCGATCGCATTCGACGCCGCCGAAGACCCTCAAGCCGAAGATCGAGTCTTTGCGGCGAAAGGCAAGTCATTGTTGACACTATCGCCAAATTATCAATTGATCGTATTGTCGCCTAGTTTCAAAAAATACTTTACTAGAATTGTTAAATTGCATTGCTATGTTAACTTAAACTGCTATTTAAGTAGGGTGTTTAGCTATATGCCTAATCCACTTTAATTAAGGCCTTATAATCCAAACCCTTGATAGCCTTAGATTATTACTTGCTTAATTATTGCCAATTACCTTGATTAGTTATTTAATCCTACTTAGCTATGTTGTTAGTACTTAAATATAGTTCCAGCTCAATCATATTCAAATTCCGGCTTTGCAAACTGTTCATTTGTTGACATAGCGGGGCTACTGCTTGGGCAAACTTGTTACTGCTCGGTAGCGGGGATGCTATTGTGGGTTTCTAAAATGTGTTTGCAAAACTTGATCGGGGTGGATGGATTGATTGGAGGGTGCGGAGAGCACGAGACTTGGGTCCAGTGTGGGAACCACCCCAGTCTCTAAAGATCGATACCTTGTGGTTGTCAAAATTAAGTACAACAGTACGACCTCGTATGGGCTGGTCCTGGCTGAGTACCTTTCGAAATCTTAGTTTGGACATCCCGTGTGGTAGAGTAGGAGCGAGGTGTATCGCCGACCTACCAGACTCAAGAGGGGGTTTCAGTCAATTGGGGTTACCAGCGTTACAATGGAAACTTTAGAGGGATGCCAAGCTAGGAGCTAGATTAACAAAGGCCTTGTTACGGTGCCCTCCGACAGGAGAGCATGGTATCTCATGGGTAAAGCGTGCGACCTCTTTAGAGTATAAAACTATCTAGATAGCCTTGTCCACGGTTAAGGGCAGACGACGGTGGCTTCATCACAATGGTAGTTTTTCTTCCCTCTATTTCTAAATGATTTTTAAGAGGAAACTGGCAGTTCGCCGTGTCTTGTTTTGGGCCTGCAGTGGCTTAACCATCAGGACGTGGTTTTATGAAAACCATGGTTTGTATCGTGTGATAGCCAGGTTTGGGCTGAGACCGGTAGGGGCCGAAGTTGGAAAATGTTTACTCAACTAATTTGGTTTGACTCTACTCTCTTTCCTAAATTGCTTTTCTAAACTCTTAGACGAACTTTTGCAAAACTGGCTTTCTGCAAATGAACCCCTACCCTTCCCTTGACTATCCTCCATATGCATTGTCAACTGGGTTGTGAGTATTTGCACATATACTCACCCTCGCGTTCGCTTGCAGGGTTACGCAATCCAACGCGCAGGTTCGGGTCCCCAGTGTCTCTATCCTAAAGTCGGTGAACTCGAAGACTTATCGGTGCTCAAAGCTTAGTCTCTAACAACACCTAGGATCTCCATCCTTCAGCCTTGCCCGTGGGCTCTTTTTGTGTTGCATTTTGCTTCTTCCATTGGAGTTATGGACGATTTTAAGACTTTTGCTATGTAAGGCCTACGTGCCTGAATTTTGTACTTTGATTTAGCGCCTTGTAGCGCACTCTGATGTAATTTTTGTTCGAACTGTAATGGCAATGATCCAAAGATATGAAATTTGTATTTACTAGCTACTTGATCCAGAGACTAGTATAGGTAAAGCACAGAAGAGACTTGACTCTGTTTTGCGGGTCCCGACACCTTTCTAATTGTTGCTGCTCGCCTCTCAACCTATCTCTCCCTCAGCACTCTCCTCTCTTTAGAGCCCTCTCCCCTCTTCTCATCCGGCAAGCTTGGCGGCTTGATTTGGTGAGCATGACGTGAGGGCTCGCTGGATTTAGAGAAGAAGGCGACCAAGAGAAGATACATTCCTATTTTTGCCATGAAATATCACTCATGTACGTATGAAACATCGCTAGCAAATATATGAACATTTGATTTACTCTTACAAAATATTACGATCTTTTTGTTCTTTGTGAAACATTTGGTTTTGCATGTGTAACATTATTTTTGTTCTTGTGAGACATGGTGTTTGCTCTCGTGAAATATTTTGTTTATATGGGAGTAAAACATCTTTGAATAACCGTGAAACATTGTTTCAATAATGTTTCATCAGTTCTTTTGTCATGTTTCATCAGTTCTTTTGCCATGTTTCGTCAGTACTTTGTCCATATTCCATAATGTTTTGTCAGTGCTTTTGACCATATTTCATCGGTGCTTTGACCATGTTCTATCAGTATATTATTCATGTTTCAGTAGTACATCGTCCATACTTCAGTAGGACTTTGCTATGTTTCAGAAAACTCGTCTGAATTTTTTGCTAGGATCGGACATCCGATCCCTAGCATGTCCCAATTTAATGTTAAAAGTTTAGGGTCGTATTTGGAATCAGACATCCGACGCTTTGCCAAATCTTAAATGCTTTTTCAAAACATGAGCAGCGAACTGTTGAAACAAGACAATAATACTTCCAAAACATCGTGATAGCATGATTTGCCGGCGGCATCTCTACCCCTCTCCTACCTTCTCGTAGTCTCCCCATCCTTTTCTCCGCCGGCGGCAGTGCAACTCCAGCGAGGATCCCCCGGGGAAACGGTACATCCCCTTGTATAAGATTGAAACATCAACCAAGTACTAATAAAACATAGACAAATGCTGATGAAACATGGACAAAGTGCCAGTGAAACATTATGAGAACATGGTCGGAATACTAATGAAAACATGGGCGGAGTACTAATGAAATATGGCAAAAGTACTGATGAAACATCGTTGAAGCGATGTTCCCAAAGATATTTGGCGTCAAACGGGCAAATGTTTCGTAAGAGCAAACACCATATTTTACAAGAGCAAACATCATGTTTCTGCATAGCAAAACCAATCTTTCACAAGCAAATAAAATTTTTCAGATGCAGAATGTTTCACCAAAGCAAACACCATGCTCATTAGGCAAAACACAATGTTTCATGTGTACCGGGTAATGTTTTAACCCAAAATGTTCTTTCTTCTTCAAACTCTAGTCTCTTCTCCAAATCTGGTCATCTTCTTCTCTAGATCCAACAAGGCCTCACCAGATTCGGCCATCGAGCTCGCCAGATAAGTCTGTCATAAGGGTAGAGAGGGAATAGAGAGAAAGGAAGAGAGATGAGAGATGGGGAGCTATGAGAGAGGGCAAGGGGTAGAGGGGAGAAGGGCGGCTGACTGGTGGCTAGCGAGCAGCGATGCCGATGCCTCGGCTTGTTTCATCAACATCAGTACCAAGGCACCGAGCTCATGGCCTCAAAATTGGAGAGTGAGAGAGAGACGAGAGGAGAGACCTCAAATTGAGGTGAGAGAGAGACATGAGAGCCAACAGCAAATATACAATGTGGAGAGGAGAGGGATGAATCAGTCAGCTTTAATCTTGATGTGGGTCCCACAGGTATTTGGATGACTCTGGAACCACTCATGTGGCTGTAGGCCACAGCAAGCCCAGGAATGGGCGTAGCGTCCGATGCATCGGACGTATGCACCAAGGTAATTCTGTAAAGTTTATTGATAAAATTTAATAAAATCACAGTACGAGAGGAATTCATTTCGAGACGGATATACCTATATCGATCTAAATATTTTCAAAAAATATATAGATAGGCTGTGTTTGAAAATTTTGACTGCACAAATTCGAAACAACTTCTCTTTACCAAAGGAAGAGTACGACTGAATGCTAAACGAGAATAATTCGTGACCGAATGAAACTCAACCGAAATTCAAGTAAAAGGATGATCGAATTCCAAGAGTGAGAGTGAGAGTGAGAAGCCCCAAATTACTTCCATTATTGAAAAAAGAGTGAGTGACATCAGGGTCAAATGATGGATCAGGCTGATCAGTGTGGGTTATCTGTCTCCCAGAAACGAAAATATGGGGATGGATAAATGCACCATGCATGCATCACGCCTCTCTCATCTCTTGGTCCCATGACATGATGCATGATTCGATGAACAAGAAGGATGGGTACGCCCTAGTACGCTCATCCATCAGAGCATATGTCAGCAGCAACCACACTTAGGATCACAAATCCAACGAGATGCAACGCAATGTCGGGGAGTCTTCACATTATTATTAGCGAGGAAAGCAATGACCGGTGATTAACCAAGAGCATCGATATTAGTTAGAGACAATATTGTTTTTAAGAAAGAAGCCACTATTAGAGCTAAGCTCATATGCTTTTCCCAGTAGTAGTGAATGGTTGCTATGGTCTCTTAAGATGGGATTCACAACCATAACTAAAAGATGGGAATTAGTATCTATTTGACTTAAAAGTGGGACCATATGACCTATTTATGAGAGACAGTATCCAAGCTTATGGTAGGGCAGAGCTCAAGTGGCGGTGGCCGGAGCTAATACTGACGACGACGGGCGGCGACCAACGGCAGCAACTTAGGGCCGTCAGATCCGAACGTTAGGGAGGAGCTTGGGGCCACCGGATCAGAGCATCTGGGAGCTCAAGGCCGCCGGATCTGGAGCTTGTCAGAGCTCAAGGGTGTAGAGCCAAGGCGCGGGGCGATGTGGCCAAGGCATGTGGCGATGCGTCGGAGCCTAGGACGGCAACATCGAATCATGGGGCAGCGTGGTCGAGGCTTCGAGTGACACGATTTAGGCTTGGAACAGTGCCTCCCAAAGCTTGGGATGGCGTATCCGGGACTTGGGGCAGTGCCTGCAGAGTGTTCGACAAAATGTTGGGGCACTGGTTTAGCAACGGGTACATGTAACCAAACACAGGCTTTGATGGGCCTGACTCTGCAAACCAAACAACCAAACACGAGAACTTGAATGCACTTAGCCAGGCTCGATGTAGGTTCAAGCAGGCCAAGCCACCAAACAACCCCTGGAGACTGCACCATGTAGCATTATAACGTGAAATAGTTAGAGCTAGCCTCTAAGCAAGAGAGTGCGCGCGCACGCTTAAGAGTGCATTGCAAGATGAAAGATTAGAAATGAAGCAAAAAGATCTGGCTCTCTTGTCACTTGGCTTGTGTTCAAAGCTGCTCATTTCAGTACTGTAAGGTGATTTAACATTCAAGGTACCAACAACCATGCACTAAATCGTCATTAAACTGCAAGACTCCAATCTACACATGGCAGATAAATTGCGTCGCACGGACAATGCGACCGTGATCTCATAAATCTGCCGCCCTTCTTTGCCAATTCATTGTGTTAACAAACAGATAGGATTTGCCTGATTAGGCAATGGGCAGCGCGATGGGACTCACCTGCTGCAGGCTGCAGCGTCACACTCGGCACAAGCACATGCTCCATTGGTCCATGCATGGATATACTGATCTATGCATGGTGAACCAATCTGATCAGAGAAGTGAGAATGTGAGATACTATAGATTCAGAAATGCTCAAATGAAAATGCTGATGTTTGAGTCTGGAGCAATCCTCCGAGAGGTGAGCGCGATTCATGCATCGGCAAAAACAAGGCACTTGATCCCAAAAGCATTATAAAA
The DNA here is from genome assembly GCA_036346145.1 of Olyra latifolia. Taxonomy (NCBI): domain Eukaryota; kingdom Viridiplantae; phylum Streptophyta; class Magnoliopsida; order Poales; family Poaceae; genus Olyra; species Olyra latifolia. Next base: position 23,989,968 of record CM070532.1, read on the forward strand.
TCGGTGCATGGTTTGGTTGACTTTGCTTTTTGATTATTCGAATGGGAAAAAAAAAAGAATTGTTCCATACTGCACACTTTTGTAAAGAAGAAACAAGGGAAGCAGGATCCCTGAAAACAATAGACAGCAATCCGTTAGCTTTCAAACACAGGGAGAAACAGAAATCAGATGGTAAATGCTTCAAATTAGTTGGTTATTTCTTATAGTAGACCAGATAATGTGGGTCCTGAAACAGAAGGGTCTACATGGTTTAATCCAGTTGTCAAGAATACACAACTGTATTGCCAAGAAAGAGGAAGATGCAAATATTATTCTGCAATATACCTTTATGTTTCAGCAACAGATAGATGAACTGTCCCCTAAAAAAACAGATAAATAAATTATGTACAGTGGACATGGTTTCTTTTATTCTTGTTAAACTAGAACAAGTTGACAAAAGAGGCCTTTCTGTTTTAAACGAACTATAGGACCAGCTGACAAGATAATATTATGCAATTGGTGAGAAGATATATTACTCTTAACAACAGCAAGCATTTTGCTAAAAAAACAGTAGCATGGCAGTTGAGGACTACAAAGCCTTCTCCAAATCATGAAAACACCAAACCAATCGAAAAAGAAGATGCATCAGCATTTCATGTAAATTTTAGATTTCCAGGTGAAGGCATTCATCAGGAAGGAGCTCAGCATGTTGCTCCTATTAGAAATGAACTTGTTTCCTTTCATGCTGTAGTTGGAAGTTGGAACATCCCCCACCCAATCTTCAAATTTGCAACTGCTTAAAATAATATAATTTATTGGTCAGCATCACAACTTCCTATTCCATTATGAGCCTACTTGGTCCTTGTTTAGTATGCAATGCGTAGACGGTGAAGAATCCTTCCACAGTAACATTATGCTGCAGTGCCTTGCTTAAATTGACACAGTGGAATCAAGATGGCTCATTCATCATTGCTGCAGTGATACACACTTCCATTGTTCAGTGCTCAACACTGCTTAACAAATAATTTGTAATGCTCATACTACTAAGGACATGTTTAAGGTCTTCATCATCGTTACAAACCCTCAGAGATTGTGGAAGCCACTGATTCAGGATGAGATGACCCCATGTTCAAGTTTTCAGTGCCTGCAGTAAGATTAGGCCCTTTCTTAGAACAAAAGAAGATCCCTAAATATGCATTGCATTGGCAACATTTTTCTTCATGTGTCCATCATCCAAGATCATTAGGAAAACATGCATTGGACCACTTCAATCTGGTTCTTTACACAAATATTTCCTTCTAATGTTCATGCACGTACTAATTAAATTAATCAAGTGACATCAGAACCTAAGCATGCATTGGTAAGCAATGATGTTGCCAAGTTAATTATATATTTTCATATACCTTGATTAGATAGCCCATGAAATATAAGTATGAAGAATGTTCTATTTGCAGATAAGCACCATCTATTTAATCTTGTCTCTGACGGACATAGAGTGCTCTTGGCAAATTGGACCAGTACTACTTTCTTCTGACTTCGGCTACAAAAAGACATAAATTGGCAACAAAAAGGACAAAGTAGGTATATGTTTACGGGTGCTGTACAGCATGTACATATGGTCCAGCACTATAAATGATAGGAATAGGATAGTTCTCTGCTTGATATAAACTCTGCTACTGAAATTTTATTTGAGCGAACCGAGTTATTAATTGAGAAATAAACAAATCTGACAGCAAGATAACATGTAATTTCAACTTGTAGACAACTAATACAATGTCTTTAAAGTTTTAACAAGTATAGAATCTGCTCTGTGGTGAAACCGGCCCCTGACATCATTAGATAACATTTTCCTGAAGTATTTTTGCAATGGTAAAAGATTAAGCCCCTGTTTGTTTTGGCTTCTAGCTGCTTCTAGACTGTACAAACCGGAAGTTCAAACAAAGAGCCAGCTTCTGAACCTCGCTTTTTCAAAAGTTAACCATCCAAAAGCCAGCGTTACAACTCGAACCGAGAAGCCCAGTTTCACCAACTTTTGTGGTTTTTGCAGGTTGAACTTGCGACATTGCTATCATAGTTGTTAAAAAATTATCTACCATTGACATCGTATAAAAAGGATTCTCACCGTCCCTCCCCCTACCGTGACACCGCACCCGCCCCGCTGCCTCTGGCGACTAGGGTTCCTCCTCACTCGACGCCGCCTCCTCCTCACTCGACGCCGCCTCCTCCTCCCTGGACGCCGCTGCGGCCAGGTCCTCCTCCCTTGACGACGCTGCCGCCGCCTCCTCCTACCTCGACGCCGCAGCTTGACGCCACCACGGCTGGCTCCTTCTCCCTCGACGCCACCGCAGCCGAGTCCTCTCCCTTGACACCGCCGTGGCCGCCTCCTCCTCCCTCAACGCTGTCGCCGCCACCTAGGGACATTACAGACATTATACTCTTCATTCAGCTCAAAGCCACTAGACAATAGAACCAAAAGCTGGGTTGCCAAACAGATACAACTTCTACAAAAGCTAGCTCTCCAGAGTCAAAAGCCAGAAGCAACTTTTGGAGAAGCCACAGCTCAAATAAACAGGGCCTAAAGCAAGTAAGGAAACTAAAGATCCATGATCACCAATGTCCAACTACCATATAACAGGTCTACAACATGGCCAAATTCCAATCCCATCCAAATTTCTTCATCCAACAACTTGAAAATATTGGCAAGCTTCATGTAGCTAACTAGCCTAAGGAAAAGTGGAGTATAGTGCTTCCTCGTGACCGCCTGAATGTAGCTAGGGCGACTTAGGGAACGACTCAAACTTGCCGCCAACACCCTCCTCCACCGGCATCCCTCCTCGCCACCGTCATCGTTGGTGCGGCGACGGCGGCTAGCCTCCTTCCCCTCCCTCCTCTTCTTCTTCCTTTTCCTTCTTTCTTACGACCAGCGGCTGGTTATTGCGGGTGGCGCCAAGGTGTGTAGGCGAGGCACTATACCTCGCGATGACGAGGCCGCACCGCAGAGAAAGGCAGGCATTGGCCAGTGTGCGACGGCTACAGAAGGTCCCTCCTTCTTTCTTCTTCTTTCTTCCTCTTCTGCTTGTTTCACTCCCCTCGAAGCCTAGATCTGGTGCTAGAGCCGGCCAGGGCTTGAGGATGGTGGCCTAGGGAGGCCAGGTGGTGCCAAATCCACCCACGACGGCATAGAGGAGGCCGAAATCGGTGTTGTCATCGTCTGACCATCGGATCTAGATGTGCTGCTCCTTCTTCGAGTCGTTGTCATCCTCCTCATCGACAGCGATAGGCTGATCCTCATCATCGTCGTCGGAGGCGGCGAGGCTACACACCGAAGTAGCCCTTGTAAATTTAGCGATTAATGACAAACATAAAACATACTTAATGACAAACATTGTTAAATATGGTTTAATGCTTGATTTAGTGTTTGACTAATAACAAACCTCTTATATGTGATGAATCTTATTATGAAACTAACAAGTTTGTTGCTAAGCTCTATTCTAGTCTCATTCTAATAAAGGAATTATTTATTTCAAGTGGACAAGCTATCCATCCTAGCAAGGTATGCCTCATGTTAATTATCTTGTTGAGACTAACACTTGATTGTTGATCTTACTTAGTCTCATATATGCAAATAGGATAGATTACAAGTTGAGATATGCAATTCGGTATCTCACTCATATCTATTATTGCATTCCTCATGTGCAAATGTATGTTGAGGTCTAGATTATGTCTTGAATATATTTATGCGAAATGCTCCATCTCATATTTATTTATGCATAATTATCTTATAAGTTCGATATATGTCTCGATTACTTGCGCATATAGATCTATGCTCATATTACCCTTATTCATATGATCCATAAATTAAACTTTACCATGCTATTAATTGTGGATATATAATATATATATATATATATATATATATATATATATATATATATATATATATATAGAAAGCGGAATTGGGACTCCCGGGGGCCTGTGCTCCCTACTTATTAACCATAGGATTGCGTTAAGATTCGTGCACATTAATGGTAAACATTCTCATGCATGGAAGGTATTGAAATCAATGGTTTAATGGTAATCATGAGGGCAAATCCAATGGATATTAGGATGGGAGTCCAGACCCCATGGAGCCCCAGTTATTTTTACTATATATACTCTTATATGCACTTCTTGAAGTGAAGTTTAATATATCATGTGATGTCTCCTTATTTATCCATGTTTCTATTTATATCTCATTTATTAGATCGATAAACTCACATATGTCTTAAATTTTAAATGTACATGTGTCTTTGTGGTATATTTATTCATGTGCACATTATGTGAAGATTGGAGGTTAATTGAATTATTTGATTGCTATGCCATGGAACATAATATAGATATCTTTTGGCATCTATCTCTCATGTGCATATAGAACTTTTGTTTTATCATCTAAATGCACTTTTGAAAGTTATCATATGACAAGTGTTTCAATGCTTGGTTATATTTATCGTAAAACACTTGTAGTACTTAATTGCTTGTGGATATCAAACCTATTCATATCTATTGAGCTTTTGGGACTAATGTTTCTCATGAGTGATGTGAAGAGAATTATGTCCCATGAAGGTGAATAACAACTAAGTGTTATCAAGAGATGACGGCCAAGTTAAGGTCAACAAGACAGAAAGTCACCAAAGGTTGATGATCAAGTCGAAGTCGATAGGACGGGAGGATCATCGGGTGGATGGTCGAGTTAAGGTCGACGGGACGGAGGAGTCATCAAGGATTGACGATAGTCAAGGTTGATAAAATGGAGGCATCATCATGTGTGGAGTGTCATCAAGAAAAGGATGCGCTTGGTGAATGTATGGCTAGTGTAGGGCTAAGAATGTTTTCTAGTTTTTTACTGGTCTCGGTGTTGGTTGGAAAACCAAATTGGTAGGATAGTTGTCGTACTATCAAGAGGGGTCTGATTCGGTTTTCATCGGACAGTTTTCTAGATCTCAGATGATTCATATTGAGTCTGCTTGTCACTAGTTGAGCTTATTGAGGTGTTGGGGGTGTCAGAGGTGTGTAGCAAGAGAGAGGTGTTGGAGGTGTCGTGTTGTGTGAGAGTTGGGACTCCTTTGGTATGCTTAGATTTTATGCACATTCCATTTGGGTTTGAGGTGGTATAACTTTGTGGGTTGTATAGCCCTCGTTCTATGCTTTCCGTAGAGTCCAAGATTACCTAATTCCTACTTCCGAGTTAGGAGTTATGTCCGTTTTACTGTTGGTTTCTAGAAAGTTCGCAGGCCTAGGTGGATGGTCTGGCCAAGGGCCAGACAATCCGGCTAGGACTGCCATTTTGGGGTCGGACGGTCCGAGGGCCATGCCAGACGGTTCGGAGCTGCAACGGCTAGTTTGACCTGCCTTGGGTGATCATGTGTCTAGACTGTCCGCGATTTGCCCAGACTGTCCTGGATACACTAGGATTCTTCCAACAGCTAGTTTATGTACTATAGCCTATTTAAACCCTCGAGTTGGTCCTTTCTTTGCTGCTTCTTGGCTGAGATTTTTGGTGTGTCCCATAGTGTAAGAAGAAGCTATAGGGGGTGAGAAAGAGGGAGGGCATTATCTTGAGTGGATTAGGTGAATCCCTAGTGAGAGGAGTGAGTAACCAAGTGAGTCTTATGTGCGTTACTCTTGAGCTTTGATCCGATGTGATCAAGCCGCTTCTTGCTTGTTACTCATGATGCTTACTGACACCTAGATGACATAGAAGGCATCATGCGTCGATGATGTTCTCAAGAAGCTTGTGAGGAGGCCCAAGCAAATAGCAATCACTAGTAGAGAAGAGGCGGTTGGCTCGAAAGAGAGTTGGTCCTTACATGAGATCAAGCCTCAACATGTATTAGGGAAGACCGGCAAGTCTCCGAGCACTACAGTAAAAAAGGAAATCGTGTCATTTGTGGTTTGCTTCTCTTACTCTTTTACTCCATGCCATGTCATATGCTTAATGTGCCATTTACATTCTATGTCATGTGTTGATTGTGCTATTTACATTTGATGACATTTGTTGTTTACTTGTATCCATAGTCTTGTACTGATCTTGTGAACTTAGTCCTCCTAGTATTTAGATTGTGCTAAATTATGTATTTAGCTTATATAGTGATTTTGTCTTTCCTCTCACCCCAGGATTACAATCATGTAGATATATTACTTGTATTCAAAGATTTAGCCTTTAGCTTCCGTATTTACTTAGGTTTTGGACACAAATGTAAAAATTGAATAGAAAATAAAATTTAAAACCTTAATTCATCCCCCCTTTTGGTCATCTGATTCCTTTCAGCAGTGAAGGTGGGCAACGGAAGGAGAGCAGCGGGACTAACATGCTACTTCTCCCCAGCCTCTAGCTCCTGATCCTCCTTGGTGGCTGTCTTCTCCTCCTCCTTCTCATCGGGTTCCTTCTCATCGTCGGCCTCCGCCGTCTCCTCCTCCTCCTTCTTGTCAACGTCCTCCTCATCCTCCTCCTCGTCGGTGCTAGCCTCCTTTTCCTCCTACTCTTTGTCGTTATGCCCCTCCTCCTCCTACTCCTCGTCGCTAGAGTCAAAGTGTTCCTCCTCCTACGTGCTGGAGTCGGAGTGTTCCTCCTCCGCGCTGGAGTCAGAGTTGGAGTGTTCTTCCTCCTTCACTCCAAAGTGTTCCTCCTCCATGTCGGAGTCATCCACTTCCCCCGCGTTGGAGCTAGACGTGAACGACACCTCTGACGAGCCAAAAGAGGATGGATAGGTTGGCTATGCAGACCATGGGGACTACGGCGCTGATAAGTCAGAGTGCTGAGATGAGGTAGAGCGTTGAGACGAGAGCGACAACAACGAGTCGAGCGGAGGAGATGATAGCGGTGAACCAAGTGGAGAGGACAGCAGAGATGAGAGAGGTGAGCCGGATGGAGACGGGGGCAGAGACAAAAACTGCATTGTTGCCAAGTGATGGAGTGGAAGTTGGGCGGATCGACAAAGTGTGAGAGAGGAGTGTGAGCAATAGAGACGATCGATAGAGTATATAGCGTACAAGCGGTTTTGTGCACGAAACGTCCTGGGAAACGAAACATTATATATGCTGGTTCTAATTACAAAACGGCACTGATAACAATGCATCGGGAGATGAAACACCATTTGTGCCGGTTTTAATTATAAACCGGCATAGATAACATGAGCATCTATTCCAGTTACTAAATCAAACCGGCATAGATACATCTATGTTGGTTTTTAGATAGAACCGGTATAGGTAATATGAATATATGTGTTGGTTCATAAACAAATACAAAACATATAAGATTTTCCTGCACACTTACTTAATAACCGGTACTAATAATCTTATCTATGTCACTTCTATTTGAACAAGCACAGATACATAGGTAAATATAAGCTGTTTTGGTATAGTTTTATCAACTACAATAACAAATTTGGAATAAAAATAGTTAATTGCACTGTAGGTCCTTCAAGTTGTCCCGTATTTCTGCTTGGGTCTACAACTCATGAAACCAGATATTTGGGTATACGAAGTTGCGCTGTTGTTTCTATCAGGTCTAAGGATGATATCCAGCAGGCGGTTTTAATGAGTGGACTGTCACATCATCGTACACGTGGCCCTTAGAGGATGGTTTTGCTATGTAAATAGCCTATGTGGCATTTTTTTTATCTTTTTTTTAATGTGGGACTCACATGTGAGTACATATCAACTACAATAAAAAATAAAATTTGATATTTAGATTAAAGGAAACAATCAATGCATAAATTAAGCTTTGTTACAAATCTAGCAGCACATTTACCTTTCTTGCTTTTGTTTATATATTTAGTTGCTAGTTATACATGATGTTTTTCACTATGAATCGTGTAATAAAGTTTTTTTTTCTTTGGTTTCAAATGGAATGTCATTCTCACTGTGAGTTGATTATCTACTGGAAGTGAGGCTCACGGCTGTCAGGGCGCTTTGGTGGATTAAGAGATGGATTATGATCTGGGAAAGATTACAAGAAATCGATTAAAAAAATACGGCATTTTGAAATATATAAACCAAAATATGGTTGTTTCAAAAATATAAACAAAATATGAATTTTTTTTCACAAGAAAGAGGTCAAGAGGAGGGCATTTTTGTCATTCCATGTGAGATAACTTGATAAGCTAGCGAAAGGTTAGATTGAGTGGCGTTTTCAAATTTCCTCGCATACAAGCTATAGATACAAATCTCCCAATGCATTGTATATAGTAGTTAGTTTATTCATTTTTCCTTTCTATTTTATGAGCCCTATAGAAATGATATAATGCCCTCACTGAGGATTTCTTCTCGTTTCTTTTCCTGATTTTAATATAGAGCCAATTTCTTATATAAGAGATGATCAAACTCTCTCTTCTCATTAATTAACCACCACCTCATCAGTCTACCCTAAGGTCATGTGCAACACATGCCCTATTTTCTGACCCTATTACACTATTCACCTCCTATTCACAACTTAATTTTACTATTTACCTCTGTAACCCTGATCCTATTTTCTCAATCCCTACATATCTCTCTCTCTCTCTTATATTTTACTCTCAACCCTATTTTCATTATTCACAGCCCTATTTCGGCCAGTTACAATAAAGTTATAGGACCACCATTATATATGCCCTAAGTAGCAATTATAAAAAGATTGACATCATTGCACTGGGAGTTCCCGCATATATAGCTATGAGACAAAGATTTGCTTGTCATTCATGTGCCCATGTTCATAGATTGATCGATTCATTCATGTGTTCATGTCCAAAGATTGATCAATCTACTATTTTCTTCGTGGATTCATTCTTACAAAGGTATTCTTTTGACTGAACATACATGTTGACAAATGACAAATAGAGAAGGTGTCTATATATGTAGCGATCACAAAGCCACCCCGAAAGAACACTTGAGCCGAATGCCCAATACCCACTAAAAAAGGGGATAGATCATGGACATGGGGACAGACACGTTGCCGAGCGGAAGGTGCGGCGCCACCATCTTCCTCCCGCCCGGGGGCGTGCGGCGGAGAGCCCTAAGCGCCGAGAGGTGGCGAGCTCTAAGCGGCGAGCCCTGCTTTCTTCGTGTTTTGTGCACTTGGATTTGTGTTTTCGGATATTTGATTGCGTGACTGGAGGTGGAAGATGGCTATATTCCTGTGATTATGAAGGTGGTATTTGGAAGTTTTATAGTCCCTATTCGATCCAAGGGCCAGATTGATGGCGCGTGTTGCCGAAGTGTGGATTCGGGATCTCTACGGGGGATAAAAATATCTGTCGAGGTACAGTGGAGAGAGAGGATTCATTTGGTTTCGGGAGAGTTCTATTTGGCCACTTTTGGGAGAAGTTCCGCCCGTCTGCTAGGGTTCCGGTGAGATCGCCTCCTCCACATCCGGGTGGCTTGGATCATCGGTCCTTTGCGCAAGTTGTCCGGGGTGTTAGGAGATCCATGGATTCTCATCCTGGTGGGGATCGTGGAGGTGTGATGGGCGGCGATCGAGGCGGCGGTCGTTGGGGTGGAGGTCGATTTGGTAGGGGTGATGGAGGCCGATTTGGAGCAAGAGGTAGATCTCATACATGGGAGAGAGGTCGTGATTTGGTGAGATCTGATTCTTCTTCTCAAGGTACATCGGGTGCAAAGAATGACAAGAATGGAGGACTGGATTCTGGCGGTGGAATGGTGATCACTGGCAAGGGTAAACTATGTGATTCTTCTGACGCTGTGGGTGGTGATGATTCTAAGGAAGAGCGTATTCTTAGTAATTGTTTTCGTTGTGGTAAGTTTGGGCATTTAGCTTTTAGTTGCTCAGCAATCTTCATGTGTGGTTTTTGTGGGGGTGAGGGGCATATTGCTAGGAAGTGCCTAAATAAGAAACCTTGGGAGTTTGTGGCATCCTTGTGTGGTTTTCAGAGCGAAGGGCAAGGGATTTTTGTATGCGGAGATATTCCTGGAGGTCAGATGTCAAAAGATAAGTCTAGTACTGTTGTGATAAAGGTTGAGGGGGATGCAGTTAGTGCTAAAGAGATTGAGACAGAATTTAATGGGATTTTCAAAGCTTTTCCAAATTGGAGTTGTACTGCTAGGGCTAATGGTCCAAATTCGTTTTTAATGTGATTCCCTAATGCAAAAAAGGTGGAGGAAATGGAACTATTGCCGGCTATGAGAGTCCGGGGTAAGAACGCTTTTATGAAAATGTCGAAGTGGAAGATCGAGTTTGGGGCTAAGGAGATTTTGCATGATGTTTGGATCAGGATACTTCATATTCCATTGGAGGCAAGATCTGTCTCTACTGCTTGTTATGTGGCGTCGTTAGTTGGTATTCCGCAGGAGGTTGACTTGAGTACTCTCCATAGGAATGATTATGTTCGAGTTCGAATTTATTGCAAAGATTTGGCCAGAATTCCTGAATTTGCAGAAGGTGCTATTGATAGAGGTCTGTATGAATTTGAGTTTCAAGTTGAGGAACCTGATTTCAGTTCTAATACACCAGGGCTGGGGGATTAGGGTTGAGGATGATGATCTAATGGAAGATGAATTGGAGCAGGCGCCAAAAAAATCTAAGACTTCGGATAAAGGTTTTGTGGGAGATAACATTCATGCTTCTGGTCATGGTAGTGATAGTAATGCTTGGGAGAGTTTCTGGAGGGGGTAAAACTCAAGGGGGGAATAAATGGTTGGTGGTTGTTGGCTCTAATCCTGTTGATAAGCAAAGGAGTGGTGTGAAAGGTAAAGAGATTATGGATTGGTCTTATTATTACAAAATGATGGGAGGTAAAGGGGGTATGAGGAGTTTTGGGAACAAGAATTTGGAATCCTTGAATAGATGGTCTTCAACCCAAAGTTGGTTGGTTGGCTGCTCTAACTTAAGTCATGGGCTTAAGAGGAACTGGGACTTTATCAGTAAATCCTATGTCAATCGGTTAAATCAGGGTGATACTTTATTCATGATGAGAAATATGGGAGAAGAGACAGGACATTGTCCGACGGGTTCTTATGTCTCTGTTTGTGAGTTAGTTAACTCTCCATTGGAGGATGAGATGGATGGAAGAGCTTCTGCAGACACTGGTGGGGTTTTATCTTTGAACAATGAAGCTGGGAGGCGTGATTTAAGTGGGGAAGCCATTATTCACAGAAGTGCTAGACTGAAAGGAGACTATGAACCTGTGCTCTTGAAAGCTCAAAAGATTGTGAAGAAGAAAAATTTAGAAGGTAATCCTATTGCTCTAAACTCTTTTGTTGTTTTGGATTCCAATTTTTTATGTAATATGGCAGATAGTTTTGGGATATCTCCTATTGGGAGTGATTTAGAAGCTTTCGATTTGGTGAAAGATTTGGAAATAGCTAGACTAAATCTTCACAAGAAAAATAGTGAGAAAGTAGTTCAAAATGGTGTAGATGATTCTGATAAAAATGGAGGTTTAACTGTTGATAATGCTTCTGATAATCAGGAACTTTTAGATTGGCTGTCTGAAAATTCAGAGGAGGACAATAATCTCATAGCTAAAGATAGTAGGTTAAATTCTAAAAGATACAAAAAGAAAAAGAAGTCACCTTTGAATGAGAGAAGGAGTCCTATTTGCTTGAGGAAAGGAAGAAACAATAAAAAAATGTATATGAAAGGTCTTTTTTGGAATTGTAGAGGGGTTGCTAAAAAAGGCATGTCAGTGTTGATTAGGGATTTATTATGCTCTGAACAGCTCAAGTTTTGTGGACTAATTGAAACTAAAAAAAGTAAATATAAGGATGCTTTCTTTCGAAAATTAGACCCGGCTAGAAACTATTTTTGGGATTGGATTCCTTCTACTGGCAGAGCAGGTGGGATTCTTGGTGGAGTGCTTTGTAAAGAGCTCGATGTGTTAGCGGTTCGAAAGGGGGATTATATTTTACAGTTTGATCTGTGGGATATTAAAGGTAGGTTTAAATGGAGCTTACTAATTGTTTATGGTGCTGTTCATGATTGTGCTAGAAACAATTTTTTGTGTGAAATGTCTAATTTTTGCTCTGACATTTTAAATCCTTTTGTCATTGGGGGGGGGGGGATTTCAATCTTTTAAGGAGTTTAGATGATAAGAACAAGGGGAGTTTGATATCGCGTTATTGTGGTCTGTTTAATTCGGTCATTAATGTTCATGGTCTTAGAGAAATTGATATGGTTGGGGGTAAATATACTTGGTCTAATATGCGGGAGAATCCTATTATGGAAAAACTAGACAGAGTTCTCATGAATTCTTCGTGGGAAAATTTATTCCCTCTGGCCATGGTTCAAAAGCTTCCTAGGGTGCTTTCAGACCATTCTCCTCTTATTTTGTTCTCTGATGTTAATAATAGTAGACGCAATAATATTTTTTGTTTTAACATGTGTTGGTTTAAGGATGATGATTTTCTGGATAAGGTCAAAAGTAGTTGGGAACAACCTTGCCGGTTGGGAGATAGTATCTCTATTTTTCATTATAAGATCAAGAGGTTGAAGAAATATTTGAAAGGTTGGGGTGCCAATAAATGGGGTTCTGATAATAAAAAGAAGTGGTTTCTGAAAGATTGGATTCACAAATATGAGACGATGGAGGAAGGCAATATTCTTACGGCTGAAGATGGGGAAAAAAAGTGCAATATTTGGTTAAGCTTTTCAAAATTTATGAAGATGAGGAAGTTAAATGGCATACCATGTCACAGGAAAATTGGTTGTTAAAGGGGGACAATAATACTGCTTATTTCCATAAAATTGCTAATGGTAAGAAAAGAAGAAAGAACATTTTTATTTTTGAAAGATGGTGATGTAAACATTCAGGGTGATGAGAATATATTAGACCATGCTACTAAATTTTATAAAACTCTTTTTGGGGACGTGAGTAATAGCAATTTCATGATAAATGATGGGTTGTGGGTTGGCGATGAGCTGGTTAGTAATAAGGAAAATACTATGTTGATTGCCCCTTTTACGGAGGATGAGATTGACAAAGCTTTGTTCATGATGGGAAAAAATAAAGCGCCTGGTTTGGATGGTATCCCTACGGAATTCTATCAAAATTGTTGGAACATTATTAAACATGATGTTTATAATATTTTTGGAGGAATGTTCTTAAATCAAGTGAATGTTTACATGTTGAATTATGGGTTGATTACCCTTATTCCGAAAGTTAATGGGGCTAACAAAATCACCCAGTATAGACCTATTTGTCTTTTAAATAATATTTTCAAGTTGATTACTAAAGTACTTACTAATAGATTAGAAATTATTGTGGGGAGAATAATTTCAAAAAACCAATCGGCGTTTATGAAAGGAAGGAATATTATGGATGGTATTATCCTGCTTTAGGAAATTCTTCATGAGACTACATCAAGAAAAGAGGTTGGTGTAGTGCTTAAATTGGATTTTGAAAAGGCCTATGATAAGATTGGTTGGAATTTCCTTTTTGATTGTTTACGTTTGAGAGGCTTTGATCCTATTTTTTGCAATTGGATCAAACAGACGGTCTATGGTGGTTCTTTGTGTGTGTCCATTAATGGGCTAGTGGGACAGTATTTCCAATGTAAAATGGGTGTGAGGCAAGGTGATCCTATTTTCCCCTTCCTCTTTAATATAGCGGCTGATTGTCTCAGTAAGATGATATACAAAGCTCCGATAGGGGGATATATTTGTGGGTTGGCTAATAGGTTCTTTCATCAAGGCATTGTCAATTTACAATATGCAGATGATACTATAATCTGTTTACAGAATAATTTGGAGGGGGCCAAATATATGAAGTTTCTGTTGACTATTTATGAGAGCATTTCTGGTTTAAAGATAAACTTCCAAAAGAGTGAGATCTTCATAGTTAATGGGGATTGCAACTTAGATCAGTCTTATTCAGATATATTCACTTGTCCTGTGGGTAATTTTCCTATCAAATACCTAGGAATGCCTGTGAGCTCAAAAAAAGTTCTGAGTAGAGATTGGGATTTTCTGGTGTCTAAGATTGAAAATAAATTGGCTATGTGGAAGAGTACTAATCTGTCCTTGGGAGGGAGAGTGGTGCTTTTAAACTCTTGTCTTTCTAGCATGCCTATCTACTTTATGTCTTTATTCCGTCTGCCCAAAGGTGTTGTGAACATAATTGATAAGATTAGGAGAGCTTTTCTTTTGTGAGGTACTGAAGGGAAAAGGAAATATCATTTAATGAGATGGGACAAAGTTTGTTTAGAAAAAAAGAAAGGAGGATTAGGAATTAGAAATCTTAGGGATGTGAATATTAGTCTTCTCACAAAATGGTGGTGGAAATTAGATGTGGAGGAAGGGTTGTGGCAAGATCTTGTTAAAAAGAGATATATTTTGAATAGGCCTCTTTATCTGATTAGAGAATGTATCAATGATTCTTTTATTTGGAAAAATATCCTTTCGGTTAAAGAGCTGTATTTTAAAAATAGGAGAATGATGGTAAAAGATGGCAATCTCACTGACTTTTGGGGGGATGTTTGGCTATTTGATACTGCTTTGAAAGTTAGATGCCCTGGAGCATTCTCAGCTTGTAGGCTTAAAGTTTGTTCAGTCTTGAAAGCTAGAGAGTTAATGTGGAATATTCCTTTCAATAGAACACTTTGTCAAAATGACCAGACCATCTGGGATGATGTTATTTGGCACTGTCAAAATTTTAATTTTGGAGATGGTTTGGACAGTGGCTACTAGCAGGAGGGCGGTAAAAAGAATTTTTCGATAGCCAAGATCTTTAAGTCACTCTCTGATTGTGCTATTCCAAAGGATGAGCTTTGTAGTTTTATCTGGATGTGTTGTGTTCCTCTGAAGATAAAAATTTTTGGTTGGTTATTGAAACATAATGCAATTTTAACTGGAGACAATTTGAGGAAGCGGAACTGGTTGGAGAATCCTGTGTGTGTTTTCTGTGATCAGGTGGAGACTCGTGACCATTTGCTCTTTGGCTGTGGCATTAGTAAAACGGTTTGGAATGTTGTAGCGGTGTGTTTTGGATCCAGTTTCAAACCTAATTCATTACATAGTGCTTTTTGGTGGTTCATTAGGATTCTAAAGGTAGATAAAAAAGTTGAGCGGCGTTTGTATTCTTGCGATTTGCTGGGCAGTTTGGAAGACTAGAAATAAGGCTTGTTTCGAGGACAGTAAATTTTGGTCACCTCTCCCTGTTCTACATTCAGCCTGTGCTTGAATCTTGTTTTGGGCAGGTTTGGGGTCGGAAGATAGCAAACAAATGCTTTCAGTGGGGGTGGCAAAAGCTATGGAGATTGTAAAAAGGATGGAACGATGTGGTCATCGCAGGCAGATGCTGACTTCTGCGGTTGATGCTGGGGATCTTAGGGAGATACTTAGGCTTTATTTGGAAAGATGTTAGGTTAACTATTTGCTTTTGCTGGGTCAGTGTTGAGCGGCAGGCTGTTAGCTGTCCACTTCTGGGCTTGTGTTCCCTCTGGTTTTTTGGGTTAGTTTTATTTGCAGGCGGTGGATGTCTTATTTTGGGTAGCATTCTGAGTCAATGTTGGAAGTACTTGGTTGGTTGATTAATTCTGTTGTTCATGAACCTTTGAACCTTGTATTTCCGTTCTTCGTAATGGAAATAGGGCCCTTATGCAAAAAAAAAAAAAAGAAAGAAAGATCATGGACATGGGAAAACTAGCTTGAGGTCATGTTCGGAAGTATGAATTTCACGAGTGTTTCACATGAAACAGTTCAATTCTCGCACGATTCATGAAATAATGTTGTTCCAAACATGGCCTTGACGTGCATGCCTCCTATATTTGCATCTGTTCTCTTCTCCAAGCTGTGCAGACCAGTGAGGAGGGTAGTGACTAGTGAGCTCGATCGCATTGCCTAGCTCATTCAGTTCAGTGATCAGACATACCAGCCGTTCCATCGATCACCCCTTGAACGAGCTGTTCGAGCTGCCCATGGACATGAGGTCCTTGTACGGCCCCGGCGTCAGCTCCTGCTCCATCCCCGGGTCGCCGGCCGGCCGTCGCCGCCTCCGCAGCCACAGACGGTACCAGATGTACGCTCCGGCCACGGCCAGGCTCGCCAGGATCAGCGAGAGCACCACCGTCACGGCGATCGCGCCGGCGGACATGGCCGGCCGCCGCGCCGTGCTCTGCGCCTTCCTGACCTTGAAGTAGCCCACCTTCCGGTCGTCGGCCTCGTACACCAATGTCTCCACGGGGAAGTCGATGAGGTAGCAGTAGCCGCTCGCGCCGTTGTGCGCCGCGCCCCAGCAGCTGCAGTTGGCCGCGCACGCCTGCTCGCACTCCTCCGCCGTCTTGTTCGTCTCGAACGGCAGCTGCTCCTT
Source organism: Olyra latifolia (assembly GCA_036346145.1). Taxonomy (NCBI): domain Eukaryota; kingdom Viridiplantae; phylum Streptophyta; class Magnoliopsida; order Poales; family Poaceae; genus Olyra; species Olyra latifolia. Next base: position 24,006,224 of record CM070532.1, read on the forward strand.
GTACGCCACGGACACCCGCTTCTGCTGCACCATGTCGAACAGCTGGCCACCGCCGCCGCTGCAGAGGTCGGTGGTCTCCTCGGCGTGGCACGGCGGCGATGCCCTGGTGCTGTTGATGAGGCACTGGCACTGGGCCTCACCCGGGACGCACAGGCCGTACGCGCCGCACGAGGTTGGCAGCTCGCACGGCGCCGAGATGGCCTTGTAGTCGGAGATCCAAGCCTTGGAGTCGTTGGCCCAGTAGTATGCGCGGACGTTGCCGTCGTCGTCCAACGTCATGCGCCGGAAGGCGCCGGTGAGGTTCTGCACGAACGTGTCGAACGAGAGCACGTCGACCTTCTGGCCGCCACCCTCGAGGTACAGCCCGAAGAAGCCGCGGCCATCCAAACGGCCGTAGATCGGCGGCTGCGTGGCGTTCTCCGGCTGGGCCTCGAGCGCCGTGTGCTGCCAGTACGTCGGCGTCGTGCGGCCGCCGTAGAACTCCATCTGCAGCGCCATGTACGTCTTCGCGAGCCGCAGCGCGAACCGGCGGTTCGCGGAGATGAGCGGCGGCGAGGACACGGTGAAGTTCTGGTCCAGCACCAGCGTGTCGGACGGGTAGTCAAGGCTCTGCCACGCCGGAGCCTCCTCGCCGAAGCGCCGTATGACGAGGCTCGAAGAGTTCAGTAGCGCGACGGTGTCCCCGACGACGTTGAGGGTGTTCCACAGCACGCCGGCGTCGGCGTCGGTGAGAACCAGACGGCCGTCGAAGGCGAGCGTGGCCGGGCGTGACCAGTCCCCCGCGCGGGCCGGGGTGGCGCGCCAGAGCGGGAACGATGACGGCAGGTGGACCACGGCGAGGTCCAGCGTCGCCGAGTCGACTCGGAGGAAGCCGAAGGCGAAGACGCCATTGGGCGCGTACAGCACCGGCTCGAACGGCGCCGACGCGTCCACGGAATGCGTCGCAGTGAAGCCCTCCGACAGCTGCGTCACAAGCTCTCCCCCATTGGCTCCAACTCCATCACCAAGAACCGCCGCCGCCGATGCTGCTGCCGCCACAAAGACAGCTGCGAGAATGACTGCGATCGCCGGATCACCATTGCTCGCCCCCATCGAAGAGAAAGCACGCGGTAGTGGTCAAACCTCCCCGAGAGCTAGACCAGCATATACTATAGATGTATGTATCGATGGCAAGGTCAACAGCCGGTGTGTATGCATGCAGGCAACGCCTCCCTCCATTTGGGCGTGGGCGACGTCTACCTCTTGCAGTAATCAATGGCCGATGGCATTAAAAAAATTCAGATTTCATGGATGAGTTTCCCGGCAAGACGAACATGCAGGAGGCCGTAGCTCTGCTGTCTCTGCATCATCTGCAAGTTGTATGCTGCAACTACTCGCAAGTCCCAAACAATGCAGTTCTATGAACTGGCCAAAAGTCAACCCTTTTTTTCTCCATTGCTCTCTCTCTCTCCGTGGACCGGCGTTCTGTAGCAAACGTGTGAGGAAGATATGATATTGGTTAGTCCATGGATTGATGCTAGATTGTTGCATGTTGCCTTAACAATAGCTAAACATTCAGGTGTCCCAATCCATGAGTTCATCAGCTCGCGAAGCTAACCGGTGAAGTCCCGGTTCGTGTAGGCGCTTACCTTGATTAACCTTCAGGCGGATGCGTAGGGAGGTGACCGCCGTTTGGTGATTTGCTCGTTGACCTTGGATGGTTTGAGTAGAACTGAAAGATATGTACTATATTCTTCAGATTATTTGTTTATCGCCGATATAGCTATCAATTACGTACCTATCATGATGAGCACATTCATCGTATTGCATTGCCAACCTTTTTCTATAGGGAAAATCGATTCAAACTTGCTCATCAAAGAAACACTCTGTGATGTACGCATTGTTAGAGTTTGTGCGGAATATGTGTACAAATAGGGTTATTACAACTCTGATCAGTTGTAGTAGGTAGATATGATACAGTTTTAATCGGACCATGTAATCCTAGGTCATAAATAGGTGGCATTGTTGTTGTAACCCGAGAGATGGCATTGCAATGTAGGCACATAGGGGTCTCGACTAGGGTTCGATTTGAGCCGAACCTATGTCGAGCATAGAGGCGGGCTCAAGCTCGAGCTCACAAGCTCGGTTGAACTTAGGCGACGACATTTTTGGCAGAGGTGAGGAGCCGACCGACGGACCAGCAGCGGAGGCGAGTTGGCAGGCCAACGATGCTCGAGGTTGGCGAGGAGGTGAGGTGGCGATGCTTGTGATGACAAGGAGTTCAGGCGGAGAGAGGATGGGGCCGACATCGGCATCAAATGGAGGAAGCAGAGGGTTGTGCCCCTGTGGGAAGTGGGGAGGAGGAGAAAGTAGCGCCGACTCACCGTCGCGAGAGGGAGGTGGAGAAGAGGGTGACGCTGGTGTGGGAAGCGAATCTAGAAGAAGAGAGGGTGGCACGGATTGGTGTGAGAGGGATTGGAGATTGAGCAGTGGTTGTCACATGTGGAGTAGTTGGGACGGGGTTAGGGTTAGCTTAGTGGGGGTGAGCCGAGCTACCGGGTTGGGGGTGAGGTGGGTTGGGAGAAGAGATGGGCCAGGGTGGGGAAGAGGTGGCTAGGTAGGCTCGGATGGTTGAGGCATAATGGGCTAAGGAGCGATTGGACTAGGTTCGATCTCAATTCGAGCTGCTTGAACTTTGCTTGAAATTAATGCAAGCTCGAGGCCGGGCTCGAGCTCGATTAGAATTCAACTCGAGCTCGAGTTGAGCGCAAGTTGAGCTCCGATCTCGAGTAGCTCGTCGAGCTCAACCCTTTTATCTAGCCCTAGTCTCGGTAGGCTGTGGCCGAGACCCCAGTGGCTGGTGTGTTAAATTTTTGAGGGGAGAAGTGTCCTTCATTCAAACAAAAAAAAAAGTGCTCAGATAACCCATTCTAACGTGTGTTAATGTTGAATCATGCCATATCAACATTCAATAGCCAACTTCAGATAATCCGTGCTAACGGACTAGGATCAGAACTATGAATATGATTATGATACGAAAAGTTCCTGAGCAGGGAAAAGGCTAAATAGTTCACAGGCTGCGGTACATGGCAAAAAGGCCCAAACCTACTATGTCCAAATTGGAGAATTAAGGCTGTGGCCTTGTTCCTGACACCCAAAAAAAAATTTATGGCTGCATATACTCACTGCTAATCGTCATGTTTTCTACCATCAATTTATTTTTTTTGTTAGCAAACATGGTACAAGTGCAAATTAGTTATGTACCGCAAATTTCAATATCATTGACTGTCATCAAATGTCAATAAGTCTCCGTTATTATCGAGTTTCATGTACCATAGAGTTTAAGATACGAACGAGTTTTAGGTATCATCGAGTATCATGTATCATTATCGCCTCGTTATTGTCTAATATCAGGTATCATCAGGTATCAATATTAAATATCAATGAGTATCAAGTATTGTCAAGCTTTAGGTATCATCAATCTTTAGGTATAATCAAGTGTATCATCCTGTATCGGTTAGATTTTGTCGAGTATTAGATATCATTTTGAGCATCAAGGTATCGTCGAGTATCAAATATCATTGAATATCGAGCATCGGTGAGTATCATGTATTGTTGTGTATCATGGAATCATCGAGTATCGGGTCTTGGCGAGTCTCAGATATCATTGTGTATCAATGTATCGTTGAGTATTGAACTATCGGGTATCATCGAGTATCAAATATCATCGAGTATCAAGTATGAACCGGTACTAGCAATCATCGAGTATTGAATATTGAGTATTGTCGAGTATCATATATCATTGTTATCAGGTATTGCCGAGTACCATGTATGTATCAAGTATGGTATAGTACTGGGTGTCATCAAGCTTCATGCATGTATTGTCGGGTTTCAGGTAACATCCAAAATTTAAATAAATTTATAGGGACCATATATGTTTAGCTTAGATGAATTTAGAAATTTATTTCACTTAATTTGGATATCAGTTAAAAGATACAAAGTATTGAAGTTTTAATAGGAAAAGAAATTAAGATAAACAAAGCAAGGGACTTCAACAAACTCCTGCAAAGCTCCTGGCTCGAAATTTTTCCCTACTCAAGGACGTAGATGAAGAGGTCCGCACCGGCGGTGGCTTAGCCCCTCTAAAGAGGGAGGTGCACCGTGGGAAGGAGAGTTGAGTGCCGCCATGTAGCACAAGATGTTGGTGTTAGCCCTGTTGCAAATGCTATCGAGATGGCCAATTAGGTCAGCTGATGTTGATGTCATCATCACTGCCGATGTTGGCCTTTGGTCGATGATTAGATAAGGGTCGTAATCTGGAGGCGACGTTATGGCCAGGGTTAGGCAGAGGCGTGTAGGAGGAGCCGAGAAATAGCACGGCGAGGCCGGAGGGGAAGAAGTCTTACTTAATTAGCGTGGAAGCTTGGCAGCTCCAATAACTATTTGAGACAAGACTCATCATTTAATTTAGATTTTGGGACGTCGCGTTGTTGAAGAAAGCCCCAAGTCATGCCTAATTACTTACCCATTTACACGCATATTTTCCATTTCACATCCAACTATTACCATCTGCTCATTACCGAAGTCCTTGAAACTCTTGCATGATTGATTAATTCACATGACCTTATATATTATCTTTAGTCAAAAAAAGATTACGGATAAAAAAATAGACCATAAATATGAAAGTGTTTGGGTTTCCGAAACCAAATATAAGCAAATAGGTAGATATGCTTAAACAACTAAGCTGTAAAGAACTTTTTTTAGAGGGGGGACACCTCTGTTACCATTTCATATAAAAACTAAGTTTACTCTGTCTCCTATTACATCAACCACACCAAGGGGTAGGGCTGTGGTCCTCGCACCTCCCTCCCCCCCCCCCCCACAAGCACCAGAGCATTAGAGAAATAGATTGTTCCTACAGCTCCTTGATCACCTGGAAAATCTTGTTAATCCCCATCTCAACAAGCTCCTTATCATCAGCCTTCAGAAAACTTGACCAACATCACAGGAAAGAGCAAACAGAAAAAATCAGGTGCAAGGGATCCTTTAGGGTTTCCCTCCCGAAACAGCAAGAATTTCTCCTGTTCCAGATTGTCCAAGCCATAGTTGCCCACCCAAATACACGCAAACTGTTGTGCCCGGGGAGTATTTGTTTGGCCCAAACAAAGAAATGAGAAATATTATTGGGTACCTCATTGGTATTAAAAGTTTGGCAATAATCTTCTATGTAACTCTTAATCACCTGACAATTGAAAAATAGATGGTCACAAGTTTCAACTTCTTTACAAAACTCACATGCTGTGCTTCCACCCCAATTTCTTTTCAAAAGATTATGTTTCGTTAAAATAACATTCCTGTTTAACAGCCAAACAAAAATCTTAATCTTTAGAGGGATTTTAGCTTTCCAAATTGAAGCCAAGTTGTAAGCCCCAAAGTTTGTGTTGCACAGGCCATACATAGAAGCCATTGTGAAGACTCCCTTGGTACTAGCTTGTCAATTACCCTTATGTCTCATTAATTGTTACCAATCTCCGCTACCAGATTAGACCAGATCCTGGTCTGGGCATCAGAGAGCCATCTCCTCACATGGGGCCACCAACCCAACCTGGCACAATCTGCCACTAATATTTCTTTGTAAGAACATATATCAAAAATATCAGGATATTCATCTTTAAAAAGATACTTTTTTAACCCATGGGTCCCTCCAGAAACCGTTTTTTTTCATCCCCAACCATCATTCTTCTATGGGGTTCATAAAACTGCCTGGTCCTAAGTAGGTCTGACCAGGAGGCAGAATCTGTACTTCTATGGGTTACTGATGACATAGGGGCACTTTTGGGTTACTGATGACATAGGGGCACTTTTGATGTGTTTGTTTTTTACCGGGGATTGCTAAAGGCTCTTTTCATTCTCCAGCTTCCACCAACATTTGCAAAGAAGGCTAATATTCAGGAATTCCATATTTTGAATTCCTAAACCCCCTTTTTCCTAGGCTTGATAACCTCCCTCCATTTAATTTAATGGTATTTTTTTCCTCCCCCACCCCCCCCCCCCTCTTTTCCATAGAAAATCTCTTGTAATACTATTAATTTTCTTGGAAATTGTCTTTAGCAACAGGAACATAAACATAGTATATATAGGTATATTGGATAGGCACACATTGACCAGAGTCAATCTCCCACCTAGGGACAGGAGCTTCCCCTTCTAAGCCCCTAGTCTATTATGAATTTTATTAACCACGGCCTCCCACTATTTCACTAAAATCCTTTTATAGCCGATTGGTACTCCAAGGAATTTTATAGGGAATTTCCCTATTGGACATGTGAACAGCTTAGCATACATGCTATCTTTCTCCACATCGCCATCAATGGCCACCATATCACTTTTATGGAAATTGATTTTCAATCCAGATAATTGTTCAAACAGAGATAGCAACAATTTACTATTCCTAGCTGATACACAATCCTCTTGCAGACACACAATTGTGTCATCTGCATATTGCAAAATGGCAACCCCCTTATCAACTAGGTCTATCACTAGGCCTTTTATCAGACCCTTCTTTTGGGCTCTATGAATCATTCTAGCTAAACAATCAGCAATAATGTTAAAAAGGAAAGGGGATAAAGGGTCCCCCTATCTCACTCCCCTTGAACTATTAAAATAATTCCCTTTATCATCATTCATTTTTATTGACAAGGTACTCTTAGTCACCACTTCCTTTATCGGGTTACACCACACCACATTAAAACCTCTAATTTTTTAGCACGCTACTAGAAAGTCCCAATTGACTTTATCATATACTTTTTAAAAGTCCAATTTGAGAAGCACCCCACATTCTCCACTTTTCTTCATATGATGCAAAATTTCATGTAAAGCTAGTACACCATTCATTATAGATCTCCCAAGAATGAAAGCATTATGGGTATCATAGATCAATTTACTCATCACATGTTCCATTCTATTAGTGAGAGTTTTAGTAATCCATTTATATAAGCTATTGAGTAAACAAATGGGTCTAAACTATTTGATGAATTCTGCGTTCTCTACTTTGGGCAATAACACAATAACCTCATAGTTAATCCTAGCAATATCCAATTTACCATCATGAAACATTTTGAGTATCTCCATTATACCACACTTGATAATTTCTCAGCTTTTTTGGTAAAATTCAATAGGAATACTATCAGGACCAAGAGCTTTATTTTTGCCCATCCCAAAGAGGGAGCATTTAATTTCTTCCCCATCAAAACGCCTAGTAAGATACATGTTATCTTCTTCTATTATTTGACAATTAGCTTCCCACAGTTCAAAATCTAGGGAGAAGCTTCCCTCAAACCTAGAGCCAAACAAAGCCTTAAAATAATTAGTGGCATGATTTAAAAGAGCTTCATCCCCCTGTATAATTGATTCATCATCCATTAAATGAGATATAGTCTTCTTCCTCCTTTTACCATTAGCAATAATATGGAAATACCTTCTATTATTATCACCATTCAATAGCCAATTGTTTTATGTTCTCTGATGCCATAACATTTCCTCTTCCCCGTACATTTTTTGAAGGTCAGAAACAATCTCTGTTTTGTCTCCTTTCATCCAGAGATATGGAATCATTTTCTTCCTTGTCTTCCATCACTCCCAACTGGTATTGTATTTTCTGTCTCTTTTTTTTATTGTGTCCATACAGATTTGCTCCCTAACCCTTCAAAAAAATTTAACACTCTTCATCTTAATAAGCAAAACATTGAGGTCGTCCTGGCCCCTAACAGGGACTTTTCAAATCTTATTTACCACATCCAAGAAGTTAGGTTCTTTAAACCAGGAAAGTTGAAACCTAAAACCATCAACCTTCTTGATACCCCCCTTACCCACTATCAAGCAGTAGAGGATTATGATCAAAAAGTGTCCTGGAAAGTTTCTTAATACTAACCATGAGGAACATAGCTTCCCAAGAATTATTTATGAAAACTCTGTCTAGTTTTTCTAAAGTAGGACAGATCTGGTTATTTGACCAAGTATATTGATTACCAGTCAAATTGATCTCTCTTAAAACAAGATCATGAATTAACTGATTGAAGAGTTAAGAAACTCTATAACTCCTCCATTTTTTGTTTTTGTCTTTGGCACATATCAAAATATTAAAATCTCCCTCCTTCCCCCATTACAAAAGGGGAATCAATTTTCCTACAACAAATGTGTAACTCTTCCAAGAAAAAAAAATCTTACCATTGTCCTGAGGAGGACCATAAACCACAACTAGCCACTAATTCCTTTGTAACTTTGTATCCCATAGGTTCATTTTCACAGTATTGGTCCCTAAGCTGCATGACCAAACATCGAACTTTCCATCTTGACACCCACCAGTACTCCCCCAAACTTCCCTCTAGATTCCACCAATTTTTTTTTAAAAAAATAGGTTATCCCTTTCTTACCCACACCTCTACAATTCCAAAAGAGGCCTTTCATGTCAAACTTTTGTTTTTATATTTCTACCCCTCTTCGAAGGTCTGGTAGTTCTCTACCTAGACCTTCCAAGAGTTTTGGTAGCTAGTCCTCTAAGCTGCAAAGGATTTTTCAGTATTTTCTTATGCCTTCTACCAATTACAGGAGTGAACTCAAAATCATCAGACATATCCTCATTATGCCAATTCAGATATAAAATCTCCTCAATTTTTTTCTTGTGTTTTGTTACCACCTATTCTACCAGAATCATCCATATTTTTTTATAAAGCACATTTCTAGCTACCTCCAAATCTTTAATTAAATCTATTTTCTCCATTTCACTGTTCTTGATCACAGCCCCCATATTGTTAGATAAGGACATAATTTCATCATTATCTAAAGCAGCAAAAGATTTTTTATGAGAAATGTTACTTTCCAGGTCTTCCTCTTTTGTAGCAAATTGGCTTTTTCCATCACTAGGATGTTGGTATTCTACAGTCTAGAGCTTCTCCTTGTTGGCCTTGTTTTGTCTTGCAGTTTCCATAATCATGAGGCATACCCTCTCCCATTGCATCTGTTGTGTTGTCTGCATTAGGTACTTCCCTCTCCACCATACCACCTTTTTTCTGATCACTATCATGCAATATATTTTTTTTTGGCCACCTCACAGCTTACAATAGTCTGGTTACTCTCTCCATTTTTATCATTTTTCTATCTCACCAAGAGATATTTCTTCAATTCTAACACATGACTGCCCCTGCAGAAATGACCGATATTCATATACATTTGACTTTTTATGAGCATCTAGATATCCCACAGCATATTGGCATTAAGCCAGCCAAAATTGTTGTGTTTGTGAGTTAATCTTCATACTCCCACTATATGACTGTTCTGGATATTTCTAATTTCTTTTAGAAAGTTTAGGGCCTCTTGGAATAATAGATCATCGTCTTCATCACTCTCTATTTCCTGAAAGTCATCCAATTGTATGTCAAAGTTCTCCTTGTCAACTAATTTCTATTTGCCTTTGTCATAGGATATTTTTGAAGAGGCTGAGCTATGAAATCTATCAAAAACAGACCCTTTTCTTTCATTGTTTTGTACCTCCATGCCCCTCACCTCCATATCACCTATGTTACTCAATCCCCCTTTATTAAAATCCCCTACCTTAACAGCCTCCTGAGGATCGATATTTTTGTCCTGTGAGATTTCTTTCTCTACCTCAAACACAAAGTCATAGAAGAATTTCCCAATTGCTCCTTGCACCAACTTGGGAATCTGTGTTATTTCTTTATGGGCAATCTTGGCCCTGACAAACTCTAACTTAGAAAGACTAGTTCTGTCAATTTCTACAGTTACCCTAACCAAAGCCCCCATAGCACACTCCACTTCTTTAGATCTTATGTTTAGAGGGTTGTTTTTAATTCTAACCCAAGTTTCCTGTAGCTCTCCCTTTGAACCCACTTCTTCTTCCCATCTAGTCACCTTAAGGGTAGCATTAACTAATCTCATATTCATTTCATTGTATTGTTTCAGATCCTCCACCCTCTTGGCATTAGGCAACCTCATAAGATATTGATTATCTCCACATGTCGAGCTATGCATCTCCAAGTCAACCCCAGAATAGTACTAAAATCTGTTTCAATATCTCTAGTAGTGACATTGTCTCTAACCATAACCACTGATATCACTGCAATGCAAGCTAGTTCTCTGGCATTCACCTCTGATGGCACATCATCAATGTGGAAAAACCCCTATTTTTCCATTGCAAACCCACACATCGTAGGAACATAATCACTTTCTTTACGCTCCAAACACCGTTTAGACACATGCCCCTCCATTCCACATCTTACATAGAAATCGCCCCTCCCCCCCCCTCTCCCCCCGCCCTCTACAGTCCTGAGCCACATGCCCCATACGATTGCATTGATTACAAGGACCAATCACATGATCTACAATAAGGATCTAAGGCATTGTGTTTACTAACATTGTTGCGTGATTCGGTTCTTGTTTTTCCACAACTTTCTTTCTTGTCTCCCACTAAGATTCCTAGTCTTGCCATGCCGATTTTTTCCCCTTTCATGATTCCTCTCCAAATCCATTTATGCTCGGTGAGCCCATCTACCCTCATGCTCTTCTATTGATGAATCCTCCATCTCCTTAATTTCTTTCTCACATGTGTCCCCCTTCGCCCCCAAATTCAGACGATCACGACTAGATCCTTCGATGTGATTCTCAGCGACTTCGACATGCGCATCCACTACCCGCTCTGTTGCCCGCGACTGATTGGGGACTCGGGCCCAGGAGAAGTGACCTCGACCTCTTCCGTAACCAAATCCACCACCCCCTCCCCATCGCCCTCCTCCATACTGGCCCCAAGATCCCTCCCTTCCCCATTCGCCATTGAACCTGGCCTTGCAGGGGGAGATCGAACAACCTCTGCGAAGGTTTTTTGGCCAAACCTCGTAGGAACCCTATAACTAGATCTAGGTGGAGAGGGAGAAAGAGTGGAAGAGCTGTACTTAGCGGTGGCCAAGCCTGTATGCTCTCACATATGCCCGAAGATTCACTCGAGGTAAAAGTTAAGAGGGCAAAAGCATCTCTTCCCTGTTCCGCGAATCCCCGCCATGAGAGTCCCAGGGTAAGCTCGAATTCTCGCATTTGTCCTCAGCCCTAGGCTTGAACTCCTACGAATGGTGTCTCGAGATCCTCTCGCCGAGCCACGCACGTCCGTCCATCATGAAGACTCCTTAGTGATTCCTTATTGACCCTGGTGCAATATGGCTACTCCTTCCGATGCCTCCTCCGTGGTGAAATTGGTGTGAAGTGGTTTGTGATTGAATCTGGATGAATTATATGTAGCTATAAAGAACTTGCCAATATATTATCTTATATATAAAGTGGGATGCAGCCCGGCTCAGCCGCGCTATCCATGTCAGCGGAATAACCGCGGCAGTCCGATCGCGCGCGCTGAGCTTATCCGTCCCTCCGTTCGCCAAACCGTGTGTTTATGCAAAAAAAACCCTTTAGTTTTTTATTTTACACGCACCATCAGGACCATTTGATCAAGTCAGCAAGCGGCTCTCGCTACATTGTGTTTTACATTTACGTCCCCACGTTTTTTGGAGCTCAACCCGCCGCCCTCCCCATCCTGCCATGCTGGTCGTCCCATCATCGGCCAAAATGAGGCCATCCGTTCAAAAGTTATATATAGAAGCAGCTCTTCCGCAGCTCCTAGATGAGGCGCCGAGTTCGGCGGATTGATCGTCACTGCTATGTCTCACCTAGCTGACCTGGGTTCGATTCTCAGCCGCCCTCTTTTCCGGTACCTCCTCCCTTTGCCTTCTTTTTTTGCTTTCTTTTTTAAAAAATTCTAAAAAATAGAAAGTTTGCAAAAAAAAAAAAATGGAACCATGCCTCTACAAAGAAAGTCCATAAAAAATTTGAATGTTTTTAAAAAATTTTTGAAAATAGAAAAATTTCCAGTTTTATGTAGCAGCTACGTTTGCATGTACTGTGGATTCTACGCCGTTTAAAAATTTCAAAAAATAGAAAGTTCACAAAAATGAAACCATGCTTGCACAAAGAAGGTCCATAAAAAGTTTGAGTGTTTTAGAAAATTTTTTAAAATTTGAAAATTTTCCAATTTTATGATGCAGCTAGGCTTGCATTCCTCTTTTTTATACATACATATATATCAATTTGTTTTTGTTTCTCTTATGTGGCATGATATCTTTGGTGTTATTGGACCATCTTTATGTCTGTAAGTTCAGTGATAAAAAAAGTTTTTTAGTGCACTTTTAAGTAAAGGACATGGATGTGCATAATGGAGTATCAATCGACCTTTTAATTCATTTTTTTAACACTCTTTCATTTAGTGTGATGTAAAATTTACAAGACTTGGTTCCCAGGTATATAATAGATACTCTATGTTGCCTCTAAAGTTAAAAAATTAAATTTACAAGTATTATTTTATTTTGAGCATATTTTTTGTGGCTTTGTCAGATTTGTAAGGTTATAATACCTTTCTCTTTCTCCACACCTCTACAAAATTATTGTTAGTGTTTTCAGACTTTTCTCTTATTATGTGAATATAGTACGTAAAGGTTCCCGATAACAACATACCATAATGGCTTTGCCGTCCTTAAGAACCAAAAGCCATACAATCTTCTTTCAAATGATAAATGAGAACCGATGGACAACCCGTCTTATTTTAATGCATGGCATGGTTTAATGGATATTTTTCATAAATGTTTCATTTAGTGTAATGAGAAATATGCAAGACTCCATTACCCAAGTACATGACAAATGTTCTGTTGTCTCTCGAGTTAATAAAGATCAACTCATACGGTATATAAGACAGATTTCAGCTTATAGATAATGCACATGGACTACGGTCGTTTTTTTGTTGGTACAAAAAAACCATCAGCGGATTTATATTGGAGTAAACATGTCTACGACCATGATTCAGATCTGGATCATATAAGTCAACTTTTGTCACAGGAGTCTTATAAATATGTTTTCTCTTCGGTGAAGAAAAGGACACATAATTCAGATCTGGATCATGTTTTCTCTTCAATGAAGAAAGGAGACTTATGAGTTTGAATATGTTTCATGTAATTTGGTCTTATATGTATCGGACATCCTTATTGTATTTCCTCCTAATGAAATTACTACCTACGGGTTCTTTTATTTTATTTGGCCTATTTAAACTCCAATGATGTTCTTCTGATGTCAAAGTTTTTTGATATTACATTTAACCATGTACTTTGCGCCTAACGGAACACTGGGATGCGCGCTCAAACGCGGTATCCTTTCTAGTTTCGTATATAGATGCACTTCATATATCCATTGTCACAATTTCACCCGCAAATCCGCAATGCATGTCTCGTTTCAGAGCAACTCTTCAACATAGTGAGCTGCACGTCCGTGGGACTCGTTGGGGTTCACCTCACAACAAACTTGTAGAGAGACTTTCATGCCCTTAATTGGGTCGATCAATCGATCGTGCATCTCCATCTAGACCGAAATTCCTATGAACGAACTACCACTACTAGAAAACAGACCTTTCATACCGGCACATCAGTACCGATTGGATTGGAACCGGTACTAACAGTGACATCAGTCCCGGTTCATTGGGTACAGAGCAGTAGTCTCGGTTGGAGCCACGAACCGGTACTGATACCCTTGCATTAGTCCCGGTTCGTGATACGAACCAGTACCGAAGACACGGAGTAAATTAGTCGGTTAAGTAACACGAACCGCATCGATGCTCCTCTCATTAGTCCCGGTTAGTATTCTGAACCGCATCGATGCCTCGTTTTCAGAAAGTTCAAAAGGAATGCATATTCTATTTATATCAGTACGCGATGGTGGGTGGGTTGGTTAGAAGGGTGAGGCTAGAGTCATAAGGTTATGGGTTCAAGTCCCGCTTCTCCCATACATCCTTAACATTTTTAAACATTTCATAGTACTATTCAGTACCGGGTGAGGGAACCGGGACTGATGCTCAACCGGTACTAAAAGTGAGTTCTCTAGTAGTGTACCTAAGCATTAATTTCCATAGCAGATCTTATCTACGATGATAAGACCTTGATAATCTCTGACGATAATGCACTAGTTTTCAGTCAGCTCACTACCCACTCTACCCAGCCTTTCGAAGCTAGCGGCCATTATGCTAGCAAGCTTGCCATGCATGTGACCAGGGTTCAAAATCCCCCTTTTTTTTTGAAATCTAGCTCTAGAGCGATTTTCGATTTCCTGTAGAAAGATTTTCCTTTTTTCGACCAAATTTTAAATTTTGAATTGAATGGAGAGGCAAATCGCTGGGGTTTACGGGAAATCGTTCGAGTTTTGCGGGAAATCGTCCGAGTTTTGCTATGAATAGTTGGCTATTGGAAAATTAGAGGAAAAGTAGGGAAATAGAAAACATATATAGAGAAAATTTATGTAAAATTGCATGAAAATTTTGAATTCAAATTTTAATTATTTTAGAGTACACAGTATAACCGTGCAGCTCGGCCAGAAGATCATTAATGACCGGTATCGAGTATTTCTTAATTTTTCGAGCGAGATTTCGATCTCGCTCCTGCCTGATTTAACGATTTCGTCGATTTCTCGCGGGATTCGGAACTATGCATGCGACGTTGGGACCTGTGTAGCTCTTGTTGCCGCCACATTTTCTTTTTCCTTTTTGAACACCGCCAAACCTGCCACTGGATGGGTTAAAATTTGGTTGTTTATTCGCATTTTACGCACTTTGTTCGGCCACCATCGCGGTCAATGAAAAGAACTAAACCGCGTCCTACGCCAGAAAGCAATCTAGCTAGCTAGCAGAAGGGCCTGCATTTTGGCTGGATGTCTCAAGTCTGAACGAACATCGATGGATGCACACGTATGTACGTACCTGTGGTCAAGTGAGAGTATTTTTTCTAAATAATGAGAAAAAAATCGACCTCTGCGTTATAAGAGATACACACCTTTTTACAGGATTCATCCTCAGTCTGAAGCTGGCAAATTTTAAGTGTTAGAGCATCCTTAGTAAAAACCCTATAGTAGTATAAAAATAGAGTTTTAGTGATAGAGTTTCTGGTGGAGGGAAGAAATCTTTTAGGATATATTATAAAGTGTGAAGGAATTTTATAGTAATGGAGAGAGAAAATAGGAATAGAGCTTCTAATGTGGATGCTCTTAGAGCATCCGTAGCAGACGCTCTATAACACTGTTTATCTGGATAGAGTAGCTGCTGGAGAGAAGGAATCTTTTAGAGTATAGTGTAAAGTGTTAAGGAATTTTAGAGGAAGAGATAGAGTGTGTAAGAAATAGTGTTATAGAGTAGGAAATTAAAGTATCTAATGTGGATGCTCTTACCAAGCCATATGAAATTTGGAATAAAATTCGAGCACTGCAACCATTTTTTTTGACCTCAAAAAAATGACACATCTTGAGTATCTAATTCCTTTTATTCTACTTTTGTAGTTATATATGATGATGCAACCAATAGGTTTTCTGAAAATGACCTATAGAAACATGATATCTTTTTGTTTATAAAAAACAATATTATTTTCTAAAAAATCAAATAGTCAAATACAAAGCTGCGGTTGTAATATAAGTATCCTAATTAGGCACTCTAAAATGCATGTTGGGTTGGGCCAGCAAGAAGACTTCGACTAGGGAGACGAAGAATGGAATTGAAGAAGGCAGCATAGTCTAACTGAATGGAACACCAACCAAACGTACATGCATCACCCACCGCCGCCGGCTACCGACCACTTGTACTCTTCCTGCCGGCCGGCCGGCCATCTACTTTGCGGCGGACGCCAACGCCGGCCGGCGCCCACTCATGACACATATGGGACGACGACGTACATCACATGCTGCCGACCGCCACAGCGCAACGCCACTACTGTTTGGCAAGGTCTACTCACGCTCAGACCGGCTGACACCGGCGACCTGCCGCCATTGTCTATTGACCTTCGATCATCCTGACACTGTGCATGCCGGCCTGCCCTACATGCATGATGGATTGATTCTCACCTTCCAGACGCTTCATCCATGACGGCATGACGCAGTGCAAGCTGAACACACTGCACGAGGGGATAGACGACAGATCACGCACAAATATCGATCTCCTAGCTTGTCGCCGTGCAGGCAGAAAAGTGGCCGGGCATCCGGCGAGCGAGTGGCCGGCCGGCGGCCTCTCCGTTTCACACTGACGATCAGCTGGAAAGGAAGCAGCTAGTGCATGCGAGCGAGAAGCTGACACAAGCCCACCGGCGCACTGCAGTGGAGTGCGTTCATGTTCTACAGTCTACGCTACACTAGCTAGTAGCCAACACAAGTCAGAAGATGCAGCAGCTAAGGATCACTGTGCAGATCACTAGCTTGGCTAGCTAGCTAGCGAGCGAGCTCGATTCAGATAGATAATGGAGCCGGCACTGTTGGCCACTTCTGCAGCCTGCACAGTAGAAGCGAAACGCGTCAAGAAAAGAAGAGAAAGAAGCTGGCTAGCTGGCTAGTGGGCAGGGCATGCACTCCACTGCATGCTAGGCTAGCCTTGGCTCTGCATCTGTTCAGTCAGTGTGCTGTGTGCGCACGCAGCAAATACATGCCAGTGGAAATCGATCAGATCACCAAGCACAGCAGCAGAGCAGCTACTAGCTAGCTACCTTTGCTCTGCTCGAGTAGCTAGCTCGCTCGCTCGCTCACTTGAGTTAGCTAGGTGTCGCTCGTTCGTCCTCGCATGTTTCATCTCATCACTGCGACTGCTCGTGCCTCGAGGGGCTTTCGCGACAACCACAGCATCTTTGCGAGGAGATTACCAAAAGCTTAATCACTGCACGTACAGTACAGCTCGCGCGCGAACATGTGCAGAGCAGAAGCGCCGTGTGAATCGATCATTGCCGTCGCATCGCATGTGGGGAGCATCTCGGCTTGTCTCCCTTTCCCTGATCAGCTCAGAGTTATCAAAGGAGGAGCCCGTGGCTGGCTGCACGGTACGTGCTGACCTTTATCGAGCTGCGACCACCCTAGCTCGCCCATCATATGGAATATAAGTTTAGAGATCGACAGATTATGGTACGATCCAGGCAGCAAGACGGTGTGTGATTGACACTGTGGTCGACAGATCCATCATCGCAGTGGTTTGTTTTCTTGGGCTGATAGAGAAGTCGGTCGTTCGCCTTGGAGAGAGTAGATTAAGGGCAAGGAGGTCAGGGGTCCAGAGGTTTCAGACAGAGGTCGTCACAGGCAGACAGAGATGCACAAGAAAACAAATGCAACATGCATACTAGGAGCCACTCTGGAGCTCATTAATTCACAACTTCACACCATGTCAAGCCAGACTAATCCTAGATTAGTCAGACGACCACTCTTGCAATTGCATGCTACTAGTACTAACTAGCTAGCTAGTTCATATGGAGCATGGCCTAGCTCGAGAGAGATTAATCCTCGTCACCTTCATCAACTCAGTCACTGCACACACTGAATTACAGTAGCTAGCAAGCCAAGCACACTCGAAGAAGGGCCATACCATGTATATTAATTGAACTATTAATGAGAGATGTACAGACACAGATGGGACACACGCATATATTCCTAGATGGATCAGGGATTCATATAGATATTAGCTAGAAAAAAAAGCAGGTAGATTAGACTTCTCCATTATTATTATTAGATGATTCCTCCTGTCAACATGGCCTCCAGCATGTACTTTTCCGGGCAACCAAACTAGCCCATGGAGATGATCTCTCTCAGCCTGGGGCTGCCTGCCTCTCATGGTTTGCCCTTGTGCTGGGTGTAGATGTAGTCGAGGTGCGCGTCGCGGAGCAGCCTCCTCTGCATGCAGTCCTCGTCCCCCTCCTCGCACGCCGCCGCCGCCTCCTCCACCGCCGCCGCCCCTCCCATGATCACCTGCTGCAAGAAACATTGGCTCTCGAATGGAAGCTGGAGTATTCGAACTCACTCAGTTGGGCTCTTGCTCTCACCTCGGGGACCTCGTCGCCATTGCCTTCCTGAAGCACCGCCGCCGAGCCATGGCCCGCAGCCGCCGCCTTGACGCCGCCACCCTCTGCAAGAACGCAGGCAAATCGTTCGATCAGACTTGAGACGGACAGGATCGTCACTTCATCACATGCATGTATAACAGGCGAAGGTGGTTCTAGTCTAGCTACCTTGGTGCGCGAGAGGATATCGATTTGCAGTGGCGAAGAGGCCGCGAGCGGCGGCGGCGCGGTGGACGGAGCAGGCGAGGAGGAGGAGGAGGAGGAGGCCGGCGAGAGCGGCGAGCAGCGAGGAGGAGACGTTGCGGCGCCTCATCATCTCGATCGATCTTAAACTATGGTGCGTTGTCGAAGGGAGAGAGGAGGGAGAGCGAGTGGGCGATGGGTGTGGGGGGCCGTCGTGGTGGCGAGGCGCGTATTTATAATCCGAATGGCGAGCGGTTTCCCACTTGCACGGGACACGGGGAAATGGCAATATTTTTGGGGAGTTTCGGACGAATAGCACGATTAGGGTGGTTCCAGCTTAATTTCGAGTTTCGATCGATGGATATTTATGCCAAACAAACTACACACTGGTTCTAGCTAGCTAGGTAACCGCCAATATCATCTTAATTCGTTGTACAAATTAAAGCTACCTCTGCGCCAAAAACAACAAGGTAAGCTAGCTACCCTGTTATTAGCATATAGTTCTACTTCTACCGTGTTTTGCTTAGCTGACAGCTTAACGGACGAGCTAAAACGTTGATTCAAAAGTTTTGAAAAGCGGTTTCGAGAAGCTAGGAGTTTGGTTTAATTAGGCTTTAAGAGCTTTGTTAAGCAGCCAAAGCGTTTTGTTTGGAGAAATAGCCATGATCCATGTATCATCTGGCCATGATCCATGTATCATCTGTAATACATAGGCTTGCATAGGTCATTTAAACTCTATAAGAGCACTCCTACGTACATTAGAGGTAAGAGTTTTCTACACTGTTACATCAAACATACATAGTTCAAATGTACTCATCTTACTATTAAATCAAGTAAAATGAATGATTCATAACAGTTTTGGTACATCTTTAAAAAAATTTATAAAAAAAAGTTGGTGTGGTTTCTATACAGTACTTTTTAGAATAATTTAGAATTTACCACTACAAAAATTGGCATTTAATCAAGATATTTGGAACAACTAAATCAAGGTATTGTAGCCATTGGATAAAAAACGACGGATAAGATTACGTGTGGTTGCTTAACCTACAAACCCATTTCGAACTGAAGGTGATCGATCTCCGTTCAAGTAAAGCCGGTAGGCCTTATCTGGGGAGCTATAATAGCTTTTAACAGAAGCTGCCTTTTGTCCTGCCTGAAAATTAGCTGTAGCTTTTGCAAAGACGTTGTTTACACATGGAGTTTTTGCTGTTCTGATTTGCGAAATTACTAAAGTGTCGTAAATGTGAATGACACTGACTTCTTTTGCATATTAGTGTTCATAAGGTCGTAAGGCAAAAAAGAAAAAGAAGTAATTCGCTTGTTCTGAAACTTCGACGATAGGCATGTTTTACGGTCCTTGTATCTTCTGTTACCTTTAATTAGGATCGTCTATTACACTTGATTCAATAACTGTCATTAAATGGTATCTCTTTGTGAGACCATATAGAGGTCTTCATGTGATGATGAGTATATATGACTTGATTTGATTAATTTGGTTGAGGAGTTTGTGTTTGAGACTTATTTAAAACTGGGTGGATTTATGTTTTAGCATGCACAGTTTCACGGTTTAGACTGTTTTGTAGTGCTTCTTTGCTCGGATGATTTTTTGGTCTTCATAGCTCTTGTAGACAATTTTAAGATGAAGGTTTTTCGTTTTGGGCGGAAAGTCATTTGATGCACGGATTAATTAATATAATTTTCATAAACTTCTGTGTATTTATGGTGTAGTTTTAACTAGTTGTGATTAGTGCTGATTTCATATTAATTAGGGCTATTGCATTATTATGGATGATAATATGCTGACTTGCAGGGAGATAAGTGAGATATCTATGGAGATTGTATTGGTCCATTTGAGTGCAGGCTTGGAGGCAGCTGTGGTCGTTGGCAGGTACCAAGACTAGGTTGGGAGAACCAAGGTCCAGAGCGGTCGAGGATGTCGATGGGACGGATGGGCTCAAACCAGGCTCACATGGACATCATGGAGATGGACTTGAGGTAGCTCAAAGTTTTCAGTTCAGGTTGGGGGCCTGAAGGCGCGGAAATGGAGCGGTCAAGTCAAGGGATGAAATCCCATTACATCGATTTGACCGAATTTTGTATAAAGCCCATGTATGGCCTATGTAAAGCTCATGTTTGTGGCTGGTTGGAGAATGAGTGGGGTGAGTGAATCCTAACTCTTGATAGGTTAGCTTAGGTTCTAAGCTACCTTTAAATGGTGGAGATGCATTGGAGTGCCCTACATAAGGAGGGCTGGAGGGATGTCTATATTTAAGTCTTGGCTTAGGGTTTTAGTGCTTGTATTCTGCTCCTTAGGAGCTTTTTCCCCATGGTGTGGTTGTGACTAAACCTCCCAAGCTATACAAACTAGTTCCTCAAAATTCTTTTCTTGTTCTTACTTTGTTCTATAGCTTAGATCTAATTTATTGTTGTTTTTATTGCACCATGTTTCTTTGCTTCCTCTGCTTCTACTCGTTGAAAACTTGTTTGACCTATGAGGTATTGTGGTTGCTCATACCATTCAATTCATATTGCAACTCACCAAGAACACCGAGATCAAGATTTGCTCTCTATTGCTTGTTTCGGCAGATTCGGTTTCTCTGTGCAGTAGATCTTGTTTATTTTGTGAAAAATGCATCCGAAATGATTTTGGGATGATTCTTGTTGAAAAAGTTGCGCGACTTCAATATCTACCACCTCCTTCAAGTGGTATCTGAATAGGAGTCACGGTTTAGGAGATACAGAGGTTTAATAGAGCCCTAAATGATCAGTCTAAGATTTCTGAGCGGCTGTGCTTTTTATTTTTGCTCCATTTTTTCTAGTCTTGATTTTGAGGTTAATTTTGGTGGGTAATTGTGCTCTGTTCCTTTCAGGAAAAGATTTTGAAATTCAAATGAGCACATTTTTGGAGAAATCACCTTTCGACTAAAATGCTTTTCTGCTGAAAGCTCACTTTTCTTTTGCAAAAGCAGTTGAGCCTGTTCTAATTCTTTCTCTTTTTTTAAAGTAGCTTTTGAGTTGATTCCTTTTTTGTTGGACTCTAAACAACTAGGAGCACCTAAGAAAAAATCTCCATGCCCATTTGAGCCATTCATGCTATTTGTATTTGGGGTATGTGTTGCTATCCTAAAATGAACAATGGTTACTCTTGATTCTTGATGGTTCTTTGCTTGATTTCATTTTATTTCTTGTTCTTTGAGACACGTTGTTGAAGAAACCGTCGACTTCTATTTGGCTTCTATTCAATCCCCTTCTAGCTACCTAGCTTGGTTTTTCACTCTTAGTATATTTTGGTACCTTTTAAAGAAACTCATGGAATGAAGGGCGGATTTGTATTTTCTTCGCCTTTTTTTTCTCCATCTCTAACCCAACCTTATATCTTCTCCATCTCTCCAACACCAGCATCGTCTCCGCCGCCGGCTGGCCAACCGGCCGTGTCGCCAAGCCGGGCCGCCGCCCGTCCGCCTAGAGCGTTGCGCCGCCGCTCGTGCACACTGCCACTGCCACTGGCGCTGGCTAGACCACCGTCGCCTTGCTTATGTGAGATGGAGAAAGAGGAGAGAAGCAAAAGAGACCTTTTCCAATCCTGCCTCATAGATGGAAAGCTAGATTTAATTAGTACCACTTGGTACTTGTCGAAGCATGATAAAAATAAAACGAATTTTTTAAAAAAAAATGAAAAGAAAGACCAGCATAAAGCCGAATGCCATGCGGTAGTCAACTGCTATATTGATGGCGTGTCTGTCCGATCCGAGAAAGCAAGCCTCCCTCGTCCTCCACTAAAAAGTCTAAAAACGCTTCCACAACTGCGCCGTTTCATGGATGCGACGTTCGAGCCAGAGAGAGATGCGCTGGAATCTTGGCACTTTGCCGCAAGGCGGAGTAGCATGAAAAAAAAAAACGCAGAAATTATTGGACCTTTGGTGAGCTTTTTTGTAGCTGGATTTGTTGCTAACATTATCGAACGGGACTCTGTTTACGGCAAGCAAAAATTAGCTCATGCTCTGTTGTTTGTAGTTTGGTTCCACATTTGGAGTAGATCAGAAGAGATAGAAAAGAAAAAATCGATAAGCATCCTAACGTAGAGCAGAGATCACGGCCCGACGTTTCCACGGCCTTAATCATCTAGTTAGCCGAGTTATTACTAAAAGTCAAACACTTTTTTTAAACGCAAGGTAGGACACTGCCGTTTCATTAAAAACAAAGCATGGTACACTATACAAGAGGTTAGGGGAAGCTAAAGAGAGCTAATCTATGGTTATAAGGTTGGCAACACTTCCCCACACTCGGGCATCTTCGCGGATCGTGGAGATAAGTTGAGACGGACTGAGGCTGCATTGTTGGAATAAGGGCCAATTCCGCTCCTTTCAAATATTTCAGACCGTATAGATGGCCAACCCGTTAAACTCTCTCTTGGCCGCTTTGGACGGGATGGCCACCGCTTGCATCTACCAGTCGCAAAAACAGATCGGGTCTAGACATTTGGGAACATTGTGCGACTGCGAGCAAAGAATCTCGTCCTAGACCAACGTAGATTAAGGACAGTGGGCGCATAAATGGTCGATGTTTCAAGGCGCCCGCCATGGAGGGAGCAAAGGGGCTGATGGGCCACCCTTCCTAGCCAAGACATCCGCAGTGTGGATTCGATCGTGGCTAAGTGTCTAGGCGAAAAATTTGCATATATTTTCCGTCAAAGCCTTCCAGTTTATGGAAGTCGGTCTGCAAGGAACGCTGCCGCAGAATTGAACATTGTAGGCTGATTTGGAGGAGTAGACACCGGAAGACATGGTTGTCCGGGTGCTTTCATCCTCAATCACTGGTTGGAGATTGATTTGGCGTATGAGCTACCATAGAGGCAGGTATTCCTGGAGCTGAACTGGAGTGTTCAAGTGGCGAACAAAGCTAATCCATTTGTTATTGTGGAGTTCTTCCTCTACGTTACGGTTCTTGCGACAGGTGATACGGTAAAGGCTAGGGTCAGCTTGCACGGAACGGAACCTTGGAGCCACCGGTCATGTTAGAAATCCACTTTTTTGCCATTGCCAATGGTGATGGTGGTTGAGGCGCCAAAGAGGACTCTGCCTGTTTCGTCACAAGGCGTTGTGGTGCCACCCACGGCTTATCAAGGTCCTTTCATTCATGGCCCAGCCAACGAAGACGCAACGCTCTGGCGAACTTGAGGAGGTTGGGGACCCTAAGGCTGAAGTCGAACACTTTGACTTTTCGATCATGTTTTTTAAAAATTGTGAAGCATAAATCAAACCAATTGAACCAACTTTTCAAAGTTCTGATTTCAGCAATTTAGCTTAGCTAAATTATGTTGCAACCCTCTAAACTTAGATAACGTAGCTTAACTCAACTCTAAAGTTGCTTTGTCAGCTCCCTCAACTGTATTAGTCGGCGTAGTTAAGGTACTGTGCCTTTAGCTAGTGTGAATGCATGGCGTCTTTTACTAGTGACGCGCGAGATCGATCCGAGACACTTTACCAAATCACCATAGTAATCGATCTGGTCCATTTCGTTTTTTGATCCAACCACTGAGGATATGATAAAAGCAAAGGCAGAGGATTTGCTTGTGTTCAGGTTTAAAGTGCTGCTTGGCTCTCCGTCACATGGTTGCGTTTGTGGTTGAGGGAAGCTGCTGAGTTTGATTTGAATAAACAGTGTGAGGCCATGTGTAAGAGAGTGAGAAAAGAAGATGTATGTTCTTGTTCGAGGATGTATGTTCTTGTTCTTCCTCGAACAGAACTACTATATATAAGTGGAAAATGGCAAGAGTGGCAGTGCGGCACACGGCAGAAGTTGAAAATCAACTGCACAGTATATACGCCCTTAGACCAGCTTTTGGAAGAAATCTTCATGCCTCTACGAACATCCCATAATGGCGATGTACACTGCACTGTACAATTATTACACTGCTTCAGTATTAAGCTGAGAAAAGTAAATAGCAAACCAAATGAAGTTTGAATTTAAAATTAAATAGCACAAAACCTATTACTAAATCTCCAACCATGCTGGCCCAAGAAAGCCATGGTGACAACGTCCAATGATTGCCACGCCTTGATCTGCTCTACCTTGTCATTCTCCTTCTAGCCATCCTCCTTCTACATCAATGGCCAGTACAAATAGGCTTGTCTAATAATAATCTATGTTCCAATGAAGTATCTTTGCGTTTGTCAAAAATCATATCATTTTCAGAAAACCAAATTGCCCGATATAATGCAGCAGTGCCAATTAAGATTTGATTCTTCTTTTAGACCCCCCCCCCCCCACCCAAAGCAGAGGTGGCCAATGGGCCAGCCTAGTTCGAACCCATTCGATTCGATTATTATGCGAACCATGCAACACACGACAACGTAACCGAGCCAAATTAGGTTGGCCCTCAGCAGATTTAGCCCAAAAATATTTTTAAAAATAAGGAAAATAAATATGATTATACATTATGTATTAAATAAATGAATTATATCAAGAGGAAATACCATATAAATACATATAATTTATTTTAATACTATGCTATAGTAGCAGTAGGAAGAACCGGGTTTGCCACTGTAAAACCCAAACCGGGTCGTTCTGGCCCGTTGAACATCTAGGCCAACCCAATTTGGATTCACGGGTATGACCTGTTTGGCCACTTATAACCCTGACCCAAAAATCAACCTCCTCCCGTATACATTAAAGTATATTAAACTCATAGGAGAATTCACCCTTGCAAGTCTAGGACTATTCGGATTCCGGATTACCCTCTAAACTGATCTAGCAAATTGGAAATTATAGAAAAACTGGATATTTATATTTATACTATTATACAGCTCACATATGACTTATAGTTCATCGATGATGGGTTCCTGGAACCAGGAGGCGCCACCGCCACCGCCACCGCCACCGCCACCGCACTAGCTAGCCGGTGGGCAAGCTCGCTCCGCTTCTGCTTCCTCTCTGCTCTGCCGGCCTCCCCCCACTAACAACTAGCTTCTCTCTGCATCATTGACGCCACCACTCCACTGCGATATGATGGGTAGTCGTTGCAGTGCGTCCAGTGCATGCCCATGACGCCGCGATGGACGACGGGACAAGATGGGAGTTGCGTGTGCATCACTGCTGCGTCGATGATCTGCGCGCGCGCATGTGTGTGTGATCCGCGCGCGCGCCGTGGTCGTCGTTGTCGCCGCGGCAGAGCAGTGGCCACTGGCCAGTGGGGTGGGGTGGGGTGCATGGGCTCGCTGGCCGGCTCGGTGCGTGACGTCCTTTCCTAGCTCTCGCATGTAAGGTTTACACCGGTCAACGCACGCATGCGCGGCCGGGTTTTCTACGGCACCGATCCAGACAACAATTTACTAGATATATACTGTATATTTTTAAGCCATCACGGTTTTTTTTACTAGAATTTACAGGGCCCGGTCTTTTTACCGTGCCGACCCATTATGATTTTGATAAAAGGAAAACATTGTGCGCTCGTGCCATTATGGTTGGAAATAATTAAAAACCTTTTGACTTTAGGGTTTTTTAGCCACAACAAAGTTTAAATTTCACAAATATGATATTAGAAAATCAAAAATTTCACTGGCTGTCACCCAGTTTTAAGCTCCGCATCACCATCCTGACCCGCATCCTCCACTATGGTCGGCGAGTCGTCGTCCGCACCCCACCTGCTCCTCGAGCTAACTCATACTGAGTCGTCGCCCACTACGCCTCCTCCAGCAAACCCCTCTCTGACGGGACGCACATTGTGCACTCATGCCATTATGGTCAGAAATAATTAAAAACCTTTGACTTTAGGGTTTTTACGTCCATGCCACTGTAAAGTTTGGATTTCATCCACTGATATGCTATTGAAAAATCAAAAATTTCATCGGTAGCCCCGCTACCCAGCTTTGAGTGCTGCCTCGGCCTCCTCATCGATGGCCTAACCACCTCACAGTTCGGCTTTACCAGTAGCCCCGCTATGCAGTTCCAAGCTCTGCATCGCTGTCCGAACCAGCATCCTCCACTATGGCCACCGTCCATGCCCCGGCCCACTGGCTCCCCTAGGCTAACTCATGCTGAGTCGTCACCCACAACGCCACCTCCAACAAACCCCTCTTTGACGGGACACCGCCTCCGTCATAAGGACATAGAGGAGGAGGAAGAAGGGAAAGAAGAAGATGAAGGGTGGCTGTCTGATGAAGAGATGGTGGAGGACCTATGGAGAAAGAATAAGAAGGGGAGGTGTAGTTTGGTCCAATAAAATTGGATTGGCTTTGTAACTATACAGTGGCATGTGGACAATTTTCGACTTTTTAATGTCATATATATGATATCTAAACTTTACAGTGGCATGGATGTAAGTAACCATTGGTATTCATTCTGTCATTCATATATTTTCAATCTAGCTTTTGACACCACCTTAGGTAGGTACTGTATATACTACTTAATGCGGGCTTTGCTATGGTACTTTGCAAAGCACGAACGTCTCCGTGCTTTGCACTAAGTTTACAAAATTCGGGACCCAAAACTGCTGATTCCAACTATCTATTTTACTCATCTCATTGAGAGATAAACAAAATGGACGACTCGGATCATCCGTTTCGATCTATTTTGCAAACATGGCG
This sequence comes from Olyra latifolia, assembly GCA_036346145.1. Lineage (NCBI taxonomy): Eukaryota > Viridiplantae > Streptophyta > Magnoliopsida > Poales > Poaceae > Olyra > Olyra latifolia. The sequence continues at coordinate 24,032,913 of CM070532.1, forward strand.
GTGTTTTGCAAAAGCACCATAGCAAAACTCTACTTGATGCTTATATAAATCTATAATCACCTCTCCTAGATGGTAGGAGCTACTAAGAATATGTTTGGTTGCCGTATGAGCTCAGCCAGGCTGTATGAGCTCAGCTAGGCTGGGGAGAGCCAGGCTGAGGTGATGCAAGGGGATGTTGTTTGGTTGGTTGTATGAGATTGGACAAGCTGTGCAGAGATATTGTTTGGTTGGCTGCACTAGGAGGAGTATGGGATGGACAAATTTCAGAGAGAAAAATAAAAAACAAAAATTAAAATTAAAAAATAAATACTGGAAAGAAAATAAATTCAAAAATAAAAAATTCAAAAAAAATACTAGAAAATCAATAAATAAAAAAACAAAAATAAAAATTCAAAAAATGTGAAATTTATTTAAGACCTTGTACTTGAACCCACAGTTCCATTTTTTTTGTTTCATTGAATTTGGATGTCGTTTAAATTTTAAAAAAATTGAAAGTTTAAAAAAGTAACTGCACTTTTACGGAAAGCTACTAGTAGTTCCGCGTGTTGCTAGTCGTTCCGCGCTAGCGCATCACGCGAGCCAGGCTCGCGGAAAACGGTCGGATCGCTCGTTTCTCGCGGGTCTGGCTCCGCATCTCACGTTGCATCTTCGGAGCCAGGCTCAGCAACACAGAACGGTAACCAAACATTGGACTAGCTGCACGCGGAGAGATAGGACACGGAGATGCAGCGAAGCTAACATGCCCTAAGTGACTCCTAGGGCCACCGAGTCCCTGTAGTTTTCAGGCAGCTGAGCCTGAGCTTTAGCCAGCGCATGCATGGACGCCGCCGGCCAGCAGCACGGGAAGTCGATGGTCAGGCCAGTGCAGACAGAGACGTAGCTAGCGCGATCGAGGGAGACGGCGCCCCATGCGGCACGACCATATCCTGTTCATGCCCACCGAATCCGATACTGCACATCGCTCGCTGATCGCACATTCACACGTGACGTATATATCCTGGACGAGAAAAAAAAAATAAAAGAAAAGGCAATAGCATTTGCTCCAGCTATCTGTGTGGGCGTGATCGATCCATCACGTCGAGCCAGCGTGCGCGCGTTGGTTGCTTGCGGTCAATTTCAGTTCAATTCGCACGCATGTTGCCGGATCATAATAAGTTCGCATGTGAAGGAGATGGCGCCGGTGTTGGCGACCCCGTCGTTTTGGCGGGGGTCATTGATCCTTGATGCGGCTTCGGTGCCAGGGACGGCACCGTGGTGGCTACCGGAGGTTTGTACCCCTCGCCGGTGTTCGTCTTCGTGGTGAGCACACGGTGGTCCTTGTGGTCATGGTAAGTTGAGGACCGGACGATGGAGAAGTTGGATGGGGATCTTCGTGCTTCAGCTCTTGTTTGCAAAGAGCATGTCTCTTCGTTCGTGCTAAAACTTCCTAGTATGATTGTCATCGTACTAGTGCATGCACTGTTCCACGCTCGTTCCAATTGCTCTTTTCAAACGAGAATGTGACAAGTTTATTTTAATTCTGCTTCTAGTAGAAGGAGTTGGTTTAATATGTGGAGGAATGATGTAAAAGTATTTCCTGTGGATGTAACTCTTTGGTTTTTAATCTAATGGAAATGCTGTCACTCTCAAAAGAAAAAAAAGTTTGCATGTCTTTTGGTTTTGGACACTCAAGCCGTAAATTCTTCCTGTTCGAGGTGACACTCTCCCGTTCCTCTTCCCTCCTTCTTTTTTTCTTTTCCACTTGAACCGACAAAAATGTCCCTACGTTAACGGGTAACCAAAAATCAAGCACGAGTTAAATTTGTACCAATTTTGAATTTTGATATTCGAAAATCTGAAGTTTGATATTTAAAGGTTGAGTTTCGAATCTTGATATCCAAACATTTGACTTTTGACAGAAGCGAGCACGAGTTGAATTTCAAAGAGTTTAAAACTGAACTCATATTTTAAATTTCAGAATTCAAAATTTCAAATACAAAAAATCCAAATTCTGATATTCTACCAAATTTGCATTTTGATATTCGAGAGCTTAATTTTGAATATTCATATTTGAAATTTCAATTTTAAAACTTTAAAATTCAAAAACAAAAGCCTAGGATTGGTATTGTGGTCCGCTCGGATGGAAAAGAAAAAGAAAATAGGGGAAAATAGGAGTGTCATGAAATAGAATAATCCGTGGGTTGGGTGTTAAAAACTGTGGCACCAACTTAGTATCATCTGGTGCTAGATATGCGAATTCAACATTATAAAACTGAAAATTTTCCGTTGCGGGCGGGCTTCTCCGTTTGATGGCAGTGCAAGTCACTAGCCAAGATTTATCAAAAAAAAAAAAGTCACTAGCCAAGATCGTGATCGAGTAGATGCTTTTCTTGTTTTGATACGCGTATATGTGCCTATGTGGTATGTCGGCCGCGTGACATGTCAGTGTTTCCACATGTGCCAATTAGTCAGTCAAGCCTACCATACGACCGGTCACTGCATGGCACGAAGAGGATAGGATAGGATACGCCGTTTTCCTTATCCAAGAGGGCGATGGCGCACGCACGCAACTGTGGAGATTGGTTTGTTGCTTTCATTCCTTAATTTCCAATGCATGTATCATCTGATAGTGACATTACTTACTGTTAATGGGTTGTAATCACTGTGGCGGAAATTGCAATAGCAAAACGTGGTAATTAAGATAGTTTTTTTGTCATCCGATCTAGGCCATTCATTCTTGGAAAAAAAATTTTAACCCTTTGTAAATAATTATTTTAATATTAACCCTCGCGAAAAAAATATTTTCACATCTAACCCTTTTGGCGCCGCACACGGCGGTTGACGCGCGAGATCAAGTTGCCTTAGCGACTGGCGCAGGCGCGGTTGGCCTATGTGGCAGCCATATGAACCGCGTTCCTTGGTAGCAGCGTGTCACTGGCGCGTCAGTGGACATTAGCCACGCCAACCGCAGTGACGCGGCCAAAAGGATTAGATGTGAAAATATTTTTTCACGATGGTTAATATTAAAATAATTATTTACAAAGGGTTAAAAAAAATTTTGGTCCCATTTTTGAATCTTACTCTTTTTCCGCGGAATTACTGTGGAATGTTATAGGGATCGATCTCAGCGAATCCTCTTTTTTATTCCGAGATCGATCATGTGCTCTATAGAATTAAGCTAATTGATCCTACATGCATGCAAGATTTATGGATGAGCTAGCCATCCGATTGGGGAATTTAAAGCTAAACTAGCTAGCCAATGAATTAGCTAGTACTAACTAAAGAAGATCCACCCAATTGTGAGTTCGATATATGCAATTGCTCACTCGCTATGTCCCAGCTCGACATCACTGGCGTGTAAACTACTACTAGTTGGAGACGAGGTGGCATGGAAAAGGAAGCTACCACTGGTGAACTAGCTAGTAGATTGCATGCAGTGGAGAGGAATGAATGGAGGGTACCAATGTCGTTCGTTTAATTAATCTCGCACCTTGATTACGGCCGCCTAATTAAGCACAAATTTGGTATTATTCATTAAAAAATGCCCAAGTAGTCGATGGCATATATGATCTTGTGAGCACGACGTCGACGCGTGTATCTAAACCTAGAAATATCCAGTTTTGGGATATTTATTTGACCTACCACCTCATGGTACCATCGCCCTTTTTGAGCATGATCCATGACCAGTTCACACCACACGATTAGTCCACAAAAACAAGCGCCACTTACACACCCACCAATCCGTTTGTGTTATCCTTTGCATGCATGCCAAGAACATTAATTGCACACAGATCCAGCCATATCTCTGCTGGTGCTTACACTTAATTATCCAATTAATTAAGCAAACCAAAATTAGCTTGCACAAACGCATGCGTGTTATGTATATTACCTGTGCATGCTTTAGCTGATGACAAGTTTAATTACAACGTCTACTTGCCAAGTTGCAAGCATCTAGATCCTTCAGTCTCAAGGCCCCTACTCCCTAGGTAGCCAAAAAGAAAAGCGTACACATCTACGTATTGGATTTGGATTGATATGCTCAGGTACAAAAGAGGGCCAGTGTCTTTTGATGCACTCCACGTGGATAGCCACTAGATCATCAAGAAATTAACCAGAAGTAGCTAGATACCAAAGGGCAATCACGGCAGAAGTAGCTACATACCAAAGGGGCAATCACGGCATTTGCAGGTTTTATAAGCTGGTACACAACAGATGACGTTTGTATATTCTGGATCTGTAGGTGGTTATTCGTATAACTATATCAGCTTAGTTACGTAAGTATATTATAATTATCTGAACTATTAGATACAAAATATTCTATTGTAAAAAGACACTTTTTGACATTTTTGAGAGAGAAGCTCACAGCATTGCAGCCGGCAATCACGGGGTGTGATGAGCAGACAACAGACTAAAAGAGGTGACCTCTGCATTGTATCACCCTATGGTTCATGTCAAAACTCAAAACCATACACTAGCTGCCTAGCTGAAATGAATGTTTTTTAACACAAAATAACAACAAAACCAGAGGAAGAAGGAGATGCACATACATGCATATGTACTCTGAGCAAATATTGTGGTACTATATGAGCCTTCACTTTCATGTCCTTCCTTGCTTGTATTATAGTGCAGCAGCATCCTCGCCTCACAATGGAAACTGGAAAGGTCGTAGGGTAGCTGCCCATCGCCAAATTGCTGGAAAAGGAGTGGGCAGTGGCACTCACAAAGCTGTTCATAGCAAAAAACTAAGGCACCAGTACACCAATCAGTCCCATCAGAAAAGGACTAGAAAGCAATCAATCGACAATGCATGATGCTGATGAGCTTAACTGGATGGCTATGGCCATGACAGGCTTGTTTAAGAACCACAAAGAGAGGTGAAGAATCAGCTCTTCCCTTCTTTGCCTGGAAAGATATAGTAGTACTAGCAACACAAGCTTATGTTTTACGCCTTAAGATGCCGTTTCTCAGAGCAAGATAAGCTCGATCAAGCTTGCTGCTAAAAGGCTACTTTACCAGCCTGCTCAGCTCATTGTTATACAAGGGTTTTCGTAGCGGCGGCCAAGATGTGCATTTCGCAGGGTGTGGCTTGTGAGATGCTCATGATCTTGGAAAAGAAGGCCACGACAGGCTTCAGCTTCAAGCATGCATGTTCCAAAAGGACGAGATAACAAGGAACATTACGTTCGATGGATAGATTATACCTGAAACACGATGAAACCTAATTGCTATCATTTCGGAGGAATCTAGTTATCTAGACAAGGAATGAATAAACCCCAAGTTCGAGCCTCATGCCATTTTGCTGCGTGTATACGGTCCCAGCACACCAAATCTTCCACTAGATCGATCAGCATCTAGGTCAGGCCCAAAAGGTCTCCTACTGTGAGTACTAGGACCAATGCTGCAATCCTGCAGCATGAAAGATCACTCCAACTTTACCTGTTTGCAAACCAACTCAGCAGCAGAAGAATCTGCTGAGTTGAGCTGCAGAGATAGGGAGGGGTGAGAACTGACAAGATGTAAAGGGCAATGCACTAAAGATGCGATGTCTTTGACATTTTGATGCACTTTAAAGGTCCAGAGATCTATCGATTGCAGCTCCCTTTATGCTTACCTTGGAAAAGATAAAGGAGGGAAAGGGTGGTCGGTCCCTAATAGCTGACTCACTTCATTGACAGCACTGATACTAGAAGCCAGTGACTTGTGTGTCTGCTCATGATACTGTGTTGTGTTTCAGTAACCCCAGATTATTCACCTTTAGGAGCCAATAGGCACAATCACAATAATGTAAATGCTCGCCAGTTGTTACAGGCAAGGATTTCATCAAATTCCTGATAAGTTAAAAGGTACATTAAGGCTGTGACACATCAGAATCACATAAAAAAAAGAACTCAAAACTAGTAACACTGACAAAATTGCTTGGTAACAGGAACAGCTCGATGATGAATAATATGGAGGCTAATCTGAGCCACCATGACCGACTGAACTGGTATGCCAAACCAATCCTGCTACAAAGACTCCATTTTTTTGAGAAATTCAGGCACCACCTGTCCGCAGTTTGCAAGAACCTCAGACAAGGGTTTTGCAAGAGGAGCATCAGCGTTAGAAAAGATACTATGCACCTCCCCCACAACTGCATGACGAGCTGCCCCTGTGAGGATTTCGACATATTCATCGACTGTTGGAGGCAGGTCCACAACCAACACAATCTCAAAATCAGCAACATCTGTCATTGCCATGCTCTCACGGTCTTCCACAAGGACATTAATCAGTCCCAGACTGCAAAAATACAGAGGAACATAAGTCATCAAAGTTACAGCCTTACAACAGCATAGCAGCTAAAATTCTTAGAAAAATGCAACCCAGAGTCTTGGCAATTTGATTTCAAAATGAAAATTTCATATATATATATAGAGAGAGAGCATATCTAATGCTAATGGCCATCCAGTGTTAAGGTGCTAACATGCGATGCAGGCCATCAGATCTACCATGTGTGGGTGAGATCCATTGAGGTGGAAACTTCCTTCCTGACTTAAACCATTTTTCACAAAACCCCCGGAATTTCAGATCTATCATGTGTTTCCACCTATGTAGATCTCAGCCATACGTGATGGATCTAAAGGCTCTAGTTCAAAGTTAGCATGTTAGCACTAAATTGGCATTAGCACTGGATATGTTGCCATACATACATATAGGAAGCCAGTTTGGGGCTTACTTATGTATCATTCCTATATAGGAAGCCAGTTTGGGGCTCCATGGAATCTAGGCTCCATGATTCAAAAACTTATGATGTGCATTGAGATTCATGATGTTTGACGTGTATATCTTCACATATCAACTAAAAAAAGTATTTCAGATATGAAACTCCAAAAAAATTAAATTCAAACTCAGTTTAAACTAGTTTGAAGTATAGTTCGAACTAATTTGAAGTATAGTTAAATGTAGTTCAAACTGAATTTCAACTCAACTTTTTTCGGAGTTTGATGTCTTAAATATTTTCTTTAGTGGGTATATGAAAGTATAATAACCAAACAACACGAATCTCAAGGCACATCTAGTGGTAACGAATCATGGAGCCTAGGCTCCATGGAGCCTTATGTATTATTCCTATA